>JAHLJT010009436.1:177397800-178091951 GCA_031308135.1 Acheta domesticus | reverse complement strand
ATTATACTGTAGTATGCGGACGGCAGTTCAAAGTTGCCGCGCTAACTGCGCGGCAAAGAGCGCCGGCAGCATGTTTCCCGCCTCCGCAGAGAGCAGACACAGAGCGGCGGCATCAGGCGCGCTGAGCTTCGTCAAGCGGCGGGGGGCCAAGTGTGCTCAGAACCAGCCCGCCTGTAACTGTGCTCCGCGCACTGGTGAACCGGCCATCAGGGAAGCCGCGGGAAGCCTTGCGCGGTAGCTGGCCCAAATAAAAGGACGCCGACGAGGATCACCGCAGTAGAGCGCTCGGCGTGGGTTTCAGCCAGATGGCATATTGTTTTTTGTATATGAAGTTTTGTGGTAACTGTACATAGCGGCCGAGTTGGCCCAGATTTTTGTAAATAAATATTCTTATGGAAAGTGAGTGTTTTTGAGTATAACAGTGGCGACGAGTAAAAAGGAGAATGAACGCGGAACAATTTTCACAACTGATGGCGTGTCTACAGCAGCAACAGCAGCAGCAGATGGCGATGATGGTGCAGACATTGCAGCAAGCGGCAATTTCCTCACGACCGAGCAGCCCAGCCCCGCCGTTCGCAACTTACGATGCAGCAGAGGAAACCTGCGAAGAATATGTGGCCAGATTGGAGCAACATTTGTTATGCTATGATATTAAGAGGAATCTCGTAAAAGAGCATTTTTTCTGGCCACAATCGGCGCACCGTTAAATAGGTTGTTACGTAAGTTAAGCAAGGAAGAAGAGATTTCGCAGGTGTCATACGATATACTTAAACAGCGGCTGCTAGCTCATTTTTCGAGGGAGACGCATTTAGTGGCGGCACGCTACAAGTTTTATTCATCCAGAATGAAGCCAGGCCAAACGCATGCCGATTGGGCGACGGAGTTGAAGGGTTTGGCTAAGCGTTGTGCGTTTGAATGCAACACAGAGAAATCGTATGCGGAGTCATTGATACGGGACATGTTGGTAATGCATACGCCGGAAAAAGAAGTTCGGTGGGCATTATTGCAACAAACAACCCGTCTTTGGAAGACGCCTTAAAATTAGCAACATCGTATGAGGTAACGAAGCATACGGCGCATCAGATGACGTTAGGCGATAGAGCAGCAAGAGATGTAGAGGAAATGAGTGTACAGGAGGAAAATTGGGTAGCCAAGCCACGAAGCAGGAAGCAGCAGGAGAAGAAAAGTCCTTCCACCAGCAGAGGCAAGCTATTGAAGTCTTGTAGACAGTGTTTTTATTAGTCACGACAGGAAGGTTTGCAGATTCCTCAGAGCGGAGTGCTACAAGTGCGGTAAGAAAGGGCATATTAGAGAAGTGTGCAACAGTGGTTCTGCTGAAAACAGACGACAAGAAATGGACATCGATGAGGTGAGCGGGCACGTCAGAGAAGGACGCAGCAGTGGTTATGCCGAAAGCCAGCGGCAAGAAAGAGGCATCGATGAAGGGGATGGTGATTGTATTTATTCAGTTATGCAGTGTGATGACAAAAGTAAATTGTTTGTAAACTTGGAAATAGGTGGTAAATCTGTATTATTCCAGGTGGATACAGGTGCAGCAGCAACTCTAATAAGCATGACTACTTATGAGCAGCTGGGTTCTCCGCCTTGCGCCTCGCTGAACACAGTTGTTTATGGATATGCTAGACAGAGAATCAAGACGAAAGGTAAGATAAGCCTGCTAGCGAAATACAAAGCGATGGAAAGACAAGTAACACTGGTGGTTGTGGACAGTCGTGATGCGGTTAACATTCTAGGAATGGATGTTTTCACAATTTTTGGATTTACGGTTCAGGACGCGTTTGTCATTCAGACTAGCGCCCTGCCAAAGGAGGTAAAGAATGTGATAGATTTGAATTCAGAAGTTTTTTCGGAGCAATTGGGAAAATGCAAATTTTTTGAGGCGCATTTGCAGTTGAAGAAAGATGCCACCCCTAAATTTTTTAAAGCACGACCTGTTCCCCTGGCAGTGAAAGATAAAGTAAAAAAGGAAATCGACAGGTTAGTAGATTTGGACGTCTTGACCCCCGTCAGTACTAGTGCATGGGCAACTCAGTAGTCATAGTAAAAAGAAAGACGGTAAAATTAGAATGTGCGGAGATTTCAAGAGCACCGTTAATGCGCAACTCATGGTAGAGCAGTTCCCCATCCCCAGAGCAGAAGAGCTTTTTCAGAAGCTAGCGGGCGGGCAGAGATTTTCAAAAATAGATTTGCGGGACGCGTATCTGCAGATCCCGTTAGATGAAGAGTCTGCGAACTTATTGGTAATTAACACACCGTTCGGGCTTTACCGATACAACCGGTTGCCTTTCGGGGTCGCTTCAGCTGCGGCTATTTTCCAGCGCTGCCTGCATACGCTGACAGCCCAGGTGAAGGGCAGCGCCAACTACCTAGCTGATATAGTGGTAACGGGCGAGTCGGAGGAGGAACATCTACAAACTTGAATCTCTTATTAAAGACTTTAAATGAATGGGGCCTAAGGGTTAACTTGGATAAGTGTGATTTTTTTAAGAACAGATTACTTATCTAGGTCACGTGTTGGATAGCTCGGGATCAGGCCAACCGGAGAAAACTCAACGGCGATTCAGCAGCTTCCGGTTCCTGTTAATTTGCAGCAGCTACAGTCATTTCTGGGGAAGATTAATTACTATGGCAAATTTATCAAGAACATGGCGGAAATAGCAGCACCCCTCAACGCGTTGCGTAAGAAAGGCGTAAAATGGCATTGGTCGGCAGATTGTGACAAGGCATTCGGAGGTTGAAAGAGAATTTAATGCAGGCAGTTAAATTGGAACATTTTTTGCCAGATAGAACGACTATACTAGCTGTAGATGCATCAGAATATGGTATTGGGGCAGTCCTTTCGCAGAAGGATGCTAAGGGTGTTGAGCGGCCAATTGCTTGTGTGTCAAAAACGTTGAATGTTCACCAGAAGAATTACTCTCAGATAGAAAAAGAAGCTTTAGCAATTGTATACGGCGTGAGAAAATTCAACGAATACTTGTATGGGTCAAAGTTCATAATCATTACTGATCATAAGCCGTTGGTGTCTTTGTTCTCGCCACACAAGCGTATCCCAGATAATACGGCGCGTAAGATGCAAAGGTGGGCGCTTTTCCTGTCTGATTATAGTTACAGGATACTTTACAGATCTACATATCAGCATGCTAACGCAGATGCACTATCCCGTCTTCCGCAAGGGCCGGATGCAACTTTTGACTCTGAGGACATCGCCTGTCTCCAGCTGGACCAAGCCGAAGAGGAGGCAGTATCAGGTTTTCCAGTCTCGTCATATCAAGTGGCAAAGGAAACAAAGAAGGATCCGCAGCTCAGGCAAGTGCTGTACCACGTGCAAACTGGTTGGTCCAGCGCGCATAGGCGAACCAGGGCGCTGACGGAATGGTATAAGCTCCAACACAGGCTGTCGGTTAAGGGCGGCGTATTATTACTGGCTAGCGATGAAGGAGTTAGGGTAGTGATTCCGCATAAGTTGCGACCAAAGGTATTACGCCTTTTACATGAGGGTCATTGGGGTATAGCCAGGACAAAGCAAGCAGCCCGCCGTTATTGTTATTGGCCAGGAATAACCAAAGATATAGAGGAGATGAGCAAGCATTGCGAAGCATGCCAAACTAGTCAGGCAGCGCCGAGAGCGGATTTAAGCTCATGGCCCCAACCCTGCGAGCCGTGGGACCGCATACATGTAGATTTTGCGGGTCCTTTCTTAGGGCATATGTGGTTGTTAGTAGTGGACGCATTGTCAAATTATCCGTACGTGATGCGCATGCAACACACAACTGCACCACATACAATAGATGCTTTGAAGAAAGTTTTCGTAACAGAAGGCCTCCCACGAGTATTGATCTCCGATAACGGCCCGCAGTTCATATCAGCGGAATTTCAAAAATTTTGTAAAAGTAGCGGGATACAGCACATTTTGGCTCCACCGTTCCATCCTCAGTCAAATGGAGAGGTGGAAAGATTAGTGCAGACGTTCAAGTCAGCCATGCTTAAAGCAACTAGAGCGGGTGCATCAGTAGAGCAGGCGTTACTTAGCATGTTGACCACCTATAGGACGTTACCAAATATGTCAGGTAGAAGCCCCGCTCAAGTATTGCATGGTCGGCAGCCCCGTACCTTATTGTCCTTGTTATTTCCGGAAGAAGTGCCAGTGTCAACCAAAGGCGCTAAATTCAAGAGAGGAGATAAGGTACTGGTAAGAGTGTACGGAAGTAATTGTAAGTGGCAACCAGCAATAGTAACTGCAATAAGAGGAGGCAGAGTTTACGTCCTCAGGACAGAAGATAGATCAATCTCTCGGCATCAATCACAGATTAGGAGACGGTACTACGATTCTGTAGTAGATAAGCAACAGGCGGGGGGGGCAGCGCAGAGCAGGGCAACAGAAAGTGTAATGCGTTTTCCCTTTTCAAGCCAGCAGGAGGAGCGGCCCACACTGGATTCCGGCGCAACCATCGAGGAGCCATCTCTACAGTCGCAGCAGCGGCCGGCATTGCGGAGGAGCAACCGACTGCGTCGTTTCACCCCCTACATCACAACTTCGGTGGGGAGGGTGTAGTATGCGGACGGCAGTTCAAAGTTGCCGCGCTAACTGCGCGGCAAAGAGCGCCGGCAGCATGTTCCCGCCTCCGGCAGCGCGCAGCACAGAGCGTCGGCATCAGGCGCGCTGAGCTTCGTCAAGCGCGCCAAGGGTGTGCTCAGAAACCAGCCACGCCTGTTACCTGGGCTCCGCGCACTGGTGAACCGGCCAATCAGGGGAAGCCGCGGGAAGCCTTGCGCGGGAGCTGGCCCAAATAAAAGGACGCCGACGGAGGATCACCGGCAGTAGAGCGCTCGGCGTGGTTTCAGCCAGATGGCATATTGTTTTTTGTATATGAAGTTTTGTGGTAACTGTACATAGCGGCCGAGTTGGCCCAGATTTTTGTAAATAAATATTCTTATGGAAAGTGAGTGTTTTTGAGTTATAACATATACCATCCTACTATTTCTTGTCTATCTTGAATCTTGACCAATACCACGCCATCCACAATTTTCCATCGATCCCGTTTTCTCCTTAATGCCGCGATGTCCGGGTCGTCCTCCTGGATCCGGCCCTCTTTAAAACATTTAACTTTGTAATTTTTAATTGGGGCTTGATTCTTACTAAACACTTGCCTGTTGCCTAATATCCCTATTTGCTTGACTTGTTCCCATAGTTTTTCTTCTGATTCCTCCACTACATTACCCGAGCATACCTCGTAACCTTCTTCCAATCCTTGGTCCATTTCAGCTTTCTGGCCTCCTAGTTCCGCCAGTTTCCGGTCGAGATCGATCGCAACCCTGCATTCCAACAAGAATTCTGTCCCCAGGATTATTGGACGTAATAAGTTCTTCAGTACCAGCGCTACTACTTCATACCTTTGGTTGCCGATTTCCACATTTATCATGATCTGTTTTGTAATGGGGCTGGACCTCTTCTGGGTTGCTCCTATTACGTACGCCCCATTCATGGGCAAACACCTCATTTTCTTGCCTTCCGCCAACAACTCCTCATCAAATTTCTCCGACACCACCGTAATCGTGCAACCTGTATCCACTAACGCTCCAGTACTCATCCCTTCACACATCAATCTAATCGTGGGGCATTTTCTTATTCGAACGTCTGAGCTCTTTCGCCTCTGCCACGGCTGGTCGTTGTAGGTCACCGTTTGGATGGTGTTAATGGGGACCGCGTTTGACATTTCCCTTGTCTCGTCGGTAATGGGGTCTCTCTTCACCACAGATTCTTCTAGTTTCATGTTTTCTTCCCTCGACTCCAATGGTACTACTTTGTCTTCCACCTCGCGAAGTTTATCCGGTATCTCCATCTGGTATTCCTCAATCTTGTTTTCATTTGCTTTGACGTCTTCTTGACACCTGACTTCCATCTCTCCCATATTGTTGTCTTGTGTCCCAAGATGGTCGTTGATTTGTTCTTGCAAACGAGTCTCCCTTTCCTCTTCCATCTTGTTTGCTAGTGTTTCTGGTTTTCTGTCCTGCCTCTCAAATCGTGCCACTACTTGACTTATTTGATTAGCTAGTTCCCTCGTCCGTTCCTCCTCTCTCTTATCCCATTCTTCCTCTCTCTTGTTCTGTTCTTCTGCTAACTCCTTAACAAACTCCCTCATTCGTTCCTCCCGTTTCTTGTACAGTTCTTCCCGTTTTCTTGTACAGTTCTTCCATACACTTACTCTGTTCTTCCGCTATCCTGTTCTGTTCATCCATAAACTTACTCATCATCTGGATTATGTCCGGTTGAGTACTTGCTTGCATCTCTCGATTCCATGTTCCTGCTTCAGTCTGGTTGATCGGTGTTGATGTAATTTTGAATTCATGGCTCAAGTCTTCTCCCGTTTCCTCCCTCCATCCACTACCATTCCCTACATCTTCACCTCTCAGTAAAGTGCTCCCACCTATTCCTTCATCGCTATCCTCCATCCTCCCCTTCCTCTCTGGTTGCACCGATTCCCTCTGTTGGGCTGCCATCTTGCTATTTAATGATCTCGTTCCCTAACCTAATTCGTATATTCCCACTACCTACCAATCAACCTAGTAATATTTCTATTTCTAAACTTCTGCCTATTTCCTCCGTCCTCCTACATTCACAGTGATCTTGTTATTATTTCTATAGCTAATTATGTTTTGCCCCGCAACAATGCTCTTTACCAATCGTGTATCAATTTTCACTATTAATTGACCGTACACATAATTATTCTCATTAACCTGTACAAACTCTCACATATATCATAGACCCTATTAATAACCTTCACTTCACCAATTAGATTTACACACTTGTATCACCCAATAACACAAAATCGAATGCAGTGGAGTACAAGATAACCTACCCCCTTTCACACTTTATGATTTACACTCTATTTGAACACCATTACTTTAAAAATAATCATTAACTTCACGGTAACACCTTCACAAATTCTTACAAATAATTTTTCATAATGCTCATAATACTGCAAACAACAATCTCCATACCATCTAAATCACAAATGAACAACTTATTAACACTACCGTTAATACAATTTCTGCGAGTAAATCCTCATAGTACCCATAATACCGTCAACACCACCTTCATACACTCTGAACCCCAAATAAACAAGTTGTGAAACACTTATAATACATGTAACACAGCACCCTCATAGTACATATAACACTACCAGCAATATCCTTCATACAATCTAAATCACCACATAAGCAAATTATTGAACACTACTATTAGTATAAATTCCTGCAAATAATTTTCATAATACCAGTAACACTGTAACACTGCTTTCATATAATCTGAATCCCCCAATAAAATTATCAACCACTGCTGTTAGTATGATTTTAATCTTACAATCTGAACCACAAAATAAACAAATTATTAAACACTATTGTCAATGCCCATTCCAAAATTACATGAATTCACCAATCTACAAACTTATTACCTATTACTAGTATTATTTGTTATTCTGCTGCAAAACTCCCTTTTTGTTTCCAAAATGACAATGTTAATACCTCACTTATTTAATCCACCCGTTATCTTGCACCAAAAATAACATTTATGACGCACCCTAAGAACACTATTAATGATTACTTCATTGAACAAAATTATTTCAATCACTTGGGAATGCTATGTTTTTTCAACTGCCACCGAGCACTGTATTGTTTAATGTGTCCTCTTATTCTCATTAAACATACAAACAATAATATACAAACCTATCCAACAAACAATAGCATCAAATAAAAAAAATTTCACTTAAAAAACACTTTTGCATTATTATGCCTATACTTGATCCTTTCCAGAAGCCCACCACATCAAACATAAACATGAATGACAAATCAAATTTAAGTTATTACTATTGCTTGGCAACTATTTTCCTAGCTAACAAATTATATCTATGTACTGGATCACATCAAAACAACTTGTATTCATCACACACTTGTTGTTTTCCAAAGTAATTACTAAAACTGCTTGTTAATATTACCATTATTCAATATATTTCAAATGCAGCACTACTGTCTATCTTATTATCTCAATAATACCCACACTATTCATTCCCATTGCTTGCATGATTTCACCGGAGCCACATTACTTAGTTTACCGAGTCCAGCCTGTGCGGGCGCCAGTGAAACGAGTTGTTAATTACATTTGTGCACTGAATCAATTCAAAGCAAGTTGTAATTATAACATGCTTCTTACACATTTCAAGGTTATTGTTATAACTGCTTGTTCAATATCAAAATACCTTAATATGCTCCAAATGCAGTACTACTATTTATATTCTCTTATCTTATTTATGCCCGCACTATTGATTTCCATTGCTTGCATGATTTTACCGGAGCCACATTACTTAGTTTACCGAGTCCAGCCTGTGCGGGCGCCAGTGAAACGAGTTGTTAATTAACTCACACAAATTAAATAAAAGAGAGGGGGACAGGGATTCCTTCTCAGGAATGGGTTCCGGGTCTGATCATACATACAATGGAAATTGACAATGGTTTATTACAAAAAAAGAACCATGATCATTACAAGCAACTGGATTTAACATACACTTGCTGCCCTGTGATCCGTATTCCCTACACCAATCTCATGTAAATTACATCATTCAATGGTTTGCTACTGTCCGCACCACATTCCCCTCCCCTGACATCCATTCTCTGATTACCCTGGTTACTGAATATCAGGTACTTATGCTGTATGCCTCTTGTAGCTCTGACGCGTGACTCCACCTCGGCGCTATCCTCGGGATTGCTCGGGTCTGCTCGGTCGCCCGCGTCGCCGCCGTGTCGCCACCGCGCCCGCCGCCTTCTCCAGCAATGCTCGCGAACACGCCACGCCGTTTCCCAAATCTTCGTTCTTCACAGTACTGGCAGACGGAATTCATTCGGCATACTCGAACACTCGTGTCTCTCACGCAACGGGAGCATTAGTTTCACGATTAATCTTTCTCCGTACAACTCACCAGCGTGTGAACGACGCCTGGTTACTGCACTCGCTCGTGTAAATATAATAGTACAAGTCTCAATTATCCCCTTTCCGCCCCCTTTTTCCCAGGTTGTGACTTTGATGTTACTGCACAGTCCTCACAATCACAATTGTTACTATCCTACGTTTATTCAACGTCTCTATTAGTTGCTGCACTCGTCCATGTCCACGTGTTTACCACTTACTACCGACATTATCTGTAGCATCTCTGTTCTTTCACATTACACACGCATCTTTTTAACTCCGCTTTACCACAGTTACCTGTATCACTCAAGCGTCTACTCGCACGATTCTTCTACTTTTTTCACACCACACTTTCGCTGATTTCATATATTACATCGCTCTACCATCTGACCTCCGCCATGTCTGGGCGCTTCTCTCTCGCCACTCTGGCTCTTGTCCCGTGCTCGGTTCGCGGCACTCGGTTCCTCCGCTGAGCCGGCTCCGGCCCCCCCCCCCGACTCCGCCGGCTGGCCAGCCTGTGCCGCGCAGTTTAAACCTACGAATTGGGCCGAAACGCATTGTTATCACTGAGATGATAACAATTCGTTTCAATATATATATATATATATATATATATATATATATATATATATATATATTGCATATACATATGGAAAAGGGAACTTGTATTTGTATTGCTATTGTCTCAATATCGAATCTGATATAAAAGTGGTTTGCTTTTATTTAATTTTTAACAAAAATAGCAACACCTCCACTTGCAATAGAAGAAGTTGATCTATTTCTATTGTAGCACTTGATTCCTTTTAATTTACCAGATTTATTTCCTTTGAAGTTGGTTTCCTGCACACATACTATTCAGGTTTGTATTTCTCACACAAAATCTGTATTCTTTCATATCTAGGGTGAAAACCATTAGTATTCCATTGTAGAATATTCATCAAATATATTTCTATTTATTAAATTTAAACAGAAGTATCACTTCCTGAGTCTTCATTAAGTGGGTTACTAATTTTTAATTTGTTTATAATTCTGGTGAATCTGTTTTTAATGGATCTTTCTGTTAGGAGAGGATATGTATTAGTCATCATCTGTATAATGGACTAAGTATCACAGGGATAGTCTTTAGCTATAATAATAGGGTGTTTAGCTCCAAAGGAGTTTTCAAGGAAATTTTTAAATTGTATGTAATTGAGTGGAAATTGTTCAGGATTTTCATCAATAATCTTCTGGATAGGCTTAATTAGTTCATCAATACATTTGATTTGAATGTCTTCTTGTGTTACTGTATTTTCACTTTTATCATTTTTAGTTTTTTCTTTTTCTTGATTAGTTGTTTTGGGATGTCATTGTTAGTAGTTTTGGATGTGCAATTATCAGCATCAGGTTGAGAGGAAGATTCACTTGTTAAAGATCTTTTATTCATAATTGGTAAGTTACTGCTATTAACCATACTATGCTCATCTATCTGGTTCAAGGTGCGTTGTGGCACTTCTTGTGTTATCATTGCATCCTGTTCTTGACATTGTTTTGGAGTGTCATTATTAGTAGTTTTGGGTGTGCAGTTATCATCATCAGCTTGAGAGGGAGATTCAGATGTTAAAGTTTCTTTATTGATAATTGGCAAGTTCCTGTCATTAACCATACTATGTTCTTCTATTTGGTTCAGGGTGTTTTGTGACAGTTCTTGTGTTATCACTGACTCCTGTTCATGACTTTCTTTTAATTCTTGGTTAACATAGTGTGCATTTAAGGTGGAGATCTTGGTAGGGCACTGGTTGGCAAGATCACCACCTTGTCTACAATTGAAGCACGCATGGTGTCACTTGTAAAGTAAATCCTATATGTTGTATTGTCATAAAATATGGTCACTGAATCTGGTACCTTGTTAATGTCCTCTGGGTCAACAAAAATTTGCCTCCTAAAACTCATAATGTGTGAGAAACCAGGTTCTGTAACTCCTGCTTTGATGAAAGAAATGTTAGAGTGATTTTGTATGTTCCTCTTGATAACTCTCTTTCAATTACATCATGAGGTATGATAGGACAGACGTTTGATATGATAATTCTCTTTTGTTTACTTATTAGGGGCCTGACTGTTAAAATATGGTTTTTGTTATTAACATTACTATGATTATCAGTTGTATTGTCAGCAATTTCCTTACTGCTTAGGAAAACACATACTCTGTTGTTATAAATCCTTGATATAAACCTTATATTCGTAGAGTCAACAATTGTGGCTAGCTTATTTAAATAGTCTTTTAGAGTAAGTCCTTCTTTTGATTCTATTACTATAGCTTGATCCTTGTTGGGGAATACATATCTTGTGGCTACACTAGCATATGACTTCTTACCTTCTTGGTTGTTCGTCATGTTGGTATATTCTTTGGTTATGTTGCTGTTGTAGTCACCATTTGGCATAATAAGTCCAGCCAGCTGCACACGCAGGCGGCTTGACTGTATTCTTGTAGTTAGTACAGTAGATTTTCAGTATAAATAGAACACTTGACACTTTACACTTTACACTTCTACACTCGTATCACAGACTTCGGTGCGGACGCGCAGCGAGAACGATGTTGACACTACGGATTCCACGAGTCGAATGACCACTAAAATAGTTGTTTAGAGAAAGTTAAGAAATGCTGGCAAAATTCGATATCGAGATTTTAACAGAATTACACGACTTGGTGCTCCTTGACACTGGAAATTTGTTTTTGCAAAACATTCGTCTGACCGTCTTTTTGTCTGTCTGTCGATCTGTCAGAATCTGGCCGAATAACCCTATTACCGGAACTATTCTACATTTATTTTCAAATACATATTTCCCGGTATATCTAGCCGACTCTCTGGCCATAATGATTACCACTGGAGTTTGCATCTATCAATGCTTCACGTACTTAATATTAAAAATATTAAAAATATAAATGCAAGGAAGTTGTTTTATCTTTCTATTTTTGTTAGAGAATGTTCTTTAAAAGATCGAAAGGGTAGCAAGTTAATTTCCATTGTATTGTTTAAAACTATAAAGATAACGACAAAAAACCATTACATGTATTTGAGTTACAGCTCAATGTTGAAGGAAAAAAAAACTTTCAATGGTTAGGTGATCTGGAAGGTATTTCGCATATGATTCTGAAAATTGCACAGGAGT
Organism: Acheta domesticus; assembly: GCA_031308135.1. Taxonomy (NCBI): domain Eukaryota; kingdom Metazoa; phylum Arthropoda; class Insecta; order Orthoptera; family Gryllidae; genus Acheta; species Acheta domesticus. Next base: position 178,079,824 of record JAHLJT010009436.1, on the reverse strand, counting down.
TCAATGTGTTTTTGAGATCAACTGTATTCTAATTTAATTGTAACACGTATAATTTTTTAATGTCTTAGGTATGACATAAAAACACAATAATCATCTAAACACTGTAATAAATATGAATTGGGTTATAGTTTTGTAATTTTTGTTATTTATTAAATTTTGAGTGTTTAGGCAAAAGTATATAGTATCCATAATTGTAATTTATTAAGAACAATATTATCTTTACTGAGGCGGCACCTCGAACTAGCTGCAAATTTCAAAAGTGTAGAGAGACAAAAATACCAGTATTGATACTTACGGTTAGCTTATTTTTACTGTAGTGATACGTTCTAACATGACCTGCAAGCACGTTATTGCCGGATTTTACTCTTTGGATGTTACTGAATTTTCAAGTTCTGAGAAATTTATTTTCTCTTTGTAGTTGGAATGTGTATCAATAGGAAATTCGATATATTGTATTGAAGTGTTGTTCCAAACAAAACTCTCATTTACATTTACAGGTTTTCGTTCATTGAATATGTCGGTTTGTGGACAGTAACTAAAGTTATTAGTTTCCATTGATTATTCGAAGGAATGTCAGCACTATTAATTTACGTTTATGTAAAAAATGGAAATTAAAATAATCTGTTAGCAACTTACGATTGCTTCACCGTGTATCAACCATTTATCGTAGGCAAAACCGCAAAAATTAAGAATTTCTGCTGTAAATAATGGAAAGAAATGGTATTGATATTATACGCGCACGTTTTCTTGAGCCCCGGAATACCTACCTCCACTCCTTTGCCATCATTATTTGAATTACGAATAAATTATAGTAATGTAGAAAAAAATCCGGTAACCAAAAATGTTTGTTCCCATGTAATAGAAACTATTTTGCATCGAAAAACGAACTACAAATTTGAGACAATATTCTTTTTGTGAAAATAACCAAACCCCCTCACTTCTCTCGCAACTAGCTAAACGAAAACGCGCGCGGATAATAGCAGCAACTTCAGTTCTGATATACATTCTCTCTCTAAAAATTCCATAGACGCTAGTGCTGGTTGGTAAAGCTCTAGGCAGAGTGCCGAGTAACACATAGTGTTTCCAGACGTATCAGGATCCCGGTGTTTTTACCACGATTTTAATGAAGATACCATGTACCAGGATGAAGACATCCTGGCACGCTTAAATACTAGAATTTTAAGTCTACATAATTTATGATGATCGATTGAAGATTCCCATAATATTTTTATTCAATAACTTAACATGAACACCAATATTACAAACAATTGATATTTGCGAAAACACTGCAGCAAAAATATTGAGAGCGACATAGGATGATATTTTTCCAGCACAAGCTATAGGAGAAAAGAATACGTCTTCTTCTGCCATTTATGATGAAAATCCTCTTTTTTTTCGCCCTGCTTCCATTTAGTTTATTATAAAATATTTCAATATTGAGTTAAATTTAACAAACTTTCTGTGCACGATAAAACCGTAATAGAATGAATACGAACAATACGTTAACAACCAGACCTTAACAACCAGAACTTAACAAAACGTTTTTCATATACAACATCGCAATAGCTTTATTTTTCAATATTTAATACCTATGTAATTTGATCTTATTTTAGTTATGTATTACTCACCTGATGATGGAGACGTAAGTGTCCTCCGAATCATTCAGAAAAAATTTAAATAAACTATCAATGAATTGTTAAACTTGTTTGCAATTTAAATGCATGATTGTCCATAAATCAGTAGAATCGGTTTTAAGAAACATCAGAATCAATCGTAATTGGTACCGGAAATTGTAGTGTAAGTACCAAGATTTTTGAAGGTTAGTACTGGGAAACACATTTAATCGTCTGGCAGCACTGGCAACGCACCTTCCCTTGACGACCCCTTGTTGGCCCCGAGGCCGAAATCGCTAAAACAGTAGTGTCGCAGTGATCTCGGACCGAGAGGTCGCGGGTTCGAGTCCCGCCTCGGGCATGGTTGTATGTGTTCGTCCTTTCATCCCCTATCATCGCCATATCGTGTCATCATCATGTCACAACGTTACTTCCAATAGTGGTCGTTAATGACCTAGTAGTTTATGCGACCTTAAATAAAAAAAATTCAAAAATAAAAAAGTAAAATAAATCTGAATAATTTTAGAAATTAAGTCAATTGTCATTAGTACTATGAATTTTAGTGAAAGTACCATGACTTTTGAAAGCTAGTACTGGGAAACACATTTAATCGCCTGGCAACGCTGGCAACGCACTGAAGAGGTAACACGCATCGCTGCGAGGCGGTTCGCGCGCTCCCGGCGCGGAGGCGCGCGGCGCGCGCCCAGAGGCGGCGGCGACGGGAGAAATTCAAATGGAAGTATGTAAAATCTGGCGCCGGGTGATATACGCGCCGGCCGTTACGGCTTGACACGTGGGGGCGGGGCGGAAAAAATGATTTAAGCCGGAGCGCGACCCGGGCGGTTGCGGTAGGAGGGGCGGGCAGTAGGCGGGGCGGGGCGGGCGGCGGGCGATGGCGGGCGATGGTGGGCGGTGAGTGACCGCTGGCCCTTGGTGAGCGGTTGTCGTGCGGTGAGCGGGCGATGGGGGGGGGTCTTTTGGTGAGAGGGCGCGGTGAGTGGTCGATGAGATTGGCGGTGGGAGGTGGGTGATGGTGGCGGTGGCGGTGGTTTTGAAGGTCGTGTTTCACGCGAGAGCTGGCGTTGGGCGAGGTGTGGTAAAATATATTCATCAACGGAGTGACAGCGGAACAGGTGTTTCGATCATGTGTTAAAACGGACATAAAATTCTCATTATAGCAACGCGGCAGCAAAATGTATTATTTAAGCACTTGAAGCTCACATATATGAAATGCAGGTGCATGTGTAAAATTCCTATAGTAGAGAATGGTTCTGTACTCTGCGACGTTTTAAAGTACCCTGGGCTTTTGTTATTTATTCTTTGTAGCGCAATGGAATACGCACAATTCCGTAACTGGAGAAATAAAGGTTTCAAATGATTCATTAGGTTGAATGAAGTGCTTTTAGTAAAATCAAGTTCTCATAAAACTCTTTCAACATGCGTGTCGATAAAACATGCGTCTACAATTCGGTGCAAAAATATTTAGCTTCCAAATATCATAACACATTTCATTAACATGCTTTAATTTTTTAAAAATGTCGGCTCACGGTAGGGAAAATTTAACTTCCACGCTTTACAAACATCAATACACGCACATCACTTCAGCAACTTTACGGTTGCTTTTGAGTGCGCGTTAAAACGGAAATAACGCTGTTACGGCACCTTTCACCTGAAGCACTTATTTGCAGTGAGTCCTGTTAAACTGTAACGTTTTCAGTATTACTTTCGTTCGAAACGGTGGTGTGGAGTGAGGCTGGGCAGGAGGGACGAAGCAAGCGTGGTATGACAGGCGGGGCGGCGGGGCGCCGGGGAAGCAAGGGGGTATGCGGCGAGGCAGGGAGGCAGGTCAGACGGGGGAGGCGTGGAGGCGGGGCATGTGGGGAGGCGGGGCGGGACAGGCGGGGTGGACACATGGGGTGGGAGAGGCAGGGCAGGACGGGCAGGGCGGGACAGGCGGGATGGGACTGGTGGGGTGGGACAGGCGGGGTGTGACATGCGTGGGGTGACTGGACAGTGCCAAGTGAGGAGGGAAGAGGCATGGCGGGGCACAGTGGGGCGTGGCGGGGAGGAGAGGAGCGGGGCAGAGCGGGGCCATGCAGGGCGGAGCGGAGCGGGGTGAGGTGGGACGGAGTGGGGCGAGGTGGGGTGGGACGGGGTGGGACGGGGTGGGACGGGGTGGGACGGGGTGGGACGGGGTGGGACGGGGTGGGACGGGGTGGGACGGGGTGGGACGGGGTGGGACGGGGTGGGACGGGGCGGAGCGGGTGGGACGGCGCGGGGCGGGGTGGGGTGGGGCGGAATGGGGTGGGTAGGGTGGGGCGGGATGGGGTGGTTGGGGTGGGACGGGTGGGCCGGGGTGGGGTGGGGTGGGATGGGACGGGGCGGGGCGGGGTGGGGTGGGATGGGACGGGGCGGGGCGGGGTGGGGTGGGAGGGGCGGGGCGGGGTGGGGTGGGACGGGGCGGGGCGGTGTGGGGTGGAACGGGGGGTTGGGTGGGACGGGGCGGGGTGGGGTGTGACGGGGCGGGGCGGGGTGGGGTGGGACAAAGCGGGACGGTTTGTATGGGACGGAGCGGTGGTGGGGCGGGGGGGACGGAGCAGTGGACGGAGCGGTGGGCGCGGGGGGGGGGGGGCGGAGCGCGGCAGGTCGAGTCGGGGGGCGCAGATTGCTTGAAGCATTTTCGGGTGAGCCCTGTGCACCGCTGGCACGCAAGACGCCATTCGTGCGGAGTTATGACAGGTTATTTGCACCCCCGCCGTCGCCGCCGCTGCGAGTAAGGGTTCTTCGCGCCAAGACGCGTAATGGAGCAGGGAGTAATTATCTGTTATTAATATCAACTTCAGCGATTCCGCGTCTAATAAGGTAATTGAAAAATACACATGTACATGATCATTTCGGGGAACTTTAATTCGGCTGGTTACATCACTAGTTTCGATGTCGAAAGTTTTATCGTGAGTCTTTCCTCGAAGTACAAATATTGCTCTTACTGAATTATCATTTTTGACCGTGAAAAACAAAGAACCTGGTACCGAAAAGTGAATGCTCTAATACATAGATTACTTTCTCACTTTGTAGTTTAATGAGAAAGATGTTTAGAGATTCCCTTTCTCCAAAATTATATTTCCACATATTGGAAATATTCCTGTTCCCTGTGTTCGACCTTTCGTAAAACTGTTCTTTTATCTGGATTTATTTTCGTTCCGTTTTCCCGATACATTTTCGATAAAAGCTGCAGTCGTACGCAAAAGATCTGATGGATGATCGAATTTCGGAACCGATTATTAACATACATAATAAAAAGGACCAGTCATAACACGCTTCCCTGAGAAATGTCGAACGTCACTTAAACTGCATCTGATAAAAAGCAATCAATTAGAAAATCTCTGTGTTTGACCGCCTAGAAATTACCTAATCCACGTCATTACTCGCGATTCCATTCGATAATTTTATTAAGAAATCTACCGCGAAAAAAAATAAAAGCTTTTGAAAGTCCATAACAATTGCATTCATAGTTTCTCCTTTGACAAGTGAATCGGCAATGATTGGACAAACAGTTCTTGACTTTCACAAGAATGGTCTGGTATAAAGCCCTGTTGATGTTCAATTAGAACTTATTCTTCGTCCTCATATGTTGCAAATAGTCGGCAATTTGATTTTCTAACATTTTACATACTTGCAATGATAATCAAATGGGTTTATGATGACTTATTATGATGTCCACCTTTGTAAAGAAGAGCCATTGTACCTTTTCTCTTAAAATTAAAGACATTACTATTACTAATAATATCTTCCGAGAATTCTCGCAAAGTATAGAATCATGGCTTTATTTTCCCACGGATTTATTTTCAACCAGTACCGCGATCCACTTCTGTAAAATAATTGTTGTCAAATGGTTACCCGTCATGATTTTTCATGCAGGTGAGTGAAAGGCGAGAAAAATTACAAAATAATGAAGAAGGAAAGATCGCACCTCACATGATGTCATTTAATGATGAAGTGATATTGCAAAGAATATTATTGGTCTTATGCTTACAAAACGTTTATTTACGTTTTATTAAATGATTATATTCTTTAACCATTACAAATAATTACGGGAAGGTCGGTCGGGTACAACTTTGGGGTAGGTGCGTCCTCGTATTCCGACACTAGGCTTTCTGTCGGGCGTACGGTATGGGGTCATTTCCAGTCATTCTTCAATATTCGCTTCGACACTCTTTTGCCTACGTGACATACACAACAAGACAATTATTTATTAACACTGTTATTGATTGCCTATGTAAAACAAGATTCTTTACGAAATAAACTATGTTTATGAACTGCTAATTTTATTTCAAATGCTAATTTGCTGTTAATTTTATTTCCTATACTGCTATAACTGCTAATTTTATTTCCTATAATTAAGTGGAACCTTTTTAATAGAAACAAGACATACTTTATAATTTCTGTTGTCACGTTTTCTATGTATGATATCTAAAATATTGTGTATTAATAAAGCAAAGTATGATCTTGTAATATTTTTCTTGATTTTTTTATGACAGGTTGATAATAAGCACTGTGTCATAACTGAAGAAGCAGAATTTTTCCGTTGTCATTCGTGGACTTAACAATAAAACGCTTGGGGGAAAGAAACTGCGGTGTTAGGATTCGAAAGTGCTGTTGCGCACCGTACACAAGCGCTAACTGAATTTGAGGTAAACTGGGAATAAGATTGCTACACAACGCAATTATTATCCTGACGCGCCATTAACACAAAACGTCGCAAAAAATGATGTAACTGGAATGTATCAAATTCTCATTTGCTCATGTTTGAGTTTGCCAGTCAAGTCCCTCTTCAAAAGTCCTTCTTCACAGACTAGAAACAGTAATGTAAGTAAATTACTCATTTTCTGCGTGACACGTTAGAAATGGTTTCGATCAATACTTCATTATTTTCCTGAGGCTAAATGGTATCGGATACTAAGTGTGAAGGTGAATGCCAAATTTTAAACAATGGCTTAATAGATTATTCTTTAAAATAAAATTGACATATATCCCAAATTGAAATTCTTTGTATAGACCGAATGAGAAGAAAAACATATTTTTAAATTCTTCAATTGTAGAGTTGTTTCCAATTTCTGAACATGAAAAGTCAGAGATGTAGGAGGTTCCAGAATTAAGTTTGTGACTCAAAACTCAGGTTTTTTGTTATACTCATGTTTACAATGCGATATATTAGTATTATTAGAAACATTTACCTCATATTACAGTTATCTCTAAATGGATTTCCACAAAACTTCAATCCATACAAGAATATTCAAACGACTAATGGAAGCCACTAATGAAGTAAAACATGAAAAAGAACATCTTATGTGAAAATGCCCCACGATCTGTTTCTTTTAAACTCATTCCACATAACGGTTTCAGAGACCATGGGTCAAATCCCGACTGTGTAACGAAAGGTTGTAGGAAGGAAAGATCACTGTACAAATTCGCCCTCTGAGTTGGAAGACAATCTATGTTTTCTTTCAGGCCTTTATTAGTTCTATCTCTGTGTGAATTATAGTGTGATTCCCATTATATAAAAATATATGCATTCCTTTTAAATGAGAACCATCATAATTTAAATCTTAATGAGTCGGAATACAAAAATATCATTAATTAAATAAATTATTGCACGTAAATGCTGTAGATAATTGTAATTAAAGGTATCATTTACATGTTTTTAAAATGTTGAGAGAATCTAACGACGATGGGTTCAGTGGATCATGGATTCTGAGTATTACAGTATTACATCACGGTAATGGTTCTGTATTATATGTATATTCACCACTGCCTATCTACGTAGAAGTAATAAATGTGAGTATGGCACGTACAGAATATCGTCCAGTTGTGAAATTTGCCCCTTTCACTTTTCATTGCTCATGGGATATATTGTGTTGTATTGTTCGCCCAATCACATTATTATCCAGTAATGTGAGCGATCTTTTCGCCGCTCATTGATGCCAAATCAAATTCAGGCGTGAGACATTTGTTAAACGCAGGATCAACATTTTTATCGCTGAATCGAAAAGTCTGACGCCTGGGATGGGCACCAGTGTTTGACTGCCTGTCACTCTTGAGTCCCTGTAATACGCGTAATGCCGACCGGACAGACGTATTGTGAGGTGTAAGATATAAATCGCTGAGAGATCCGGACTCTGGTATGGATGGTGAAACATCTCGCAACAGTCGTGTATGGTTGACCATATGACCATGCGCCTTGTATAAGGAGGATTTAAAATATTTGAGACTGTGAAGACTCGAAGAAAGATTATGTTGGAAGACGAAACCGAAGAAAGATAAATTCGTTCCCTCTGCAGCACTGAGACTTTGCTACTACTATACACTTGAGTAAGCAAGGGTTTTGTGAACCAGAGAACTACTATGTACTAGAGAAAGTTTACAACCAATGGTGGCAGTTATATATCTCCAAAATAACTTAGAGGCGATGGAACATTTATAAGTCAATGTACAGTTTGTGATGGGCAACGCCAATATTATTGTTTATTGCCTTCGTTTTCGGTGGTCAATCGCGAATTTTCAGGCTTGATGATCAATAGCGGATCTCCCACTAATCTGTCTCTTTAGAGACCGCAAAGACATCTGAGAGCGGAAATTCACTTTGAACAGAGCCCGGTAGGTGAGCTCGCAAGACAACACTCCATTCGCCAAGTCTCCCACTGCACGCCGCGTTGATAGCGTCGCGGGGTGGGGAGCGGAGCGCCTTATCACATGTGATGTGAGGGGCGCGGGGCGGGGCGGGGCGGGCGCGTATAAAAGCGTGCGGCGGCGGCGCGCGGCTCGACCCCTGTCTCCGATGCGCGCGCAGCATGGACGGCGCTGCCGAGGCGCAGCGCAAGGCGCAGAAGGCGGCGGCGCGCAGCCAGCGCAGGCAGCTTCAGCGCACGCGCTCCATCTGGCCCGGCGGCGGCGCGGCCTCCAAGGTCGGTCCACGCGCGCTGCTCGCTCTTGCTCATCCTCTCTCTCACAACTCATCCTCTCTTACTCATCCTAATTCTCTCGTTCTCTCCCTTTCACTCTCATCCTCTCCCACTCTCTTCCTCTCATTCTCTCCCACTCTCTTCCTTTCATTCTCTCCCACTCTCTTCCTCTCATTATCTCCCCTCTCTCATTCTCTCTCCTCACTCATTCTTTTTTCACTCTCACCCTCTCCCACTCACCCTCTCCAACTCATCTTCTCTGTCATTCTCATTCTCTCCCTTTCACTCTCATCCTATCCCACTTTCTCCCTTTCATTTTCTCCCCTCATTCTTTCATTCACTCTCATCCTCTCCCACTCATCCTCCCCTCATCCTCCCCCCTGCTTCTCACACTCTTCCTCTCCTCATCCTCTCCCTCTTATTCTGTTTCTTCCCCTCTCATTCCCTCCTTCGTCCTCCTCTCCCTCTCCATTCTCTTTATTTCACACTCCTCTGCCCCATTCTCATCCTCTGCCTCTCATTCTCGTCCTCATTCTCTGCCTTTTGCACTCATCCTCTTCTTCTCCATATCATTCTGTCTCTACCTCTCACCTTCCTCTTCCATTCTCTTCATTTCACTCTCACCCACTGACTATCCTAATTATTTTTCTCTTCTCATCGTCTCTCTTTCACCCTCTTGCCCCACTCGTTCTCTTCATTTCTCTCTCATCCTCTGTCTGAATCTCGTTCTCATCCTCTGTCTGAATGGAATAAAGTTTATATTGTGATACAGAAAGTTGTTTTTCGGCCGTTTACAAAATAAACAATTGATTGAAAATGTCGAAAATGTCTTATTACCGTGAACACAAATCTTCCAATTGCAAACTTAATGATCAGCAAATATTTTACTTATTTATCAATACGGTATCTTGTAAATAAAGTATCAACAAAGTCATCACAAGGTCCAGATGGTTCCAAATATTTGATTTTCTATCGAGTTCGTTAATTTTGAGGAAATTTCTCATTAGTGAGTTCGATATTGATAGATTTTGATGATAAAGTAGTTCTGTTTAATTTGCTGCTATGGACACGAATAGTACCAAAATCATTTAGATTTCTAAAATGCACATCAAAGGCTGCAAATGCATAAGAAGGGCAGTTATAGTTTTATTACTAATTTCGTCAAATTGTTACATTAACAAGTAGTACTATCAAAAGAGTTAGGATCTCACATGAGAACGGGGCGTGGGAAAGGTAAAATCATGAATGAAGACATAGTCAGTTGGTTTGAAATCCATGTAATGTATTGAAACGCACCGCGCCTCTAAATAGAAACGCGATACATTTCAACTTAAACAACCAGAGAACATACAAACGGCGCGAGCATAACTAGGCAGCATGGCAACACGGAGGGGAAGGGGGGCGTCACGTGGAGCTCGAGACACGAGGGGAGGACAGCGAGAAGTCGGTTGAGAAGGGGAGACGAGCGGAAGCCACGCTAGCGGACGGAGGTGGTGCGCGAGCGGTGCGAGTTATTTGGGGAAAAGTACCCCTAAGTGCTGAATAACTTAATAGACTTGCATAGTATTACATTTCGGACCGTTAAAGAAGTGTGATGCAGACCGAACAGCATTGGGAAGTCAACGGATAGAGTGTATGGTAAACCGAAGAGTGTGAAACCCGCCTGTAGCGTGAGCACATGCATCGCGAACGTAGGTTTTGGGGAAAGATAGAATGTGTAGTGCACAAGACAGTGACTGAACCAGTGATCATTTGTGAGACCGATCAAGCAGTGTCTGACGGGTTTTCAGTGTATAGGAACTTTCCATAATGAAACTGTATGATGACGCGTGAGGAGAACAAGAACACGTGGGTATAGGTTACCGATATTTCACCGGTGATTCAGAGAGTAATATAGTGTAACGTGTTTAGCATAATCAGTTACAACCCAAATCTGGAGTTCAGACTGTCAGGACAAGCATAAGTTAATTAGATGCACTAGTGTAGAAGATACGCGTGGAGCAGCGTGAGGGGCGAACACTTGCCTACTCATCTCCGGCTGGGGGCCGAACGGCTCCGGGACCACGCGACGGGAGCCGAAGCCGCCGCCACCATCGGCGCCGGGCCCCAACGAAGCGACGTGACTCAGGTGGTAACAGGTATGATGCTAGCATTGAAGGTATTAAGTTTTGGTACCAAAACATAGTAATCATTGCATAGGGGATCAGTGTTCGAAAGTGTAATAGTGATATTAGATGAATAAACATCAAACTGTCGTTGTATAATAAACTGTACGTATTTATTGTACCCCGAACATCCCAGGGTCCACATTCGCGAAAAAGATCCCGAGCCCTGCCTGAAACAAACAAATTTATTGTACCGTGCCACTTCACGGGTAAGTCACGATTGACCCCGAGCAGTCGGTACGTCACAATTGGCGCCTGAACAGGTTGTACTCGCGTATTTAAGAAATGTGGCCCTGGCAAATGTAACCAAACATTGGAAAGTCACAGTGTGAGTAAAATCAAGTTTGAAAGATAATACCGTATTAAAAAAAAAAAAATGTTTGTAGTGTATTGAGTTATTAGATGGTAGTTATTAGTAATTGTAAAAACGTGCAAGCAGTTATAAAAAGTAATGTTGGAAGGGAAAATTTATAATTGGGGGAATATAAAATATTGTGTTGATGTAGTAAAATGGTATAACAAAGTAGAGTTGAAAACAATTTGTAGACAGGGGCAAGAATTTATTGTTTGGTGGGGAATAACTGTAATAACATGTGCATGGGCAGAAATATGTGTAGCAAGTGTAAAGATATAATAATTACTTAGTGATCACAAAAGTTACACTAATACAGTGTGTATGTGTAAGTGATCATTTGGGAAATACAATTAATAAGTCTTGTATTAACAACGACATATGGAAAATGTTAGAATACATAGCAGTTTTGATAAACAGAAAGATTGGAATAATATAGTGGGTACGGGTAGTGGTTTATTGTTCATTGAGTAAAATTAAATGTTTGTTGAGGAAGTATAGAGCAAATGTAGAAAATTTACATACAATAGTAATTGTGAAGGTAAATATTATTTTGTTAATTGTGTAATTAGTCAATTTAGAAAACAGTGTGTAGCATAACCATTATATATGTGTAAAAGAAATACAGTGTGTATTATTTTAATATCTGTGGGAATAAATACGTGTGCAAATGACAATATAGATTAAAGTCAAGGGAAAATAATTCAATGTTAAGGAAAATAAGTTGTATCGTTGAAATTTTGTGGGTAAGATTATGAAGTAACAAATTGTATGTTTATGTATTACTGAGGGAAGTGCTAGGAGTGTGTGAAATTTGATTGTGAATTATTATAGCAGTTTTGCAGAGTGTTGAGGGTATTGATGTTATTATTTTCAGGAACTTACTAGAAGGGTTATTTGCAGTATTTGATACATGTGATGTGTTTATGAAGAGTATTTGGGTATTGAATTTATGTGCATAGTTGATGTTAGAACTTAATTATAAAGAGTGTGTATTTGATATTATAGGCAGTAATCGTGTAATAAGGAATTGGGTAGATCACATAGTAGATTATGCAAATGTGGTCTTCATGCAAAAGTTAAAACGAACAGTGAATATAGTGAATGTTCAGAATCATTGCTAAGGCATTGTTGTAGTACAATTACTTGGGGGATCAGATTAGTAGAATTGCGAATAATTACAGCATTAGTGAGAGTGTAGATAAGCTAGTGGTAGTAGCATTGCTGGTACGGAAACTTTTTACAGTAGATGGACAAAATGAGTGAACGCTACGAAGTAATTGGGGGCGGAAGTTTAGTTGGCGGTAGCAAGATGGAGGCTCAGAAAGCGACGTTAGAGCGGGAGGAAAAGATAGAGCGTGGAGGAGACGCGGATGAAGGAATAGGTGGAAGTACATTCCTGGAAAATGGGGATACCGGATTCGGAAGCAAATTGGACGACTCGTCGGGCGACTGTTTTACCGAAGAAGTACAAGTCACATCAACACCGATGAACCAGGCAGCAGGGAACCCAAATCGGGAGGATCGAACAAATATTTCCACAGACATATTACAAACGATATTGAAGGCAATGGACGATCAAAAAAGGGATATGATGAAAACACTAGATAGTAAGATTGGGGAATTGAGTGGGCAAATAATGACAGAACAGAAAGCCGCAGCAAAGGCGATTGAAGAAAAAATTGAGAAATCGGCGGAACAGGGCAAAAAGACCGAACAAAAGATTGAAGAACTGAATGGAAAAATTGAAGAACAGGATAGGAGAGCTGAAGAACGGTATAACAAGTTACGAGACGAGATTAGAGGACAAGTAGAATCCCTCGATCAACGAGTCGAAATAACAAAGAATGAAGTGTCTAAACTTGCGAAACGAGTGGAAGCCCAAGATCAGTGGATTTTAGAGAAATGTTCGGAACAGAAGGGGGAACTGAAGTCTCAGATAAGCCAAATAAGCGGAGAATTGGAAACTCAGTTACATCACCAAGTAAATAGTCAGATTGCCGTACAGGACAAGAAAATCCAGGGGGTACAAGGTCAATTTCGAGAGGAGATCCGAACAGTGGAGAGCAAAATGGCGGATATCCAGACTCAAGTCAAGAACGAGGTGCATAGGAGGGAAGAAGACACAAGAACGATTCAGCAATCGATCAAGGAAGAAATAAAGGGAAACATCCGAATATGCGAAGAAAAAGTATCATCCTTGCAGTCCGATGTGGAACTAATTAAAGAATGTCGGATAATGCCAATCATCACGGGTGGAATACCAACGTTCACGCCCCCAAAGTCACTAAAGTTTTCGGGAGATGGTCGAGTAAACCCCTGTGCATTCATGCGAGCAGCAGAACGACATCTAGCCGTGATCAACACATCGGAAAGATGCAAGGTCCAATTCCTATACCTGATGCTGGATGGAAATGCACGAACGTGGGCTGACACATTCGATGCATTTCCGGAGACATTGAAGGAATTTCAAGACCGGTTTTACGAGCGGTACTGGAACGACGAGATTCAAATGAATGTAAAGTTAAATCTGATGAATGGGTATTATAACCAGTCGATGGGAACCATGCGGGAATACGCAACGCAACGCGTTGGAGATTGTAAAACACTACGCCCTCCAATGAATGATCAAGAAATCATATGTCTATTGACGCGCCAGTTTCCTGTGTCGATCCAAAACAATTTACGAAGTGCGAACCACACCAATCTAGAAAGTTTCATGAACGCACTAGGAGGGTATGACCTAACTTTTGCTAATGCCCCGAAGAACAAGAGGGAAGGAAATGTGAACACCCTGAGCATGGAGCCAGCCAGTAGACAAGGGAACGGTGGTGGAGCAGACAACCAGTGGATACGACATGAGACAAGAAGTCGGGGGCAATCGGAACAGAATAATCAAAGACCGCAATGGAGAGGACAAGACCCAAACCGTCGAGAAGAAGAGAGAGGAACGAACCAAGGGACGCCCAATCAATCAGCACGGCCTGGCCCAAGTGGAGGACAGGGAACATCTTTAAACAGATAGAGTCCGTGATGACAGGCGACCCCATTACGGACACAAGGAAGGAAGAACTGAATGTGGTCCCTATCAACACGATTCGGTTGGTATCTTATGAATCACAACCGTGGCAGAGGAAGAAAAGTTCGGAAGTTCGCATGAGAAAATGTCCCACGATCAAAATAGAATGTGAGGGGGTGGTAACAGAAGCACTGGTTGACACTGGTTGTACTACAACAGTGGTATCAGAAGAATTTTATAATGAATTAATTGCGAAAGGAAAGCAAGTAATGTGCTTGCCCATGAATAGGGCATTCGTGATAGGAGCAACTCAAAAGAAGTCAAGCCCTATTACGAAACAAATCATGTTTAAAGCTGAAATCGGCGACCAGGCGTACGAGATAGTAGCTCTAGTCGTGAAGAATTTATTATATTCAACGATCATAGGGACAGACTTTTTATCTGAACAACGGGCGATTATTGACCTCGACCGCAAAGTGATAGAACTAGGATACCAAAGAATCGAGATGGATATGGGGAAGGAAGAGGAATTTGAAGCATGTACGGGCGTATTATCGGAAGAGGGAATAGAAGAAAAACTACGACAAGTCAACCAGGCAGAAGCACTGGAAGATCAGCAGAGATCCAGACTGTTAGAAATATTAATAGAAAACAAGAAAGTATTTCAGAAGAATCGAGAGCCAATCAAGGGGTTTGAATTCCGTATTCAACTTACGGACTACACTCCATTCAAGCAACGGAATTACCCAATACCAGTCGCACTGAGACAACAAGTAGCGGAGTTATTAGCATCTATGGTGAACGATGGTATCATTAAGAAAGAAAAAACATCGTACACGAATCCTATGGTAATCGTGAAAAAGAAGGACGGAGGATTACGGTTATGTTTAGACGCTCGGAGACTAAATGCAGTGACACTACCATTTAGGGATGCACCACCATCAGTAGAAGAAGCACTACAGAGATTTGGGGGAAGCATCATTTTCTCGAGCACCGACTTCAGCAAGGCCTACTGGCAGATGAAGGTGGCCGAAGAAGACCAGAAATATACTGGATTTTCATTTGAAGGGATATGCTACGTATTTTGTAGAGTACCGTTTGGGTTACGAAACAGCGGAGCAGCACTGATTCGATGTGTAGACCAGATTATACAAGGAAGGATGCCGAACCGAGTAACGACATATGTGGACGATATTGTCGTGCAGGCAGGATCCATCGATCAACATTTTCAAGATTTGCAAGAACTGTTCCAGATTTTACAAGAAAATAATTTGGTGCTCAACTTGAAGAAGTCAACGTGGTTCACTAAAAAGATTGAGTTTCTCGGGTATGTTATATCAAGTGAGGGGCAGACAGTACTATTACGCGTGCCTAAAGTTTCTAATCCAAAATTAAAATTATACGCGAAGTTTTTCCCGCTATATGAGGGACCATATATCATCGACCAAATAGTAAACACCAATGTTGCCAAACTAGTCAATGAAAGCCAAGAAGTAGTGGGACACTACAATTTCTACAATCTGAGACCATGTCCATCAAACAAGGAGAGTTAAGACGACATCGGCGGAGACCCATGTTGTGGAGGGAGAGTCATCGCACCCCAAGTGTCAAGTTAGTAAAACCAATGTAAGTCCTTGAATTTTGCGGAGAAAAATCCAAATAAAAGGGGGGAGGGGGGTAATGAAACGCACCGCGCCTCTAAATAGAAACGCGATACATTTCAACTTAAACAACCAGAGAACATACAAACGGCGCGAGCATAACTAGGCAGCATGGCAACACGGAGGGGAAGGGGGGCGTCACGTGGAGCTCGAGACACGAGGGGAGGACAGCGAGAAGTCGGTTGAGAAGGGGAGACGAGCGGAAGCCACGCTAGCGGACGGAGGTGGTGCGCGAGCGGTGCGAGTTATTTGGGGAAAAGTACCCCTAAGTGCTGAATAACTTAATAGACTTGCATAGTATTACATTTCGGACCGTTAAAGAAGTGTGATGCAGACCGAACAGCATTGGGAAGTCAACGGATAGAGTGTATGGTAAACCGAAGAGTGTGAAACCCGCCTGTAGCGTGAGCACATGCATCGCGAACGTAGGTTTTGGGGAAAGATAGAATGTGTAGTGCACAAGACAGTGACTGAACCAGTGATCATTTGTGAGACCGATCAAGCAGTGTCTGACGGGTTTTCAGTGTATAGGAACTTTCCATAATGAAACTGTATGATGACGCGTGAGGAGAACAAGAACACGTGGGTATAGGTTACCGATATTTCACCGGTGATTCAGAGAGTAATATAGTGTAACGTGTTTAGCATAATCAGTTACAACCCAAATCTGGAGTTCAGACTGTCAGGACAAGCATAAGTTAATTAGATGCACTAGTGTAGAAGATACGCGTGGAGCAGCGTGAGGGGCGAACACTTGCCTACTCATCTCCGGCTGGGGGCCGAACGGCTCCGGGACCACGCGACGGGAGCCGAAGCCGCCGCCACCATCGGCGCCGGGCCCCAACGAAGCGACGTGACTCAGGTGGTAACAGGTATGATGCTAGCATTGAAGGTATTAAGTTTTGGTACCAAAACATAGTAATCATTGCATAGGGGATCAGTGTTCGAAAGTGTAATAGTGATATTAGATGAATAAACATCAAACTGTCGTTGTATAATAAACTGTACGTATTTATTGTACCCCGAACATCCCAGGGTCCACATTCGCGAAAAAGATCCCGAGCCCTGCCTGAAACAAACAAATTTATTGTACCGTGCCACTTCACGGGTAAGTCACGATTGACCCCGAGCAGTCGGTACGTCACAGTATGCATTTCTTAATTCGAGTTCGTGGTTTAGGGGGCATTCCGAGTTTCCCTTGTATCTAAGCCTTCCGATATCCCTTGACTTGGCAGGACACTTGTGTGTAATTGAGGGGCGGGATCCGTACACCCAGTATAATGGTACAAGCAGCAAGATGTGGCAAAGTGTTATCAATGACAAATATGTAAAAGTAGAGGACCGAGATAGACCTATGCGATGTTCGGTGAGCGCAAAGGCTCCCTTCACAGGTAACGCATCCAAGGAGCACTAAGGGGGGAGATAGGGCAGCCGGGTCGAGAGGGACTTTTGGTCAATTATTCCACTCGTGAAATTAAAACCAATAGTGTTTAACTATACATACAAAATTCCCCAATCAGAGCGGTGTATCTCAAAAAGGTTATCGCCTATTCTATCCAATTTTTCTTACCGCATCTCCCTCCTGGCCAATCATAAACTGTGACTCATCTATCTTAGGAGGCGGTATATATCGATCGCTATGTCGATGTACAATAAAACGCGTATGTACTGTAATATAATCTCATTAATTTTAGCATATTTTCAATATTCGGCGCAGTTTGGAACTCTAATGAACATAATTTCCTTCGTGGAATAATCCATTAAATACCACTCGTGCTTTGGAAATTCTCGGATAAATCCCCTCGAGTCGGGGATTTATCGATAATTTCCAAAGCGCTCGTGGTATTTCCTACGATAAACAGCAGCTCGAAAGGGGGTAATGCAAAATTAAAAAAAGCTACACCCGATTCAGAAGAATAGGAAACCAGCTAGTACAACAACGTCTGTGCCATCCTGTAGCGTGTCTAGTTCATATTTACAATTCTCCTTCCCCTCATTTCTTTTCATCATCTTTTACTGTACCAGAAATCTTGACTTTCTGCCTCAAAATCTTCGAATCGACGCCATTTAATAAACCAGTCAACACAAAATCACCATGAATCTGAGGAATCCAAAGTTTAGTAGCTAAACAGGCAAACAAAGCCGCTATTGACGACAACAGCGTCTAGCAGCATGACAATAAGCGCCGTAAACAAGTAAACTAATAAACAAACGAGGCGGCGTCGGCGCTCCTGGGGAGGGGGGTCGGACAAGACGTTCTAAACAGCCCACGCACGCGGAGCATGTCGCTCACTCGAGTGATGCAATGAAATATTCAAAATGGTGGGGGCACAAAACATACAGTTAGTAACATGACTGGAATCAGTATTGCACTGTTATTTTATATTATGTATGATGTTCATTTTACAAAATATCAAGAAGGGGGTTATAGTAAGGAACTCTAAGATCAAGGCCGACGAGGGAGAATACACACTTGGTAACATTCTTGTTTGTACAGTCCATAATTTGCTCAAAAAGCATTAGTTATAAGTGGAAAATTGAGACTAATGCAAATTATATTACTAGATAATTGAATAATTCCAGTTAAATATAAGGTAACTTTGTGCACCTAAACGAAATGACCTTGAATTTGAAATTCACCAGCACATTTAGCCGCTCAGGAACTAGCCTCTAGGAAGGTTCCTGAGCAAGTAAACGTGTTGGTGAATTTCAAATTCAAGCCCATTTCCTTTAGGTGTACAAAGTTACATTTTATTCAACTGGATTTATTCAATTATTTCGTATTATATTTTGCATTAGTCCCAATTTTCCACCTAAAACTAATGATTTTCGAGCAAATTTTGGACTGTAAAAACAAGACTGTTACCGACTGTATATTCTCCCTCGTCGGCCTTGATCTTAGAGTTCTTTACTATAACCCCCTTCTTGATATCTTGTACAGTTAACATCATACATAATATAATATAACAGGGCAGTACTGGTTCCATTTATTTGGTATTTTCGTATTCATACTGTGAAATACTCACTGATCTATACAATAATAAATACACTAATTAGTGAACTATCACAAATTAATCTCTAATAAATAATATTCTCCTATTAATAATAGAGACTGAAGAATGGATCTCTCTACTTTTGTTGATATTATTACTTTCCTCCTTGGGCACGCCACGGGAACTTACATAATATTCATCTATAAACGTGTTTATCATAAATTTGCCCTATACTGAAATGTTTGTCATCTGGATTCTATTTTCATTTGCTTATGGGTTTTGCCATACAACATACTATCTTCTTATTTGTAGTATGTGAACGTGTAAATCTATACAGAATTGCTATCTCTTGAAGTTATGTTAATTAAAACTGTTTTTTTGGACTGATGGCAACTAGCTACAAATTATCAGCTTTATTCCAAATAAATAACTTAACGTTTATTTACAAATTATGATTCCGTACGGGTCAAGAATTAAAGTTCATGGCTTACCATGATCTTCGTGCTCATCGTTGATTTCTCGAGTGTACTCCAGATCTCTCTTGATGCTGTCGATTTGCTGTTCGTCATAATGCCCCTCCTACCGTATTCTATTCTAACGTAAAAATTGGTTCGCAAAATGCCTCGAAGTGTTACCACAACAAAAATATTTTGATATCACTAAATTAATAACATGCCCACCTTTTAACAGGTTGAACGCCATGAGGGTCAAAAGTGGTACTCAACAGATCTGGTTTCGTAACGTGTGAGGGTCATATGAGACCCTCATTGACTTTTTGTTTCTCAGGCCTTGAGAGACGGATGAGTCCCTCACTTTCCATTACTTGCAGTGCTTTTCTGAAATTATAACACGCTCTAAAACACATCTCAACTTCTAACATTTAATTATATTTTTTATTTTTCATTTTTTCGATGTTTATATAATCCAAGCTATGCAAGCAAAAAAGGTTATAAATTACTGATTGAGTTAAAACAACTATTGACAAATAACATTAAAAACGAGAATAATTTATTAATTTATGATGTTAGCTTCATATAATGAAATAAGTAAATAATTTGTAAAAATAGAAAGAAAATAGAGAAATAGAAAAATAATAAAGAAAAATATTCCATAATTAGGTCAAAAAGGTCTGTGACACTACGGAACCAAAATCCCAAAAATTTAGTTTACGTCCAACCTGTTAAGAATATTTGAACTTAATCCAATTAATATTAATTAATTGGGATATTAATTCCAATCGTAGCCGATGGTGATCGTACCGTCTGGTCAGTGCTATGGCCGCTGGCGCACGAAGAGTGAATATTACAAAATTTCTACACGACTACAGCTTGCACCGCCTCCTCCAAACATTCTTTATGCAGTGTGTCCGGGGAGGAAACGTCGAAACTTGGAAAATAAGCTCTTAAGTCAATTCTAAGCATATTTTGTCTAATAAACTACGTGGATATTCCGAATGGATGGGCCGCTATTACCAATCAAAAGTTGGTTCGAAAAAATGATTTTTAGGCAAAAATATGCATTATGGAAGCATAGAAACATTCCAGAAACATGTAAATTGTATATTATTTACAAAATAAATGAGTATATTTGCTCACAGGCAAGTAAAGAAAATTAAGCGAAAAATAAAAAAGCAGTCAAATTGTGTACATTGGGTACTTTTTTTATTTTTCGCTTATTTTTTTCTTTCTGAACACATATGTTCATTTCTTTTGTAAATAATAAACAATTTATATGTTTCTGGAGTGTTTCTATGCTTCTATAATGCAAATTTTTGCCTAGAAATCAATTTTTCAAACCAACTTTTGAGTGCTTATTGCGGCACAACCATTCGGAATATCCACTTAGTTTATTAGACAAAATATGTTTAGAATTGTCTTAAGAGGTTATTTTCCAAGTTTCGACGTTTTCTCCCCTGACATCCTGTATGTACTTCATGCGGCTGTACTTCCCCTCTCACAATGAAGAGCATCAGGCTCGCGACCATCAAACATAGATCTTGTTTACCCGTCGCCCTGACAAAGTGCATTCTTTGACTATTCGTATTCTATATGCATTAATTCGCGTGCTATCTACAATGTCTTGATGCAGTTTTTATGTTCAAATAAAATCGGGGGTTTCTGGCCTATCGCAATACAAAACAAGAATTATCCACTTTTCGTTATCAAGAACATACAATACGACTTTTTCTGCCGAAAAAATAGAATTGTTGGCGCAGCATTACAATACTTCCTATATTCTACGTAATTAGTATGAGAAAAAGAAACATTAATTTATGAAGCTATCTTCACTGCTACACATTTTAATCATACAAGTAGTAAACACTTAATTTAGATACAGATTACATAAAAGCTTAACTATACATTAGAAGATGTGTATTTCTTATAGTGACGATATATTTTCATTCCCATCATATATATCGTATTGCATTTGTCCCAGCATTTGCAGGATAAATAACTAATGAAAGAAACTGAAACTTAAAGTATAGGAGAGAGAATGTAAAAAATGCAATGAGATTTACTGCAATGCAGCTGAAATAGCAGTTTTAATGAAAGCATTTGGTGACACCGCGTAACGATTTTCTGTTTCTGAGACCATAAATCCAACATCACTTCCCACTACAATAATAGAAAGTGACGGCACGTGCACGACGGGCGGGGGGTGAATGGCGTGACTGTAGCAGAGTGCTTATGTAAGTGCCAAACTCAGAACACTAGTTACTCACCGCTATCAGCCACGCTTGACTGTGCGAATGACGTAATTAAGGGATGAAGTGCATCTAGATAGTATCGATGCTTTCATGTCCTCTACACGAAAAAGCAGGCTATGTTTCGATGGATCATCTCGGTTTAGATCTCGCAGATTCTGAACTGCTACTTAATTGCGAAAAAGTAAACTTGGCTTTCATGTTGGTTCAATAAAAAAAGTTATGTAGTTGGCGTTTGTTTGCGAAGATTTTTCGTTAATATTTCTAACATTCTCAGTGCAGAAATAGGAATGAACAGAGTACCTTACGACATACAAAAGAAATGCTAATTCAAACGATCGCTACATGAACTGGGTGACGTCAAAATAATCATAACTATTAACTAGAAGAGTTACAACTCATACTCCCTCGCAGTACTTGTATCTTCTGCAACTTTCAATAATTCCAACACCAGAACAAAAATTAAACCTGAGCCATTTTTATAAGCGAACTTTGCTCTATTGAAGGGAAAAATTTCGAGCTGTTCTTGAAAAAATATTTTTGTCCAAAAATCTATCCAAATCCGAAAACTAGGATATAGTTTTGAGAAAATTTTGAAAATGTTAAGAACCCCCAAAACTTATAAATTCACAGAATCTCGAGTATGCACAGGCAAGTCAGGCAAGGTCAATTTTGGAGAAAATCACCTGAATGGTTTTGGTGCTATGGTCCTATTAAAATAAGTTGGTGATTGACAGTTGCGAATGGAAGGGAGCGACGTTGACAGTTTGCGTCCCACTGAGCACGTGCTCCCGGGACATGAAAGTAAGACTTGAAATAATTGCTTATTAAAGTAACCAAATCATACACTCATAGAAGCTACAGCTTCACAATCATCAACTTATTTTAATCGGGCCATAGTGTTGATCACAAACCAACGTATTGGTGTTTTGCAGTAAACCAATATTTTTAGGAATCAAGAACTCGAAAAAGTCATGGATTCCGACTCAACAACGTGTTAAAGAAGTAGTAATTTACTACATCCAGGAACAAGATTTACCCCCTTTTATAATATCAGGTCCACACAATACGTATTTGTCTGGCGGATAATCCGCTGCAGCATTGCAACGCATTCTCTTTACTTAGCACGTAGTGCGTAGGAAGGTTAAAAACTAGATTGCCATACAAATGCTGGGAATACCAGGTCCGTCCGCTCTACCATCTCAAGATAATAGTACGCAATATGCCCGATATTTGGCGTATAATTTATGATTGTGCTCGTATAGTGAAAACATTTCATAGCCTTTTACACTTTTGATTCACACCCCGGTTTTAAAAACAGGAATTGACTGAACACTTTCTCGTTAAACAAAGCATCGCGCTTGGTAAATAAGTGTTCCAGCAACGAAACGAAAGAATGGGAACATGGAACCTAGCCATCACTTTTCTTGAAATTTTACTCAATTTATTCAATTCAATGAAAAAGTTGTGCACTAAAAAAATGAAAATTAAATTTGCTTCGGGATTAAAAGTAACAATAGTAAAGCTAAGATTGTATATGAACGAAATTAGTATTTCGCTACATATAATGATGTAATTTGTTGAGGTACGAGTGCAAAGTAAGATTAGTTCAATAGCCATGGTGTGCAAACTCTGTCCGAGATAAAAACATGAAGAATGAAAGATTATTGTAATCACGGGTTAACTTTATTTTAATGAGCCAAGGCGTTCTGCATTATGTGTGATTCATCCACAGTCATTTTTAATTACAATTTCACTCACGCTCGATTCTTCACCTCGGTCCGTTGGCATCCAGTTACAACACATTTTTGTACAAAATGGCCAAACCAGAAGTATATTTTATTTTCATCATCATTTAAGCACGTAATCGATTGATTGATTGATTGTTCGTGATTCCGGGCGCGTCAACTACTGAGGTCATTAGGGGCCGTCTATAAATTACGTAACGCAAATTTTGAGTATTTTCAATACTCTCTCCCCCCTTGTAACGCACATCCTTATTTCTATATAACGCAGCGTAACGCTGACTCAGAATCCCACCCGCCCCTTTAGCGTTACGTAATTTGTGGATGACCCCTTAGACCCGTAAGTGTAGAGCGTGTTTTTTCATCGGGAGGTGGCGGTTATCTTTCCCCTCTGGATGGCGAAATCCCGTGCCGACCTATCGTCGATTAGCGGGGATTTTCCCTCAACCAGGTATCTCCCACCAGCGGGGCACCGCTCCAGCCGGGACTATCTCTAAGCCCCCGACCGGTCTCCCGGCGCGTGAATGGTAGTGTGGTGCATGTAAGTAAGGGGTGAGGATAGGAGAAGGAAGAGGAGGGAAAGATCGCGCGCGCTTCATTCGCCAGGTGTTGATCGTAGAAAACTGCCGATCAGAGCAGCCGGCCGCTGGAATTCTCCTGCAGACAGCACGTAATCCGTGTGGTAATCCGTGTCGCAGGCGGAGGAGGAGTCCGGCCCGCGGCAGCGCTGGCTGTGCCTGGCCATGGGCGGCGCCGGCCTGCTGCTCAGCCTCATGCTCGTGCTGCGGCTCGTCTTCGCCCTGCAGCCTGAGGGCCCCGCCTCGCCGCCCGCCCTCGACCCCTACGCCCACGCCCGCGCCCGCGCCCACACCACCCCCGCCCCCGCCACCAGCGCCCCCGCCCCCGACAGTAACGCCCTCGCCGCCAGCGCCGCCCCCGCCCCTGCCGACGGCTGCGGCGGCCTGTGCGGTCACGTGCTGTGCACGGGGCTCATGGGCCCGGCGGTGCGCCCGCCGCCCTCGCCTCCTACTTCAACGCCTCGCGCTACCTGGTGAGTTCCTACGCACTCAACCTCTTCGGTGCCTCCTCCTACGGTCTTTAATAGGGACCGGATTTTTAATGAAATGTCATTGTTTTCTCTTCACATTAGAACAATGTCACTTAGAATATAAATTAATTTTATTTTATGGCAGCAGGAAATGACCCTTTTTTAATTTTTTTTTTTACATTTTTCGTCGATTTCGACTAATAAGTCATTTATTATCTTTTTCCAACGTTTTTAATGCATTTTTTTGCTGATTTCATTGATTTTAATATCATTTTAATGGTACTTGCTTCAAATAATATTTTTGAGATGCAACAAATTTTCTCCACAGAATTCCTCAGTAGCCTACTTGAGCTAGCCCTAGCTCAGAAAATGTACTTACTTACTTACTTACTAGCCAACGCCCACCCTTGGCAGGTTAGCCATTTGGTGACGCGCTGACCAGTATAGACGGGCTGTCTCTCTGTAGAAGTCGTCCTCTGCCGAGTTTGTGTTGGCACTCAAGGCTGGACACATCGGAAGGTGTGTTGCATCCGTCTTTGGACCATTACAGAGAACACATGCGTCGGTTTCGAAGACCCCTATACGGTGCAGGTGGCTGGCAAGGTAGTCCTGTCCTGTAGTTGTTCTGAACACGGCGACACTCGTGGCTCGGGGTAGATGTAATGTCAACCGTTGTATGTAATCTAAGGTTCCTGTGACGCCTGTCAGTACCATTGTCTGTTCGGCCGTATTCGGGATAACTAAAGACAGATTTCCCGATAAAGAACAGTCCAAATCAAAAGTTTGCAAGCGGAGTGCCTTCCTCTAGGTATCTTCCAGGTACCGCCTCATCCGGGACCAGCTCCAGAATGCTCCCTCATCTCATGTCGAAGTGTAGTGTAAGAGCGTGTGTAAAGAGAGAGGATAAGGAAGTGGAAGGAAAGATCGCGCGCGGCCCGCGATTCGTTTGGTAGGGGACACCTTAATTATTTGCCTGGTAATGATCGGATAAACCACAGAAATCACAAACTGATCAGAGTACACGGCCTCTGCATTCGCTCTCAGTTTACAGCTAATGTTGAATATCACTTCCCCCGACCCTCCTATTCTCTCGACCCGTGCGCTCTGCCACGCCCTGCCCTGCTCTGCCCGTCAGCGACGGAACTAATTGCCAACTTTGACCTTCAATTACTCACTGTCAAATTGCGCTTTCGGAACGAACGCAACTGCATGTAATAGAAAATTGTATGGTATGTAATAGAAAGTTGTAATTTGAATTCATTTTCAATCGATTCCTTAAACGCTCTCAGATATTTGCAAAATTTAAAACAGTAATCACTTGAATCCCAATTCAGAACAGGAATTAAATTTTTAAATCAAAGTACTGCGTGTATATCATGTATTTAATTTTTTCAAGTTAATATTTACGAGTATAAAAAATTCATTAAAATTGAAATTTGGGTTCATTTGATATTCATTTAATTTTATTTATTTCAGCAGATAACAATTGACACAAGCTTTGGCATACGGGGAAGACACAATATAATAATTATCTGCGGGCACATTATCCCTGGCTTCAAAATCCATCCCCCCTCCCGCTTTCACTTGACATACTGGAATTGAAAGATGAATAAAGGTTCAAATAAAACATTGTTAAAAACATTTTAAACCTATAAATTTCACTCACTACTTATATCCGAGTAATACTTAATTACATCTGTAAACGATCTTCAGATTTGATTTTATGTTCTATTAGCAACAAAACAGCCCCTTCTTCTTATCACATTTAGCTAAAGGAGAGCTCACCACAATATGTTCATAGTGAAGCTACATTTTTCTCCAGAAGTAAAACAAGGGGACATCTGAGCACTTTCACAATGACACAGGAATATTGGAAGACAAATCTTATCGAGATAGGGGTCTCTGATTGGTCCAGATGATGTATTTCTAGCGCTAAAAAGGTTTTGCAGGACACACAGAGCTACGTTACTTGTCATTGAAATTGTTAAAAGAATTAGTCACCTCAATCACGAATTGAATATGATACTCTACGTTTACACCCAGAATTTCCCATGCAAAACAAATGGATTAATTTTAAACAATACTTCTATATATTTATTCCCCATTTAAACGCTGTACTCCGTTGGATAGTCTGGTTCCAACTAAAGAGTAGTGAATGATGTAAGAAATAAATGGGAATGATGGATCTGCTAGAATAGATGACAAAATGAACGACGGGGGAAATGAGAAACCTGTCAAATATCTGCTGCAAACTCATCTCCGTCATCAATTTCTCAAGAAATTATCTTTTTTGTAATGGCAGGGAAAGCATCTAGAATAACTGTCAGGCATCTGGATAATGGAATGACATAGAAACTATTTATTCAGTTCATTGTAACACTTGGTCAACTATTAAAACTGTTCACACATGAATGTTATTTCATTATTGTTTTTTGCTGTCCTTCAATCAATCTACCAATGTTTTTATTCTGGAATACAAATAAAAAACAAAGAAATTCAAATATTTAACGTGATTCTACTCTGTATTTTCAGTAAACCTTCTTCTATTTTTTCTACACTTTAAGTACGATTAATTAAAAGATTAAGATAAAATGAAAATACGAATAAGTCATAAGAATAATGTTCCTGAAATATTTGATATGGATCTCAAAGTCACGAAGCTCAAAGTAATTCCATTTGAACTACATTCGATATTGAAGGTATTGATACGGTCGTATTCTATAAGTACAAATTTCTCAAAGAATTTCTTGAGATCGAATCTCAAGCTATGTCTGTTTCCTCTGAGATAGTTATTTGCTTCATTGGGGATTAGAGGAAGATATCCGGTGTGAAAATTAAAAGAATTTTACGGGTTTGTATACAAAAAGCTTGTTCTCAACATTCATCTAAAATACTGAATAATTTCAGCTTCAAACTCATATTTCTACTGCTGATTTCTACTGATGTTTCGAAATTAATATTTTAAGATTAGAAGTTTATAGCAGCGCAATAGGGAAAGATAAGAAATTCACAGGAAGCCTTTTTATTTGGGTTCCTTTATATTCCTCTTAGACTTTTACTAAACAGCTGCATTTGTATTTTATTAGAAATTGAGTCGGTAATTCTGTCAAATATTATAATAATTTTAGAAGTACAGTTGCTCGACCCTACAATAAGTTAACTTAAACTATTGTTTAACATACAGTAATAGGAAATGTAATCATTTTAATCCACCATTTCCAGCTTATTGCAGTATGTGAACTTATCTCCAGTTCAGGACACAACTCTAGAGGGACCTAAATTTTGATCGAATATTGACTCACTAATTCAAATACCGGAGGAGGAATCTGACAAATGGAGGGGCAATCATGCAAACCTCATAAATTCATTCTCCATCAAAAAGGAAAATGGCTGTACGTTAAACATACGTACACAAGTCAATTAAACGCAGTCGAGTGTGCTCCGTCACAAGAACTGAAATGGGTACGCCGTTGTAACTGTTGTTTATCCACCGTTATCTTGATTTCGAGCCGAGTTTCACGAACTACATTTGGTTCTTGCTCGTTAAATGCGATACATCATGCTGCGCGGCGCGGGGTGGCGTGGGGTGGTGCGGGGCGGGGCCGGGCGGGGCGAGGCCGGGCGAGACCTGGGAGGCCATCGCAATTCGGGCGATTCATGTGTGACGCTCTCAACATGCCGCGAGCGGAACAAACGAGCGTGCCCATCGATCGGTCGGGGGCGGGGCGGGGGCGGCGGCCTGGGCGTCGGGCGGGCGCGGGCGCGGGCGCGGAATCAGAGTGACAATTGAATCGGCCCTGGCAGTCCACAAATCCCCTCTTGCAAGGATTCGGCCGGATCGCCCCCCCCCCCGCCCGCCCGCCGCCCGGCCAGGGGGCGCGAGGGTCATGGAGCGGAGGTAGCGGAGTCTCTTCGACAGAGGCCGTCACTGCGAGCAAAGGGCGCAAAGCGATCCGATTGGCGCAAAAGTCAACTACTGCCACCATGATTCACGAAATGCAAGCCTCTGTTGCTATCGCTTCACAAATACTTCCTTACCCGTGAAACAGATACAATCCATTTCATTGACTACATTTTTAATTGACTGTTGTTTGACTTATGTTCTTCCCGTATTTACATTCGCTGCGTATATAAATTAATAATCAAGGTCAGCCCAATGAGTGCTTCTAAATGCGGAAATCTCGATACCAGATAACTGTAATTATTGACACAAAATAACGAAAACTAGTCAGTGAGGCTTCATTCATAAATAATGAAGCAAGAAATGCTCCCTGGGTCGACGTTGAGGAATGTTCCCAACAGTATATAGCTAGCAACTACTTAGCAGTGTCAGAATGAACCAGTGACCTTGAAGAAGCATGTAACTTACTTTAAACTGAAGAAATCTAATCGATACAGTCGTATTTCAAAGTTACTGTCTGTTTCTGCACGGTAAGGCATGTTTCAACGGTACCTTCTTTCATTTGATATCAGAGCAAACCACCAACTATACTTGCTTGTTTGCACATATCACGGACGACAATTACACAAATAATAATGAATAAACATTTATCCAGATATTTACAGAATTCTTCATGCATCGTACATGCACATTAAACATTTTTCTTTAAGTCAATACACATTGTTCACTGTGCATTGTTCACAGACAAAATCCAAAGCTCTCAAATCAACTACATCTTTCTCTTCAGTTTTCAGAATGAACATATAAAATGCATCTGCACGTAATTTTCGTGCCTCTGCAATGCACGAAAATTCCCTTACAATACCGTCTGCTGTTATTTCTCTGTTGTACGTCACCCGCTATTCTCTCCACTGATGTTAACTCCACTGTTACTGATTTAACTTTATTGGTCCATATTGATAGCAGACTTTCATACGATGTTCTAACTTGAACCCTTTCCATGACAGTTTCAGAAGCATAGCGTGTGTGTTAATATTTGGGCGTAATATTTCATTATTCTCCATTGTCAGGAATGTTTTCTAAATTTTCTCGTGATTCACATTATACATTGATTTTCCTGTTTCTTCTCGAAGCATATATTTGTAATAGATCTGCTCAGTTATCTTTCATGGTGAAAGAAACTTAAATCTGCCAAATATGGCAAACCTCGTACAAAAATTACGTGTAAGTAGGGTAAACTATTTAATACAAAGGAATATATTATTTAAAAGGTGAAGTACATTTTTTAAAACATGTTCAATTTATAGCAGTGCGGTACATACGTTCAGAGAGATTCTTAAATACGAACCCCTAAATTTTAAAACAGGAGACAAAATCTCAATAGATTATATAGTGTTATTATTTGAAACATGAATAAAACAAATGAAAATAAATAAGTCGTTACATATTAATTACATTATTATAAAAAATGATACCAATTTAGAAACCGATTTTTTTCTTCATTTTAGAGCGTCGTTTCATTTAAGTCGATTTAGTAAATTTTCATGAGCGTTACTCACGTGACTGCCGCGTTGTGACAAGGTCAGAAAGTTTCCTATTAGTTCAGTCGATTCGAAAATCTTTTAATGAGGGATTAAAACTAAGAAAATGAGGGAGGAAATTCTGAATATCAAGTAACGTAGGGAGATACATGGAGAAAGATGTGTAGATAAAAATATACAGACTAAAATAAAAATAGAGGAGTAGAGGAAAAAAGACAGTGCGATAAAAACAGAGAAAATGATACATAATGAGGGAGAGTGGTGTCAAAGTAGGAAAACGCCTCCCCATCTTCCTATCTTTGACACCACTCTCCCTCATTATTATTTTCTCTTTTTCTATCACACTGCCTCTTTTCCTTTACTCCTCTATTCGATTATTGTCTAGACATTTTATCTGCACCTCTTTCTCCATCTATCTCCCTACTTTACTTTGTGCCCTTTGGGCGTGAACGAACGCCCACTGCGAAGGCCGGGCACCGGGGTGCCTCGATGGGCAAACAGAGGGACGGTGAGGTCGGGGTTGAGGGCGTTGGTGAGGGGGGGAAGTGGGAGGGGGAGGGCGGCGAGGGAAGTTAAATTAGTCGGAATCCGCGACGTCGCGAGGTGCAGAATGAGTGGAAATTAAGACGCAGTCCCGACGTACTCCCACAGGCAAGAAATTTGCTTTAAGAGGCCGATTTAAGCCAAGTTGAGTGAATAATGTCCTCCGATAACAGAACTTTACGGCGGCAAATGAAATGTAATAGTGTATCACAATGTTCTACCACCAAGTACTCCTTCGTTAGTATTACTGTCGTTGTATGTGAGAAATGATCTCTTTTATTTGGCTTGCAAAACATATGAATTGATAGACGAACTAATTTTTGTCAGAATGATCTCACATTAACTTCCGTACTTTAGTTCACAAAGAAAAGCATAGTAAATAAATCTCTAGAGACTTTTAATAAAACACAAATAAGTTTTTTATCGCTACATAATGTTTAACCTGTGCAAATAATCCCCATTTATTTTGACGCTGTAAAGAAATCCAAACAAACCTTTTCATGAAAGGTTTTTATTTTTTACTGGTACGTTATTGCTTGTTTTTGCCTTCGATACGGAATTCGATGTACACTAAGTGACCCACTTGGATCGAGGCGATCGCGGTTACGAGGGAAATATGAAAACAGTTGAACGGCGCTACATAGTCTCTTATGAAGGAAATTATGGGAGGGAAATGTGAAAAGACAAACCGAGTTAAGTTACCAACTAGATAATTATTAAACAAGTAAATCTGAATAATTCAAATTTCGTAAAAAATAAAATCATTTATGTACTATGGGCATTAACAAGTTCCAATGATCTCGGGCTGCTCGACCAATAGAACTCTTATAACGCCCTTGGTGCATTAATAACTATTTATTTCTTTTGCAAACTAGTTTTGGCATGAATATGAAAGTTTACTGATTTCGACTTATTACGTAGCAAATATGCATTACAATGAGATAATTCTTGAAGAATGAAAATTTAGACTAAAAGAAGCAATATATCGGAAAAACATATTTTTCTAACATTGGAGTTAACATGTTCTGGCATGTAATGGCAGACACGTATTTGTTATTATTCACACACAAACAACTCGATTGAAAATGAAGCGATATATGGAAGATAAATTATTTCTTAGATGAGTTCTAATAATGAGTAGACACAGGTTTTGTTGAATCTATATGAAATCTACAAATATCGGCTGAATATCAATAAATTAGTTGAAGGATCCGGTAAGGAAAGATGTAACATCAAAGTTGCTTTTAATTAACACAAAACTTTAAAATTAGTATTTTATACTTTCCTGACAAAGAAGACAATGCTTCATCCCTAATCCTGTATTCTGAATGTTTCGTGTCCCTTAGTCGTAAGATTCTGTCTGATGTACTTCCGCGCCCAACTTCTTTCTGTCTCGCGAAAGATTCTGTCTGATGTACTTAAAGCTAATGAAATATCGAAACAAAATTATCCTAATTAGAAAGTGACATAAATGTGTTGACAAAATTATACAATTAATTGTTAACAAATAAACAACAATAACGCGAATATTATTTAATAACAAATAGCTACAATTTAATAGTTACATCAGTTCAAACTCTTGTATTCAAATACCATAATTCTTATTATTCTGAGTATCACAATTCTTAATAATATTTGAGAAATAAGATAGTACGCGTTGTTTCCTATTTTGAGAAAAATTCGTGTTGTTCAAAAATTGAAGTTGGTTTCAGAAAAGTCGGTTCGAGCATTCAAGATTAGCGGTTCACAAATTGGAACCACTGAAATAACCCCCTTCCCTCCCCATGCGCTTCTCGAAATAAAACCCAGTCAACAGTCATATGATACTTGATTTTATTGCCACTCCATGTTGGTCACATCTCAATGTTTTATGAACCACCAATCGTAAGGGAACTACCCGCTTCTGATCAATGCCTCTTCTTCCGGGTGCTTTTTCCAACTTCAGCGGATGCCGATTTCGGCTATCCACGCCGGGTACCCACTATGTCCCTCATGGTGACTTATATTAACCGTTACACTAGACACTGACTAAACTTGCTGGCTTCTCGGTCTGTGATCAGCACACTCATAAAGTCATCTGCGGCAACACATATACTCGTACATGAAAGTTAAAGTACAAACCACCGTGCCCACGGCGAGACTCGCACCTTTGACCCTTCTAACCGAGCCGTTGAGTCGGCACACGCTCTAGCTTTAGCTACAGGCACCTCAGCCATCCAGGTCAACCGCTTCTGATCAATACCTCCGTAATGAGAAAAAGCACCAGATACAATCTCATGGAATTCTCTGAGTTGCTTACATGTATTGCTTTTTTGTGAAACACCACCTACATACCATTAACGGTTCAAGGAGTATTTGCTGACAACATTCCTGGTTGATCTGAATACCGAATTTCTTTTTACTTTTAGTTTTGTCTACGTCCGTGTATATCGAGTAATATACAGTTTAGAAAAAGTTGGTAATGCTGCGGTGAAAAAGGCCATTATTTTGATTGGAGACCGGTTTTATTCGCTTGCTTTAAGAAAGATGTAGGAGAAAAAACTAGGTGGAGGGGAGGGGGCATCGTCGATTCTAACCCTCCGTTGACACGCGACTGCTAAATAGTTGCAGAGGTTTTTGGCGCGAATTCTCAGTGCTACACCTGTTTACAAGCGACCCAAACAAACCAGAAGTTTCCTACTCGCGCGCGCGTCAGCGCAGGCGGCCGCAACGCGCGCTATCTGCTCTTGGGGACGCCGCCGTCGCGACCTCCACGTGGCCCGCCCCCGCACCCCGCCCCGCCACGGCTCAGCAACACGCGGGCGCCCTTGACGCAACCGCCCACGCGCCTCGCTACGCACTGCAACAGCCCCCGGGCCAACGCCCCCCCTTGTCATGGCCCCCTGCTCCGCACCCCCGGCCCCTATTGAAACATGAATAAAACAAATGAAAATAAAAATGTCGTTGCCGACCCCTGGTGGTCGAGATCGCTAAGCCAGTATACTTCGGTTTTTATTTCACGGCGCGTGGGGCGTATCAACTTCACGATGAAATATGTCACTGTATTGCGCGTCGTTCTCGTTCGTGCCGCTAGGAGCCGCATGATCACCGGCACTGCTTGATGCAGTCGTGATCATGCGACACCTGGCGGCACGACGGAGAACAACGCAAAACATCGGGAGATATTCCATCGTGAAGCCAAAACCCCACGCGTCAAGAAATAAAAACCCAAGTATAGTATCGTAACGAACTCGGACCCAAGGATCGCGGGTTCGAGTCCCGCCTCAGATATGGTTGTAATTGCGTTCGTTCTTTCACTCCAATCAACACAATATCATGTTATCTTTAGTTGCGTAGTGTTAAAACTCAATAGTTGTCGTTAATGACATTGATGTTGATGCGACCTTAATAACAACAAAAAAGATGTTGATACATGTTCATTTCATTATTATGAAAAAGTATACGAATTTAGAGGTTCTTTGTTTTCATTTTAGAGCATCGCTTCATTAAAGTCGGTTTAGTCAATTTTCATGAGCATAACTCACGTGATACGTTGCCGCGTCGTGACAAGGCCAGAATGTTTTCTATTAGTTCAGTCGATCTGAGAATTGCCTCCACCACCCATGCGTTCCCAGCCACACGCGTCCCAGAACGGAGGATGCACGTTGCACGGAGCGCACCCTGGGGTTTGTTTCCCGAGTCAATAAGCGCCGCGATTACGGCGCGGCCCAAGAGATCCCGGAAGATCGTAACGTAAGCTGACCTCAAGCGCGTTTGCTAAGAAAATATTTAGGTCCTCAAGGTGTTTGTCGTCACAGTAAGCACGTAAGCAAGAACTAAAGTTGAGCAAAGTTTGCTGAGGAAGTTTGAAGAGACCAGCCTTCAAGTCAGAATGTGTTTCTTACAAGTAAATATAAATAATGAATTATGTTCATATGTAACTACGAATATGTGCTATAGTATTACTCCAAAATAGTATCAATGTAATAGTTCTTTGAGTACTGATCAACCTAAATATCAATTACTGCGTGAAACAAACTCTCATTTAAAAATATGTTAGTTCTACATCATTTGTATATTTTTTTGTAGCGCGAATCGCAGTTGCTGCTCACACACCAAACAAATCTTAACAAATGAGAGGCCAAAAGGAGATAATTTCTGAAAAAGGTAATAATTTGCTCTTTCACTTAACAAAAAGTAGGGATTTGTCAATTAAATGTTCAAAATCTAGCATGCCATCCTCAACACCCCGCTCTCTCTAAGTCTTCACGAGGCCAGTTTTCCAGGCAAAAGATCCCCAGTTAATATTTCTCACGTCATAATCTACAAAATTAAATATTTTGGGTACTATTACATATTTCGTCGTTTGGATGTTCTGGGTACTGCCACTCTGTGGTAAGGGAGGTCACACACACACACACACACACACACACACACACACACACACACAGAGTCTCGTTTCTATGAGCAATTAAACCGGCTATTTGATATTTGACACTACCATATTATTCGGCATTATCTTTTTCCCTTCCCTCGGGTGGGTAGCGGATGTTCGAGTTTCCATTTGCGAGAAGTACGCTACACGCACGGGTGCGCTACTTCAATAACTTTAACGACGTCGATGGTGCAACAGTTACTGAAGTTCGTGGGTTCAAACCCGATCGATTGTTAATTTTTAAGGGCGAAATAATTCGTGGTACGCCTTCCTTCGGATGGAAAGTAAAGCCGATTGTCTCATGGTAGTAGATCATATTAGTAGATTTACATGTAAAAGAAGCCTAAATGAATCCTCTGAGATAAATTCAAATTGCCTGTTTCGCCACCGAAGTAATACCTTCTTTCTCCCCTAGTTGAAGAAAGGAGCGTATTGAAATTTGCGTGGTCAGACGGAAGAGCAGGCCTCATGGTTTGAGTCTCGCCACGTAAAATAAGACTTGAATTCATATACAGTTCAGCTAATATACAGTCAAATAATTGTATGCAAGTTTATACATATAACTTACACGTACACGTGGCAAATCAATTTTCCCTTTTTGGGTACGAGGAAATTGAGAAGTGTGTGATGATCAATACTTTGACGTCAGATTCTGTCAGATGCTCATCGCACAACTGTTGTCGTAGGGTATTTTGTGTTCCTCCAGTCTCTTCAAAAAAAGCTTCTGGCATTTATTTAATATTTTCTTATTGGTTTAAAGATCAACATTAGAAGTGCAGAAACGTAAGATACTCAAATTCATAAATATCTGGTCCACTTTTTGATCCATTGGTGACAGAAAACTTTATTTGTTGCCTCTCAGTTCGTGCCGAATGTACTGGAAAGTCAATAACAACTACGTACATCCACAGTAAAAGCATTGCCTCTGATTATATTTTTATATTCCAGAAGTTAAAAAAACATATCTCAACGAGACTCTAGACCACACGCTTTTACGAGACTAAACATTGTTTTTTTTTAACTGAGCACTTGATCCATATTACACCACGAAAATCAAGACGAATCGAAAATTACATTTTCCTATAATTTTAGATGAAGCAGTATTTCCTCTTGGTCTTTACCCTCCCAGAAAATCATATCTTTCGGCAACTTTACGTCAATCGCTCTTGTTTACGATCGCACCGTCGCGTCGTCAGTCCATTTCACGACCTAGCAATCCGAGATAACCGAAAGCGCAGGTCGGTAAACAATCCCACAGGCAGCGGCGCCTTCTCCTCAGAGAAAGAGCTTGTTTTCAACTCCCCAACAAGGTGATAAGCAAAACCACCGGCTCAGAGAGCAGTTCCGACGAGAACGCAGCGACCATGAAACAGCGAGCAAGCTACTCCGACGCAACGAAACTCTGTCGACAAGGCGACACTGCGAGGGGAGGATCCGGCACGGATTCATTCGCGCGGCTGTTGATATTTCATTACCTATTTCCTTCTAATTACGGCAGCGTCTCTGTGACGCGCATGCGCACCTCCGCCACTCCCCCCCCCGCGCCGCTGGGATGTTTGTGCGCGGCGCAACTCGTGCACTTCTTGGAGCGGAAGGCCAGCTGAGCGCCGCGCAGCAGGTCTTGTTGAAATTACGGATGGGGCCCGTGAATCTTGGACACGCCCGAATTCTCAAAAAGGTTCCCAATTTCGTAAACGTAAAAACGCGCTTTTTAATCCCATGAATCCTAACGAATCCCTCGATCGCTTATTAAATGTTTTTGATCTTCACGGTCTACGCCAGGATTTCAGGTCTTTTGTATTTCTATTTTTTTTTTTTGAAAGAAGGTATCATGTGTTGTAAGATGAATTTCACGTTCTTCTCGTTCAAAGTTGGCCATAAACAATAGGCCATCATGAAATTCATTTCATTTACAGGATTTATCGAAATTTTACGGTATCTTTACGACTTTTTCACAAGAAACATTCATCTCATTCAGAGTTAGGTACATTTATTATTTCATGAATATAAATATTATTATTAGTTATTGTTGTAGTTTTAGTCTGTTCTACGAAAAAAAAATATTTAAAAGTTACTGATAGTACAAGCTGTAATGTATTAAGGCATCTAAAACTATGAAAACTTTTCTTAACAGCACAAGATAATCAGTTATCGAAAAGGATGAAAATATAATTGTCATTAGTTATTATAATTAACATTTATTTCAGAAACTATACATCCTATGTGAGCGTGTAAAAAAATTTCATAGAAAAATTGAAATTCATATCCCTTAATTTTCCGTACTTTTTTATTATTCCATTATTCTTTTAATTACAGAAACGTTTGTAATTTCTTTCCAATATAAAATGTATTTTTATTTTACACCAATATATAAATTTAAAATGTGTAATACAGTTTGCGTAAAATGCTTTAAAACTAACTGTAGCAGGTACATAACTCACGAGAAAGGAAAGATATAAATATAATATAAATATTACTATATGTTGACGCAATCTATGACTATATGCTATAGTCTATGACGCAATTTATGACTATATGTTATAGGAAAGTAATATAAATATTACTATATGTTGACGCAATCTTGACACAGTCAGTTAAGTGCCTTCTGTGTATGTCATGATTTATAGAACATTTCTAACAAGAGACTTTTCAATAGGTTCAGGTCAAAATCTGTCCTGATTTTTTTTTCTGTTGAAAGATATTCACTATTTCTAAGTGCTTTCAAAAATTATCTGACGTTGCATACTGGAATATACTCGGGGAAAAAATAAGAATTTGATCAGTTCGGGCCGCGCTGTTTTCGCTAACTCCCTCGGCAACCTCGTTGCGGTGAGCAGTGTGACCGCGAACTACTCACGTTGGCGCAGTCAGTGCTCGCTATGATCTCGACTTACCGATTACGTTTAACAGTTTGCTAGGTGGAAAATAGTACTTCATTTCGGGGAACAATGTGATCCGGCATACTAAATTGTGGATTTATATTGTTTATCGGTCAATTAGTCACTAGGGATTCATCGCAATTAGTACTTCAATCGATTATATTATAGCATAAAACGGCACAGTTAAATTGATTATATTTGGGCAAATTAGGCTATATCGATTACAATTTACGATTGTACAGTTCGATTATTGCAATTCACTTTAATTTTAAAAATGTCTGATGTCATATTTAGATTTCATATAAGAAATGCTGCCATTTTGACACAAACCGTCTTAATAAGTACCCATTGACAATTTATACGTGGAGTATTCGGCAAAGCAGCTTTGAGAGCCCTCGTAGACGATGATCCGCTGATTGATTACAAAAATTTAAATCAACCAATCATTGACTTCTGAGTTGCTCAGAGCCGTCTTGTCGAACGGAACAATGATGCTCACAAGCATTTTTGTTTTGGGGCTAATTGACCAGATGACACCAGCGTGGATTATTAGTTTAAATTGGCATTCATGAACGATTTCAAAACCCTGGTATATTGATGTGTCTGTGTCAAAAATAAACGAAGATTGGCAAACAACGTTAATTACGCTTGAATAACGCGGGCACACTTCGGCATCACATCGGGTTTCTGTTTCTCAATGCGGAAGAACTAGTACCTGGGAGAATAGGTGCTGTGCATTGTGGGTTTGTCAATGGCGTCAGCAATGTCATGAGCTTGGTGTTTCGCTGCCTTGAATTAAAACTCACGACAATATGAGTGCTTGTTCTCGGTGGGCATTCTTTCAGCGTAGGCAGGGCTGCGTGAACAATGACTTGCATAGTGAAAAGTGTAGTACTTTCGTATTTTTTATCAGTAACTTCGAGTGTGTAACGGCAACTAACATTTTCGAAGCACATAGATATAGAGAATAAAAATGATGTGATGGAAGGCCCTTGCAAGCAAACATCAATGTAGACAGTGGCGAATGGTGACGTGCTAAGTGAAATCACCCTACCCTGCAGTATGTACTGCAGATTTAATCTTCAAACATCGCCCAATATTTTTTGCAGTAGACATACATGGCCACACACTAAGAATATTTGCAATGAAAACAAGTGTAGAGAGGCTCTACATCCGCCAGTCAACTCGGCCTACGCACAGCGGAACAGTTCAGTGGAGATAAGTCGGAGGGCGAGACGTATCGATCAAGAGCCTCCCCGGAGGAGCTCCGGGCGGCTGAATCTACGCGCCGCGCCGGGCACGTCACTTCCAGGTCGGGGCTCGTCGCGACTGTCAGAAGAGGAGCAAGGGGAGGCTGCAGAAGCGGCGAGGTACCTCACCCCTCCCTGCCCTGCCCTGCAGAGCACAGTAAGGCGCCGCTCAACCCCTCCCCCTGTACGGCTTTCCCCAACCCTCCCCGTCCCTCTCCGAGCCTCCTCGTCCTGTCCCTCTCCACCCTCACCATTTCACTCTTCCCCGTCCTTCCTGTCTCTCCACTCCTTCCTGCCATTTCCGCTCCGCGTCACCGCCCCTTCCCGCCTCCGCCGCGTCTCGCCTCCACCGCGTCTCGCCTCCGCCGCGTCTCGCCTCCGCCGCGTCTCGCCTCCGCCGCGTCTCGCCTCCGCCGCGTCTCGCCTCCGCCGCGTCTCGCCTCCACCGCGTCTCGCCTCCACCGCGTCTCGCCTCCACCGCGTCTCGCCTCCACCGCGTCTCGCCTCCACCGCGTCTCGCCTCCACCGCGTCTCGCCTCCACCGCGTCTCGCCTCCACCGCGTCTCGCTTCCACCGCGTCTCGCCTCCATCGCGTCTCGCCTCCGCCCCGACTCCGCCCCGACTTCGCCCCGCCTCCGCCCCGCCTCCGCCCCGCCTCCGCCCCGACTCCGCCCCGACTCCGCCCCGACTCCGCCCCGACTCCGCCCCGACTCCGCCCCGACTCCGCCCCGACTCCGCCCCGACTCCGCCCCGACTCCGCCCCGACTCCGCCCCGACTCCGCCCCGACTCCGCCCCGACTCCGCCCCGACTCCGCCCCGACTCCGCCCCGACTCCGCCCCGACTCCGCCCCGACTCCGCCCCGACTCCGCCCCGACTCCGCCCCGACTCCGCCCCGACTCCGCCCCGACTCCGCCCCGACTCCGCCCCGACTCCGCCCCGACTCCGCCCCGACTCCGCCCCGACTCCGCCCCGACTCCGCCCCGACTCCGCCCCGACTCCGCCCCGACTCCGCCCGCTGCAACACTAGGCCAGAGGGCGCGGGGGCGGCTGCCAAGGCAGATCCACAGAGCGAAGATTGAGACTAAAGGCAAAGAGAGAGCAGCCTCAGTGGCTACTCACTCGAAATGGAGTGGTGCCATGCGCAGCGCGGGACTGTGACAACGAAAACCCGATCGCTTTAGGAAGAAAAATCGCAGCTTGGGCGCTCACTCGAGCATTAAAATTCAAGCTGGGAAAGAACAACCTCGCACGAAACAACCTCGCACGACGAGATTATGTGAGGAATGAACAAGATGTTTTCCGCGTGTCTCCTTGGATTTATTCAGTAATGTTCAATTTATGGGACTTGGGTCTCAAAAGATAACTACCAGTTCAATTTTAACTAAACTCCAAAACAAAAAGCACGTTTCGTGAAAAAAGGACATTTTTCAAGACCTGATAATGAAGAGTGGCACGTTTTTGCTTAATAATATCCGTAACGTTTTTATATCGCAGTAGTTGGTAGATCCCTGGATCGTAGTTCCCTATGACAAACCTATTTTGTCTCACATAACAACAAAATATTGTGGGCCTTCAGTTCGCAACAATTAAAAATAAACTTTAAAAAATTAAAATAACAATCAAATTTACCGTCATACAAACATGTGACAACGACGTGTGAAATATTAGCCCGCTTAGTTGATGGTAAATAAAATAATCATTTTCAATTGGTTATGGCATATTGTGTTTTTTTATTTATTTTTGCTTGGCCTAAGGCCCTCAGCAGCCGTGAACGACTGGTACAGTAGTTGATTTTATTTTATACAACAAGTTTGCAAGATGTTTTCTTTTATCTTGATTATTACATTTTCAGAAGCACTTTATATTACACGGAAAGGATAATCGCTTCCAGTCTGCTTAAGGAGGGTCAAAAAATTCTCTGGGTAATTTCCTTTTCAATCGTTTACGATGAGGGTTCTGTTTGCCAAGTTTGAAATGGGTAGCTGAAGGTATTCGAGAAATTTTGTTATAAAATTTTGCGGATAGAAGGGAAAAATGTACAGTGATAGGTGTGATACCGAGTTCTTGATGGATTTGAGAGTTTGGGATGGATTTGAGAGTTTGGGATGAACCAGGGTGCTTTTGTGATTATTCTTAGGAATTTATTTTGGAATGTTTGGATTTTCTGAATATTTGTTTTGGATGCTGCGGTCCAGACAGGAGATGCATAACTTAATATAGGTCATATCATTGTTTGGTAGAGATGAATGGATGTGTGTAATTGGAGTGGGGATGATTTTTTTGAGTAGGGGATATAACTGATGTGTTCTTTTAGTTGCTAGTGCTATTCTATGCAAGTTATTGGGTCTCCATGTGAGTCGTCTGTCGAGTAATACTCCAAGGTATTTTACCGTGGCGTTTGCGGGAATCCATGTTATGTTATGGTTTTGATAGGTGAGTGTGGGTGGGTCAAGTGGTCTTCGAAGAGAGAATATTTTCCCTTGGCTCTTGCTTGCGTTTATCTGAATGTGCCATTTCTGTACCAAATCGGAAAATACAGTGAGAAGGTTTTGCAGATTCTCTATTGCTGTTTATATGTCTCGGTTAGTGGAGTAGATTGCTGTGTCATCTGCAAAAGTGGCAATGGATGTTGATGGTGTGGTGGGTACGTCAGCTATATAGATATTGAATAAGGTTGGAGAGAAGCTCGAACCCTGCGGAACTCCTGCTTTGATGGGGTATGGTGTTGAGAGTGCACCGGGAAGTCGCACTGAAAAAGTGCTAAGAAAATCTTCTATTATGTGTGCGAGATATTGGAGAGTGTCAATGCTCCGGAGTTTGGCCAATGCTCCTGGCCAATGCTCCTGGGTTCCATACTGTATCAAAA
This sequence comes from Acheta domesticus, assembly GCA_031308135.1. NCBI lineage: Eukaryota > Metazoa > Arthropoda > Insecta > Orthoptera > Gryllidae > Acheta > Acheta domesticus. The sequence goes on along the minus strand of JAHLJT010009436.1, from coordinate 178,038,170 downwards.
GCTTTTGCAATGTCAAGGAATACTGCAACTGTATGCTTATGATCATGAAAACCTTCGATAATGTCCTCTGTCAATCGCAATATTTGGTGGTATGTTGAAAGCTGAGGTTGAAACCCAAACTGATGAGGTGGTATTATATTTAATGTGGCGAGATGATTATTCAGTCTGGTGAGGATGCATTTTTCAAGTAATTTTCCCAAGGAGGATAGCAGACTAATTGGGCGGTAGCTTCCTGGGTCATCATTTGGTTTTCCTGGTTTGGAGATTGGGATGATATGTGCATATTTCCATGTGTGGGGGAAGTATGACATTCTCAGAGCTGCATTAAATATTGCTGTGATGTGTACAATGACTTTTAGAGGAAGACGTTTGAGTAAGTACGCTGAGATTTCGGCGAAACCGTTTGATACTTTGGGGGCTGACAGAGAAATATATTTAATGATTTCTAACGGAGAAATGAATTTTGGACATTCTGGTACTGTGATTGTTGGCCTTAAGTTTTCTTCTGAGATGAAATTGTCATGTTCAGGATTGTTGGTGGGGTGGGGTGTAAATGATGTGGCAAAGTATTTTCCTAACACTTCGCATTTTTTAGATGGTGAAGATAATGTACCCGATAAAGTGGTGAGGAAAGGTATTTTGATATGCTTATTCAAAATACGCCGTGTTATGTTCCATAAGGAGTGGTCTGTAGATTTTGCCGTTTGTGTTTGGAAGTGTAACTTCTGAGCATTAGTGATGGCTAAAAGTTATGGTGAGTAAGTTCAGGTACGATTTTAGGAACAGAGATCGGTGTTTCTGCCAGTGATTTCTTATATATCGTTTGTGATGGATCAATTTTTGTAGTATGGGTGGTATGGGTGCGAGTGGAGAGTTGGGTCTTGTTGATGGGGCAGTTAAATCTAATGTATCTAATATGGTGTACGTACATTGATTGCTTGGTCTATTTCTCGTGTGATTTTTAGTGTTGGTAGTGGAGGTAGGAGTTGCGTGACAAGGACTTGATAATATCGCCAGTTCACCTTTTGGAGATTTTAAGGGTGGGTGGGATGGATTTCGTGGGGTGAAGAATTGAGAGTGAATATGAGTGGGCGATGATCTGATTGAAGAGCTATGTGAGTTCCAACATGAATATTACAACTGATGTCTCTTGAGACGCCGAAATCAAGAACGTCGGCTTGAACAGTTGGACAATAAGGATAATAAGTTGGAGTTTCTGGTGCATGAATTGTGAAGTTAAGTCTTTGTATATCGTTTAGAAGAGATATTCCAGTCGGAGTATTCAATCTGCTGCCCCAAACTATGTTTCGCGTTCCAGTCCCCCACAATGAGGGTGGGTTCGTTTGGAGTAAGTAGTATGTCAATATTACCTGGCATATATGGGATATTTGGTGGTTTGTAAATCGGTATTATATTGAATGTAGAATGTGTGTTCTGGTGTAAGACTACTCTTATATTATCGAAAATATTGGTGTAGCTTATTGATTGAACGTGGTGTAATATATTATTTTTAACAAATATCGCGACTCCTCCAGTGCATCTTTTTCTTGGGCGGTCATAGCGATGTAATTCATATCCTGGAATGTAAATTCATATTGCGGTTATGATGGAATTTGTCACTAAACAATTAAATGTCTGGGTCGTTTTATTGCACTTCCTCTCGTAAATATTATTAACAGGTGTAAGTAATCTGATGTTTTGCTCATCACGTGAAAGCTGAAATTAAACTACCGGTATTCAAATATGGAAATCCTTATGATATTAGTAGAATTTTCTAATTGCATACCAATTTCTCTGATATCTTACTTTGCTAAGAGTTTTTAAAAAATAATAACATAATGGAATCACAGAATTTTTAATAAAAGTAATATATAATAACTCGTAAACAAGAGTTCTTAAAAGGCAAAGTAACTATGGATGCTATTGCAACTATTACTAATTATCATAAGTAATATCACAGCACTGGAAGTGATATTTAGTACGACTATTTAACCACGTTCTTATTTTTTTATTTTTTTAGATTTTTTGTAGCATCAACGTCGTGGTTATTAGTGACTTTCTGATACAAATACAATATATCGGTAGAAAAATACCACAGTAACCTTTTAATTTGACACAATATTTTTATTTAAATACTATCTTTTCAGTATTATAAATTTTGTACAATTAATAAGAATTAGTCAGTATTATTAGAAATGACAATTTACTTTGACTAAAAGTTGTATAGCGAACAGTCAAAAATGACCACTTTTGTAGAGCTGCTGTTGCGTCGAATTTATATTAAACTACCAAATGAACTTCAAAGTCATCCTGATAATGTAACATAAAGATGAAAATATACCACAATTTAATTAGAATTCAAAATTCTAAATTTACACATGAACTTTCTAAAAATATGATATTAAAATGTTTCTTGTTTGTTTCATGTGTTTTTTTATTTTTGAAGCTATGATCAATATTATTTTGTATTTAGTTAATCTATAACCATTTTGTTCATTTGTATTTATCTTTTTAGCTCTTACCTAGAGTTTGTTTTTATTTTTACTGATTTATCTTTTTATTTACTAAGTTCATTGATTTATCATATTGTAATTGACTGCAACACGCCAAAGGCCTGCTAATGAATGTTTTTCTCTTTCTAAAGGGTGTAAAAATATAATAATATAATAAAATTTAAATGCTAAAAATGAAAAACAATAATGATTTAGAACAAGGATTAAGTTTTTAATTGCAATTTTAACTGCGAAGAAACCTGCTGTTGAATCACGAACGCTATTAATTTCTAGAAACCTAATTTTATTTATCATATGCTTGAAATGAAAAATAGTGGAGGAAATTAACGGGATATTGCACTACTTTGTTTGTTGCTGACAACCAATGCAATATGTTTATCGAATTATCAAATCTGCATAACCATTCCTATTGCCTGTTTATTTTGTTTCACTCAAGCTTAACCGGCGTACATTCTCGTAGTACGGGACACGCAAGCCCTCGTTATTTCCTCGTACAGAAAAGTTGACAAGTCGCTTTTTTATATTTGTATGCAGGAAATTAAAAAAATATATTAGATTGGAAAATGAAATGTGATGGCAAATGCACGTATCATGCTTAGTAAGAATATTCACTCATGCCTGTTAAGGGTACATAGTGTTATCTCTGAGAGAAACGTGAAACCGTTTCAAAGAATCTGCAAACTGCGAAAACAATGAGTAACGTGTGCATCAAGATCAAAGGTCGTATAATCATGTTATTTTCATTTTCATGGCCACTTGATTTGGGCGTAAGAAAGCCTTGCATACATTTGATTACATCTGCAATATTTTGGCCAGCCATTAATCTAAGGCAGTGTTCTCATTTAAATGTTTTAGAAGACTATGAGCACATAATTTTTATTTGAAAACATTTCTTAGAACACTGTTAAAGAGATAAACTGATTACAATTTCATACTGGTTCATAAATTGATCACAATTCAATAAAAAATTAAGAAAGAAGTAGATTTTTGGAAAACTTTGAATTTTCACAAAAACAAACACAGTAATATTATTTAGTTTTTACTTTTTCGTATATTTAGTCCAGAAAAAGATAAGTAATGCTGCCATATCGGTGTCAATATTTCGACGGATATACACTTTTGGAGGCTGCTGATGTTTTATTTTAAAACCTTTAAACAGTCCGTCCTTCTGTAGGCCTGTTTGCTTTTTCGTACATCGTTACGTCTGACTGTGCATCAGTCATTTCTTGTGTCTGTATGCTCGTCTACGAACAACACTAGCACAAAATTTTTCCAAAAATTACTCGAGTATACTGATGTTGAGGCCCCCTGATAGGGACTTTAATTTTTTGGATACGACACATGACAGTATACAACGACATTTTCATATTTTTGCTCAAAAAGAGGGGTGTGTTTTATATCTAATCTCTGGAATTCGAAAATCGTAAAATTTAAACTTTTTACGGCGTCCTTGTAAAGTTGCATTAGCGTCTGGAAACTGGGTAGATTTTGCGAAATATTCAAATAAAATTGTGATAATTTAAAAAATTCTTAAACAAAACTTCCGCAAAAACAACCCCAAATGTTTTCTTTAATTTATTTACTTCTTCAATATGCAATGTCTTTCTTAGTGTACTAAATTCCTGAATATCACATTTTTAAATCAATTTATATTTTTTATTTGTAGTTTTCCCGTAAATTTTGTTACATTGTTTGAGTTTTTGAAGTGATAGTTGAAGTGTTATTAGAATAGAATTTGCAATATTATATTACGTAACATTTACCAACAATACGAGACGGAATGTGCTGCTGTATTGTAACTATTTTGGAAAATGATGTATAAATCAAAGATAGATTTTGAAATTCGTGAACTGATGAAGTCAACGGTGAAACAGACTCTCTTTTATCTTATCGAGGTAGTAAAAGTACCCTCCTTCTTTCACTTAGACTATTAGTTACGTAAAATTATGAATGTTTATTGACACAAAGGAAAAACCGTTTCTGTATTTCTCTAACACTGTTATGAAATCCGGTTGCTGCATTGTGATTGTGCTTTGGCGCCGCTCGCGGTGACAGAATTCGGAAACGTTGCCGCTGCCTTCACGCAGACCGCGCCGCGTCGCTCTGCTCCGTTGGCGCAATCACAGCGGTGTGGCGCGGCGCGCCTCCGCCATCGATTTTCGCTCACCGCTCCGCTCCGCTCCACTCCGCACCGCTCCGCCACGTTTTGTGTCTTTGCGCGGGGCCTCTAAAGCCACTTAAAGAGCCTCCGCGCTGCGGGTGGGTGGGCGGGCGGACGGTGGGCGGTGGGCGGAGGGGGGGCGGACGCGCGAGCGGGGGGGTGGACGCGCGGGGGAGGGGGGCGGACGCGCGAGCGGGGGGGGTGGATGCGCGGGGGGGCGGACGCGCGGGCGGGGGGGCGGACGCGCGGGCGGGCGAGCGGACGCGCGGGCGGGCGAGCGGACGCGCGGGCGGGCGAGCGGACGCGCGGGCGGGCGAGCGGACGCGCGGGCGGGCGAGCGGACGCGCGGGCGGGCGGGCGGGCGGGCGGGCGGGCGGGCGGGCGGGCGGGCGGGCGGGCGGGCGGGCGGGCGGGCGGGCGGGCGGGCGGGCGGGCGGGCGGGCGGGCGGGCGGGCGGGCGAGCGGGCGAGCGGGCGAGCGGGCGAGCGGGCGAGCGGGCGAGCGGGCGAGCGGACGCGCGGACGCGCGGGCGGGCGGACGCGCGGGCGGGCGGGCGGACGCGCGGGCGGGCGGGCGGACGCGCGGGCGGGCGGGCGGGCGGACGCGCGGGCGGGCGGGCGGGCGGGCGGGCGGGCGGGCGGGCGGGCGGGCGGGCGGGCGGGCGGGCGGGCGGGCGGGCGGGCGGGCGGGCGGGCGATCGCGTAGGACACAAACTCCGGCGCGGTGGAGTGCCGTGTGCCACCCAAATTACGTCACGGAACAGGGTGCTTCCTTTTGAAAGGGCGCCCGACACTGTCGCCGGCGAGGCGCTCGCTGGCCTCCAATGCAGCGGCGAAGGAGAGGCCTTGTGGAAACACTGAAACGCATTGGAATTTGAGCGAAAAGGACTTTTATTTTACAAAGACGCTTCGTTTAAGACTCAGAAAATAAATTTTCAAGAAAATAAAAATAAAGTAGGGGTCCTGAATTAAAAATTATGGGTAAAATGCAAATAAGGAAAGAGAATGAAAAAGAAACCGAGGAGAATACAACCTATTTAAATAATCGATAAAGCTTCCATTCACTGATCATACTCATGAAACCATAAATAAATATTAAATACTGCACTTAATATGTATGTAAGAGTAACAACAAACAAATGACGTATTTAATTTTTAGAGTCGCAAGTAATATTAATATTTTCCACAATTTCGAGGTTAGTCGTGAAGACTAACAAATAAAATGTTGGACTGAATACTCATTAACGGACAATTTTGGACACCCAGAATTTCATAAATTCATACAACGGGGTAACGTGAAACTGATTTCATTTTTTTCAACTTATAATAAAAGATTACAAAGCATATGCTGTGTTGGTTGAACCTCCTACAAATAAATGTTTGCTAACGCCAACTAAGTTATGGTTGAACGCTCTTTGGAATATCTTTAATTCCATCACTCCACGCGCACCCCTTGGGAAAGCAAGTAAAGTGAAGTATATATAGAAATAAAAACTTGAATTCTGTTATCAGATGACACAGTTTTCTCGAGCGTCGTGTCTCAGAGCACCTTGGCTGCACGCGAAATCAAACATCGGAGCTGTCGCGTCAAGTGGCACGGTCACAAAAGTTGCTCTACTTTTCGCCGCCCCAGATCGAACCTTCTAAAAGAACAAATAATCTGAGATCCTCCATGCAATAAACGCTTCCTTTGGAAGATTATATGTCCATTGTCCTTTACAATGTCCAGATATCTGAGCAGACTCGATTGTCTCTATATAGCGAATGTTAACTACTTTTAATTAAATTGGTGGAGAGGTGCGTTATCAAACAATTTGGTTTGTATTAATTTCATTTGGTTAGGATGCTTTATGGCAATGCAAACGTTGTGCTTCTAGTTTCATAATTGGTTGATTTCAGTGCGAGTGGTTATCGAGAGGAAAACAATGTAATGCATTCACAGATCCATATCTTATGAAATTCTTATGAAAAATCCCTTGATTGGTTGTAATTCAGTTTCGTAATACCCGCATAAACTAGTAATATTTAGGAATAATTTACATTACGTTTCGTCATTGTACATTTTTTCTCATTTGTATTTATTTTTCACAAAACTTTTTGTACTCACGTGAGATACGTATTTGTTGTCTTCTCGTCCGTCATGTAAATACATTTCTGCATACTCACCTGAAACAAAAATGTAAATAATGTTACTTAGATTATTACTTGAATTAGTTTACTTCTATTCAATTTCCTATTTGTTAGCTATGATTGAATTAAACCTCACAAGTTCTTTTCAATTCTGGAGCTCATGAATCAAAGATACATTATAAATCAAAAGTTTCATTAACCAACAACTCTCCGAAAAACGAAAAGAAAAGGAATTGTATAAGTATCGGCACAGAGCTAGGCAATACCTCAAGAGCTGTCAAATGGATTACCTACAAATTAAATTATATTAGAAAAAAGAAATAGGAGTCTGAAAGCATATTTGGCCCCTGGCCGAAGGGATAAAAGGTACTGACTGAAGGCGATGTGACGAGACTCGACGAATGTAGTAATTACTTACTATTAGTAACGGAAGTAATTACCGGAGGATGACTCTAGGGAAAGTGATCAATATCCAACAAGAGTTAAAAGACGTTTCGCCAACGACGACCCAACAAAAAAAATAGTTTAACACATAAATGAAAGAAAAGTTATAGGTTACTACAGTGATGTATAAAAGTTCCGTAAAATCTTCTATACATGGGAAAAGTAAGAAACATTATTTCTACGTTTTTATTGCAAAATAACTTTGAGGGATCCTACAATGAATTTTCAGACAAGTTAACATTGAAATTGGTGAATCCATGTAAAATGTTTTCGATGTCTTGATTTCTATATGATATTTAAAATTCCATACTCCATATGATTTACTAATGTCCCCTGTGATCGTTTCAGTGCAAGAGTATATGTCTGCGTTACTTTTTGGGAAGGAACACAAAATATTACTAGTAAATCCCAAACAGTTTTTAAAATTTTTGGAGAGGCGTAGACCTTCGTTCAGAAAAGCCTACGTCTTAGCACTCAGCTGTCGTAGAATGTCAATCTCGTCAGTTTATAAAAATTAATGTGGTATCACTATCTTTGTATTATGAGTAGATTAACTATTCCACTTGTTAAACCGAAAACGTCAAACACAATCAGCTTTGTACATCTGGTATGCACCAATGAAAACAGTGAATCCAAAAAACTATTGCTTTTTCTTATCCCTTCTCGTGCCGGCCTACTACAAGGTGCACAGTCGTATACTCTTGAACTGCGAGCACACTGTATTTGGCTGAACATTTTTAAGGAAATTTATTTAAGGGAACAATCTTATTAAATAGCAGTCGTATATTGAAAATTTTTAGGTAAGTTGGGATTTTTTAGAAATTTCCAATGCACATGAGGAATTTCCTATGGTAACGTAAGACTTATCTTGACTATGGTATATTGTTATTAGTTTGAACATTAAATGTTATTATTCACATTAACAGTACAACGTATTTTCAAATTCGAAAATATTTATAATAACATTCAAGAAAGGTTGTGAACGAAAAAATGCTGTGTAAGAAAGGAAGGAATAGAGCAGACCTGCATAACGCCTGCTCCCGTGGGCATTCTGCCCTTGCGAGCCTATCGTCTGCCCGCGGCAGCGCCGAAAGTGCAAGTAGTGGGGAGTAGGAAGCTTTGCAGGGAGGGGAGAAGTCTGACGTAGCACGACGCGACGCGTAGATTGAATGCCTGGGCGTCTGATACAATGATCCATGGTTCAAAATAATATGCCCATTTGTTTAAATGGATCATGTCTAGTATTTCAAGTTACCAAGGTCGTAATTCACTAATTACGTTCTGTGCACTGCTGTATATCCACTTTTGTATCCACCACTGTCTGTATTTTCATTTTCTACTTTTTTTTAAAAGAAAATAACATGTTCATTGTGACTCTTAAGCATTATTTTAAAGCAATAGCTTTAAAATATATGCTTATATATAAGAAAAAATATTATTTAATCCTACCTAACAAGAAATTGCAATTTAATAATTTATTGTTCACCAGGAATGTTGTAATCTCCAAACCATAGAAAAATGAGCAAAATCATGAGAGCAATCTCTCACATCAAGATTGACATAAAATAGAATATGTGGCAATTCCAAGAAGGGTAATGTTTTATAGCACATTTGTGACCATTTTTCACCATTATGAAACTGAATAAAAGAGGTCAACGAGCAAACTTCTGTGACGATATGTTACGGACAATCGTGAGATAATCATGGGTATTGGTTAAATAGAATGCAAAGGGCTTTATATTTTTATACGATCTCGTAAACGACTCTACACTCTTGTTAGAAATTAGAACAGAAAATAATCATGATTTTTTTCAAGAACAATGTGTTTTTGCTTTGAGAGAACCGTCTTATTCAATTAAAAATTGTTAATAAAAATAGTGTATTGCTGTCATCATCAAACAAAAACAGTTCAGTATCAAAATTTTGTGTTTAGCACAACACTAAATTTGTGATTACATCGTAGCAAAGCGAATTACATTATCAGCTCTAAAAGCAATTATAATACTAGGTGTCGAAATCTAATATGTATAATTCGTTGTAGTATCATATTTCGCCCTGTCATATACCGAAAACAAACATTTGCAATATAATACAAAAGGCAATATTACTTGAACTGTAAATGACCGTCATGTTCATGCAGATTGCTCTTTAAATTTACGCGCTATCTTCCGCATTGCGCATTCTGATTGGTGGTCCCCACTCCTAGATTGGGTCTCATCCCCACCCTTCATCGATTTTCCTCATTTGCTCCCACGTTGCCCACGCGCAGCTCCTGACGTCAGTGAAAGTGCAAAATGCTGTGCAGGTCTGGAATAGAGGCTTAGAAATGAAGTATTCTTCTCAGGGGGAAAATTATGGGTATTATAAATTCTTGCAAAGTTGAAAAGGTTAAAAAAAGGAACAGTATATTTATTGAACTCAATGCGTTTATGGAACGTTAATGCCTATGCACTAGGCTGAGTCCCTCTCCATTCGTATCTTAAGAGTTACAAAAAACAAGGAAACACATCGAATCACTGCATAGCCTTCATATCGAATTACAAGGAAAGTGAGAAGTACAAGAAAACAGTAGTGTGCACATGCACTGTTTGTTGTAAAACTCGTGTTTAAAAGTGTATTACTTAACATTACACGTACATTCTCATGTTAACATTTAGCACTTTTTGAACTGTTTATGCTGTTATTTTGCCTTACATGAAAGAAAAAATAATGGTTTTGTGCATCAGTAAGTGCTTGATGAATTTCGTAAATTTATATTAATAATTTTAATTAAAAAAGTTAGACGAAGTTGAAGAAGAATGTAACTGTCACGTTAATACCGTATTACATTAGCTGATAATATTAGATACCAAAGGAACAAAATATTCTTTGCGATCCGTTTTCTACCTGGCGACTAATAATATTCGTAGGCAATACGCGACCTCTCCCGGATTAAGGGGACACTGAATACCTTATACTGGCAATGTTAAATCTTAGTAAACAAAACAAATTTTACAAACCAAACATAAAGTAAAATTCTCAGAATCTATTAAAGTTTGAATTTTTACAGGTAATTTAAATCAGTACAGGTAAAGGTAGATTTTTTTACGGGTAACAGATATATCACTCACAATAACACTGAGATAACGATTTGGAAAATGTTTATTGTTTATGTAGATATAAATATTTTCTCATACGTTTTTCTAGTAAATAAAGTTCTGCAGAATGAAAAATATCACGGAATCAGAAAAAAATTCTGTAAACGCAAAAGACCTTTATTACAACTTCTGAAAATTTCAGTTTCCCTCTACAGATGTACGCTAAGAAAAGGTACACTTGGTATAAAAATATCGACTTACGGGATATGGGCTCTAAAAATGCAACCCCAGTAAATAGCAGCTCCATTACTTTCCTCATGAGAATCATCATTTTCCAATTCAATTCCATTTTCAAAACGACTTCTGTTTTGACACATTTTTTATCTTGGCAATATAAAATTTTTCATCTTACTTTCAGCATTCTTAAGTCTTTTATTATTTATGAGCTGTATTATGTAACAGAATCTAACAGTATTGGAATCGGCACCTAAACTCAATTAAAGGAAAACTTCACATATAAATAATGAAATGAAATACTTGGATATCAAAATAATTCAAACGTCATTTCAAAGAGAAAAATATGGAAATTTAAGAAAAGTTGAATACGAACAATGATATTTAAAGCATTATTTACCATTTGAACTGTATAATTCTAGACAACCTGTAACAAGTATTGCACCTAAACTTCTGGGTCAATAACCTCATCTCCATCGGGTTTTTGGTCCAGTTTCCCTGGTTCTTTGAGCAAAATGCTGAGATGTCCCCTTGTTTTGTTTCTGGACATAAATACAAATTCATTATCTGTGCACGTCTTCTAGAATTCAGTGGAAAATATAGTTGTTCAAACTATTATTCTCTATGTTGTCGCGGCAGGAAGTTGTATTCCTTCACAAAGGACATGTTGAAGGATAAGGGTCCAAATCTATAGCTGATTTACCCTTAAAAATAGATTTTATTACATCGGAGAGAGTATTTTGTTAACAACCCTTGCAAAAAACCGTTCCTTTCTTTTTGCATTTAAAACTCAACTACTATCCGGCATAGGACAGGGATCATAGAATTGTGAAAATGTGCACATAATTCACTTATCTCCGTAGCAGGTCTAATACATTTTTAACTGTTTCTGACGAAAAATAAATTTAAAAAAAATGAAAAGTGTGATCGCAAAACCGTTCCGTGGAAAGAAAGTCCTCTTAAGCAGTGGATGCTTGGCGCGTGCGCAGGATTTGTGATTGGCAGGACACGATTCGTGTTCACTTTAGACGGATCCCCGCATTATACACGTTCCACATTGAGCAAGTTTTACTCTTTATTAGTTCATGATGTTAGAAGATTGCAATGGAACGAAACGTTCTCTGGAGTCGAGCTTCTTCCAGACATAGTTAAGGGCCCCTTCACACGTAGACACTGTGGCGCGCTACCGAGTGGCGGGACTGATAACAAAGTACTGGTATAGCAAAGTATTGGCAAAGCATGCAGGTTCTCTGAATGTCCGAGTCGGGCTGCAGTGGTGCTCGGTGGCGAACTCTCGCTACGATAAGCCCGGGTGGGACACCGATGACACACCGCGCGACCGTTCGCAAAGAACTGGTTTAAATGGCGGTCTTCCCACTGGGACACTCGTCGCGGCGGGTGTCTCTGAAGTGAGAGCTGAGATTCTGCTACGGTCCCTTTGTTGGTCGTGGGCGAAACCCATTCTCGCCGAACCCTCCCCCTCCAGTGGCATGCGGCGGTGACCACGTGGGAAGTGCCCTGCTGGTTATCGGTAGCGCGCCACAGTGTACCGGGAGAGATGGCTCAGTGCATCAACCTGATGTCTCGCTTGCCAGCTAGGTCGAATTCAGTCGCTGTCTGGAGGAGAATTCTAGTGGCTGGCTGCTCTGTTCGGTAGTTTTCCGTGGTTTCTCCGATCAACACCAGGCGAATGCCGGAGCAGTACCCTAAAAAAACGGGCCACGGACCGCGCGCGATCTTTCCTTCCTCTTCCTTGTCCTATCCTCTCCTCTTACACACACACTTACACTAACATGCACTACACTACCATACATGCCGGGAGGCCGGTCAGGGGCTTACAGCTTGTCCCGGCAGGGGCGGTGCACCACTGGTGGGATATACCTGGTTGAGGGGAAAACCCTGCTAGTCGACGGTAGGTCGGCGCCAGATCTCGCCATCCGGCGGGGAAAATATCATCACCACCTCCCGAGGAAAACACGCGCTAAACTTACGGGACTAATGACCTTAGTAGTTGACTCGCCGGAAACACGAATCCATCAATCAATTAATGAAGCCACATTGACTATGTGTGAAGGGGCCCTATGACGCCACGTGGCCCGGGTAAAGGACACAAAGCCCTCGGGGGCAACCTGTGCATTGTGGGCGTGTGGCCGCGCATGCGCAGGAGCGCTGCCTGGACGGCGGCGTGCGGCTGGTGGTGCGCGGCGCGCGCTTCCCCGACGACGCCCTGGGCGGCGCGGGTGGTGGGTGGCTGGACGACCGCCTGCGCCTCAGCGACCTGCAGCTGCTCGACTGCGCGCTGCGCGAGCTGCGCCCGGGCGCCTTCCGCGCGCCGCCCTTCGCCCACACGCACGCGCTCGCCCTCGAGGGCAACGCCCTCCGCCACCTGCCCGCCCACGCCTTCGAGGGGCTCGCCTCGCTCAAGGTAACGCACTCCTTCAACCCATTCATTCAATATAAATTCCATTAATTCCTTCGACATTCATTCGTTCGTTCATTCATTCATTCACCATTCACTCCCTCATTCATTGGTTCATTCAACATTCATTCAATCATTCAATCATTCAACATACATACATACATACATTCAACATTCAACGTTCATTCAACATTCTTTCATTTTTAAAAAATATAAATTCTTTCGTTTATTAAGTTGAAGAAACCATTAATATTAATAAGCAATATAACAGACGTTCATATATTCATTATAATGTAATCATTCAATTCCATTCATTGTATTCCTTCCAGCCAGTCAAATCCATTTATTTATATCCATTCATTCATTCAATATTTATTCATTTAATCATTTAATCATTCAACCCATTCATTAAGCATTCAATTAATCATTCAATTCTGATAGTTCTAAATTAATTTGTTAATTCATTTAATTCCACTCATCTGCAATCATTCAACATTCATTCAGCGTTCATTCAGCATTTATTCAGCATTCACTCAACATTCACTTAACATTCACTTAACATTCACTAAACATCCACTCAACATTCACTCATTAATTCATTTACCGTCCTTCCAACCGTTCGTTCCTGCTTTTAATCGTCCTTTAGCATTTCATGCCAATACCACATGGTGAAACCATCCATTTTTACCTCAGAGCTAAGAAACTTGGGAGTTATTTAGGATTCTTGTCGCTGTGGGAGTGTGCGACCTTTCAGACGGACTTACATACAGTACGATTACTTTTTCCTTTCCATTCTTTTCATACTATTGTGTAACCCTCTTCTTTTAATTATTTTGTAAATGCTTATTTTTCACTAAATAAATACTCTCTCAACGGCTATCTTATATAACACAGTCGTAGTAATTATATCTTGTAATCTGCATAATGTTCACAGACAAGGTAAGTCTTTTGACACTGAAATAAAATGCAATTTTCTGTGGGCTAACTTTTTCGCAATTCATTGTTGTTTCTGCACTAGAAAAATAAAAGTATTTTAGAGGATTTTTAAGATCCTCCAGCTGACATCCCCAAAAAGAATTTTAGGAGCAAAAGTACACGCGCATTTCCTTATACCGTATTAAATACTCGATAAAGATACATGAATTTCCATTTTTGTAGTATTAAAAATAAATTAAAAAGAGTATCATGTTGTAACTTCTATGTTAGACAGCTAGACGAAATTTTGACGGTGGTGATATGACAAAAAGCCATTTAAGTTATCTAACCTCTCAATTGCGTTTGGGATTCTTAACAACCCTTCGTCAAAAATAAGTCTTCTATTCTTCGAGAGTCAGGTGCGTCACGATTATGTCGTGTGTGATTTTTCTAAAAACATTCTGCACATATTAACGCCAGAGAAGAATAATGAAACGTCCAATGGGGACAAAAATTTAGGTGCACACTGCAAGAGACCGTCAGTTCGGTGCTACAAAATGAACTTCCGGAAACGGCGAAAGTGACTCACATCATTCTTTGATTGCGCCACTGTTTTAAAATTCCGTCCCCATTTTCGGGCTCTTGACGTCTAACGTGCGACGTATGGTATCTTATGCATACATTATCTTAGCATCTTGTGTGGCAACGAGTTTCATAAGCCTTGTGACTCTTCTTAAAGTCGGTATACAGTTTCTTTCCCAGCCATCGACGCAGGCACTGGGTTGATATATATTTTCGGGTACGTCATCTGCTATGATCATTAGTTCCCTTAGTATAGTGAATGTTTTAACTTAGGAGGAGGTAGTTTTTCTCCTGAGCTGGATGGTGAGATGCGATGCCAACCTATAGATCGGCTTGCAGGTTTTTCTCCCTTCAGGTGTTTCACACCAGTCAGGACCTGATCTAAGCTCCGAACTGGTCTTCCGACATGTACATTAACGTAGTGATAATGATAATTTATGTAATGTAGTGATTGTAATGTAGTGTGTGTAAAGGGTATGGCAAGGAAGAAGAAGGCAAGAAGGCGCGCTCCGTGGTCCGTTTCTCCCAAGGTACTCTTCTGGCATTCACCAAGTACTGAACGTTGAAATCGCGTAAAACTAACAATCCGTGCAGCCGGCCACTAGACGTTTCCTCCCATCAAGTAGTTGAATGCGACCTAGCCATCTGGGTAGTGTCCAAAATTGAGACTGAAGGTTGAGACCCAAAATTGAGACTGAAGGTTGAGAATGAAGGTTGAGACGCAACTTTAAGACTAAAGGTTGAGACTCAAAATTGAGACTGAAGGTTGGGACCCAAATTTGAGACTAAAGGTTGAGACTAAAAATTGAGACTGAAGGTTGAGACCCAAAATTGAGACTGAAGGTTGAGACCCAACGTTGAGACTGAAATCCAAGGAAAGCTAAGCGTCGGTGGGTGGTGCGCAGGTGCTGGTGATCCGGCGCAACCCGCTGCTGACTTCGGTGAGCCCCGAGGCGCTGCGGCCGGTGTCGGCGGCGCTGCGCGTGCTGACGGTGCAGGGCTCGCTCTTCCACCCGCGCCTCGTGGCCAACCTGACGGGCGGCGCGCCGCTGCCGCACGTCGAGCACGTCGACCTGGACTACAACGCCCTGCCCGAGCTGCCCGGCGACGCCTTCCGCGCGCTCTCGGGCGTCGCCAGCATCAGCGTGCGCCACAGCCACGTGCGCGCGCTCGCCGACCGCGTGCTCGACCCCGTCGCCGCCTCCCTGCAGGTGCGCGCCGCCCCTCGCTTCTTCGAACGAAAACGGCGTCGATCGGTTAGCGTATCTCGGGCTCAAACCCTATCGACGCCGGGGATTTCTAAGGCAGAAAAAATCCTTCGTATGTCTTCCTTCGGAGGGGAAGCAAAGCCGGCTGTCCCCTGTTAGTAGATTTACTGCAAGACCTTCAAGCCCAAATGAAGCCTCTGAGCTAAATTCAAAAAGCCTGTTCTTCGTCCACGTATTAACCGTTCGTATTACCTTCTTTCTCCGCTACTTGGTGAAAGAAGAGTAGCAAAATTAGCATGAGTGGGCCTCATTGCCTGAGTCTCGCCTTCTTTCTCCGCTAGTTGGTGAAAGGAGAGTAGTAAAATTTGCATGAGCAGGGCTCGTAGCCTGAGTCTCGCCACGTAAAATAAGGTGTCAATTGAATTCAATTCAAACAGAGACCTCCTCCCCCCCCCAAAGGCGAATACTGTAGGTAGTCGTACGAGCGGCGCAGTGGCGCACACACAGCACCAGTAGCGCAATTGCGCTACTGCCACTCTAAAGCAGTTCAGTCAGCCTTCACTCTAGGGCGCGCTGAGCGCACTAAGCTTGACTTGTCTAGGCTATCCCGGACAAGCCGCGTCTCTCTCATGGTGGCTGAGGTTTCGGCCAACACGTTGTGACCTTCCTCAGAGCACACTGATACTGTCAGTAAGCACGTTCAAAGGAAGACCAGCAGTACGCTCTGAGGAAGGCCACAACGTGTTGGCCGAAACGTCAGTCACCACTATAGAGACGCGGCTCGGTCCAGATAGCCTAGACAACGCAAACGTCGGCCGCGGAAGACTGCGCAATCATTAGCTATTGCGGCCGCCGGCTCTCACAATGTATACCGCACGAATGCTTCTTTTCCCACGCCCATTTACTCTGGATAGCGGCTACGTGTGAAGGTACCGGCGTTTCTCAGTAGCACTGCCTAGTGGCTCCGTGTGAAGGAGGCCATAGTTGCCGTGTCTTTCTCAGCCTCCCCCGTAGCATTTTCCCTGGAAAGATTTGCCATTGCTCGAGGGGCATCAGCTGATGATTTACTTTTGTCGAGAGCGTCCAAGTCACGATTCAGGGAGCTTCAATGTGCGGTTAAACACACCCATGCACCTCAATTTCAAGATCAAAAAATCCATCTGTTTGACCTTTAGCAAGCAAGTTATTCCAGACCATAGGAGACGTGCTTGCAGGCAACGGATCTTTAAAAATATCCGCATTTTTTATAACATATCAGAATATCAGTGGTGCAATGAGATTGCGCATCCTCCTCCTGTATGTATTTGTACTAGCGCATTTAGCATTTTTTGTTACCAGTTACGTAAAAAAACATTTCTACTCCCAATGCATAATGCTGTCATTTGATGGCTGCAACCAGCAGCACTATGATACTCATTTCGATACAATTTTCATTATGATACAAGTTCTTGACCAATCACAGAGAAGTTTACAAATCAAGTATTGACTCTCAATTAATTGTTGAGAATCGTTCTAGTAAATCTTTCGTTCGATTGTGTACATTAAAATTACATTTGATATTATATTATGCTTGTCAGTTTTTATTTCTTTTATTAGTAGTAATTTTTCGTGGATTATTACTTAAAAGGAATTGGATCGTAATTACTTTGATTCTATTTGACTAGCGCAATACTTCCTCACAGGCAGACTGGTGGCCAGAGACACCTGCGGCAGCGTGCGAGGGGTACGAAGGTTACGAAGCGATGCTGCGAATGTTACGAAGCGAAGATGTCTATGGCCACGAAGCGATTCAATGTAAAATTTTAACTTATAAAAGCCGTAGAAAAAGTACCATATGAAACTCGATGTAATGGGTATTAATACACGAGCGTGATATTACGCTACGAGCGAGGAACAAGCGAGTATCGTAATACCACACTCTTGAATTAATACCCATCATTACATCAACTCGTTCGCATCGTAATATCACACTCTTGTATCAATACGCATCATTACATCATCGTTTCATAATGTACTACTCGTTGCCCGTGCAATAGAGGCTTGTTCGCTCGCCGCAGGTGCTGCGCCTGGACAACAACGAGCTGCGCTCGCTCCCGCGCAGCCTATTCCAGCTGCTGCGCCGCCCCATCCACGTGGGGCTGACGGGCAACGCGTGGCACTGCGCGTGCGAGGCGGCCTGGTTCCAGCAGTTCCTGCGCTCGGCGCACGTGCACGTGGCGGTGCAGGTGCTGCACTGCGCGTCGCCACCGCGCAACGCCCACGTGCCCGTGCTGGAGGCGCGCTTCTGCGAGAGCGAGGACAATGAGCGCGAGCGAGAGGTAGGGGGAGCGGGCCTTTCGCTCTGTGCGCTTAGCATTGTCAAGTTTCCCCCTTTGAGGCTTTTCCTTTCTTCGTCTTCGGTTTTTTTGTAAAGGATGGAACAGCTTAAAAATTAGCGGTTTGAGTGAAAAGAAAATTTATTTGATTAATACAAAAACAATTCATTTATTTCTCTTATATATACACACATGTCTGTTCATATTTTATATATATTGAATTATAGTCAATTTGGTCTTCATTTCAAGTTAAATGACATTGTTATCTAATTAATTTTTATTGCTTAATGAGCAATAAAAGTTGTAAGGAGCTGTCAAAACCGATAAACCAAACCAAAACATTCGATTTTCAGTTGTAAATAATGGATTAGTACTTTTCTTAACGACTAATATGAATTATTTACTAAAATACAGTGTAATATTAGTGTACATTTGTACAAAAGAATTTGTGAACTTTTAGTACAAAAATTTACTCTTCTGAAAGTAATAAGAGATTCATAATCATAATGTTTGCAATAACATTCACAGTCGCTTTGTCCCTTTTATACTCTAACTACAACTTGTTTGTTTCGTGTATTACTTCATTCCTTTCGTTCGCCGAGAGTAACACGTTTGTTCTCTTCCTCACAGGAGGAGGAGCATGAGGAGGCGGCGTCGGAGGAAGCGGGCGTGGCGTCGGCGGGGGCGGTGGGGGCGGCGGGGGCGGCGCGCGTGCGGGAGGCGGCGGGCGCGCCGGCGAGGGAGCTGCGTCTACAGTGCGAGGGCGCCGGCTCGTCGCCCGCCACCATCATCACAGTGCCGCGCGCGGGGGCGGCGGTGCCGCTGCGGCCGCGCGCCTTCGCCGTCACGGGCATCGAGGACGACACGCTCGAGGTGGCGCTGCCGCACGCCCACCTCCCGCAGCTCCTCTACTGGTACCCGCACCACGCCGCGCTGGCGGAGCTGGCCTCCGCGCCGACGGGCTCGGCGGGGGCGTCGAGGTCCACGGGCTCGAGTGCGTGGAGTGCGTTGGGATCGTCGGGCCCAATGGGCTCGTTGGGCTCGTCGGACTCGTCGGGCTTGTCGGGCTCGTCGGGTACGTCGGGCTCGTCGGGTGCGTCGGATCCCTTGGGCTCGTCGGGTGTGTCGGGTTCAAGGTCGTCGGGTTCACTGAGTGCGTCGGACTCGTCGGGCGCGCCTGGCTCGGACGCAGGGTGCCGCGTGGCTCGCAGCGAGACGCAGACGGTGCGCGGACTGCGGCCGCAGCAGGTGTACGTGGTGTGCGCGGAGCGGGCTGGCGCGCCGCAGTGCGTGTCGGTGATGACGGCGGC
Source organism: Acheta domesticus (assembly GCA_031308135.1). Classification (NCBI taxonomy): domain Eukaryota; kingdom Metazoa; phylum Arthropoda; class Insecta; order Orthoptera; family Gryllidae; genus Acheta; species Acheta domesticus. The sequence continues at coordinate 178,018,863 of JAHLJT010009436.1, read as the reverse complement.
GGCGCCCGTGGTGGCGGCGACGGCGGCCGGGCGCGCGGTGGCGGCGGCGGGCCGGCCCTGGCTCGAGGCCTCCGTCGCGCTGCTCGTCTTCCTGCTGGCGGCCGCGCTGCTCTACGCCGCCTACGGCTTCCTGTGCCGGCGCCTGGCCGCGCGCGACGCCAAGTTGGCCCGGCCGCCGCCCTCCCCGCCGCCCGCCCCCGCCGACGCCCGCGCCCCGCGCCGCGGAGACGTCTTCTGGATCTCCGGCCGCCGCCTCCGCTCGCAGAGGGAGAGCGTGTGACTCTCTGCCCTGCCGCGGTTCTTCTCGCTCTGGAGAACGCTGCCGCAGGTCTTCAGATGTGTCAACTCCAACTGTGTGGACGCGGTGCTTTCCTGGCGCCAACAGCCCCACATACCGTCATGCAATCATTATACAGCGATATCTGTAACTTTGCCCCTCAAGGCCACTCAAGGCTCATTCATATTCGCGATGGAATATCACACGGCATTTCGCGTCTTTCTCGGTCTTGCCGATAGAAGTTGCATGATCGCAAGAACTGCTTGATACGGTCGCGAGCATGCAAAATATATCGGAACGACTGAGAAAGATGAGAAATACCGTCACATATTCCATCGCGAAGATGGGATTTGAGTGGCCTTGAGGAGCAATGTTAAAAAAATCATAGTATACAGTTCTCCACTCTCGTAGTTCGAGTAGTGAGGCTTCCCCGTTCATAATTCGTCATGCTAACGAAAGATTCCTCGGGAGATAAAGCTCTTGTGACCAATGTTCCTAAGAAGACATTGTACTCAACCGAAACTTAATACCAAAGGACACACCTAGCGAGACGTTCATGAAAATGCCATTCTCGCTGTCTGTCGTCAGAGAGTAATATATAATAGCCCTTCATTTAGGAAGGCCGATGGTAACCTTCTCACTTCTTATGAGATACTCGCGAAGACTTCTTAAAAAGACGTTTCTGAGGTTGGAAAAGAAACTATAGTTTCGAAACATGTGACTTTTTAAACAGTATTACTCTCAGTCGTCTTTCAGTGTTGTAAACTGCAAATTTCGGAAGAAGATATATTTATCCATAATTTGAAAAATCGAATGTGATCTGTGATAACTGATTATTCATTTCCCCGGACAGTGAATTGGAAACACAATTGAAATCATTAGAGGGATATGTTATTCTATAATTAATACGTTCGATCAAATCTCACTGATTCCTTTCGTCCACTCGTTCGAATATAATCATCTTGCGTACGAAATTGAAATATATCACAAGCATTCATTGATTATATCAAAGCACAGTTTAGTTAGCTTTCGCTAACTTACGCTAGCAGTATCGTTAACTATGACTGCCATGCTCACTTTCCAACAAAATTGGTCCATTCATGATTTCGTACAGGCATGATTTTACATTTACAAATCTGTGAATTTAAAGACTCCTTTTCTCTCTAGACTAATTTAGATATTCAACTACAAACTTAGATTAACAAACAATAATGCTATGAGTATTTGTACTCACAAAATACTAAAATATACACGAACTTCACAGCATTAATCGACTAAAATATTACTAATAATGCACGATTGTAAATAATGTAAATAAATGTATTTTAAAGCTGTTTGTGTCCGAAACAAATTCCTTATATGTGTTATAAATTTTTTTATGCTCCTGAAGACTTATTTTATACTAGTAAGTGTAAATTTTACCACAATATTAAATCATATATGCGGTGTGTCGAGCACGAACGTATTGCAGTTCAATACATTCCAATATTCGTGATTTCGGTTAACTAGTTCTATATATCGTACGTGCCACAATTTTTCTTTTGTTTTTTTCCTTTTTCTTTTTCTCTTCTTTTCACTATTCCGAGTCCAGAAGGGCAAGAAAACACCTTCACATAAAACTACTCGATTCCAAGAACTTGGAGCAACCTTTCTCATGCGTCTTGATTACGAAGCACGCAAGGCGGCAGAAATATAGGCTGTTGTACTTTTCTTACTCATCTATTCTTATTCATGAGCATCATAAAGCGTAATATAAAAGTTTTGAGCTTGCCCACCGACTAGAAAATTTTACGTTTGGAAATCTAAACTCAGTAAATATGGCAGGGTGTCTCATAACACAGTATGTTATGTAACAGTATTATTACTTGGAGGCTAAATATGTTTAGAATGTCTCAATCTTAGATTTACTAATGACAGCACGGAGTTATACGGTAAAGTCACAGTCTTTTCCCAAATGTGCGTTGTCCCATACGATCCTCCCTGTCTAACAGTAAAGCTCTTATCATTCCCTTCTTCATACGAAATAATACATAAAGAAATTCTTCAAACGAAATACTTGATAAAGAAATTCTAAAACATCAGTTAATTTTTAAAATTTTTTGTTTGTATTTTTAAGTATGTTTGGTAGAGTACTAAGAAACAACGCTCTAACGTATTTTTGTAGAATGTCAATTATTAAAAACATTGCAATAAACCAATTAATTCATTTTTTCACTAACGCTTCCTTTTCACTCATGAATTTTTACCATATCATTTCTATGTCTTTAGGACAATATATTGTATGACTATTTTTTTACTTCTTTCTTTAAATTATGTACACACATACTGCAAATTTTCAAATGAATGAGATAGGTATTTGTGAATGTAAAAAATCAAAAGTAAATTAACTACATGGAAATTTATCGATGAAATATGGAAAAGTGAACACGCGAGAAACGTTTCCCGCTTTGATTTAACTGATAGGATGCAAACAAGAAAAGGTTAGAAAAGAGTTTGAAATTATATTTGACTGTTTTCTCCAGATTCGTATTTGCGGAGATCAACGACTGTGGGCCGTGCCGACATTCGTTTTGCACGTCTGTGCGGTGAGGTGAGCTGTTGTGGGCGGGTGAAGGGTCAAACCGTTTTTGTAACGAAGTGACTGCGGCAATATTTTTCCTTTCGAAACGATTTGATAACGTTCGCGCCAAATTACGATGAATACTTTGTCTAATGGTTGAAGTTGAAATATTTGAATTCGCACTATAGTTCTGGTCGGAAGTTGTCAAACTGATTGGATGCTTCAAAAAATACAGTTTTTTTTTCAATTTAGGCGATTCTACCTTGTAAAATCTATGAAAATAATTAGTAATGATAGTTTTTTAATTTAATACTGTATTTATATCATTCGGAAATAATGACGCGATAAGTAAAACACTGTACATCTTCCACATAAAATTTCTGGGCGATTAATAGTTTAGATTAGTGGTATTATCTATGTATCTGATTATCGTTTACATTCACTTGTTTTTGATAGCATTTGCCTGAGTGCAAACAACATGTAATCATGAATAAATTGTGTCTGTGATATATGTAATTTTTATTTCAATAACGTTGTACATTGCACCGTGATCTTTGTATACTTTATACGAAATAAAAATGTGTTGACATTAGAAATTATGTTACCACGACTGCCTGAGATAAATTTTTCATTGCAAGAGATAAATATCCATCTCTTCGCCTTCTTTGCATTTCGTATTCTATCGCAAATTTGTGAGGGAAAGTGTGTCTTCATTGATTAGCAATAACGATTAACACTCATTTACCACAATATTTGAATTTATACAAATGTTAAATTAACTTTTTATTGTTGTAAACAATATCTATATCACTACGTTTTCCATTTTACTTCATCAATGCGTTTGAATATATTAATTTTATTGAACTCTGGCACCTTCGTAAAAAGAAGACTTTCATAAATGCAGAATATTATTATTCACACTAAATCAGAATTATTCATAAATCAGAATATATCATAATACGTTTATGTATTGAGTGATTAAGCGATATTCAGTGCATTGAAACGTGCTCGCTTTGCGCGAGTAGCGCAAATCAGACAAAACTGTGGCTTATTTACGCTGTACTATATTGTAAGATTGAGACCCTCTCTAGTTGTAGACACCTTTGTATGAGTTTACTTTACAAAACAAATAAAATAAGAAAATATATTTTCAAAATTGCTGAATTATTTCAAGTTAATTCTCAATTCGTCCCCTCGTCATAACTAACAACGCTAACCTTTATACTCAATTCCTTGAAAGAAAAAAAAGGAGCCTTTCTCGCTCATGGAACTCATTACTCCCCTTTCAAATATTTCCCTCGCAGCTTCACCCACCAAACACCAAATTAGACTTTAATAAGTTGAGACACGCGAGTCCTTTCAAAGTCACCCCTGAGATTCCGCAGACAATTAATGGAAATGACTCCACGAGAGGGGCGCGGGGAGGGTGAGCTCTCGGGAGCTGGAGGGCGCATGCGCGCGCGAAGAGGCGGGCGGCGCGGCGATGTTATCAATTTGCAAGGCCCCCTACAACGTCAGAATTGTAATTAGTTGCTCGTTTATTTCTACACACAACTGTATAATTGTATGTCTGAAATCAGCGCATTCATGCTTCAAATATTTTAGTAAGCTACAGAAATATTTCTATTTTCTTTTATCTACCAAACGCCCGTACTTTGCAATAATTCCCGTTTTGCGATGCAAAATAATAATGTTACTTTTAAATCGGGAGAGAATAAGTTTAAGCTTACAACAACCTATTTTATATGCACTAAGAAATCAAAAGTAATATTAGTACTTATATGGCTATCCGGGAGACGCCGCGTCCAAGGCACAGATGCCAACGTTTCGGCCGCCAGGCTGCGACCTTCATCAGGGCGTAGTAATGGCATCAGGGCGTAGTCATTACTACGCCCTGATGAAGGTCGCAGCATGGCGGCGGAAACGTTGGCACCTGTGCCTTGGACGTGGCGTCTCCCGGATAGCCATGCAAGTATTGACTCTGGATGTGGAAGCCTACACTCTCAAAAGTAATATTGTAATTAAGTATCAGATGCCGCTTTGCAGTTTCCCAGAACAATTGATGATTATTTTTTTTGAAGAAAAGTAACTTGGTAAAGTGACACCAAATAGTGTAATTTTACAAGACATTATTTTATACACAATAAATACATTTTACAATTTATACACAATAAATAAATTTTATACACAAGAATAAACGATGGAAGTTGCAATGTATTTTTCTGGTATTTAATATCACTGAAGTCAAACAAATGACGTTAAATTTTCAATAAACGTAGGAATAAATAAAAATTCCTGCTAACGTTGAAATTATGTGACTGGCGTGTGATGACCACTCTTAGAAACCGTAAGTACTAAACAAGCCGTTAACCCTATCAGTCCTTTCTCACACAGGTCGACGATTTGCAAGTAACACTAATTGCTAGAGATGGAATCCCGTGTTTGTATATTCATTTTTTGATTTGAATACAAATCTGATATGGATTTTCGTCTAACACATTACTTCTTGGAATAAAACGCATTTTCCAAAATACTCGTACATTCAATTTCTGGGACTACAAGTGCAAATTTGGAACTTGATATGAACAATTAACAGATCTCATGTGTAAATACTGAAAAGTTTGAGTAAAAAAGATGAGTCACAAATTGAATTAAAACAAATTTTCAAACTAAAAACGCACACATGTTGATTTCCTTTTTTGAATGTTTTGGTCATCAAGGCAGAGCATCCATCATTCAGTAAGAATGAATTGATTCCAAAAGCCTTGGTATTTCTTCTACGTAACTTTAATGTCAAGGTGAAACCTCTCTTCCATCTCGTCAGTAACGTTAGGCAGGTTGGATGAGAAAAAAGTCTAAATGTGAATGCATGAAATGAAGTGACAGAATGAATTTCAGTGACATGTGGCATACCATGTCTTGATATGCATCTAATAACTCCTGTTTGTCTTCTTTGTAATCATACAACATTATATTACTAAGAAAATTGTGTGAAAGCTACTAAAAAAAATTCCATGCCCTGTTTTTCGTATAACTTAGTCCTTCTTCAAACATTCTGTCCTTTAGTAGCATCCAGATCTGCGGGTCCACAAAGGCTGCTTCTTTTAGGTTGGAAGACGTTACTTTGCAAAACGTTTGTCTTAAAGACAGGAAACCATTTCATTCTTCTGCCAAGCGTTTTTACGAAGGTTTTAACCATTCCAAGGTCAATACGCAATGGTGGCTGAAGCATCATGTATAAAGCAACAATGAATCAGTCATTTAATCTCTTATAAATACATCCAGCAGTGGACATGTACGTGTTTGTCGTTGGACGCACTCGTCGAGACACGTTTTGGTCGATTTGCAACTGGAGGCACCATCTTACTTATTTCTGCAAAGGACACAGATACGATTCATGTTTCGCATCACCCAAGGGAAGTTCACCGACAGTTCCAGGAAACCATGTCCCGTGAGTATAATAGAGCACCTTTACCAAAAAACTGTTTGTGACAAGCGACAACGGACACCATATGTGAGATCAGGGCACTCACTTCTATTCCAAACATTTATTGGCGAAAACCATTTTCTGAGTTCTGCGAAGCTGTGCGTCTGAGACCGTTCTGCGAAGAGAACCGTACCAGATCCTGTCCCCAGTTTGTAAGCCGAGAAAGAGAGAGTCGACGTTGAGTGTGGGGCGCGAGGGGGGTTTGGGCGCGTGCGATGGGGGGGGGGGCGCCGTGCCGCGTCGCCAGACAAAGCGCTCCGTGGGGCGATGGGGGGTGGGATCGGGGCGGGGCCGTCGCCGGCGGCCGCGCGCCCGATTTCTTTGGCGGCGGGGCGCCTATCGATTCCCGGCGGGGGCAGCTGTCGCGACGCGTCGCCGCTCGCTCAGCCGCCCACGGGCGGGGCTCCCTGGCAGGCGGAGGCGGGGTGAGGACGGGGACAAGGGACGAGGACGGGCTGGGATGGGGGCGGCAACGGGGCGGGATGGGGAAGGGAGACAAGGACAGGATAGGGAACTGAGACGACGACAGAATGGGGAAGGGAGATGAGGACAGAATGGGGAAGGGAGACGAGCACAGGAACTGGTGAGGGCGTGGGTGAGGACTGCGAGCGGGGACCGGCAAGAAGTCCGGGTCGAGGTGCACGGTGTGAGCTGAGTAGGGGTGGAGGTACGGGTAAGGGGTGGGGACGGAGGTGAGATCGTGGTGTGAACAGCGGCTGTGGCAGAGGGGCGCGTGTGAGCGAGTCTCGCTTCGTGCACCTGACACCAGGCGGCTGACAGCGCACCGGTTGCGGGAGCTGAGGCGCGTAGGGGCAAGACAGGTTCAGCTAGTGATTGTCGTTGTAGTAGTGGTTGCGGCTGTGGTTGTTGTAGTTGCGGTCAGGATGACGGGTGGGAGGGTGACAGAATTTAGAACCTGAATGAAACCCACGTTAAGAAAATAAGTTCAGAAACGCAACAAGAGCTATGAAATGTAAGTTGAAACTCCCCCAAGCAATTTTAGAAAAGGTAAGCAATAAACTTGAAGTTAATGTTTTCAAGGAAATCCTGAAGCATTCTTCACGAAAAAACGTTTATCGTCCGCAGTTCAAGATTTTCCAAGTACACAATTAACCACTGACGAGGGCTCCGCCTGATTTCGGCAGGTTTTAATTCACCTTTCTCTTGATGGAATTTTCTGACACGATTTTCCCCACCAATGTAGCATTTCCCATCTAATTTTCTTTTTACAGCACAATTTTGTCGACAGTGTTGCGGTCTGCCGCGTAACCAATATTTTTTACTCAGACTCCAGTCGAGAGACATATTTTATACTTAGATTTCTTTTCTTTGTGTGAAAAGCTTCAATCCCAACGTATTTGTACAAGAAAGAATTCACAATTTACAAAATATAAATACAAATTAAATGATCTAAAATAGGGACACATTATTTAACACATACTTCGAATGATAGGAAAAAAATCACTGAAAGAAAACACATGTAACGAAGAACGAGAATTTTATGGAACATCGAATACTCGCGTGAGATACAATTTAGAACCATGTGAAGGAAGGATGTGAAGGAAAGAGCAATGAGTATCATGATTCGTTGATTGATTGATTACTAATGATTCCGGCTGTGTAAACGGCTAACTTCATTAGTCCCGTATGTGTAGTACATGATTTTGCTCGGGAAGTGGCGGTGGTCTTCCGACTCTGAATGGCGAGATCCGGCGCCGAGCTACCGACGACTGGTGGGGTTTTCCCTTACCAGGCATCTTCCAAGAGCGGGGCACAAACTCTACGCTCCCGACCGGTCTCCAAACATGTGTGTGTGTAAGTGCAAGTGTGACTAAGGAACAGGGAACGACTTTAAACAGAGAAAAGGGCAATAGTTCCAAAAGCTGTAGAAGGAGTCTCCCTTAAGCGGAGCAAGAAACAGCCAAAACCCCGGAGAGGATGTGAGCAGGCGGCAGTCGAAGTCTCCTGATCCCTCGGATGCTGCTGGGGAAGTGTCGAGAGCTCCTCGCCCGGAGACGCCTTTCCCAGCGGCGAGCGCGCCGTTCAGGTCACCCCGCACTGCATCGACGACACACATCAAGAGGCTCTCAACGAGGACGCCACGCACATTCCTGCAGCTCACAAACGACCACACGAACAGTCCAAGTAGCTTACGGCAGTTTTTATTAGCGATAACGAAATGTGTTTCTAAGTAAATGTAACTTAACCCTACAGTGCATGAATTTTTAAATATAAATGAAATTTTTTCTCCTTACTAAATGTAATGTGTAGGATGCGGGAAAAATATTTAAAAAAATATTTTGCAAATTTTGTCCACATAACAAAGGTTTTTATTTTTGGTGCCAAATGGCAACACCATGCATTCGTACATGAACCAATGACATATCATGAAAGAGAACACTATTAATCAATATAAAAAGCCATTAATACTTCATGATTAACTAATTAATTTTGAGACAAACAAAAGAAATTGTGTGGAAATTAAGACTTTAGAAGATACTTCGAATATAATACCGACGATCTTGGTGAATAATAATTGTTCAGTTGAACGTTTTGTATTTGTTAAAATATGAAAGAAATAACATTTGTGCCGATTATAAAACAAAGAAGCCAAAAAAGTATTTCCTTTAAAAGTATAACAACTACAACTGGTCATACATAGACGGTGAAAGCAACTGAAATTTGGCGCCTCATGTCAAATAAAAACAATTGTAACCTGCCTTTGGTATAAATTAAGAGCGAAGGGCGTGTATTTCAAATGTGGTGCCTAAAAGATCTTCCCCACATTTTCTAAAGTTCTAAAATTTGTTAAAGGTTTTAATTTCCCCCAAATCCCGTGAACTTCAGTTCAGGGAAAATAAAGTGGAGAACAAGGAATAAACGCACGAATTGCTTAGCTAATTTCGTCGCCCGGGCCAGGGGACGCCAGCAAACGAAATTGTCGCTTTTCCGAGAAATTCGCTAATTTCACTTAAGACGCTATGAGCAGGCATTGTTAAGATCGACAGCCGGACCAGCTGCGACGAGAGGGCATGCAACGGAAGACATGCTCGCGTATCTGCTGCACAAGCTGTCAAGTTATTTATTCATATTCGGTGTCTTTTTTCGGAAGATCCGTGGCGCTACGTTCTCCATGATTTAGATGCATTTGGCGCGGCATAGAGGCATAAAAATATGCGGCATATAAATACGTAGTATACAAGCGCGCCCAAGTAACGTGTAAGGAACGGTAACTGATTAATCCCAAGACAGGTAACTATTTTCTTATAGTACTTAATGTTGGAAAGCAGATTCTAACGCTAATGTGTGCTGATAGCCTTAATGCATTTCAGAACTCTCTCGTGCACGAACAAGGAAAGCGGTTCTCGCCAATGTCTATCAAGACTTTAAGCTCTCCCACGCAAGAATCTCTAACAGTATTTTACTACATACAATCAAATAATATTTTTAATGTGACAGAATTTCAAATTATTATTACTAAACAAATTCATATGAACGAGAAGTAAATCAACATCAATACCAATTTATATCACAAGATTTATATCATCACGGGCCTCATGAACATTCATTCCCATGAGGTTTTCTCTATGCCTCACGTGTTCAGCTTTGTGGGCATGAAAGGTGAGAGATAAAAATGCCAGCTCAACATTATACTAAAAGTAAAAGTTGGTTTAACATTATCTTCATATTAGAATCACAATTTCACATACTATACTTAGATTTGTTACACGTGAAAATTTGGAGATCAATAAGGGTTGCACGAAATTGGACTAGTATTTCAAACTGACATTTTTTTCCTACGAACATATAAGTAGAAAGCATTTATTCTTAAAACTGTCCATTGAAAGGACATCTTGTTCTTAGTTTACTTGTAGATTTTTTGCAGACTATTACATCTCACGTAGACATAGCGTCACATCAAACGTAGACTAAGTGTTAAAATTGCTATGATCGAGTCCTCCTTTGGAACATTTGAAGCGATCACAGTATTGTGTGATATTAAAAACATATAATACATATATTTCAAAAATAGACAAAATTCTTATTTCTCACTCCATCTTTCGGAAAGTAAATAAAAGAACCCATAACATCTACATTCACAGAACGTGGAAATGACACAATCCTAATAAAGAAAGGATCTATCTGATTTTTTTAGCATTGACATATTATTGTTTCTTTCTTGTAAAATATAGACAATCACACTTATACATTTATTTATTTATTTCACATGGTTAATACACCAGTTACGAGTTTCGGTAATCTTTTGTTTCCATCTTCAGGTAAATTGAAAAATAGTTAAAATTGTTAAAATTAGGATTTATTAAAATGCGTATATGGCGTAATTCGCTTAGACCATAACTGTACAAAACCCAAAGGTCTTAATGTCATGCGACCAAGCTGAAGTACAAGAACCAAGTTATTTTAACAATTTTAACGATTTTCCAGACTATTGAAGATGGAAACGAAAGTTTTTGAAACATTGCAACTCATGTTTCAAGTATGTGAAATTAATATATAAATGTGGTTGTCTATAATTTAAAAGAAAGAAAGAAAAATAATGCACTAATTCTTAATGCTAATGCTCTAACTGAATTTCATTGCCTGGCATCTTACCCTTCCATCAGTCTCCTAGCACGTAAGCTGAAGGAATTTACTTAATGGCTACCCTGGTGATTGTGTAATCTATTGAGTTATATACTTTAATCCATGAATGACGACAAATTTTAAAATTTTAATATATTAATAAATAAATTCAATAAATGAAAAACATATACGGCTGGTGATTTTAAGTGAAAAAAGGTCTTGTACCATTTACGTCTCAAACGTATGTATAAAGCGTTTTGGGTAAACTTCCGATTTTTGCCGCAGCCTGTATCCCTCGGATATCGCCCAATGTACAGCTCGAGTTCCGAATGACGAGAGCATCAACGATATAAATGTACAAATTTGCCTTTTGTATTACAAAAAGAGAGAGTTTTCTTTCCACTGCAGTGTGTTTACCCAAGCACTCTTAAGCAATAGATTTTGTACGCTACGAAACTACAGAAATCGTCGAGATGCTGCAGGGTAATAACCAAACAGTTCTCAGCAAATTGTTGCAAAGCGTAATAAACAAGCATTTGCTCATCACGTTATTGACTCATCTCGTGTGAGCAAACCTGTTCGTACGTCAATAATTAGAATGTTCTGCATCACGGAAAGCACCGCCACCTTCTTCGCGGCGGTGAAGTGGTGCGGGGTGTGCCGGGCTGGGGCAGGGTGGGGCGAGGCGTGGCGGGGTGTGGCGGGGCGAGGCGGGGAGAGGCGTGGCGGAGAGGGGCGTGGCGGGGATGGGCGTAGCGGGGCGGGGAGGGGCGTAGCTAGGCGGGGCGGGGAGGGGCGTAGCGGGGAGGGGAAGGGCGGGGAGAGACGGGGCGGGGCGGGATGGGCGGGGATGGGCGGGGATGGGCAGGGCTGGGCGGGGTGGGGCAGGGCAGGAAGGGGCGGGGGCGGGGCGGGGCCCTCGCAGGCGCGCGCCCGCCCGCCCGCCAGGTGCGCGCACTCCATCACCGGCGTTGGCGAGGGGGCGAAGGGGCGGGGCGGGCGACCGGCACTGAATGATGGGGCGCCGGGGGCGGCGGCCGAGTCCAGGGCGGGCGCTGCGCGGGTGCGCGAGGCCGCGAGCGAACGCCCAAGGACCGGGCGGCGAGTGGAGCGGGGGAGAGGTCGGGGGCCAAGGGGCGACAATGGGGGACAAAGGTGGGAGTGGGGGCGGAGCTGGGGACCGTGTCGCGAATGAGGGTGAGCACCGAGGGCTGAGGCGGGAATGGGGGTGGGGATGGTTGATTGATTGATTGATCGTGATTACGGGCGCGTCAACTACTGAGGTCACTGGTCCCGTAAGTAGTGCGTGTTTTTTCCTCGGGAGGTGGCGGTGATATTTCCACGTTGGATGGTGAGATCCAACGCCGACGTTCCGTCGACTTGCGGGGTTTTCCCCTCAACCAGGTATCTCCCACCTGCGGGGCACCGCCCCAGAAGCTCTAAGTTCTCGACCGGTCTCCCGGCATGTGTGGTAGTGTAGTGCGTGTTAGTTCGTGTGTGTGTGTGTGTGCGTTGTGTAGGGGGTGAGGATAGGACAACAAAGAGAAGGGAAAGTACGCGCGCGTCCGTGGCTCGTTTGTTAGGGTGCTGTTCTGGCCTTCGCCTGGTGTTGATCGGAGAAACCACGGAAAACTACCGATCAGAGCAGCCGGCCGCTAGAATTCTCCTCCAGACAGCGACTGAATTCGACCTAGCTGTAAAGCTAGTGTCAAAAATCCTGCCACCGTCGGGAGTAAAAGCGTATGACCTCCCAATCAGAGGGAGGTCGTGGCATCAGTTGATGCACTGAGCCATCTCTCCGGGTGGGTGGGGACAGGGTGGGAATGGGAGAGTAGACGGCACGGAAGAGAGTAGGGGTGGAAGGGACAGAAGGGGTGAGGTGGCGAATTTGGCCACTGGAACCACGATGTGTTCCCCGGCGGAGCGGTATGCGGAAGCACAACGCGGACACGCAGCTGTGAAGGCGAGCGATGAAAGCGCTACTACGAAGAGGGAGTGGAGTGCGGGGACTCGTCTGATCACCGCGGAGCACGTAGTCGTATCGACTCAGGTCCAAACACTTGCAATAAGGTGACTAATAACGTCATTCAACGCACGAATGAAATGGCGAATGGAAACGAAGATAAAAGCTAACTTTCCGGTGAATACCAGAAGTGAAAGAATTTCACGTCTGTATATCGACTACTTTCAGAAACGATCGGCCTCATTTACGAATGTCCATAAGAATTTAAATTTTAAATTTTGTTCAACATATCAACTTCAATATTAGAGTATATTTGAATATCCTATTCTAAACATTTTTAAAAATCTCTGTAGAAGATGTATTCTTTATCACACACAGAGGACTACCTGATTGCAAGACCAAGAAATCGTGACAGCTTATAAACCACATTGCGACTCACGGATTGAGGGATACACAAAACAATTGTAAACTTTGCGACACTCCATGCAAAATCGCGGAAATGCAACATATGCGGACTAGTACTATGTACGCCATTGGAAAACTTGTACAGTGGGTAATGTCATCCACAATTAGGTTTGCGCCAAGCGACTAGAAAACATCATCTTTGAATGACGACGGTGGCCCCGGCTGGACATCGACGAGTAGGTGTTAAACCCAAACAGCACAGCAGAACGGCGGGCAGTCGGGTTGCGAAACAGTACAATAGTCGTGAAATATCAACACCAAGGAGGAACACTGTCGCCTTTACATTCTGAACTGTTGTCGAAATATATGCTTAAAACATTCCCCCCACTCATGGCAAGATATGGAGAGCAAAGCCCGCTCCACCTTCACCCTCTACTGCTGCAGCGAGGGCGACCACAAGGTAAACCGCCGGTCATCCGGCATCAAGGCGAGCGGTAGACATATTGTAATATACAAAATATTACAGAACAAACGCCGCGCCTTAATCTGGACGGACGGAGCTGCAATATACAAAATATTACAAAACAAACGCCGCGCTTTGATCTGGACGGTCGCGGTTACTAGGTAACAAAGGTTGTTGACGTGCGAGAGGAGGCGCTGGACTAGAGAGTTGGTGGTTGACTGGCAGCGTGGTGGTAGCGGCGCGAATGTAATTTGAATTATTTAAGTAAGACATCGACGCGAATAGGGAGGATAGATTGTGGAACAATATTGCAAGAAGTGAGCAGCAAGAAAAAAGCAGACGACTTCGGCGACGACCGGAGCGAAGAGGGATTTTCGGCGCGGAAGCCAAGAGGCTACGAACTGCGGGGTCATCGTTTCACAACGCCAGACAATTCGGTACCGTGAACCTGATGCATGCAATCAATCAAGAGAATGTATATTCAATTTTTCAATTTCAAATTCAATTTTTAATAAACAAAAATTATTGTTGTACCACGTTATATGTAATTCCTTCTGAATATAAATAATTTCAGACTTCCAGGCTTCTCTGTATAGAGAGCATGAGAACCAAAGAACTGAGCAAGCAAATTATATTAAATTAGATTAAAGGTAAAATAATTCATTATTTTATCACAATATCATACAATTATCCCAGGAACAACACCTGTACCGCAGAGCGACTCAACGTCCGACCTACCCCTGGATATCGTTTTTTCAAACATTTATTCTTCCTGTTCAACATTTGTGTTTTACAGAGAATTTAAATATAGTAATTCATAACATCATGGGACGATCAGCCCGCAGTCATCAGGCGGGCTGGTAACCTTCATCTAAGAGATGTATCCAATTAAATGAGCTAATATGTTTTGATTTGAGCAATTCAGTTAATTTTATTTTTATAATTTTAATTCGCGATTTCATTAAATGTTCATGGCGGACGAAACATATCTTTTGGATATCCAAAACGTTTGGACATCCTGATGTCAAGTTTTCGTAGGGCAAGGCAATCAGTCGCGTTTACGGCTTTGTTGTCAAGCTAACGCCGCCAATAAAATCGGCATTGACCGTTCTATGTATGTGCATACGATCCGACCTTCCGTGTGCGACTCAAACGATGTGTCCTGAAAAAGCGTTTACTGCTTTATGGCTTTACTACTGGGAGGATCAGACGTCGACATCTAACTCTCCTTTTATCTCAGTAATGCAGAAGGCACCATGAAGAGAAGTAATTGTTACTAGAAGAACAAAATGTTACTAGAATGACAGCTAAAATTTAACTTGATCAGTGGTGACTGGGGCTCCAACAGACTGGAGGTTCCGGAATGACGGATATTTAATTTTCAAAATTGAATATACGAATATATAGCAACAAAGTACGCAATTCAAATGAAATAAAACTAACAGTTAAATAAAAGTCTATATTGAAACATTACTTAGATAATTTTATGCATTGTGTCAGTCTAGGTATACACGCACGTGGTTCTGGCTTTGATTTCCACTACGCACTTCAGGGGAGCTGGAGTGGCCTATCTTCCTCATGCTAATTTTAGAAAGTTTAGGGAACATTTAGGAAGTGGAAAAATAAAACATACTGCTCTATTCATGACTTCAGCAGGGACTGTATTTTCTCTCCATTACTTTTTTGCAACTTCTCGATTGCTTCATCAGTGAATCGACATCTTGCCCTATAGTTTTCCCATCACTTAGTTTTGTAGTAGAAAGTGTTTGTTTCAATTTTCTCAGTCGCATCCTAAATCGCTATTGAATGTTGCTCATGCATTCAAATTTTGTACAGTAACATCTGTACATTATGGTTTCAATTCCTCGATACACTTGAACCATTCTGAGTCACCATCATCAAGTTAATACGCATGTCAAACATCATATCTTAAAAGTCGAACTGTCAAACCACGCCCACATTCGACGCATGCGTTTAAATAAATGACGATATCTCAGTTTCTAGAGTGAGTAGACCAAAAATGTAAATTGAATTTTGAAGAGCAAAAATTAATAATTTTTAATCCAAAAAGCAAAAATCGATATTTTTTACGAGTGGATCCCCTCTCGGCTCCCTGTTTGACTCCAGCATATTGCAAAAATCACTTGCTTCGACACGTTTCACACAAATTTATTTTATTTCAAAAACTTCACCATCCTGGTATACATTGCAATGATGAAAGATCTTCTACGCCCATTCATATTCATATCAACGCTAGCAGACTGCTGGTGGAGTGGCTGCCGCGAGACCGCAAAGAAGCACACACCATGGGAGGCAGGAAGGGACTTCCTTCCAGAATGACCAACTTTTTACAAAGAATTTCTCAAGTGTATATTTTGAATCAATAAATCTAATAACAAATGAAAAAAAATTCTCTAAACATCATAAATAATACATTAAATACCTTCAATAATTGACTGAACTTGTGTACTTTCGATAACAAGGGAAATTTATAAAATTACGTTGCAGAGAGTCACACGACGAAAGAATATCGGTATTCCCCTGAGACTTCCTTGGTCGCTGCACAGCGCCCGACAGCGCCACTCACCTGGTTCGTCAACCAAAAACCCTATGTTCGTCGTGTTAAACCGAAGGGCCAAGAGCACATACACGAGGGGCATTCAATAATTAAAGAGACAAATAGGTCTGGAGAAGTAAACGTTTATTTTTACAATACAGGATTTTTCCTACTTTTCAAGGCAATCACCACCAACATTTATGCACTAGTCCAAACAGGTTACCAGCTTTTTTATGCCGGCTGCAAAGAACTTATCTTGGTGTGTGAACGAATTTCCCACAAATTTTTTGACACCTTCGTTATCCTAGAACGTCTTCCCAAGTAATGTCCCCTTCAGTGGACAAAATTAATAAAATAGGATGGTGCTAAATGGGGCCTAAAATGAGGATGTAGTACCTCCTAACCCATTTTGTCGATGGTTTCACGACTTTGTTGCGCAGTGTGTGGACGTGTGTTGACTTGCTGGAGGTTCGCACCTCTCCTCTGAGATCCATGACGTTTCTTTCTTATGGCTGCAGAGGCGTATCTACGGTATGGCAGGCATGGCACGTGCCATGGGCGCCACTCACAAGGGGCGCTATTTAGAGTATACCCAATAAAACAAGTAACATTTGAAGTATCCTGACAGGGGCGCAAATTCTGTTCTTGCCATGGGCGCCATTTTACCTAGATACGCCTCTATATGGTTGGGTTCGCCTTGTTCAAAAGCACATCTGAGCAGTATTGCCTATATATTGTACGCTGTTTGTCAAGACAATCTCATATAAATGAAACTACAGCGTCCCCAAACACCGTCAATAGGACTTTTCTGCTTATGCGACTAGAATGGTGTTCGGCAGTCACGAAGTCTCGACCACTTTTGAACAGTTCTATCTCAATGTAAAACTTCCTGTAGTTCATACAACTTTCACCATAAACTTTAGTCATTCTATAGTATTAGCTTTTTTTTCACATTCAGCAAGTAAAGAACAAATCACAGAACGTTGTTCAACCAATGTGGAATTTTCAAGTCGACTCGCCATCGTTTATCTTAATTTTGAGTATATAAAAACAACAATGCTGATCATCCAGATAGTCGAGGCTCATTCCAATGATGCCAACTTAAAGTCATAAAATTACTAAACTTGTCCTACCAACTGTATTTTCTCCAGAGCAATTTGCCTCTTTAATTACCGAATGACTTACGTAGTAAACCCAGTAATACAGCCGAGAGCCAAGAGCGTGGTGCAATTCATGCCAAGGTACCAGACACCAGAGAGTGCGCCAGTCGGACGCTCTTTGGTTTCAAAATGATTCCGTATACATGGATATTGATGCAATACCTTGAATATAGAATGTCATTATATGAAAAATGTGCATTCCTAAGATATTATGAGATCATTTTTCGATTATCTCGGGTTTGTTCAACCGTGCAACCTAAGCACGAGCCGCCACTGAATTTGCAACATAATGGCGAAAAGAAAGCGGCCCACCATGGTAGCGAACACAACAACAATGACGGTGACTAAGATTTAAACAATTTCAATGATGACGACAAAAGGAATCAAAGCAATTGAATTGTATTTTTTCACTTGACTTTTACGTTGTGAAATATTGATTACAAAATGTGCCGAAAATGACCCTGCTTGAATGTAATATGGACGTCTTTCACTTGTGATCATTCCGTTGAGCAACACCGTGATATGAATTTTCAAATGTTAATTCCGAATATTGTCTTTCAAGTTTTCTAATTTTTCTGTGTAGTTTGCATAGGCAAACACTTTTCCCCACGGACTAGTTCAAATAAAAGACATTAACGGATAAGTGCGGGAGAGCGGTGCGATTCTTTACTGAAAATAATACTTCTCGCTGAGCACTTCACGCGTCTAAAGCAAGACTTCACGGCTTTGTTACTGACCACAAAGTATTCACATAGTAGCAAGTGTTCCGCAACAATAGCTGGCAGTAGGCGGTCTATACTGACAGTAAGAATGGGGCAACTGTGAATTATACTAGGGTTTTTATTTCTTGGCACGTGGGGGCTTCTCTTCACGATGGAATATCTCACGTATTTCGCGTCGTTCTCGATCATGCCACTAGGAGTCACATGGTCGCGACTGTATCGAGCCGTGCTGGCGATCATGCGACTTCTAGCGGCGCAACCAAGAACGACGCGAAATACCGTGAAATATTCCATCGTGATGACACGCCCCCACGCGCCAAGAAATAAAAACCCAAGTATAGCCCATTTCCCCAACTTGCCGCATTCCCTCCCGATGCGGACGAGGCATTCTTTTCGAGTTTCCCCTGGTACAATAAAGGAAGTTGAAATTTTAAATGCGTGTGCGGAGGGAATCGAAGTGTGTTTGGCGTAGCTTGAAGCGACGGGGAAGGGTGGAGGGGGTGGCTGGGCCGCGCAGCACAATGCGAAGCAGAGGCCGCCCCGCTCAGGCGACGCGTGCCGTGGCGGTGCCGTGGCGGTGCCGGGCGTCGCGCGCCGCTGCGGGGCGCACACAATGGCCTGACGGGCGGAGCGAGAGCGGAGCAGGAGCCAGCGGCGCGCGGCGTGTGGCGAGGCGCGAAATGCTACCGCTCCCGCGCCGCGAGGCGGAGCGGGGGAGAGCAGGCGGAGCGGGATGTGGGGGGGAGTGGCGGACAGGGGCGTGGCGTGGGCGGGAGAGGGAGAACGTGGCGGGGAGAGGCGAAGCGGGGCGTGGCCAGGGGGGGGACATAGCGGGGAGGGGCGGAGCGTGGCGTGGCCAGGAGGGGCGAACATGGCGGGAAGGGGCGGAGCGGGGCAAAGGGCAGGAGGGGAGAACATGGCGGGGAGGGATGGAGCGGGGAGTGGCGGGGAGGGGCGGAAAGGGGCGAGCCGGGCGGGGCGGAAGGGGGCGGGGAGGCGCGGGGCTGACGGGGGAGGAGGGGGAGGAGACGGGGACGGGAGAGGACGGGGGAGGGCAGAGAAGGATAGGGCGGGGCAGGGTAGAGCGGGGCAGGATAGGGTGGGGCAGGACAGGGCGGAGCAGGATAGGGCGGGGCATGATAGGGCGGGGTATGATAGGGCGGGGCAGGATAGGGCGGGGTAGGATTGGGCGGGGCAGGATATGGCGGGGCAGGATAGGGCGGGGCGGGCAGTGCGGGCAGGGCGGGCGGGGCAGGCGGGGCGGGTGGGGTGGGCGAGGGTGGGCGGGGTGTGGTGGGGCGGGCGGTACGGGGAGGCGAACGAAGCACGAGATGAAACGGGTCGGAGTGGGAGGGTGGTAGGGTTGGGAGGGGCGGAGAGAGGCCGGGGAAGATAGGCGCCTGATGTCTTTCCCTTACGGCAGAGGTGAGACACAGCAAATGTTGCGGAAAGAATAGAACTCCTACATCAAGAGCCACAAGAACGGACTAGCCTTTTATGAGGGCAAGCAATTGTTGGAGTTATCTTACAAAAGAGTAAAATCCAAACCAAATGAAGAGAACGAGGTGAGGACAAGGACCAGCATTCAAAGGGAAGTTATGTTAGGTTAGTCTCGCGTAGTGAGGCCCTACAAGACGTGTAAGTTGACGGTAACGCGTGGGGAGATGTTTGAGTCCGGCAGGTGATCGTGGTCAACGGGTGCGCCAGAGGCGGGGAGGGGGGGACGGCGCTGAGATGGGATGTGCGTGGCGTGGCGTGGCGGTGTGGGGACCGAAGTGGACGCTGCCGCGTCACAAATCACTCTTCGCGCGGTGGAACGGGGGCGGGGGAGGGGAGAAGAAGGTTGTTTGCGGCCGCTCTCCTCTGTAGCATTGATCACGTGCCGCCTCTTCGCCAGATCGTTACCTGCGCAGCTCTCCGATCCGCTCCGCTCCGCACAACACCGTACCAATGGTGTGGTTCCACACCCGACAAGTCCACCAAATTACGGTGGCTCGCAGCATTTTAAGGACGTAGCCACCTGCTCAAACTTCAGTAATGTCCAGTGACAATTTCTCATCATCACCTCCTTCTATAGGGGATCCTGTTTCCCAAAAAACGTAGAAAATAATTGAATTAAGGCATACTAGGTATTTATTCCATGTTAGAAATTATGGTTCGGTTTCGCCAACATATACCTTACGAGATGTTACCATATGAGTCGTTAAAATGAACACCTCTGTCAAAATATGTTCCGTTTCACAACTTACGTCCGGTCGCCAGTTAGTTCGCCTGTCACTTTTCAGGGAAATTCAAAATGCTTAAATACTTTTACATAGAAGACAGTGAAGAATCTTTGGTGAACATTTTTTACTCACCGAAGAAACATACCAGATTGTAGGGAAACATCCTTTTATTTTACTGTATTTATTGAGGTTTGACTTTTTTTCATTCAAAAAATGATTCTATTAATTTCTAACTTATTCAAAATTATTTACGAAAGAGCAAAACAAAATAAATAATTAAGTAATATAAAATATGTTCAAGTCTAAAAATATTCAGTAATTTGTTTTGTAAATCATACATCACACTATAAAAGCAATGCAATACCACTTGTCGATGAACTGTCGCGAGAAGTTTTACGAAATAATAATATTACGCAATTCTGAAAGGGAAGTTTGGTTGTTCTCAACTGCCTTAGACTATTGCATTGGTTAACTTCAGGTATTCCGAGTCGAGAAAACATACTTCGGATCCAAGTTGTCAGATTTGCTGCAAGATTTGAATCTGCAATAAAACGAGATTCCTTACTGGATACTTCCGAATTAGAGTTTTCTCCATTTTTCGTATACATACAAAAATGTTCGAAACAAAACTCCCTAATCAGGCATTAACAGTTTATAATGAGGCTGACATCACCCGTCAACTTCAATGAAAGTTTAATGAGCGTTGAAGTTTGGTGACACGCAACTTTTTTCAAACGACATCCTAATGTCTCAGTGTTTTAACATGCATTGGTGAAATCTATTATAAATCTTGAATCTAGTAGTATAACGTGTTTTAATGCATTTCTGATCATTCTTTTTGCTTTTTAATTTATTATTATTTTCTTTATTATGCCATAACTTTAGAGAATGAAAATGGAACAAATCAATTTGCAGTTTTAAATCTACATTAAAGTAGTATTTACATATTCAGTCAATAATGCCTTATATCTTTCATTATCATGGGGCATTAATTTCTTAATCATACCCGTTCAAGTGACTTTCTTCTCCTTAAATTCTTAGATTGTTGTGGCTATCGGAAAGCTGGAAGGCTTCTACATTCTCGTGTTCGTGCAGTCATACTTTTTTGTCTTACAATTTGATTCTCGAATTCAGGTCACGTTCAGATCATAAGAGATTGGAATTTCACGATGTAGGTCACTACTTCTAAACAAACCACGGACGTTTACTTACTTTATTGTGTTCTGAAAAGCCTGAATACATTTTATATTATTTTTGTTGGCATTGTTCCATAAAGTGAAATTGGTTTTAAAATTAGTATGTAAATTTATATTTCTTTGTGTGAACAGATGAAAAGCAAAACCTCAAGACAATGCAACTGTCCGTAATAGAGCCTTCTTTAATAAATATAAAGTTATGATATATCTATTGCTACAATAGATAATTTATTTTATCAAATAACTTTCATAAAATTACAACTTGAAACTGTAAATTCTGAATATTCAGTTTCGTTTATCCTGCAATATTACGTTTTAAAAACAGATTTAGTTATGAAATGCGTTGGTCTCCAAGACCCGACCCCGGAAGACAAGTAGAGCCTTTAACTGAAGCTCATTCCCGTCGTGCAGATCTCTTGTTGGTTAAGTGAATAGTGTGCCATGGTCTCCCGCCATCTGCATGACCGTTAACCTGCGACCCCGACTTGTTCCGCGCAAACCCCCCCCCCTCTCGTCCACGTGTCCCGGCGATGTCCCGTCTCCCCCAATAGCCCCCGCAAGTTATTGCGCCTCCATCCCCTGCGCGGAGGGTCGCTGCCACCCCCTCCCCTCCGCAGGCACCCCCTTGGGAGTGGTCGCGGCGGCGGGCAGGGGCGAAAACAGCTTCCCCCGGCCGTCGCGATCTGTCGCGGGCCCCGGGCGGGCGCGGCTCTTCAGGTGCAGCGTGCGAGGGCCCGCGCCCGAGAAGCCTTCAGCCGCACGGCTCCCCTGGCGCCCGTGGCCATCGCCCGCCGCCCCCGCAATCTTCCATTCGACCGCGAAGGGAAAAGCGGAACCGTTCCCATCCTGCACGCCGCGATTGCTTCTTCCAATTCCCTACCCAAACACTGCGACGCTACAACGAGATAGCTTCCTGGAGTTAACGTCCCAGCAATTGCAGCAGATCATTGCAGATGTGTTAGGAATTTAAATAATATTATATATAAGTAATATTGAAAATAATATTGTATATTATATTGAGGAACCGTTCCCATCCAGCGCGCCGCGATTGCTTCTTTCAAATCCCATCCACCCAAACACTGCGACGCTGCAATAAGATAGCTTTCTGGAGTCAACGCGTCAACAATTATAGCAGATATTTGCAGATGTGTTACGAATTTAAATAATATTATATATAAATAATATTGTGTATTATATATTTAGGAACCGTTCCCATCCAGCGCACCGCGCTAGCTTCTTCCTATTCCCACCTCCCCAAACACTGCGACGCAACAAGATAGCTTTCTGGAGTCAACGTCCCAGCAGTTACAGCAGGTCTTTGCAAATGTGTTAGGTATTTAAATAATATTGTCGCTACTATTATTAATTAATGGGTTCCACTTCCAAGTTTGCAATCAATTAGGCAATGCACGTTTTTTGCCATTTGAACAAGTTTTGTGTCGAATAAAAATGGTGAGGAAATTACAAATCTTACGATTTCAAAACCATGACTCCGGGTATTTATTTTCCTTGCCCTGATAAAATCTGTCCAAATTATCATCCAAATGTATTACTAGAACATACTAAATTCTGACTGTTCATGTATTATACTAATGTCTTACGGCCGGTTTCACAAAAACCGTTTTAAGTATGAACTTCGCAAAGTTATACTTAGTTTTATGACGCGTTTTAAGTCGTGATTTGTTGTTTGTCGATTCACCACCGTCTTTAAATCAATGCTAAGTGAAGTACAACTTAAATGCATCCGAAAGTTGTTTGGCAACGGTGAACCTTGGTAAACCAGCCAGTGACTATAACCAATCTTGTTTGTTTTGGTTCTGCTTTGTAGACTTTGGTGCAAAAAGATTGCTTTTATTGATTTTTCGTAATGAGGAAAAGTGAGAGGATTTCGAAATTTCCATCATCGGAGAAAGAAGTGCTTATCAAATGTATGATAAAGTATATTCATATTATAGAAAATAAGTTAAAAATGTAACAGCAAACCGACAAAAACGGAAGCATGGGATAACATTTGACAGATTTTAAAGCAACGAACTACAGGATGAAATAAAACAAACATTAATAAAGTTTTGGAGATGGTTAAGTTTAGGTGAGAGAGGAAATGCAATAAAAATTACTAAATGTAAAATTTCGAAGTTCAGAGTTGCTACGGGATCATGTCAACATAACCTACAAAACACTAGTTGTTAGACAAAATTGTTACTTGCAAGGTAGTTACGTATCAAATTATCGAAATGCTCATTTCGTTAATAATTAACTAAGAAGTAAGCTTGGCAATGCAAATCAGTCTTCTCTTAGTTCCAAAACATGTAGTGTTGTCATCTTTGTTAGGCGAAATCAGGTGCTAAAACCCCTTTCATCGAACTCTTCAAAATATTCTGACCGTTCCCGTATCTACATCGGCCTACGAGAAGGCTTCTCAGAGCTCTCGTTTTCAAAATATTGTCACAGCAATCATTATAGAACGCAAACTCCACAATACGCTCTCAATTTGGACAGTTTTTGTGCCACAAAGAACGACTTAAAATGTATAAGTGCTGCTGAGTGGTGTGCTTAAATTTAAGTCAAACTTTTCGCTTAAGTTCGCCTTAAAGGCTGTGGTGAAACGGGAAAGTCTCTTAATCTTCTTGAGACACTCTTCAAATTTTAAGTAATGGTGGTGAAACCGGCCGTTAGTATGTGGACTACACCAGTGCAAGCATCGTTTTTACCGCTCGGGCAGTCGCATTTCCGCCCGCGTCCCAGAGGGCACAACCAATAAAGTCAGCTGCGGCGGGGGAGGTAACTTCAGGGCGACTAGCTAGCTAGCTGCTCGGTGAACGACAAGAGACAAAAGCAACCAGATTACAAGAGTATTTTTTTATCTCAAACTGGTTTAATTTTTGCATAGCATACTTAAAATACCTCATGAAACATATACAAACCCACGAGCAGTCATTAAAATTGTTAGGTAGAAAACCGGTGGCATTTGAAATGAAAATGTGCCTTAAATAAAATTATAATACAGACAATTCTATTTCGCCTTCTTTCATTAGGAGTTCATTTTTCTTTAGAAGAAATATTTAATTGTGCTCAGATAAGAACATTTAACATAGTGATCAGTTAATCCAGAAACATGCTTTACATTTCAATTATTAAAATATTAATATAACAGAAACAAAAAGAAACGATACTGTAAACTCGAAAATTGCCAAAGAAGAGATGAAATTTAATTCCCCTCTGTATAGTAATAGACGTGAATTTTTCAGTTGAAGAGTAAATTCACTGGCACATTACAATAACCACCAGAAAAACAGCAGCATTTGAAATATAATTCCCTAAAGAAAGTTTATTGACAAAGCCAACGAACTTAATACGTATGCTATCCATTTAATCGATGTCTAGAACGCATGGCCATTTTCAGCAAGGGTCTTTCTGTCATATGATTCATTCATAGCACCGTCTCCAACAATAAACCGCTTAAAAAGCGACCAAAGCGGGTGCACACCATTTCATTCCGTCATGAATAAACATGGCGCGTTTTGCCTTGTGGCGGCCGCCCCCCCCCCGCGCACCGCGGGAGCAGGGCCGCCGGCGCGACTTAAAGAGCCAGATACACACGGGCGCGGCGCGGCGCCGCCGTTTCCCTGGGCAAGCGACCGCAAACTTCCACATAATAGTTTGCCTTCTTCGGAAAAGGGGGCGGAAAGTTTTGATTGGCTCGCCAAGGCCCGCCCGCGCCTGCGCCGGAGCGACCGCGGCGCCTGAAGTTGCGGCGGCGGCGTCGCCTTCGAACGCCCGCGGCGCCCGCCGCATTCGTCACCAGTGTTGCCAGACGTACCAGGATCCTGGTATTTTTACCGGGGTTTTAATGAAGATATCATGCACCAGGATGAAGCATTCATTTATTTGAAAGAGGTTGTCACATTTTGCGGGTTTTTTTCTATAGATCATAAAGTACTTGTGCAAATGTAGGATATTTCTTAATATCATATTTTTTAAACCAGCCAGAAGAACTACAACAAGACATCAATGTACTTCAATAAGTTGAATCATTATTTCAATTATTTCTCTCCTCAAGAAGGATAGATTACATTTTTTGCACAAAAATGTATCATTTCATTCGAAGCATGTTTCTCCGAAATTTTGTCAAGAAAAGTTTAGAGGAAACGAAATTTTGTTAATTTTAATTGCATACTGAAGTGCGTGCTTCAGAATTTTTAGGTCATAAATGCATATTTTAAAAGCATATTTCAATATTTTTAGGACATAAAATCCTCTCCCTACTCATGACTGTGGAGAGAATTTTGCAGAGAAGAATGCAATTTCCACGTATGACCGCTGTTCCACTTACATCTATCTTCGACCACAACCTCCAGTCTGTTAACTTTTGCGTGTGCTGTCGTGTATCCACCAATGCACACGAATGCGATTTAGCGGGGTGTCTCTTACACTGCCCAACATGACATACTGAACTAACCACATGACTGTCTCGCATTTTCAAAGTTACTAGGAAAACCCAGTAGACGTTTTTTCCCCTTCATCTCCCTCTTTCCCCTCCCATATCCGTTTCTCACTGTCTCTCCCTCCCTCATCCTGTCTCTGTGTGACTCTGTTTCTGCCGCTGTCTGTCCCTCTCATTCATATTTACTTGCAGATTCTTCACGTCTCTGAGCAGATGTGGTAATATCGAGAAGCGCCGGACTAGCAAAAATGTAATAGAGTGTTTAAGAAGAACTTATGCTGTGGATAACGGTGTGAGAAACATTTCTTTGAGGCCTTAGGCTCTACTGTAATTACAAACGAGCCTTAGGCCTCAAAAGTTACTTTTTATGGTCCTAGAACGCATCTTTTAGGACTTATTTAACGATATAGTTTCAAAATACTGTCGAGCGCGTTGCGGGTTGCATTTTATTAAATAGTTTGTTTCGTTCTACAGCGCCATGTAGTGGAGTCACAACAAAATTAACCGCACAAAAAACTTCTGGGTGAAAAAACAAACAAACAAGAAGTGCCAACTTTCATGGAGATCGGTCATACGGTCGGTGTCGGAGTTTACCTCTTATACATATACCAACGTCCATATACATATATATATATATATATATATATATATATATATATATATATATATGAGAGAGAGAGAGAGAGAGAGAGAGAGAGAGAGAGAGAGAGAGAGAGAGAGAGAGAACATAGTTGCCACGAGTTAAGGAATGCCCATCGAACTCACCGTCTACGCCACCTCCACAGGTGCGATGTGTTTCTGCCCGGTTGTTGCGCCGCGCGACCCGCGTTGCCTTGGACGCGATCTGCATTATTTGCCGCGCAGCTGCGGAGGTAAATCGTCGCCAGTCATTAAGCAGCGCATAAAAGCGGGCCCTCCGCGCGACGCGGAGCTACGCTCTACACTACTCTCGGCCGGGCAGGGGGCGGGGTGATACGCGTGAATGCGGCCGCTGAGAGCGGTTGCGCGCCGGGCTGTTGCCTGCGACTGTTGAAAGGGCCCCGCGAAATGGAAGCGATCGGCCGACCAAACGACTGCGACCCGGCAGCTCGCGCTTTTGACGCATCCTCCCGCGTCAATTCCCTAAATCTGTCGCACTCAGACACGTTCACTGTTCCATTCTGCGTTCGAAATTCCCAGGTTGCTCGTTTCGAAATGCTTTAAAGAACACTCAGGTGGGGGAATGAGCATTTTGACTTTGTATGTGGTGAATATATTGAATGATATTGTGAGTGGGAGGCGTGAGCGAGTGGACTGTTATGAATTTTGCCCCGTCTCACAAACCTGGGATAACTCAGAAGGACCACTTCTCCGATTTAGTAAAAGGCAACTCGGTTGGAGAAGATACCGGAGATGTGATATGTCACCATTGCTTAATTAAACACAACACACAATTTAACAAGGAATATATAATTATAAAAATTAGTGATTACATAAATTAGTGGAATACAATAGTATGCTATTTGAAAGCATACTTAAATGTTGAGGGCAGTTGATCTAAAAGAAAGTACATTAGACCAATAATCTCGCCCAGTGGTGGATGAAGGCTGAATGACGCAGAAGGATGACGTCACACACAAGGAGGTGCCGGCGGATCTGTGGATGTGACAACTTGCAGCGATCCACCAGAGACAGCGGCCATTGAGAGGCAGCATGCTTAGTACATAGCAAGCGTGCAATAATGACGTGCACTGAACAGCACAACACAGTTAAAACAGCACAGTACAATAAAACGGCGAGTCACGAGTTGAATGTTGGCGAGCCAAACAGCGTGCAACAGTACTGGCGACACATGCGTAGCATGGCACGGAGCACAAATGTTGCACTAACACAGTCAGTGAATGTCACAATATATGAAGTCGTAGACAGTGTGCAGCTTAGTAACAAAGTTAATTATAAACCATGACGCCGGCTTGGCTCTTACGGAGCGCAAGCGTCCTTTGGCAACAGTAAAGTAAGGTGCCATGACGAGCATGGATTCGGCTTATAGAGAAAGCACGAGTATAAAATTCACGGGACACAGTCACGTGGTGGTTGTAGTTCGTCAATGAAAAATTCGGCTTATAGAGAAAGCACGAATATAAAATACACGCAAGACAGTCACGTGGTGGTTGCCGGTGATGGCTCAAATAAAGTTAATTAATATTGCGAACATAAGCGTGGCTTGTAGTTCGACAATGAAACAAGTCATTGCCATGATGGCTCACAGAACGCACGACGGAGCGATGCGGAGTGCACTAACAAATCTCGGCACGACTGCACACAGAGAAAATTTCACCACGACTGAACTGCACGAGATCTATGGCGCAACTGGCTTGCACTGGCGGCGCCCGGCGCTCGCTGAGACCGTTTGCGCGCCGATTCTGTGCCGTAGCCAATGGAAAGCAGCGAAACAAATTGGTGGGATTATGTTGCTTAAATTTAAGAAAGAACGGAAAGTGTAAATTAGGCATGATTTTAAATTATAGAAATTACGCCATTAATATGAAATTAACAGGAAGGACCTGAGCTGTTATGTTACAAATCAACTGTAACGGCGCACGTTGCCACATGCGGCAACGGCTGTGTACGGGGAATGCCGGAGGCGTTAGATTTCGTAAGAATTGGCCGCAGACAGCGCTGGGCAACAAAGAAGTTGTATTAAAGCGAGGTTGCGAAACCATGCGATGTGCTTCAGTATGAAACATAAGAAATAAATGTAAGATAACTTGTTCGAACAGATATTATGAATTACTTCGAGGAATAAGTTCAAAAGGATTGGTTCACCACTCCTTTATGACATGAAAATACCTATTTTCTGCAAGTGCTACATCTGTCAGGTTCAGAGGGCTTGTTACTGGAATCGCTACTGCAAGCGCAGTTTCTGTTCTGATGAAGGCAAATTATTCAGTATGATTAAATGTCCCAGCATGGTTTCCATTGAATCTCCAGAAAATAGGAATTCAGGTTCTGTCGTTGATTTATGCTAACCAAATACACATTGATATTAATTTCATTGGAAATTCCCTAGATTAATTTAAAAAAGGATGAAAATGTTAAATAAAAGCGTTTAATACAGAATACGGAAACAAGTGAAGTCAATAAAATCCAAGTAAATTGGAAATCTTGACATAATGTTAATCAGGGTCGGATCCAGCCGATCATTTGGCGGGGAATCGTAGATATGCGTTAAGTAATAAAGATGTTTGTTATTATAGTGCTTATTATTATGTACTATAGATATGATATTATACAATATTATTATATAATAATTACACAATTCGAACATAAATAAAAATTTTAATAAATTGTTACAAATAAACGAAGGTAATCAAAAAATCTGGGCCTTTTGGAGAGCCATGGCTCCCATGGCTACCATGGCCCCCCTGGATCCGCCAGCGATGTTGATTAAGTGTTAAAAGGCTTATTATTCCTTGCTTCATATATGAAAAGTAAGTGCATTAGGCTATTTCGCTTCAAAAAATTAACACTATTCTAATGCCGCACACTTAGACCTGTATAATCTGGAGACCGGTAGAACAGCAATTACATGGATTCCACATTCGTCACGCTGATACATTTCTGCATACTTTTGTCGAGGATGTCAACTTTTCGGAGGGAAGGTGTTCATAACACACACACGAACTCGCGCTTGCACGACACTCACACAAGGCCTCTCGCTTAGGAAGACGTCGGGACACTGGGAGGGAAACACGCTAATGGCGCAGCATCTGAGTAACATTAGGTTCACGTCGCGATTGGAGTGAATGGCTTTTCAACCTCTTGAACACGAGACCGGTTCGACTCTTGCTGACAATGGCGTTGGAAATAACGATTATTGGTCGAGGGTTACCCACTTCAAGAAGTTTTATAGACCAATAAATAAATAATAATTTGAACACGTAATTAAAAGTAAACGTCATTCGAATAAACAGGTAATGATCTACTAATTAAAGAACTTAGTATCCCTTTCGGGAGCTGTAACAATAAAATAACAGGAAATATTGTCGTTCGTTTTGAAGAGACAGAAGTCATTATTCCAAGGATCTACTATCGCGCCTTAAATTGGAGGTTGTGAAGGTGAAATCGCTAGCGCGGCTCTATTCACGGTCCGCAATTTTCCTTCCCGGGAGCCTTTACATCACAAGCAGACGGCGCGGCTCGTGAAGGGGGGACTCTACCCACGCGAGCCGCTCTTCGCCGGGTGAAGGCCATGTGAAGCGCACCCCCTCCCCTTCCCCTGGCCGCGGTCGGCAATCTGCCGCCGCTAATGCAAACAATCGGTGGAGGCACTGCGTTGTCTCCGTCAGTGGCTCACCCCCCTCCCCCGCCCTCTCCCCTCCACATCGCTCCGCTCCAATTAAGGAGCGCGGATCGGCGTTCGACAGCCGTGGACGGCGCCGAAGGGGAGAAGGGTGCGGAGGGACCGCGACGACAGAGCGATCGCAGGGAGACGAAGCACGGATTGCGCCCGAGATGGAGTTTCACGAACCGAGTCCAAAAGACGCTAAAGGCCTTAACCTTCAGCCTATAACGAGCAAAAGAATCTACACACCTACAGTATCGGCAGCGTATAAGCGTCTCTGGCAGTTGAATGCGCTGTCGCCTTACAACACCATATGGCATCATCTACATAACAAGTAAATGAAATCTCACAACAGTAACAGTTACTGACAGGCTATGGCACGTGTGGATGTAAAGTTAATAACATACGCCAAATCCGAGCCTTATTGCCTCCGCGACTTCGTTTGAGTCAGATGAGCGGCAAGACTGAACCCTGACCGAGAGGAAGTAAACAAATCCTCGCAAGATGATTGCTTCGGAGCAGGTCACATGACGTACCACAGCACGTGGCGAGAGAACTGTCACAGTCGCTTATACTTGTATGCTGCCGGTACAGTAGAAACTACGAGAATCCTTGAAGTGACAACGAGGAAACAAAAATAATTATATATTTAAATTTATATCTTCACGAATTCTACTAAGAATTTAAGAGACAATACGCTGGAAAACGTTTACGGCACATCTTCTATTCTTTCACGGGAGTAAATACGTGAATCTGTTATTTCCAATTTTCATACGTAGTATATGCCAAAGTACTCAACACTCTTGTGCTAGAAATCAAACAAAATGTTATAGCTACATACCATGTCCATCTCACACATCTCTTAAAACCTTTGTCACCCAAGACACCTCGGATGAATGTTCTCGGCATATAAAATCTGAACTAGCCTAAACAAAACATTTCTTGTTAATATATTCAACTAGTTAGAAATATTTTTTCTGAAAATCCATAAATGATGTCAAGAAAAACAGATCCAAAGAAAAATGTACACAGACCGTATTAACCAACTATTCTATTGCGATACAAACTCACATATTGTACATTTTCAGAAAATGACTTTTAAAAAAATATTTACCACAATGAATATTTCTTTATCTTAAACTGTCGGAGAGATAACTAGTGCTATAAAAGTACATAATTTCCCGCATTCTTTTAACTTTTCCAGTTTCCGACAATTCAAAAAGTTAAACAAAAATGAGATTGCGCCATATTGTATCCTCTGCACAAGAGAAAAAATTAAAATGAAAATGTGAAGCCGTTTTTGAGAAATGTTTCTGTAAAGTGCAGTAATATCAACCACAAACTACGCGGAAACTAGTTGTACATTACCTTGTTTAATGTCAATTTTAAGAACATATTTTGTTTTCGAAAAATTGTCTATCATCAATATTGAACTATTCCAATGTTGTTGGTTTATTATTGCACAATTTCTACAAATACAGTGAGCTCGCCGAAAATCCGACCTACCAGTTTTTAACCGTTCTTTGCTACATACGTGGACAAAATTGAAAGAAAAAAATTGGATCCTGTTTTGAAAAAAAAATGTCTTAAAATTGTCTACTACGCTCGCACTTCTCCTTCATCCTCGAGCTTCCTAGTCCTCGCTCAGCCCGGCACACCACGGCCCGGTAGAAAACACGAGCTCCCCTTGGAACGTCAGGCTCTGCTCCTAGTACTACCCCCTTTCTTCGCTTTCAATGCAAATTTCCCAGTTTTTCCTCTCTCTTTCTAACGATTTGTTCGTATCGTGTGTTTCTGAGCTATTTTTATACGTTTCTGGCATACTTTTTTTTCGGTTTGGATTTTTGGCCTATCGCTTTTCGCTAATTTGGCACGACTTCTGGACTTTGAATTTGGATTTGGATACCTCTCGTCCTGCCGATTTCATTAAGAAATGGCAGACGCAGTTCCCGACTCATTTCGAGAGATCCCTCGTACACCACCTCAGCGTCATAAAACCCACGCATTTCATAGCAGTGATAAAAAAATTATTGCTAAAATGGTGAAATCTTGTGACCGTGAGAGAGCAAATAAGATGATCCTCGCGCCACTAGATCAATCTTTACAGAGAGAATCTCTTCATCACATTCTTTTTTTTTTTTAATTTAAGATCAATTATAATTGATAGATACGGTGACATTGACCCCTGACGAGACAACACTCATCACGTTTGTGTATGGCAGATTGCCTATATTGTTGGCGCCAAATCACTAACCTTCCCTCCCAGCAGACACCGTTTCTTTTAATTTTTATAGGTTGTGTGACAAATATGACGTGATGAAGTTAAATACCCTTTAGATGCATTTTCAGCGACCCCAAAAACATAGATAACGCGGTCTGCCAATTGGTTAGAAATATATTTTATTCTTTATTTTTTAGGTTACATCAAAAACATGATGTAATGGACTAAAATGGACATGGGAGTCAGGTTTAGCGACCCCGAAAACATAAAAAGCATTGATTTCCAGACACGAACACAATTTTTTTTCGTGTGGCTGTGTGATTGTAGAATGCGTTTTTGTCCGGATCTGCATATGGTGCTGCCTCACGAAATGAGTGTTGTCTCCGACACACGTCAATGCCCTTCAACACTTGTAAGGAAACTTCAGGGAAAATTTAAAACCGGTTCGCACCCACATCAAAAACAGGGTAAGTCCATTTAACTAGAAAAGGAGTTTATGGCATATTTTGATCAGAGAATGGTGAAAATAGTGGTGCTAGTCGTATTTCCGGCAAACTCACTGGACTTTTGAAAAAACGAAATACGGAGAGAAAGTATTGTAATCGTGCGCCAGAAATAGGCGATTTTTCAAAAAGAACTATTGTCGGGCTCCCGTAACAAACAAGTGGGTAAATATTGCTCCTATATGTAATAAGTTACTTCTTTTAGCACGTGTTGCCAGAACACATGCTTTGTGGCTTTACTGATACCGAAAAATCGATTGACGACGAAAGGTCTGCTTGTCAGTCAATTCGTTTGACTGTGGTCAACGCTAGCGCCTAAATACCCTTCAGACGATTTTCTCCAAACCTGATATTCACCGATCGATCTGAACGATGTGTGAGTTTGAAATGAATATTTTGAGTTTTGGAAGTACTGTACACCAAGACTCAACAACAAATTATCTCAAAAATGGCTTCAATATTTTTATTAAACTTTGTCCTGAAATAGCGTTGAGAACGCTTAAACGAATAGCGCAGCTCTCATTTTCGTTGAAATCTCTGAGTTTTCGAAAATTGCAAAGTTCATTTTTTGGCGTGTTGTTAATAGTACAATATTAAGGATAGTGTTTTTTTCCTTAATAAAATATTTTTGTTGAAAGACAGAACTTAAAATAATGTGGACCATGTTTTGAAAATATGTAAATATTAAAACTTGTCTATTCTGCTCATCTGATTTGAATATTAACTAAACATTTTCTCTTTGGTTTCTCCGGGAGGAGAACAGGAAGTTCATAAAAATGCCCGCACTTCCACCAAAGCCACGGCCAGCTGCCCTTTGGCGCATTAATGGCCTTCGTGGCGAACGCGGGGGCTGTCACGCGGAGCGTTCTTGCGGGCGGGCGGCCGGGCGGATGGCGCCGAGGGGGCGAAGGGAGAGGGGGCTTTGAAAGGCCGCCCGATCGCCGCACGGCGCCCACCGCCCGCGCGCCGTCGCCCCGTCGCCGCCACGCCCGCGAACAGCAACGCCCGGTGTGTACCCGGAAATGACGTATCGAGTTCCTGTCAGCCCGACATCTGACTGGCGGCAAAAAGCATGCGAACAGTTTTAACCCACCGCGCCCGTGGCCTCTTCGCCCACGCTCTTCCCCCACCTCCGCCCCCACCCCGCCCCCGCAACGCCGCTCCGCGCAGAGAGAAATGAGAAATGATGCCGCCGGTTGATTCAATAACGGCTGCCCGTGTTGTTTCCCCGCTGTTTTGTTGAACGCGTTACCTCTGCGAATACGCAGAATTCAATTATTACGCGATCAAGTGTCAGGAAGTTCGTTAAGTCCGTTTCATCCGCTCTTCTTCGCGCTTCGTCATGCAGAAGGGGCGTCGCAACCTCCACTCGCTATTTTTACGCGGATTCCCAGAGAAAGAGGGAGAGCGGCAGAACAAAAAGCAACCCGCGGCTCAAAATAACGGAACGCGTAACCGACGAAGTTTATGTTAAGCACCTTACGGAGCCGGAAAGTCTCATTTGCAAATTCGTGACGAGTATTGTTCGACGGCGGGACAGGGGAGGGGGCGCTGATCGCGGCGACAGTTGGGGATAAAAAGGCAGCTGAAGCAGCTGCATCAACCAACGGCGGTGTGCTGGACACGTTGCGGAAGGAAGGAGGAAGTGACATGAACTGCTGTGAAGGCGAGTCGCGCGCGGAGTTGAGGACAAAGTTGGGGCTGAGTAAGGGGTGGAATTGGTGGCGGAATCGCAAGCAGAGGTGCGAACAGAGGCGGAACAGAGTCGCGAACAGACTCGGGAAAAGGGTCGGGGACAGAATCGGAGACAGTCTGGGGGACAGAGAGTGGAGGACAGAGTCAGAGGGACAGAGTCGGGGGGGCAAGATTTGGGGGACAGAGTCTGGGGGACAAATTCTGGGGGACAGGGTCGGGGGACAGAGTCAGTGGCAGAGTCGGGGTACAGAGTCGCGGACGGAGCGAGAACAAGGTCGAGGCCTGAGTGAGGGACTGGGACGGAGTCGGACTGGGAGCCAGAGGGTCAGGGTGGGGACAGGAACAGAGAAGACGAAAATAGCGCCAGAGTCGGGGTCGGGGACGAGACCTGGTGCGGGGAAGAGCGGCGCGCGAAGCAGGTGGGGTCGAGGTCGGAGGAAGGGGAGGTGTGGAGAGCCGAGGACGGGGAAGCGCGACGGCGCAGAGAGCGCGGAGGGGGGCCGGGGCGGGTCCGGCGAATTTCGACAGACGCTCGAGAACGCAAGTTCTCAAGTTTGCTGTTGGGGTAATCACGAAGCTGATTTGAAGCGGAATTTTCTGGTAACTTAGTTTCAAGAGGCTTACTGTCAGAACTACCCTTCAAGTTTATAGACGAGAACAAACAAGCGGCGCAAGGTGTATTTTACAGCAGACGCCGCGCGCTTCTTGCTGTTGCAATGGACGCCGCCCGCCCGCGCGCGCGCACGCAAAAACGACGCGGCTAATTACACGGCGCAGGCCACGACGCGGAAGCGGCATTAATACAAATCCAAAGTTTATGTACCGAGGACCCCCGAAGACAAACAGACATTTTCATGCAAAGGAGATGATATTTTTTATCATCCCTGTAGCATCCGTGACAAACTAAATGTTCAATATCTGCTTAAGAAGTCATCAATACAAGAGGTTAAAACATTAGGAAAAAATAGTACCAAGAGAAAACGTGTTAGGACTTTTTTGTATTCCAGCGTTATAAACGGCTTTTTTCGTTACAAGAAATCGTTCATACAAGGACATCTAACGGCACATATTATGACGTATACACCGTTTAATTGCATCATCACACGTTCAAACAATCATCAGGTAAACGGAACAGCCAACCATCGTTTTTTTCGCACAGTGTCAAAAACCCCTAACGTCACAGTTAAGTTTATATCAACATTAGAACCCTTTCATTTTAAAGCCAGTCTTTAGCAGAATTTTTGGTTAGTTCACGTTTATAGGAACTAAAGAACGTGCAGAGAACGTGTAAGAATTGAAGAACGTTACTTGTGCAATCGTACGCTTCCGCCAGAACCATGTGAAGGTTCTCGGTTGACCGGGTGATGACCCGTCGAGTGCATTGTGGCATCAACCCTGGACGCGACGTCATTCGGACGGCCAAGAGCTTTCACTTGTGCTACAATTTTTTTATCTTTCCTACAAGGTCTCCCTTGAACCTTGTTTTATTTTCGACCCCGACGCACTTAGGTCTCGAGAGATAGAGTGTCATTCATTCCGCTATCTTATCTTAATTTCAACAGTTTTCTTATTCTTATTTATTTCCCCCTTCTCTTACTTTTCACTGTGTTCTATACAGGAGAAGACGAGACTCCGTAGGTGAAGAGGAACCAGCTCTTCTGGGAGGCATAACCGTACACAAGTTCTGCCAGTCTGGAAACAGCGTGGCAGCAGCCTTTTCGCCTTATTTTCTCTGCGCTGCGCTCGTTAAGCGGCCAGGGAAGATACAAACCACAGCCGCTCTCGTAAGTGACGGCCGCCCTCAAAGGTGTGGAAATTTCCAATCTTTCTGAAAATGCAATCCTTCGAAGAAAGCTATTAATATCAAGTTCTCTGATCGTAAAATCCTACTAAAATCTGCATGGAAAACTGATGTCAGTTTAACACATTTTACATCCTCACTAACAGAGATTTTTCATAGACAAATTTCAGGACTTGATTATAGTCACACTAACAGAGGTTTCCTACTTCTTCAGATCACATTCTTTCAAGTATTAGTTTTATAATACTAGTTGAACCCGCCAAAGGGTTTCAAATTCGCACAAGTATTTGCCCAAAATGGAATTTTAACTATCTCTTCAGTTCTTCTGTTGCCTCGGCATTGCTGATTAAGCTTACCAACGCATCATTAAAAATATTTGAACTTTCAAAATTTTTCAAATTGCAAAATTTTAATGAGCATCACAGCTACGCCAAATTATTAAGCGAACTTTTATCTATCCAATACAAAATTATATAGCAACTAGTGGTGCTTAACAACACACACTTTCTCGCATTATTCTAACGTTTGCAACTTTTGAAAATTCGGAGTGTTCAACGAAAATTAGACCTGCGACAGTTTTAAGCGTTCTTTTCTCTATCCGTAAAACAAATTTAAAGAAAAAATCTTGCAACAGTTTTTTAAATATTTTATCAAATTTTCGTTCGCGTCTAGCAGAAATTACGCCAAAACTACTAACTTTTTCAAAAAGTTGTATAACTATTTTAAGAATCTACTTTTTTTAAAATTACAGAAAATTTTTTCATATTTTTGAAAAATTAAACAGGACCTTGTTTGAATACACGTTGAGGAAATCTAATACAGTACGTAGAAGATCAATAAATGTCCACTTTTTCGGTTGTAGGGTTACAGAACGAGTTTTACTGTCAATATTCTCACCTTTTTCCTGCAGTACTGCGTACTTTGGTCATAATATTGAAGTGCATTAGAACAACGACGTGTTCTTGTACTTCAGAAATAAACTTTGGGTGAGGGAATTAAGAAAAATACGGCAATATGTGTAATTTGTGCAAAATACGTGCAAAATGCAAAATACGTGTAATTTGTAAAAGACAGGACGAAAATATTATTCAATTAATATTTTATTAGAACAATGCATGTAGGGAGGGACATTGTTATAGAGAAAGAAAAGACAGTCGTGACTTGTTTTGACAAGCAACGAAAGAGAGTTGAAAACCCGAGATCGAACCAAGAATGGAAAACAAATGAGATGTCGGTTGTTGTAATTATTAGATCAGAAGCTATTTGTCCACTGTGAGGTACAGATCGTGTATGAGATGAGACGCTTTTGAGACACGAGCGGTGACGGATCGCAGAGAGGAAAGATTTGCTAAAAATTATTAGAAACGTTCTAATCGCGAGAAGGTACAGATTGTAACTATAGGCCGAGACGCGAGAGTTTTTCTTCAGGAAATTGTTTGCAGAACAGCAACGGACTTTGCAGCCACAAAGAAGAATAATGGTTGATGGTAAATGGTAACGCCAGACGACGGCCAAGCTTGCAGTTAACTCATCAACAGGAAAGTACAAACGGGTGGAAATAAGACTTGATTCGTCAGAAATATAATTTGTTCAAGGCCTAAGAATGTCAATAAAATTAAGATAGATTTAAAATCAAAGAAATTGTTTTTCTTAAGTTAGTTGATGGCAATCAGAATTTAATTGTAACAACAGAAGTTAATTGTAACATTAAAAGTTAATTGCAAATATAAAAATTAAGTACTCTTTGAAAGAAAAGAATTTTAAATAAAGAACACGGCCGACACCTCATGTCACCGATGCTACAGCCATAACATTGTTGTTATTGTTAAAAATAGAAACCGTTCATGAAAAAACATCCTCTTCAATTTCGTTCTTGCTAGTAAATATAAAAATATTACCAACCGAAACCTTGTACAAGCGGTGTTTTTCAGCCCACGATACCAGGAGAAGAGTTCTGAGAAATTAAGTATTGTAATATCGCGAGAACGCCCGTGGACGTATTGCTGAGCTAGCCAACCAAATTATTACATCCATAATTCAGGGCGAATTTAAAGTAAATAAATAGATAATTGTTCTTTTTAGAGAGAAAGTGATGAGAGAAAGTCAGAAACCATTACATGGGTTTAAATTAATGTAGTAAAAAAGGAAGAATAAATAAGATAGTAAGGGATCTAGGAAACATTACAATATAGTATGCAAGAAAGAAAACTAGTGATGCTATAACAGCACATACTAACTTGCAGTATTTGCAATATTTCCAATTTTCAAAAAATTAAGGAGTTCAACAGTTCAAAATGACACCTGTTCAATTTTTAAGTGTCCATATCTTTTATCGAGCGAAAAAATTAAAGAGAAAAGTTGAAGCCGTTTTAAAAGGATACATAAAGTGCCTCTATTTCAAGCAAATAATGCACATAAACAATATATATATTCAAAAAATTGTACAAGACCTTATTGAAATATCTATCTTTAAATAAAAAAATAATTCAGGAAAAATATCTCTATTTTCAATCCTGGAATTGTGGGAAGGCACCAAAAAATTGTAAACTTTTGGCATTTTCAAAAACTGAGAATTCATTGAAAATGAGACCTGAGTATTTTTTAAACGAAAAAAACTCTTCTGTTGATTCAAGCTAACCAGGTGTGTTTTTTGAGCTGAATATCGTGCAGCAGCAGTAGCCGTTGAAGTCTTTGCTTCGCAGCTTGAAACAACGGCGGTGGCCGAGGTGGCGGCGGCTGTGACGCTGGCGGAGACGTGGTTGGGTGGGAGGGACGGGTTGGGGGAGGCGTAATGAGATATAAACACAGTCCGCGGCCCAGAGTTGGGAATGAGGGCTGCGCCCCGCCGCCGGTGATAATTGCCCGCTTACGGGGCTGCTGGCGCGGTCCCACGTATTGACGCTTGTCCGCAAACAGCGGCGGCCGGACAAGCGACTTACATGCGCCACGTCCCTCCCCCCTCCCCCCGCTGGGAAGCCCAATCTCGCTCACTGCCCACGCCGAGCCGCCTTCAACCGGCGTGCACGCATTCGCATACCACTCCCGCCCCCTTCATTCAAAGTAGTTGCGTAAATAATAATGCTATTACAAGACCACAGCCAAGCAGAACGTATTTAAATAATTGGTAAAAGTAAATTTCAAAAATGTATGTTTCTTTTAAATGATTTAAAGAAATAAAAAAGCTTGTCAAGCTCTTTTAGTATTACTCAATTTATGGTATCCTAAATATACAGAGGATCGCTCTTGTAAATGAAGTAATAATAAATTTCCACTGAAAAAGCGTTTATATTAATAAACTAATTTTCCAATCAGGAAAGAGGGAATACAATCAAGAGGGACATAAATGACAATGTAAATTAAAGTATGGAAGCATATATATAAACAGGAATGCATATAAGAGCAGAACGCCAACACCGTTGGACCGATCTCCATGAAAGTTGGCACTTCTACGCATTTCTTCATCGAGAAGGTTTATGTGTTGTTAATTCTGTTGTAACTCCACTACATAGCACCACATATTCACTACATATCCACTACATATTCGCGTCAAATGCAACCTGCAACACACTCGGCAGCATTTTGAATCTATTTCGTTAAAAAAACTCCTAAACGATGCGTTCTAGGACCTTAACCCGAGGGGGGTGGCGCGGGGTCCCTTGTGACCGTATCTTTGCTTAGCTGTAGTGGCCTAATTTTGCGAGTCAGAAGCTTTACATATCACATACCTTTCACCACATTCTTTAGCTTTTGTTTGAAAGATATAAGGACTTCGCGACAGCGCGATCGGTTCCTGGAAGAGCGTTAACAGTCGATCCGTCGTGCAAAATGATCTGACTCCGCGCCACCACATCCGTCGGCAGTGCGACGAGCTTGCAACAGTGCTTCTGTCGTGCCGGTACATTCATAGAATGTGTCAGCGTCAAGTGTATTGTTTATTTA
This sequence comes from Acheta domesticus, assembly GCA_031308135.1. NCBI lineage: Eukaryota > Metazoa > Arthropoda > Insecta > Orthoptera > Gryllidae > Acheta > Acheta domesticus. The sequence continues at coordinate 177,978,337 of JAHLJT010009436.1, read as the reverse complement.
TTTGACATTATGAATAATTTGTGGACAAGAATGTTTTGTGCTATATGCAGAAACACGTTTGTAAACATAATTGCGATGTTTTCTGTAAACAATGTAGTTCAGTGAGAAGAGTAATAAATAGTTGACATGCAACATGTTTCTTTCCAAATTTTAGATGCAGTAATTCATTTATAAATATTTGTGACATCAACACAAACATCTTAAATTTCGTACTTTTTCTAAGTTGTGTTGTTTGAGTTGGAACCGTTTTCAATTAACTGTTTACTTATTTTTGAGAGAGACAATGTTAGAAAATGAAACATATTGAATTTTCTTTGTCACTGAAATGTTGAGGAAAATGTAAATGGGGTCACTACATAAAATGAAAGATAAGTTATAATTTTGTCCTTTTTTCAATTCCCGTTTTGCATGTTCGTTTATAATAGTGCATTATGTTAATATTTGATTGATCATTATCAAAATAACTAATTCCACACTCATTTGTTGCTAAATATAATATTGCAAAGAAATAAATTAAAAGAGCCTGAAAGGACCCCGCGCCACCTGTAACGTAACTCCGTCAACTGACACCTCTCCAGGGTTAAAAACCAAAATACTGAGGCCAAAGGCAAATAAACGTTTCTCACACCGTAATCTACAGAATAAACTCTTCCTGAACATTGTATTACATTTTTGCTGGTCCGGCGCTTCCTGATATTTTCTGAAATGCTGAGAGACGTGCAGAATCTGCAAGTAAATGTGAATGAGGGGGACAGAGAGCAGCAGGGTCTGAGACAGACAGGGGCAGTGTGAGGGGAGGAGAGAAGGAGTGAGAAACGGTGATGGGAGGGGAAAAAGGAAGATGAAGGGCAGAACAACGACTGCTTGGTTTTCCTAGTATTTCACAAAAATCAACAAATTGTTTTCCCTTTGGAATCCTGAATCTTGTAGTTACAAAATTTTCTTTCACATTGATTTTATTTCAATTTTACCGCATATTTGAGGCAAACCACTTTTTGAACAAAAATAAACCCAATTAAAATTGTTTTTTTGTTGCTCTCATAGCATACAAATATAATATGTGGAATAAATGGGTGGCGTTTTTTTTGCTGGAGGTTACGAGGGACACTCGGCTACAATGTCGCAATAGGGCTGTGAAACTGAAATATTTTTAATAAATTTCAAGAGGCGAACTGCAATCAGGTTCTGGATGAAAAATATTCTCCCTTCAAAACAAAATTCGTTCCGAATGAATTCGTCTAAGAAGGTGGTTAAATGTTCACTGCTGATACATGTAAACTTGATTGACTAAAATTAGAAAAGTTATTTAAATATCTGCCGCTCAACATTCTCCTCACTTCTTATTCCCCATTCCTCCCATATGAAGATTATTTCCTTCTTATTGGTTTCATTCTTAATCATTTCTAAACAAATTTTTGTTCTTATTCAAAACAATTTCAAACAAATGTGTCTTCCGATATTATGTTGTACTTATTGTCAAAGTGATTGATTATTCACTTGCTGCGCCTGATTAAGATATTTCTCTTGAAAAGTTTTTTTTTCTTGACAAGAAAGAAAAAATCAGGAAGATAATAAAATAATTAATTTTTAAATAATTCATTTATCTGCAAACTGTTTTCGCACACTCCATCTAAACTAGCTATAAAAGGAAAAGATGAAAAGCGAATGATCAGAGAAAAACGATGAATCCATATTTTAAGCCAAGAAAAATATATAAGCATGGATAAATATATAATATCATACAAGAGTAATTCATTTTAATTGTTTCAACCAGCCCAAATATGTCCGAAATTTAAAAAAATCGATTTGAATATATTTATATTCCCTATAATAACTATTTTAATTACAATTTTTGAAATTTTATTAAATTTTATTCTATTTGCATTTAGGTTCAATGAGAATTAACCCACAAGAAGTATTATAAAATAATAAAATTTTATAAACTACTCTTCTTCTTCCCTCGGGATTCGAGCTTCTCTCATATCTTTTCAGACTTATCTACAGAGCTTCATGCTTATACATATCTGATTTCACTCTAAATCTCGCAACCACAACGTATGTTTTACCAAATGATGTAAATAATTGTCAACATTTCTGTGCAATGAGAGGTTTTCAAACAAATTTTATTTTGAGTTTCTTTCGAATCTTTGTCTCCAATGGTTTCCTGACCTCAAAAATCCATTGATGTATTGAAATTGTTAAAAAACCTTTACCAAAAATAAAAATTGCGTTGGAAAAATCACGATTTCTCAAAACTTATCAACAATTCATAAGATTTGCAAGCCTTTTAAACTTCTCAATAAAAAACAGAAAAATAGAGACTCATGATGGTTACACGCTTATTTATTGTACGAAATGAACTGAAATGGCAATATGGTATAAATATTTTATATTTTTGATATAATTAGAAAGAAGAATTAACAGGAAGAATCTACATCAATTTCAATAAATTTGATATAAGCCGTTTGCTTTGAAAACTAAATTATTTCCTTTCCGGCAATGTTCTAGGAGAAACTAAAATGTGACGAGACAACTTTTTTAGAAGTGGAGATAAGCTACGTTTTTGAACGATATCATTTTGTGATGGTATAAACTTTGCAAAAATAAACAAAAATGTATTTGATCCTTAATAAAATTATTTGGTTTCTATAGAAAACGCCTCAATTAAAATCAACTTGCACAATTCAGTACCATATTGAAATGTAATTCACAACAATGGCTTGTTACATGTAAATATCAATTCAGGTACTTCCATGCACATCATAGCAGTCCGTGTTTCGTATATTATTTCGCAAACAAAATCGTTCTCCCTGAGTGTTTGGAAAACCAATTTTCGAAGTTCTCGCAAATGTATTCTTTTCAGTTCAACAACTGAAGAATGACTGAGCAGCTTCAAGAGGTGGCCATTAGGAAATTAGCTCCAGAACATAATAAAAGAGTAATGCGTTGAATCTATCAAACTTTGCATTGTTAATACGCAATTGTTCTCTCGAAGTCACCGCTGGAAGGTAGTATCGATCGCCTTTCATATTTGTCTCAGCAAATACTTCGCGTAAACACTGCGAAACAAATGAATGCCGTTGTATGATGCATGAGGGCGCGCTGCCGTTACAGGGAACAACATCCGCAGAAATTTATATGTAGCGATCGCGGAAGCGAAGAGGTCGGAAACGATTACCGTTCACCTGGCGGGCGAAAGCCGACGAAGAACTGGGGCCGGGCAGACGATATGGAAAGAGGCATAGGGGAGGGAAGAACAATGAATGGAAGCGGAAACCCATAAGGCAGAGGGCTAAAACGGAGGAGGAGTAAGCATGAGAAGATGGAGATCATGAACAGTAGATAGGAGATGAGTGTACCAAGCGAAGTAACGGATGGAAACGTCAGGCAGGCAGTAGAACGTTTTAAGGGAGTGCCACAAGTATACAGAGATAGGGGTAGGGTTTTACGAGTACGTAAGCGTCATGAAGAACGGTAACGTTCACGTAACGTAAACGTCATGAAGGCGGTAAACAGTCGTCCAAATGGTCACTCAATAGTGGACGACTAGTTGCTGGACATAAATTGTGTTAGATTGGCCTATGCTGGTTTTCGGGATGTAGACAGTTTCAGCGAAAGCAGGTCGGTGGCGAACCCGCCTTAGGCGCGGTTCGCGCGGTCAGCAGGAAGCCGCGGGGCGCAAACAGGTTGACCGTGCTGGGCGGGGGAGCGGGTGGCGAAGCGAAGACGGAGTTGCAAAGGCCCCGGAGCGGAGCGGCGTGGCGGGGCGGGGCGGCGCCAAAGTTGGCGAGGCGCGGTAAGTCGCATGGGCCGCGGTGCATGTTTCTTTTATGAGGTTTTGGCTCTTCGGAGGCGGAGGCGGCGGAGGCGGCGGCGGCTCAGCCCTTGCGCCTGCAACTCGGAATGTGCGTCAAGAAACTTGCAGCACTTCACCGCACCACTCCCTCCCGCACTTGCTCATTACACGTTAATGTGCTTAGGTGATGACATACAGATTTAGTAAGTAACAAGTTACTTCTAAAACGCGTAATACACAGTTTCATTTGACACAAACCAGGAATGTCTATTTTATATTTTATTTTTTGCAAGTTCAATCCATATGTATCAAAATGTATGTGGTCTATTGTTTACAGTAGTTAGTATGTTTTAAAGAATAACTATAATTGGACATTTTACACGTACACCATTATGTTGTGTTAATACCACCATAATGTTTTCAAAGTAATTCATTTTTAAATATGCAATAAATATTTTAAATATATTTCTGTGTAGAATAACAGAATATAGGATGTAACCGTTTATTTTACTGAGAAATTCTTTTAGAATATAAAACATTTTGGAGATACAATACTAACTCATCAGAGACTACCTTCATGGCAAAACGGAAGCGTTTTTTGAACAACAGCTTTTGCAATCTGCGATCTGTAATCTTTTGAATATGCCATCGCAAACTCCGATTGTGTAGTTCATCAATTCGCTTGAATCTCTGTGAACTTAAGTAAATGTGTACAATTCGAGATTGTTAAGCTTTTGTGCATTGGTTCCTGACATGTGGATAGAGTGAAAAGCGAATAATACTTTTATTATCGCCTAATGATTTACTTCGTACATAATGAGTCGTCATGATAGGAATGAAAGATCCGCATAATATACAAAAACTAGTGGTATGACAGAATGGTAGGCTTTCGCGCACTGGTTCGTTTCCTAATCGTTTTATTCTAAGCTGGCTTTCCGGTATTGCAACAACCTCTTCCGAGCTGCTTTCTATTGGCGCCAAAACGAAATTTTTGAACATTTTTTTCAATTTTTTCCTAAAATTAGCATTAAAATATGACCTTAATAACATTACAGAGGAATAAAACACAATCCTATATGCAAATTTTCATTGAAAAATTTAAAGCCATTCTTGAGAAAATGATGTCTGAGACTTTCGGAGAATGCGTAATTTTGAGCTAATATTCACATATATAGTTTGAGTTTTGAGAAAGTTCAGAAGAAAACATTTGAAGTACTTGAAGTAGTTGAAGTGCTTATGTTCACAAATGCAATAATGTATAGAAAAGACCAGTAATATAAATCTTAACGACGTGAGAGATATTACCAAAAAAATACCTTTGTGTCTTTTGAAAAAATCAAAAGAATACATCTAAATGGCGTAATTCTGAGTATTGTCACCATCCGTTCAAAAAGTTTAAAGAAAAATTTGGAGCAGTTTGAAAGAAAATGACTTTTAAGCAAATCTGAAAATTTGGAATTTTTAGTTCGTTTTAAAGAAAAGTATTACGTTTTTGTGGAACTATGTAGGACATTTGAAGCACTTTTACTCACAAATGAAATAATATACACTACGCCGGTAATGTTAATTATGAAGAGAAGTGAAATAAATTAATTATTGAAGTGAGAGATTTTAGAAAAATTACTTTTGTGTAATTTTGAAAAAAGAATACATCAAAGCGACGTTCAGGTCATATGTTACAATGCATTTAGCACTATCCGTACAATATGTTTAAAGAAGGAAATTGGAGCCGTTTCTGAAAAATCTTGTTTTTAACTTTTTTAGTTTTGCTCAGATTGCTCTCAAAATTACACGAAAATTATTCATATTTTGAAAAACTGTATATGTTCTTATTTAAAGATATTATTTTGAAGAACATACCTGATTTAGAGTAAAAATCTGTATCTTGAATCCTGATGTTGAACGAAGACGCCGGAAAAAAATTGAGTTTTGTAATTTGTGACATTTCAACAAAATGGATTACTACGTTAGTTCTGGTAGCGCTCTTTACGCTATCTGAGAACAAAGTTTAATAAAAAATGCGGAGCCATTTTTCAGAAGCATGATGCTACATGTGAAGTATCCTCCAAATTAAAACAGCAGGATAAAATTCAAGGAGCCGTCACATCAAACTGATAGATTGAGGAATATCAATTTTGGCGACAATCCTGCTTACGGTTTGACCGCTAACGTTGTTCATAGAGAGACGGACAGATAGCGCAAGTTTTTCCGGCAACCAATTTTTGTGTATCAGGACCTCAAAACGTGGATTCTGAGAATATATGAGAGAAAGTAATTTACTACTACGTATATGGACAGGGATTATTCACATTTTCTGTGTCAGGGACCTACAATACAAATTTTTCAGTTGTAAAATCGTCGTTTTTTGCTGCAACGTTACATAACGTCCTCTATACTACATATATAGTATTCGAGAAAGTAAAAACACATCGGACGGGCTCACGGCGATAAACTCAGCTGGAATCGCCTTTGGTGCCGCCAGGCGAAATGTGACGACCTTAGAAGGGACGCGAACACGCAGAAGCAAAGAGGCGCGAGGCGGCGAGCGCAAGGGCGGAGGGGGGGGCGGTGCTTGATAAACGCGCTTCCGCTCCGGCGGCCGCCCAGCGGGACAAGACGCGTCGGAAATTAGTTCTGTGCCGACGCGCGGCGCCACTCGCGCGGGGCGACAAAGCGCCGGTGACTCGACTCGCGGGGCCCCGCCCCCTCACCACCCACCTCACCGCTCCTCTCTCCACCCTCCAGCCCCGCCGGCACGGCCCTGGCCAGTCCCGCCCACCCTAGCCTAACTCAGGGTAGTCCAGGGCCGTCGAGCCCAGACCCGCACAGCCTATACCCGTCCAGCCTATACCCATCCAGCCCAGCCCTACCCAGTATAGCCCAGGCCCGTCGACCCCAGACCCACACAGCCCATACTCGTCCAGCCTATACCCGTTCAGCCCAGCCCTACCCAGTATAGCCCAGGCACGTCGACTTCAGACCCCAGACCCACAGCCCATACTCATCCAGCTTATACACGTTCAGCCCAGCCCTACCCAGCGCAACCCAGGCCCGTTGAGCCCAGACCCACACAGCCCATACTCGTCCAGCCTATACCCGTCCAGCCCAGCCCCACCCGCCCGTCGAGCCCAGATCCACACAGCCCATACTCGTCCAGCCTATACCCATCCAGCCTGGCCCCGTCCGACCTAGCCCAGCCCCGTCCAGGCCAGTCCCGCCCACACCACAATCGCACAGCCCTCTCTGACCGTCTCTGTGCGCCCGGCGTCCCTCGCTGTGTGGCTCCGCTCCGGTCCACTCGTCGTCCGCTTTGCGCTCCGCGGCCGGTGACGCCTTCGCCGCGCTCGGCTGCCCCTGCAGCCACGCCCCCTCCCCCACCTCACGCCTTTGACCACTTGCCACTACACTGCTCCTCCAACCACTGTTTAACTCCCCCTCTACTCAAATAACCTCTCTTAAGGTCACTTTACATTCGTTCAAATGGATTTTAAACAGTGAAAGGTACGTCACTGCACCCACCAATTTCGTAACACACTAACCATCTACCAGTTACACCGGTATCCTTCAAAAATTATCGAATTGCTTTCCAAGTTGTCCAGTTGATGCGTTCATCCAACTCTTTACCCGGGCTTTCACCTTCCACACAAGTGAGTGCGTTATCTGGTGGATTCTTCCGAGCTTTCTCTCTATTTATCTTCAAATAAATGAGAATACATATCATACAAGCAAACAAATATCCAAATATCCCAGTATTTTCCTTAAAACATTTATTTTCGAAGAATATATTTCCTTTGCAAAATACATCCTTCGTGGAATATCCCGCGCATCACAAGACGGACAGAATACAACATTTCTTTAGCCGTAAAATGTATGCTGCGGTTAATGACAAACGACACTGAACTTTGAATTAATGTACCACTATTGGGGCCAACAAGAAAATTCCTCAATCTTGCCCGAAGAGAAAAGTAAGAATGGAATAACAGCGTACGGCAGGAAACACAGATGCCCCCGAAGCACGCCATGGGAGGATTAAGAGCGCCTATCTCGATCCCAGCTCTCGTCTGGGAAAGCAGGGAGAGCTGAAAAACTGAACCACAAAGAGCAAATACATCACGATTTTATCAACGGCCCATCACACTGTTTCTCATTGACAGGTGCAATTTCGGCGATAATTCAGTGCAACTTCTTAGAAGCTATTAGATGTTTTACAGAAAGAGAACGAATGAATGCAAGATAGTCGATCCGATTAATTTCTATGGATTTGGCATTTTGGGTGGGATTAATCTGGCATTTGCCAGCCAGAAGTGTTCCCAGGCTTGGGACCTGTTTTTATTTATTATCCTCTCCTGAGGGTATCCTGAGCTCTGTTTTTCCCCCTCCGGGAATCAATCCCAGGTTCGCACTATAGAAATCTAGTACGTTGTCCATGATCCACCCCCAGATGACATTCATTTAATTTATTAAAGTAAAAATATTGCAAATTAGAAACCAATACCCCTGGATTTTGTACTGTATTTACGCAGATAATTAAGAATTATATTTTAATTGTCATTTTTAATTAATAATTCGTTTTATTCAGCGTATAACATGCTACATTTATCATAAATATAAAGCCGCGAATATATGTATTTATTAGAATGTATATAAATTAATAAGACAGATGATAACGGATATTTAAAAAGTTACAATTAGTTATTTCAGAAGTTCAACAACTTACCAACTACAATTATGTTTTCTAATCCAATCTACACCCGATAATATGTCTCGCATAACATTACACATTACATCACTATACAGTCGAAGTGGGTGAAATGTTTTAGAGCTGAATGTGAGAGATACGCCTTCCAATCATTATTAGGTCACAACTTCTTTTGAAAAATTCTCTTGCCCGTCAAGGGACAGGGGGCGCGCGAAGAAGTGCAATTCACGTACTATGACCTCACAGCGCGTAGAAGTCAGGTGCTCCCAAGCCTTTCCACACTCAAGGCTGGAGTCGTCTGCATGCCCGCAACACGCAAGTTCTGTCCTGGGTACCCGCAACCACTTATGGGTAACTTATTGAACTAATTCAGTGGTGGTAGCAGATATCTTGTGGCAATCCATAATGGGAGATAAGAGAAAATCATCCACAACACAACAAGGACTTCTCATCAATTTTACAAGATGGCGGCCCCCTAGCTGTTCCCAGTTTTTTTTCTTTTTTATATTTATATATGTATTCGGTTGTAAATGTTTAGGTGTGATCGATGTTCCTTCGGTAAGACCCACTGAAGATGGGAAATTGTTTCCCGAAAGTTAACTTTGGGCATGTTATAATAAATATTATAATATTATTGTATTGAATGATTATCCCTTATCTCCCATGATTGAACTAACACAATGAGCCCATGGCAGCCACGTGAATCGCAAGAACTGGCGCGTGCAACACTCATAATGCACTCAGACCTTCCCTTCTAAATATATATTTTGTTCTAAAGATATGAAATTTCATGAAAATGGATGGCGTAAGAGATTTAATTGAGCATATGTTTTCTTTAATTCAAAACAATGCAAATAATTCAAACCATTCAATTAAGAATTAACTTTTTCAGCACTTGTGCATGAAACCTACTACTTGCCATTCTGCATGCTACTTTTGGGGAAATAATGTTGTGTGATTTTCTTCACAAGCATTTTGCTGCAGCAGACCTCTAGGGAATTTTATAGTCCTATTGCTAAAGATGCGAAGAACTTTTCAACACTGAAGATTTGCAATTTGCTAGATTTGCAACAACTTGTTGATTGTTCTGTGAAGAAAACGTTACTTCCGTGTGCATCCTGGAGTATTTCTCCAAACGATTTCTCCTAAATAAACTTTCTTTTACGAATGATCACCTAGAAGATGCAATATTAGAAGTTGCACTCTGGTAGTCAATAACGCCACCTACAAATGCCTCGAACTGGAGCCCACCAACTGCAATACCATCCTCAGTGACATTCAAAAAGTGACCGAGCATCACTCAGTGGTGCTCTGCGCCTGTCGGAGTGTTGAAAATATTACCAAGTTTGTTAATTTTCTTCCTCCTATGCTTTTTTACGAAGTTCACGCTAGTAATCTAACTTAAAAGGTTTCAGACTAAAAATAAGAGTGTCTTTAACATTAATTATTACTTAGAAGAAAAAAATCAATTTGAAGAAAATAAAATTCTAAGTCTATTTACACACTTTTTAATAATTTGTTTTCGTTATAGATTATATTCACCTACTAATTTGTGGGCAGGAAGTTAATTCAGTCGTTACCTGCAGCCCGTGGTAGTATGCTTTCCAATTTTTGGTTCATTTCTTCTTTGAGTTTATTTTCCCTCAGAGTAAGTAAATACGAATTTCGTTTCTCTCACTATTTTATTATTAGACAATGTCACTAATTTTTGTTTTCTACTTCTGTTTTATCTGGAGTTAATTGTCATAGAAAGGTTAACGGAAATAAAATCGACAAAACTAACGACACACTAAAATTAACAAACTAAATCAAAGGACTTCCAAGAATCAAATTAATGTTTTGAGATTTGGGCAAAAACTCGAACATTTATTTCTTAAAGCGGTAAAATGAAATATGCAGATCAGTTTCTGTCTTAATAAATAGAAGTGCTTCGAAAAAAGCATTGAACTCAATTTCAAAAGCTTACTTCGCTTTTTCTGAAGGGCAATAAAAATTACCCTACCCGTAGTGGATTGAGGTTTATTTTACTATGGCATTTCAAAGAATCAAATCATTCGTGGAATTGCAGAACGCATCGTGTCTATTCCAGATGGCGAGCCGTCTGGCGCGAGAACAATGGAGCAGCGGAAGAGGCCGCGCGGTGCAAGTTGACGAGCGGAAGCAGCCGGCGCGGCGCGGCGCGCGCCCCCGCACAATGGCCCTGGAGGAGCCGCACGGGATTTCGGCCGGCGGCCCAGGCCCCAGCCACGGCTCCTCTACGCCCCTTCACGCTGCTCCCTGCTACCTAGCCACGGCCCGCTCCGCCTTACCTCGCTACCCGCCGCTTGCTTCACCACACTCCCCCAACCCCCAGCCCCGCCACCCCACACTCCGCAGCTCTCTCCTTCACCTGCTCCGTCCCGCTTCTCTACGCCAAGCCCCGCACTCCCTTCTATGCTCCAGCCCACCCCGCTCCGACTACCCATAGCCCATCACGCTCACCCCTCTACACCCTGCCTGCTTCACCACGCTCCCCATCTCCCCGCCTCGCCACGCATCGCTCCGCCCCTCTCTCCCCTTCACCCCGCTCCGCTCCACTTCTCTACGCTCCGCCATGCCAAGTCCTGTCAACCCCTCTATGCTCCTTTACGCTACTCCCTGTCCTGCTGTACCGACAAACCTCATCCCACCACGCGTGGCCACGCCTCGATTCGTGCCACTCATCTGCGCTCCACCTGCTAAACCCCGCACCCCTCCAACCCTCCTGGCCGGCCACACCAAGCTAATTCATCCCACGCCATTCCGTGCAATACCCCACAAGACCCCCACAAGGCCCCACAAAACCCCACAAGACCCCCCACAACGCCCCACAAAACCCCTCAAAGACCACACAAGACCCCTCAATTTCCCCCAAGACCCCTCAACATCTCTCAACACCCCTCATGACCACGCCACAAATTACAACACATCGCGAAACGTCACGTCACGTCAGGTCAGGTCACGCCACGCCACGCCCCACTGCTCTCCTTCTCGTTGTGATCCGCTTGGTTCCTCTTCTGTCCTACCTCCGCCCTCGTGGGCGCGCGGAGCGGAGCCGGAGGGATTTGCAGCGTTAAACCTACGCGCCTTCCCCGCGCCCATTCAGCGCGAGGGGCGTGGAGAGGGGTGTCGCCGGCGGTCGCCAACTCTGCGCCGCCGCCGCACGCGGTCAGCGCTCTCGCCAACTCCCTCGAGCCGCAGGGCCCGCCCCTTGATACGCATCGCAAGCAGCTCCTGGCGGATTCGCACAGTGGCACGGTGCCTCGACCAATGCAGGCACTTCACGTGTCGATTACCGGATGCAACTCAGCAACGTTTGACATTTTACATATAATTATAATAATAATAATAATAATAATAATAATAATAATACCAATGCCAAATATTGTTCTGTTTGATAAAATATCTAAAACAGCATGCATCATTAATGTTGCGGTCCCTACAGATGACAGGCTTGTAACAACTGTTGAGAAAAAGAGAAAATACCAACCCTTGGCTATCGAATTGAAGGACATGTACGTACTGCGCGCAGTGGATGTACTCCCGGTAGTGGTAGAGAATGTACTCCCGCAGTGGATGTACTCCCAATAGCGATACACTGATCTCATTTTCAGCAAAAAGTTAATTTATAAAATCGAAACTGCAGTAGAATTATGACGAGAGGATATTTGCGTGTCCGTGTTACATTTGTAGCCGAGAAGCTTTAAAAAATATATTCGAGAAGAACACGAAAACTATTAAATAGTAAAGTGGCATTTGTAACGGGCGAGACAGGAATCTGTGTCCATGAATAACCGGGCCGATAAATGGGACGGGGAGTATAAACAAAAAGGCGCGCAATAAACCCATCGACGTGCGATGGATGAAAGAGGCGAAGGCGCCCGTGAGTTATGGCACGCGCCGCGCAAACTGCGCGGGAGAGCGATGGCGCAATCCGCGGGGCGGATAAGGTGAAGGCCGAACGCTGCGTGGAGGGTGCAAGGGGAGGGGAAAGGGATGGAGGGCTGGGTCGGGACGGCACGAAGGCCCTGGCGCCGGGGCGGCACATTAATAAGGCGAAACAAACACGAAGCGAAGGCGTGGCCCCTGGTGGGGGGAGGCAGACCCGCGGTCGCCAGGAGGCGAAAATGACAGCGGAGGAGGGCGGAGAGATGAGCGGAGAATCAGATGAGCGGAGATCGAGGGTCGCAAATTCAGCATTTGCCTCGAGGGATGCTGAGCCGAACATGAAGGCAATGATACACTAACGCAAAATGTTACTTCTGGGATCTTCATGGGGACAACACGAATTAAATAAACTTGGAACAAAAACTCTTCTTGGAAGGGCGGAAATAAGACGAGGAAAACGTTTAACAGGATGTAGATAAGTAAATCAAGAGGATATTGAGGTTATAATAGAAGAGAAATGAACTTCAATACCAAATTTATTGCAACAAGAACTCAATACAAATGGAAGTGAAAAGTGACGGAATTCAATTACTGTGTAATGAAAGTGGTAGAAATAGCTTAAACAATATACTCCACAAATAGTACATCGTAAATGAGACTATGACAACCCAATACTGAGAAGTTTCTGGCAATGCTAATAAAAGAAGACAATGGATTGCCTGACAAGAGGTAAAAGATGAAAAATTAAAACAAAAGTATTTGCGCCATCAAAAAGTAGTTGAATAACGAAGGATACATGAAGGAACATTTCCGAAGATTGAGGTGGGTCAATTACGAAGTACGAAAGTGATGTTGCATAGTGGTGTTGCACAGTGTTGACTAGGAAGACTGACCGAATTCGCACGACGAAAACCGGGTAAAAAGATAGCGAAAGCTTATATACTACTAAGAGAATACTAGTAAGAGGATTAAAAATAATTTCCAACTGACATATATCCAGTAAAATAGTATATCTAAAATGTGTTTGGCAAAAAAAAACTATTTTAAACTGTATTTACTATTTGATATTTCACCTACACTTGGTGAACCTCACATGCATAGTAAATTAATTCTAAAACTGATTTAATTTGTTAACTTATTAACACCAACTTTGGAAGTATTTGTTTCAGAAGCGAGTTGGCAGCGAAAGAACATAGAGGAAGTGGAGAAGGAGGAAAAGGAAACGGCTTGGACGTCGGAAGCAGCAGAAACAGGGACGAAGAAGAAGCAGAAGAAGAAAGAGGAGGAGGAGAAGAAGAAAAAGAATCAGATGAAGTAGAAGAAAAATAAGAAGAAAAAGGAGAAGGAGAAGAAGAATCTGCGGTGGGGGCTGCGTGAGAGACAGCGGCGAAGAGTGACGGTGGCTCCCCACGCAACGCGTACCACTTGCAAACTTTCCCGAAACCCATCTCGCCCGCCCCACCTCTCCTCACCCCTCCACTCCCCGCACCGCGCCCTAAATCATCGGGGCGCGGCGTGGCGTTCGGGGCTGGGAGGGGTGCGGGCTCCCACCGCTAGAGGGCGCGGGGGGCGCGCGCCACCACCTGAGGGACAGAACGCGATTGCCAGGGTTTTTTTCCTCCCTTTTTTCCCCCTTCATGGGAAGTGCAGCGAGGTTGGCGCGGCTTGTCTGCGCACGCGCACGCGCTCCAGTGAGAAGTCTCCAGGTCACTCTGCAGGCAAAATTTTGAGGTTAGCGGGACGCTCAGGTGGATCCGACTTGGAAACTTTCATGCTCACGAAAAATCTCGAAACGAACGAAACTTCGACTCGTTTCCTCCCCACAAAAGTCTTCTAGAAACACGAATGAAACCCACAAAGCCGTTTTCGCTTCCAGAATTTCATAAATTTTTGTTATTATTGATGTGGAAGGAAGTAAAATTCCTATTTTCTCAAAAAATCACAAAATATTTTTTTAGTTTATCACCTCGGGATTTAACGGAAATGCGTTACATTTATTTCCATGTTTCTGTTTTTTACTATTAGCTTGTAAAACGCCTTTGGGCTTTCCGCATATGAAAACGAATAATGGTTTTCCCACGTCATTTCAGTTACATTCAAACAAACTACTGACTAAACACAAAATAAAAACTAACATGGCAATAATTTTCAAATGTGTTTTATGAAATGAATGTCCATGAATAATGTACGTCATGTCCGTACCACGTGTTCAACCCAGTACTTTATTAATGCACCCTTTCTCATTCTTAACTAATACTGAGAATGCATTATGAAAGAAACATATTCCTTAGACAGTCTTTCTGATAAAATTATTATTTTTGTGGGTAATTTCAATCCAGTTGTTTACAAAATACAACCTAGACCCCATTAATCTGCAAATACTTTTAAGCAAAGATAATGAAGTTCAAATGATTAGCGTTGAAATCTCGAAAGTATTCTCTGCTAAACATAGGTTCTCAGGAAACAAAGTGGAGAAAGACAAGCTTTCCAATAAAATATGTATGTAATGTAAGTTTGGAAGTGCTGGAAGACCACGTACCTTCTTATATAATGTTCCCGTTATGACATAATAATATTGCACCTTCTGGCCTTCAGCCAACACACCGAAAAAGGAAATAAAAATTACACGAAAATAGTAATATTTTTTAAAAAACATGCATGTAAAATGATTTAAATATTTAATATTGAAAAAAATATTGAATTAAGAAACAAATCTTTAGTTACAATGTTGACTATGTAAGTTTGAAAAATATTGTATCATCGTCGCAATTTATGTTTTGAAACTAAGTAAATAGTGAAGAACTCATTGATTCATTTTGGGACGTAGTGGATTAATTAATTAATTAATTAATCCACTAATATGTGATACTGTCATATGGGAATAGGACAACTCCAAAAGTACAATATTGAAGTTGGAAATTTTTGTATTATAACAAATCTGTTCTAAAACATAACATCTGTAAAAAATAGCATTGAAACAACTAGTAGTTACTGCGTCATTTCTGCTTGAAGTTAATGTAATTTATTAAAAAATAGTAAAAAGTGGTTTCAAAGTTCTTCTTTAAATTTTTTCATGGAATTCTTAAGAAAATGTGGCATGTATTATTTTCGTTACACTCTGAAATTTCGGAAAAAGTTAGAAATAAAGAGATATAGCATATGCTGTTGTGGAATCATTAGTTTCTATTTTAAACCCGTATCAACTTCGAAGTTTAACATTTACTAAATTGTGTACAGTATAAAGAAGAAGTAAGATACTGTCTTTCAAGGTGTCATGAATAGTTTAACAATACAATAACATTACATAATCGTCATGCCATCCATTTAGTACGCTTTTTATTTTTCAAACATTATTTTGGTTTCGATGTTTCGAACATTTTCAAACATTGAAAATGAAATAGTTATATTCATCTCTTAAGTAGTTAATTTTTGTATTGTGGACCTTTTATTTGTTGTTGCATTTGTGAGTACATGTTCTTCTAATGATTTCGTATGAATTTTCTTGAAAACTCAAAACGTTTCTGTGAAAATTAACGCAAATGAATATTTTCATAAACTCTCAAACGACATTTTCTTCAAATTAGCTCCAATATATGCAAATTTACGCATAGAACCAGGCTTTATTCTTCTATAGTTTCAAAATCGATTTAACTTCTACTATTACTCGAACTATAAAAGAAGACAAAGTGTGAAAAATGACATTATTAAGCACCAAGGTAGCTGGGACGAGGGTGGGACAAAACTCAAAAGCTAGCCCAGCCGCAAGGGAATAGGAAACACTAGTACGAAAAAGTTTGTGCCATTCTGCACCACCGCTAGTTTACATTTTGTGTCAGGTACAATGCAACAACGCTTGGAAAGCAGAGATTCCGCCGAGGGCGTCCATCTAAATAAAGACGCGTGTGGACGCCCGGTTCACGGTCTCGCGCCTTAGAGCGGCAATAAAGCGGAGGGGTTTGGGGTGCATGCGCTGTCCATTGCGGACATAAATTCGTTCATGCATAATGAAGCGCGAGTAATGGCGTGCCTGAATATTTGAGTTTGCCGGGAATTACAAGCCCGGGTTCGCACTTGGCCGCGCTTCAGCCGGCACCGCGCGCGCCACGCCGCGGCGTGGGGCGCTGGCCGCCACGAGAGCTTTTGGGCGATGTGCGACGGGCAATGGACAGTAGGCGTTGGCGAGGGGCGAACGACGAGGGCGCGAGGGGTGAAGGGCGAAGGCCGTGTGGGGGAGGGGCGTGGGGCGAGGGGCGAGGGATGTGGGGCGTGGGGCAAGGAGCGTGGGCCGTGGGCCAAGCGGCGTGAGGTGTGGGGCGTGGGGTGTGTGGCGAGGAGCATGGAGCGAGGGGCGTGGGGCAAGGGGCGTGGGGCAAGGGGCGAGGAGCATGGGGCAAGAGGCGTGGGGCGTGGGGCGTGGGCGTGGGCGTGGGCGTGGGGCGTGAGGCAAGGGGCGAGGGGCGTGGGGCAGGGCGAGGGGCGTGAAGGTGTGGTGGGGCGACAGGCTCCTGACTATGGGCGAGAGGCGAGATGCCAGGGCCCAGGGTTGAGGGCGAGTGTGGCTGCCAAGGGGCAAGGGACGTGGGGTTGTAGTGCAAAGAGCGTGCGGCGGATGGCGCGGGGCCGAGGGGGAGGGGGAGGCAGGAGGACGGCGAGGTGGGTGGGGCGGGCGAGGGGGAAGGGGTAAGTAGGGGTAGGTGGAGGGGCGAGGGTGCTGAGGTGGCTGGAGGGAGCACGGTCGCGAGGGAGCGAGGGGTGAGAGCAGGTGTATGTGGCTGAGTGAGCTAAGAGGACTGCTGAGGAGGGAAAGGCTGAGGTTATGATTTGTAGGGTAAAAAAAGCCAAAAGCGGGAGTGGACGTAAAGAGGTTGATATAAGAAAATACATCAATATTGCAAACGCATTTTTTAACAATGACACTTACTTTCAACATTATTAAAGTAACTTTATTAATTCTATTAATGTAGCTCTTGAAACTTATAAAATCTAAAATGAGAGGTTCTATTCTGTGATTACATGCACTCCCTCTTCTGATATTTGGGGAAAACAGTACAAAGAAATAAACAACAAACATATCAAAATGTTTTTGAGTAATTCTCTACTTAAAACAATGAATTGCTTAGCACTTCAATGCCTAAATTTCACAGAAAAATGTACGTAAAAACGCTGGAACATCTTAGTGAAAAACAGAGCAATTCGTAAATTGTTCAAACTTCAATATGTACGAATAACTTGAAAACCAAAACGAAAACTGCCATTGGCTTGAAATATCGAAACCATTTTAATCATACAAAGAGGGATTACACACCACAAAATGTAATATTTGAAGAAAAACAATGGAACCAATACACTTGGGATAATGTTTTCTCGACTCGGAGGGCAAAAATGGTGAAATAAATGAAATGTCCATTAACTTAGAAGTAGGTAAAGTTGTGAGACTATCAAAATCAAAATGCAGAAGAAATTATAACAAGCAGTTCTATGATTGTGCATCACACGAACACCCCCCCATCGAGCCTCGGAAGAGTTGGAAGGGTAAAAATAAAAGGCGATGAGTGACAAGGCTCACGCAGATGGAAGACTCAACGAGCAAAAGGACGTAAGGTTACCGTGCAATAGAGAAAAAAGTGGCGCCATATCGTCACATACTCTCTTGCTTTTTTTAATTGGTAAATTTTTAATTTTCAAACATTTCGAGTTTAAATGAACCTGTGATATTTTTAAGCATCCATCGTTATATCCAAGGATACAATTATGAAAAACTAGTGATGTTACTACAGCATACTTTTTCGCGTCAGTGAAGTTATAATACCGAAATGTCTGTCTAAATTAACACGTATCAGCCATCACTTCTAACATTCATGAATCGTAGCACAATAGGCGCAAAAATTAATTTGTTTTAAGGTAATAATATATAAACACAAATTCGAGAATGCAACTCCGTTCCGTACACCCAGAAACACCACCCATAAGTTAATATGAGAAAAACAAACTGCCATATCACGACTCTCCTTTGTTGTATTGTAACGTTGTAACTCTATTTCTCTCAGCACTATTTTCTCATAAATATTTCTTTTGCTTCTACATTACATACATTACATTAATATTACATCTGTTATACCATATGAGTGAACATGTGATAATCTCTTTAATAACAAATCCACAAGTTTAATTAAGAACTTCCTTAGAAAAAGATGCAATTGTCCTTGTTTCTGTGAAATTTTAGTATTTGTTATCTTTTCCATCTATGAACGACTTTACTGTTGGCCGAGAAGATACATAATAGTACTAGTAAAAAAGTATTTTTAGAACTTTTGTTTTGGAAAGGATTCCATGTAAGAATCGAATGACAAAGAAGTGGTGATACAACAGCACATAATTTCTCGAATTATTTCTAAATTTGCAACATTCGAAAATTCAGAGTTCAATAAAAATGAGACTTGTGCCATTCTTTTAAACTTTCTTTGTTCTATTTGTGAAAATTTGAAGAAAAAAGTTTGGAGTGATTTTTGAGTAATAGTTTCGTTTATAAATTGCAAAAACAAATTCAGGAAAATTGATTCCAGAGGAGGTATGATTCAAACCCTTATCAATGACTATAACTGTAATTCTTAATAATGGCCAACACCTGTATTTCAATGTTAGAACGATTGTTAGTGCAAAGCTTCGGTGTAATTCATCTATCGGTAAATACTAAAAATGTTTCACACAAATGAGAATAAATAATAAATTCATGACGATATATATGACAACGACCACTTCCCAACAACGACAAATTTAAGAGCAACACTTGATGAAAAGGTACAACAACAACTTCCAATAAGGAACTTCAAACATCCTGATTGGAAACAATACCAAAAAATAATTACTGAATAATTTAGGATTCTGATGACAACGAGAAAACCGATTCTATTGTTAACAGCTTTTCAAACATTACAATGCTAGCTGCAATCTAGGCTATTCAATTCTCTAGAACGTCGAAAAAAATATGTAAAAGTGCACTTTGGTAGAATGAAGTGTAAAGAAGTCCACAAGAAATTGAAACATGCTGTGAAATGACACAAAAAACAACGAACGGAAGAAAACCCAATCGTCTCCTATATTATTTCAGTAGTATACCTCCCTTTTGCGGGTCTCACAAGCAACCAATCAATATAAATGAGGTCTCTAAAGAAAGAGAATTTCAAGGAGACGTGACGAATTGCACTTTGACTTTAAAAATATGGATGATTTCTTCAAAAAAAACGCATCGAAATATTCATGTAAAATGCAACCCGCATCACATGTCAACCTATATCGGCAAATAACTCGTAAACAAAGCGTTTTAGAGCCTTAAAAAGTAAACTTTTGAGGCCAAAGGCCTCAAAGAAACGTTTTTCACATCATAATCTACAAGATAAGATATTTTCCGATCCATTCAATTAATTTTTCGGTTCCACGCTTCAATACTATCAAGGCCACCTCGATATTTCAGCCCTTTCTGCTGTAGCAATTTTTGTGGCGACACGCTTAGAAGGCTTAGATTTGACTATCTTTATTAACGCTTTCTGTTAACACCGTAGTTTGTGCAGTCTGACGACGTTTATTTGCATAATCATTAATTCAAGATCTAACATGCGAGAGTTCTCGCACGGGTACGCTAGTTCAATTTAAAACGATGAGAGCATACTTCAGGAGAACTACGAAAGAATGCGAAAGGAAGTTGTGGGTGAGCTATGTGTATCTCTAACCTACAGAACGGATATCAAAGAAGCATAGAGCAAAGTCAAACCCACAGAAGGTAACTATGGAAGAAATAAGATAGAATTTATCCAATAAGCAATTAATATTAATATTTCACAAGAAGTAGCCAAGATCTTATCGCTTAAATTCGGAGCAAATTCAAGCTCTTCCAACTATTCAGGTCAGTTCAAAACAACCAAAGAAAATAAGGAAAAAGAAAGTGAATAATAATGATTACAACTTCAATGAATCCTCAATAGAATCACAACAAATATTGGCATCCTTGAAAAATTCCTCAATTTGATCAGATAACTTTCTTAACAATCTCCTAAAAAATCTTCCTCAAAAAGAAAATAATTTTCTACTACAGATATTCAACCATATTTGGACTAAACCCGACTTTCCAAAACTACGGAGAATGACTATTGCAATATCAGCACCGAAATCTGGAAAAGAAAAACAAAAGCTTCTAACTGAAGACCTATCAACTAAAGACCAATCAACTCAATCAAATATTTGGAGAAGATAATAAACTTACGTCAAATTCGGATACTTGAACGCCAAAAATTAACGAGAAGTTGGGGCGCAATTTGATTTCCGCCAAAGCCACTCTACTATATTGTATCATATTAGTGAGAATAATCATGAACCGTGAAGATAATCATGCGGCCGTGAACACCTTCTCACCCCAAGGTGCACCGCCGACAACAGAGACGCTACCCACAGAGTCTGTGATGGAACAACAGTGCATATGTACCTCCGAGTGATGAGTAGTGCTGCGTGCGAAACCAGCTGCGTGTGTCAAAAAAATCTATAGTATCCTACCATGGATTCTTCACACTTTTAATACTGATTCAACCCTCAGAGAATGTAAAAAAGAAAACCTAGCAGCAGAAGAATGGAACAGAAAATTCATTGAAATCTATAACAAGTACAATAATTACAATCAAGTACTGACGAGCCAAAAATGAAAAAGGACTCGGATCAGTCAGATACGTATGATTTAAAATTGAAACAGACTCTCCAACCACGCTTTAATTAAAACTGCAGAATTGTCTTCCGTATTACTCTTCTTAAGAAAGACTGAAAAATTAGAACCAAAACTATAACATATATACAGACTCTCTTACAACAATAGAAGAAATTAAACCACAAACCAAGATCAGAAATAAACAGCCTTTTTCACAAAATTGATTACAATATTAAAAATAGGCAAAAATTGTCATTGCTTGCATACCTGATCACAAATAATTTTTTGGTAATGAGATTGCTCATTTAGAAGTCACAACGAATACTAACCTGATTTACCCAACAGAAACGTATACATTTTAAGACATCTGAGAAAACATCAATCACAAACTAAAACTTCACTGATACAGCTTTTGGCGCACGTATGAATCCAGCAACATCATAACAGTAAACAAGAAAATTTTTTACATTAAATATCGGTAAGAAAACTGACAAAAAGTAGCAAGCAGTCTTTCAATGTTAACATCTGGGCATTCCAAATTAAGTCATCTTTAGCTAATGCAAAAATCATCTCTCCCGACATGTGAACTTTGAAGTGAGAAGGACACCACTATTTTACCGTCTTTCGATTGATACGAGAATAAAATTTTAAAAAATAAAGAAGAGATTTTATTAAGGAAGAAAACTGTAGATTGCAGTATTGAATTTTTTTTCATAAAACACTCTACACTATAATTTGTAGTTCTAGGAAGACGCAAACAAAATTTAACTAACACAATTTTCGAATGATTAGGGATAACGATAAAATTACTCGTGCACCATTCTCTTTAACTGCCTTTACGCTATGGGAGGACAAAGTTCAATCAATAAATTTGGAGCTATTTTTGAGAAAATTGTGAAAAATACTTTTGAGGCTTCACGTTAAGTACCCCCAAAATTAAAATACCCGTTACAAACCCATATAGTTGTGATGTCATGTAAATCGATAGATGAATATCAATTTTGGAGAAAATCGACTGAACGGTTTAGGGGCTAGCGTTCAAGACAGACACGGTGGACGGAAAGACAGAAGACGTTTCGCCATTAATAGACTTTTCGGTATCAACGGCTCACAAAATATGAATTCTGACTACACAATGTGTTAGAGAAAAGTAATTTACTCTATACAAGAACAAGATTTATCTACGTTTTCGTCACCAGGGCCCGGAAATACGAGTTTTTCTGTCGAAAATTTGCAGTTTTCCGTGGCGGAGCAATTCCAATACTTTCTGTTCTTGTGAAGTGCGAAAAAGTAAAATGAGTAGATATAGAGTTTTTGGAGAGATTTTTAATTATTTATGTGGGTACATTTATTTTTATTTTAAAAATAGTTATAACTGAATGTGACGCACTACGGAAAGATAGGGATTCTGTCCTCGTTTGGAGCCGGTTTAAAAAAAAAATATAAGTTGCCTTTACTTCAAGAAATATTACGCGAAAACTCGTTTTTTTAAGAAAATGTATGGGATCTTAGACGAATAACTATTTTTAATTAGGATATTTTACAATGACAAAGCAGAGTGGCTTATCAAATTTCCAATTTCCCTTTATATGCCACATTTCGTATATCTGGTACCCTGGCAGAAATAGATTCACGGAATGGAGTATACAGAGAGACGTATCTTATTTTAATAAACCTCATTTCCCTTTCTGATCATTTTAAAACTAATGTATGTTAATGGAAGTGTAGCCAATATCTTGTATTTTCATAGAAAGAACACTGTTTTCTTTCGTAGCTAGCAAAAAAGGAGAAGTGTTTACTAGATTTTTGTATTGTGAAACAAAATATTCAAAGTTTGTTATGATAACATATCCTTCATATAGCTTAATGCAATTCTTTCCATCTCTTCTTAAACTTTCCTGTTAAGTTCGTCAGGATGTTTTCTTTCATTGTGTTTTACAGGATGAAAACTCGGCTACTATAAAATAACAGAGTCATTATTCACAAATTTTGAAATTTTACGAGGCGCACGCGTAGACTTTTTAAAACAGAGAAAATACATTTATTAATCACGAAATTTGAACTACAAACGATGAAAAAATCATCAACGCAAAACATAGCTTCATCATTCACAAGGAGCCTCGAGCGTTGTTTATTTATATTTCTCAACTGCGTACCCTTTACCGGTTTCTCTTTAAATGCTGACGTAGATACGAGACGCATGGCAATATTGGGCAATGCAATATTTTCTTCTGCAAACAACGCATGGCAATATTCGACACTGGCAATATTTTCTTCTGCGAACAAAAACACATTTCAGTTATAAAATGATTTGACTAATGCACTTGAAACCCAGTCACTACGTAACAAGTAAACTGTGACAACAATTACATCTAACTACATTATTCTTCCGATATTCCACACCTGAACCACTTTATTATTCCCTACACTCAATCTCTGAAACGATTTCCAATGCCTGCCATGTTGATAAATTCGACTGGTGAAAACAAACACACTAATTCATATTCTTATCAAGGTAACCAATTTCAACGCAATCCACCTGCCTAATCTTAAGCGAACGAATACAGAAACTGCGTATTGTCGTTAATATTTACAAAACATTTGATAAAATGTTGTAGGAAAAAAAATTAGAGAATTTTTTGATTCACGCGGTGTACTTTTCGTTTTTGTACAATAGATATTGTTTATTCCGATTTTGATTAGAAAACACCTACATTTTTCAGTTTTGTTTTATATTTCATATCCCAAATATCTTGGTAGAAATCAGGATTCCGGAATATCGTAAAGTGTTGAACCTTTTCCACTATGGAGATTTCTGGCGGAAATTTTCCGCAGTTGTTGAGATAACTTGATTGGAACGTTTTGGAAAATTAGCCATTTTCAGTTTTTGTATACTCTAACATTAATGGATTTGTGAAAGACCATCATAAGAAATACTTTGAAGCATGTGTTATTAAACACATTAAACATTGAAAAACATGTATAATATAAATTTTAATAACGTGGGAGGTATATAAAAATACATTTATATAATTTTTGGAAAATTACACATATGTCAAAATAACGTTCATGCTATCTTTTACAGTGCACTTAGCACTATCCGTACAAACAGTTTGAAGAGAAAATGTTCCATCTTTTTTTGAGAAAATCGCATTTTGAATATTTCATGAAACATTTGAAATATTTTCAAAATTTTCTCAAAATAGGCTCCATTTTTCTTTAAATTTCTTGTGTGAATAGAGTGAAATACACTTATAAAGATGACATAGGTACGATTTTCACTGTTAAACTCTGAATTTTAGAAAATTACTCAAGTTGATAGGTTTGCCCCACGCTTTAATTTTGAGGATACCTTACATGTAGCATCAAGAACATTTTTAAATTTTTCTAAAAGATGGCCCCAAATGTTTGTATTAAACGTTGCCCTCAAATAGTGTAAAGGCTAACAAAACTGGCATTTGGCATGTAAATATTTCCCTCAAAATACTAATACCTTTAAAACAATAAACATATTATTACTTGAACTAATTGTGGAGAACAAATTTCACTTGAAAAAATGCTATAATCATTGTAGTTATAGAAATACGTTGAAAAAATTTTCAACTTCAGCAATTTTCGATATTTCAACAAAACGTAGACAAATGCCAGTTTTGTTAGCCTTTACACTATTTGAGGGCAACGTTTAATACAAACATTTGGGGCCATCTTTTAGAAAAATTTAAAAATGTTCTTGATGCTACATGTAAGGTATCCTCAAAATTAAAGCGTGGGGCAAACCTATCAACTTGAGTAATTTTCTAAAATTCAGAGTTTAACAGTGAAAATCGTACCTATGTCATCTTTATAAGTGTATTTCACTCTATTCACACAAGAAATTTAAAGAAAAATGGAGCCATTTTTGAGAAAATTTTGAAAATATTTCAAATGTTTCATGTAAAGTACATCCAAAATTTAATTTTTTTTGAAAACTACAAGGATTTGAGTCAGACCCAATCAATCAAGGAATAATAATTTTGGATAAAACCTTATGTTTAGTTTAGGCACTTGTGTTATTCACATACAGACGGACGTCTTGAAAAAGTCTTTTTTCGGTTTCAAGGATACACAATTCGTGAAATCTGACTACATTACGTGCTAGAGAACGAAATACACTACTTATTGGAACAAGATTTGTGCACTTTTTTGTGTCAGGACTTCCACATTACGAGATTTTCTGTCGCCTTTTTTTCAGCATTACATAGTTCCTTAGTTCCTTTATACCACTTATATTACTCCGTATATACGTTCGTATAAAAAATGTAAAAATTTACATCTTTATTATTATAGTAGTAGGAAGATGCTGAATAAATCAAACTTCCATCATTTTCAGAAATTCAGACCATTACAGAGAACATCGGACCATCCCCTCCACCTACTCTTCTCCCACCATAAACCATATCTATAAGTGTATTTCACTCTGTTCTACAAGAAATTTAAAGAAAGCATTGGGGCAATTTTTGAGAAAACTTTTAAAATGTTGAGGCTTCATGTAAAATAGCCCTTAAAATCAAAATATTCGTTCAAACATTCAACATATTCGTTCATTCGTTCCAAATATTCGTCCAAACGTTCAAGGCCCCCAGTTCCTTTAGATTGTTTGGAGAATATCAACATTGGAGAAAATCGGCTGAACGGTCAAGGCTCTAGCGTTGACCACAGACGGACAGACTAACAAACAGACAGAAGACAGATAGACGGACGGACGGGTAGCGGTCAGACATACTTACGTTTTGCCGTAACTGGATTTTTTTATGTCAAGGACCCACAAAACATGGATTCTGACTACACAATGTGTTAGAGAAAGTAAATTAGTTCATTAACGACATAATTATTTTCGTAGCATAAAAAGGAAAGCTAGAAAATCAGGTACGTGTAAGTATTTGCTACAATAATACAAGATTACTAATATGAAATGTAACAGAATATGTCGTTAATTCATTCCACTATTGACCCCGGCAACATCCAGAAATTCCACTTTTCGAAAATCAGTAAAACTTCCCGTTTTTAACCTGCAAGCAAACGAGAAGAAACATCTGTATGAGATGACACCAACTATTTGCTACTGAGCAAGGTTACTCTTTCATGCGAAATACCGCTGAATGAGTTAATTTCAGTTGAAAACGTTCCAAGTTAAGTAATTAAGTTGTTTGTGAAAGAGCCAACTTGTGCTCAAGGTCCAAAAACTTTAAATATGCTTGTAGTTTATAATAATGCATGAATTACTAATAATGATAAAGAGTGCCAAGCGTTTTGACTAATATAAAATTTTACTGTTTAACTATTTTGATGGTCGTTAGAGATTACATTAATGTACGAGTAAAATACTATTTAATTGTTTGATTTAGAAGGATAAGTGTGGCAGAATACATTAGTTATTCTTTAGAATTCTTATACATTGTTGACAGCATAAAATATTAAACAAACACTCAGCGGAAGCAAGTCATGAATGTTTTGCGGCTGTTGCCAGTGTTTGCTCACCATACCAAATTCTTCCATTCTGAGGGGACAGAAAACATAGCTTGAGTAACACGCTACACTTTCCACGTCCCCCTGAAATACCCTGTCCTTCGATTTATGGTGCGCTGGAATGAATCGCATTTCATGACGCGCACCTCCGACCCGCGATTCACCTCTCGACATAAATTGCAGGGCGAATGAAAGGGAAAGCGAGCCGCTTGTGAACACTCTCAGGAAGAGCTTTCACGTTGGGCTGCTACGTACGCTCCCGCTCATCTCCTCTTCTTGGAAGAGAATACAAAACATTTCTAATCGCGTCAGCCTTTACATTCACTACAATTTTTTTCATACTTTGATCAGATGATCATAACTTCCCTTTGCAATTTCTTTGATTGACATTTGTTGTTATGTGGACGTTTCTTTTTAATGAAATTATAAAATCGACCAGTCAATGATTAATTGCCTCCGCCAACATAAGGAATGAGAAACGGAAAATAAAGGACTTGTGCGAAGGCCTGGTTAAAATCGATGTGAGCAATATGAAGATACTGAACGTGACTTGACTGGCATTGCGTGTCGAATTAGTTAGAGACCATCTACAGCAAGTGCGAATTCGACGAGCCACAAGATGTCCTTGCCCCAGTCGTCACCAAACGCCGGCGGGATACTGCCCGCCCGACACGTGCTCCTCTCATAAAACTCGCAAGTCGTTTGTTAATTTTATCGAAAGCGTAAATCGGTACGAGGCGAATAAACCACGGCGTTACGCCGGAAACATCCCCGGCCGCCGCTAAGGGGTGGTCTCTTCCCTTCACGTACGGGAGCGGCGGAAAAGTTTTAATAGACTTGACTCCGCGACCTTTAAGACTCAACTTCACAACAACTCCGACTTTGACGATACCTATAACTGCGTCGTCACAGCGACGACTGGCCAGCTTAATGGCGCAATGAATAAAAGTTGAAAAAGCACGTTCACGATCATGTTCCGTCCCCTCAATAGTGCTAACTGCGACAAAGCCGGCAATGAAAACGTACAAAAAATCAAGTATTCCAATAACACATTTTAGCATTCGGGAATGGACGCAATTCCCAAACAATATATCTTGTTCATGGAAGACAATGAAAGAGACAGAGAGACAAAGAGTTCGTGAAAGATAAATACTGTAAGAAATCGTTTGAATATGAATTGTATTGCAAGGTTATCCTTTTGCATATGCATTTGCTTATATTTTAGAAACAAACCTACGACAACGCCAATAAGTTCAATGTAAATCATCAATTTCTTCATTTAAGTTCTAATTATGAATTTCCTTAATAGCAACACAGTAATGTGTTAAGCAGCGGACTAATATTTAGGTAACCAGATTAATGTTTTCAATACGAATGAAATAATAAGGCATAAGTGTATCGAATAACTTCCCCTTGCCTCTTCTACAGTTCATTACGACTTTGCCTCTAAACTTAATGTATTTACTAAACTAATTAGTAAGTACGTGCGGCGGCTTACTAAACTAATTAATGTATACAATAGCAGAAATGCTGTAAATTGAATATTTCAATCAGAATCTTTCAAATAATATCTTCGTTTCTTCACAAAACTAACTCAGAACATAGAAATAATTAGACGCACTTCATTTTTCATTACTCCAGCAATTGAATAGAAACGATTCCTTAAACACGTGAGCGAGAATCAAATTACTTCCTCCCCTTTTCTTCTACTTTGCGCTATTCTATTTGTGTGAAAGTGAAAAAAAGAAAAGAAAGATGTGCAGAGGGTAGTTCGTGTGTTCTTATCAAAACGCGCGACGGCTCCTCACACCGACGGTGCTCAGCGTCGCGACGTCATTTCGCACTTGGGAGACGCATCGCCTGTGCGTTTCGGTGTTCGATGTCAAGGGAGCGAAGGTCCGCGAGTGCGGAGAGGTGGAGATTCGCACGCGCGGCCGGGCCGAGGTGCGTGGAGCCGCCGCGGGGGGCGCGCCGGGCGCCGGCCGGGCCGGGCCGGGCGGCGCGCGCTCACCGGAGGTGTCTGGCGGCGCGCCGGGGGCGGCTGCGGCGGCGGGGGCGGCGGCGGCGCGCGCCGGGGGCGGCAGCGGCGGCGGCGGCGCCACGGCCGCCAGCACCAGCGCCAGCAGCAGCAGCAGCGCGCGCGGCGGCGGCGGCGACGGGGGCGAACGCGCGGACGCGGGCGAGGGCGCGGGCGCGGGTGTCGGAGACGACGACGTCGGAGGGCGCGAGGCGCGGCGGCGGCGAGCGCTCGTGGGCGGTGGCGTCTCCATGGGCGGCCGGCGCGGGCTTCATCCCGACTGCGCGCCGGGCGCCCGCGCGCCGCCTCTACACCTCGGGGGCGGGGGCGAGGGCGGCGGGGGCGGCGCCGGCGCGGCCGCGGGCCCGCGCGCGCGCGCGCGAGCCGCCCCCACCACCGCGGAGCGGAGGTCGAGCGCCGCGGCGGCGGGGGGCGGGGGCGCGGTGGGGCGGCGCGCACGCGGTCGCGTGGACGGCGTAAACACGACGCCGGCGGCGGCGGCGCCGCGTGCGCGGAGGGGTCGGGGCAGGGCGAGGGCACAGGACAAGGCGCTTGGGGTGCGGCCAGCGGCTGTTGGCGTAGAGGTGCGCGGGTGGGGGTGGGGGGTGGGGAGTTAAGAAGTGAACAAGTGCGGATTGCGGCTGCGAGCACAAAGGACAAATAACTCTTTTGCCTTCGCTCCCTCCATCATTGTTCCAATTGCGCACGACAGCGACGTCCTCAACATCAATTATGTGTTCTTTATTAATGCGAACTTTTAATGATTCACAAAGAATTTTTCAAGATTCCCGAATGGATTGAGATTCCATTCATCAGATTCCGTATTTTGTAATATATTAACACTACGCATTTGTTTTCTGACAAGTCACGACAGTATCAAGATAGCATCACTCCTAATGTTTGTAAACACTAATGTCGTTTACGTGCGAAAATTATCAACACAACTACTATTATTTGTCGGTCCCGTAGCCGAGATCGCTAAAGCAATAGTGCCGTAGTGATCTCGGACCGAAGAGTCGAGGGTTCGAGTCCCGCCTCGGGCATGCTTGTATGTGTTCTTCCTTTCACCCCTTATTATCACCATATTGCTTTATCCTCATACCATAACGTTAAATTCAATAGTGGTCACTAATGACCTAGCAGTTGTTGCGAACAAAAAAATACTATTATTTCCTTTTCAGGCACACAAATGCAAATACTGAGTGAATCATCTTTCACTTAAACGCTAGCTTCGAATAAAACTTATAAAAATGTTCTCATTTTGTAGATAATAGCGTATAAAACAAAACTAATGTAACATGTGGGCCACTAATATAAGACTTTAAGGCTCTAAAACGCATGGTTCCAGAGTTACGAGCTATGCACGCTAGCGCATTGCGGGTTGCATCTGCCCGTTTTATTATTTTATTACATTTTTAACACATATTGCATTTAAATGTTTACTCATTCTAATAAATGTTAGTTATGACATCTCACATCCCTACGTGTGCTCAGCACGCTTAAGAAAGGATCCAAAGTTTTCTCTTCACGTATTAATATACAAATGGAAGTTATACCGGGCACCATTGTTTTCTGTGATTAATCTCCCGCCATGAAAATTGCCAATAACGGTAAAATTATTCTGTTCTAATAAAGATAGCTATGCCAGTTTCTGCATTTTTCGAGACTAAGAACAGAAAAAGGTTCGATATGCGCCGCATCTCCTCGTTTAATGTAAGTCTTCGTTACAATGTTGTGGTAATCAAAATATGTGAATAGATAAATAGTAGCAAGGTTCCATCTCTTTTCTTCAAACTTCGCCAGACAAAAGGACCATTTGTGTCTACTATCCGTCCTAAATGTTAAGTCATTTTTTATTCCATAACTTTTTCAGAATGAATATCACTTTAATTAGGGATGGACAGATATCTTCTCATTAAAAATGTGTTTGTAGAAAAATATTGAAGGACGTTTTTACAATATACGTATTAAAATGCATATAATTGTTTTGTATATTATGCAAAAAAAGGATTCCAAAAATTTTGTTAGATGAACGTGAAATATGCAAACATATAGAGCGTAATCGTTACAACAGAATAAAATATGATACAAACGCTAGGATCCTCACGATGACCCAGAATTTCCAAACCAATAACTAAATTCCATTTTTAAAAAATGTTTCTGACGTTGGGGAATATATCAGAAAATACGTTAAAAACACTCTTTACTGGCATTTGAATACGAAACTTTATTGAACTCACCTTCAAATGTGTCCATGTTACAAAGGCTCTTGCTAGAAGCTCGGTGAAGACTGGAACTTCTGTAATAGCAGAAACGTATACCACCATATTATATCGCCATTCATTACGTTCAGTAATAAATAGTCTTAGTAACTGAAAATTCACTTTCACGTGTAGAATAACATTTATACGTTGAGACATATTCATGACATTCAACTCGCAAAGAACAAAACTGATTATAAAAAATGTTCTTTTTAAATGTGGGTTTTATATATCAATCAATAATCCATTACACTGAAAATTTTTGATTTGTCACACAATTCTAAACCTAGGAACAGAGTAACTAATGAATATCGTGTATAGGCCACCGAAAGATTTCGTTTGTATTTCTGTAACATTTTATAGGAATAATGTAATCAGTTATATATATAACATAAACCAAGACTCAAAAGACACGTGGAATCAGTTCTAAGCTACAAAGGTGAAGCAGTATTGACAAACTGAAAATAACATGTTATATAATATGGATTTAGGATCGGCTGTCCTCCGAGAAGTGTAGAAAACGATTCCAATTGCCTATACTACAAATTCCTCCTTGCCGCTCTCTTCGCCGAAATAGGGCCCTTTGAATTGCCCGGAGAGGGACAATCGTGGCGTGGAGCGCCATTCTTTTGTTCCGCTTCAGCGCATACTTCCGAAGCACATTCCCTTCCTCACTTCCCACTGTGTTTCGGTTGCGGACAGATGCACCGCCCCATCGTTTTCTCACGCTCACACGACG
This sequence comes from Acheta domesticus, assembly GCA_031308135.1. Classification (NCBI taxonomy): domain Eukaryota; kingdom Metazoa; phylum Arthropoda; class Insecta; order Orthoptera; family Gryllidae; genus Acheta; species Acheta domesticus. Next base: position 177,946,725 of record JAHLJT010009436.1, on the reverse strand, counting down.
CGTATCTGCCATCATCACCGGAACGATCACCGTCATCAGCCCTCACACAGTCATTGAGTCAGGATTATCCCATGTGATATTTACGTAAACACGGCTGATTGTTGCACTTCGAGAACACTAAATTACTGCAACGCACAAGTGGTAAGATAAGGAAGAACTGAGTACTAAAGAAACTGTGACGTTAAAAAGACAATCATCAACCGAAATTAGTTGCTTCTAGAAAAAAGTATGTATAATTTGAACCCGAATATCCGTAGCCATTCGTCGGTACATATCCACGGAAACGTCAAGAAGATCGTGGTCATCCCAAACTGTCACTGCCACGCTGAAATTCCTACAATACATGAGTGGTAAGGCCATGTCGTAATGCTAAAGCAACAGTGAAATTATCCCATTGACGCCAAGCACCCTTGTTTAAGCGCGCACATATCTGGTCAACTGAAATTTCATTCTCTTGCACCAATTCACGAGTTTCTTCAATAGACGTAGACATTCTAAACAAAACATAGAAGTAAGTTTTGGATTTCTTGTGTACTAGGTATCGATGTAGCCGAGATCGCTACAACATTGAAGGCTCCTGGCCAGGATGTAGTCATGACTTGGCATGCGTTCTTGTAAAATCGTGCTTAGCTGCTATTAGTCTGATTAAGTCTGATGAAGTGGCTGGTGAAAAGCAAACGGTGGTTGTGCCGCACCGATGGGACATAAGCAGCTAATGTCTAACGATTTTACTACTTCCCCCAAAAAACGTGATCATTTAGGCTGCGGGAGGGCACACCGCACGAAAGGTCTAATGAAATGTACGAGTATAAATTCATTAATCTAATCTAAAGCAAAAGGGATGCACAAAAGGTCACGTGAATCTATTATTTAATTCTTCTCATTCATTTGCAAATTCACGTTATTAATCCATCCATCTGTGCAAGTTGTATGTGAATTATTCGATCCTTCCATCACCCATTACAACAGAATAGGCAATCAACATTAATCGAACTCCCTGAAAAAGGGATGGTAAGTTTACCGTACGTTTGAATATGATTTTCATACCACTGAAATATATTTTTTTGTAATTTTTTATTGCATCTCCTCATATCTGAATAGAAGTTCGTGCAACACAGTCTTAATCTTATTTTCTTTAGTTAGTCTTCCGAAATTTAGAGAAATCGATGGGTGCGTAAGAACTTACGCTGCCTTGCAACCAGACCAATCGCGTCATCAAAACCATTCAACTCCATTATCGTCCCCCACCACTCCTACCTCAGAATTTCGTCAGAATGGCTTACATATCCAATTACAAATTATTGACATTACCTCCAAGAATCTACAAACGTTTGAATTTATTTCTCTCCAGGCCACGAGTCATGAATAACTCATTTTTTCAAAACATCTTTTGGAGCGTTCCATAGTGATTGAAGTCCCAATCTGCTCGTAGTTCCTTTCAGTGCCAATCTAGACTTCTAGAGAATTTTTGTTACCGGGCAGGTGAAAAAGCGCGACGCTCGAAGAGTGTTTTCGTTATGAATTATTGAAAGGCTGTGCTCCGCATCGGCGGGGGCTAAGCGGTGTGGGTGGAGGAGAAAAGGCGGAATGGAGACGAAGGTGGTGGGAGGCGGGGAGGGGGAGGGGCGGAAGCGGGGTGGGGAAGAGAGGGTTGGGCAGAAGTGTGGTGGTGAGAGGGGAAACAGGGGTGGAGGCGAGAGTGGGGTAGTTATGAAGAGAGTCGAGGCCAGGCCGGGGCGAAAGCGAGGGCGAGGTACATGTGAGGGTAGAGCGTGGGCGGGGAGGGCAGGTGAAGGGTGGAGAGGAGGCGTAGGCGGAGAGTTGGGCCGAAGCGGAGGGGGAAGAGAGGGGTGGGAAATGGTGAGAGAGGGGGAGGTGAGAGTGGGGTGGAGATGTGGAGATGACTAGAGTCGAGGCCAGGCCGGGGTAGAAACGAAGGCAGGGTAGATGTGTGGAACAGGAATGGGAGGACAGGTGAAAGGCGAAGAGGAGGCGAAGGCAGAAGGAGAGGCGGAAGCGGGGGGGGAAGAGAGGGGTGGGCAAAAGTGTGAAAACGGGGAGAGGACAGAGTGGCGTGGAGGGGAGCGCGCCGGAGGTGGAGGTGGAGACCGAGAGTTGCGCTCGTGCAGGAAGTATGAGGACGGGCGTGACCTACAGACGGAACTGGGGACAATCAAATACGGGCGAGTTGCGTTGCATAATTACGGGGGCTTGTGCAGTTTTCGCCAGACGGTGATCTGCAGGAGAAATCCTGAATGATGGTAGCCTGACAAAGTACAAGGTACTATTTATACTTGGGCACACAATAAAAACTAGTGCGTGAAAAATTAATGCGCAACAATATGCAAACAATCGTTTTTAAAACTGATTAGTTTAAGACCATTCATAAACGCTGCAGAATGTTCATGAAGTTTTGAAACGATGAATGCATCCATGGCTACAAAAACACCGAAATGGTGTAAGTAATTGAATGAAACAAAGTAAATTTATTTTATATTGATAATTTACTACGAAGTCATTGAAAATGACATCATGAAATTTGAACAATATAGAACACCAAAAATTTGTTTTGTCGCTCTTTCAAAACCATTCAGTTTTAGCGTAAGATCAAGGGCATGAGCAATGAAAATTCTGCAGTACAACACCACAAGAAAATTGTTTTCCAAAAAGTAGCATGAACACAGCTTCACAACAACGAATAAAATACTTTCGTACTTCACTGCAATAAATTGAATATTTTCACAAAATAGTTAATGAATGTTGCAATAATATAGTGTATTTTATATCCGTTAAGATAAACCCAGATATCCCAAGGAAGAAAATTGATTCAATTATAATGAAAAACTTATTTGAGGACATTGAAATCTAGAAATGACAATATGGTAGTGCCATAGCTTATTTACAAAAAGGAGGATATGGGGTAGCTCATATTGGACATGGCAAGGATTAGATGAAATATTACGGCATAAATAGTAGGACTCAGCCATGTTCGAGGCCGGAATAAACAGTGAATTGGACATTGGATAAACCTAGTATAAAATAAACATAGTTATGATTTGGGACGTGGTCGATTTCAAATTTTTTTTTTTATTTAGGTAGCGTCATGTGATGGAATGAAGAAGGAATGGACAACCAATGGTAACATGTTTTCGTGCCGGTGCAGGAGTCCGGACAGAAGAAGCGATTGTCGGCAGACGGGTGAAAGCCAATGGCAAAATTACTTTTAAACTTTATAAGACAAATGAAAGCTGAGGTGACATGGTTCATTAAGACAGTTATTTTGGCAGAAGCTCTTAAGATGATGATCACTTGAGAAAATATTCATATTTAGATTCTACAGGGGACGTTCGTGTAAAATTTTTAAATTTGGGAGATTGACTTGTGAGTGCCTGTTAATGTTGCTAGCACGTTTAGTCAACACGATTGTGAATATATGCCAAAATAGAAATGTCCATCAGAGATATTCTGGATACGATTTAATGTAAATAGTTTGTGTTGCATTAGTATTAGATTTAGGGAAATCAGCTTCGTTTTTTGTTTTTTCTAATTAACATTAAAAGGTTCACTTTTCTTTGTACACTTTTCAATATTGATTGTGTATGATTTTACAAATTATTTACATTATTTTACAATTAATTCATTAACACGATATGATAAATTCTTGAAATGTTACTTGCAGCATTTTGAATAACGATTATCTCTTCACTTTCGTAATAATGTTTTACTATTTCTGGAAATCAATATTCACATGAAAGATCCACAACTTTTAATATTAACATCAAGATAGAAGAACAGAATATTCTCTGTGGATGTCAAAACTCCTGCAGTTAACTAGATTGGGTAGCTTGAGTGTACAAAAGAAACGTTATTAATGTGTTTTCATTGTAATAAAATGGGGCTATCCACACAAGAATGAGCCTGAAACTTCAATTAATTATTCAAAACATTCCAACAATTGAAGGTACGCTTAACGATTGTTCTGGCACATACAAGTGTTACTTAGAAGCACGAGATTACAAATGAGTTTAAGATCATAGCACAAATCGTACCTTGGAGGGCATCGTCAGTGCCTTCCAGCGATCAATCAACTATAAGACATTATATTTCAGTGCAATAACAATAATAATAGAACAGCGAGAATTGTGTAGAACTTCTTACTCAATACCATTAATATTACATCAAAATGAAACAGAGCACCCAGAAACGAGTCAAATTCTGTGTCAAATACTTTCAGAAATAATTATTTGTTTGGTTGCGATCGATGAGAGAGGTTTCGCGGAGGAACGGGTCAGAGAACCGAAGTATATAGCGGAGGTGTTGGAGTACGAACGCGGATCACAGTGAAGCACGGTGTAAGATATATAGGTGTGTCAACTAGCCGCCTTTTGGATAAAATTTTTGAAGCCAGTTTGAGGCTAGTTTCTCGCTTATCCGTACGGTGCGCACGATCGAGTTGGGCATTCATGATGGCGTCTCGCGATTTAGTGGCTTCCACCTGAGAGGATGCTTTCCACAGTGCAGCATTTTTGTTATAATCGTAGAAACCGTAATGTAAATGTATTAAAGTCTTTTAAGACGTATTATAATATTTGTCGGAGGTGTTATTTTTTAATGTACCACAGTATGAGGATTTGTATTTTAAAGCAGGAGGTGATGTTATTCTAGAGAAAAAATAATAAACAGATTACTAGGAAATTTGCTAGGAACAGCTTCCGGTTTAAGCATTTTGCATGTGAATTCTGAAAACTTTGAAATAATTTAGTATTACAAAATATTAAATTATATTCTTTGATTATAGATTTTAACTCTCGGGCAATTTTGAATGTTTTTTCTAATTAACATTAAAAGGTTCACTTTTCTTTGTACATTTTTCAATATTGATTGTGTATGATTTTACAAATTATTTACATTATTTTACAATTAATTCATTAACACGATATGATAAATTCTTGAAATGTTACTTACAGCATTTTGAATAACGATTATCTCTTCACTTTTGAAATGTTTTTCGCAAACATAATCGCCTTGTCTGAATTTTCTTTTCTTCTGGGGAACCCATTTCAACCCATTTCTGTCGTAAATCTTCTCGCTTCGGAACACGAAATAAAGTTGTTTCCTGCGAATGACCTTTTTCACTGTTGCTATCACAGTGTTTTATAAAACACCTTCTACCCATTTTTTTAAACTATTCACTCCAGCCGACAAGAAATTCCACCGCGAAATGACTATTACCTGCGTTGAAACCAATGGTTACAAAGCTATTAAATGGATCACCATCTTGTCCCCAAAAAATGCCCAAGTCGTTCGCAGAGCTTATCTAGCGAAAACTGTGAGAACTAGCCTCACATTAGCTTCAGTTTTAGACGGGGAGTGAACCCACCTATATCTCTTACACCGTGCAGTGAAGTAATACGGGGTTTATCATGTATTCAGAGTGAAGCCAAACTTTAAGTAAGTGAAATCTAGAGGTAATGGAAGCGACATTAGAAAAAGAGTAGGGGCAGTAATCTAGAGGGGCGCTGAGGTGTCGTGTTGTGAAGGAAGTGGCACGTGATGTCGGCACAAAGAGAACGTGTTAATTGTAGCTCGGAGTGGACAAACCGTAGTTGGATAGATGCATTTCTGGTGGCTAATGGTACAGAGAGATTTGAAAAAGAGTAGATCCTGTGAGCAGAATGTTGTTGGAGGTGAATAATGTGCAGGTAGAAGAGGGGGAGGAAAATGCGAGCGGACACTCACTCGTACAAATGGTATCAAACCTGAACTTTAAGTTAGGTGTTGTTATGGCACAAGGATGATACCAAATGTGTTTTTCAGAAGGATGGTGTGAGGAAAAAGTAGTGGTAGAGGAAATAACGAGGAAGATAAATGAGGTGACCAGCCGGGATGAAAGCTGGTTGGTGAAGGAAGACAAAAATTGGATAAGGGATATATGAGATAGAAAACATACTATCTGACGACTCTATTACCACGTAGAGAGACACGAACAAGTGTAGTGAAGAAGGTTGTGGGAAAAGTGAAGGGGACAGGGATATATATATATATATATTGAAACTAATTATTAATATCAATACAACAATGATAATAACACGATTCTAAGAACGCAAGCATTTGAATTGCGCGGTAGCGGAGGGCGCGCCGACTGAATCGGGCGCTGGAACCGAATCAGAGGGAACCGAAGCGTGAGTGACCAATGAGAAAGATAGTTTCAAGTTGCAGTAGTGAGGTGATGGCCAGAAAGTGGAAAGGCGTTTTGTTGAGCACTCCTTTTGCTTGTAGTTCATTTACCGTTGAAATTGATTTTCTATAACTCGGGAACAAACATTTTTCAAATATTATTATTTTTCTAAAATAATTATTTTCTAAATTCATTTTTTCGGTGTTGTTTTTTTTGTTTTTTTTAATTCTGGCCCTCAAGAAAATGTGCGCTGATAAATATTTCCCCACACGTCATATACAGTTTTGACTGTTTTTTGACAAATAAATAAATAAAAGGATGCTTACAAATGGTGCGGAAACAAAAGTATGAAGAGTGTTGAAATGCAGAATCATCAAGAGTGGGAAGCATAAGGAGGGACAATGTGGAGGAGGAAGGTACGCAGCGAGTGTAAATAGTTGTGTTAGTGAAGTAAAGGAAAGATAATATCAGTGAATGAAAACAATTACGTGGGTAAATGTGTAGCGGCGGAGGCACGTGGAGTTCCGTGCGGCATCTGACTGGTAATGTTTGGTAACCGTGTATTAGTGATCATGCAGGAATAAGGAACTGTAATCGGAGTGATAGAAATCTCATCAGTGAACTATGTTAGACGGGGTGGGATCCGCGTGAATGCGGCAATGCATGGGAATGGACGCAAGGTGAATATAGTGTGAACCCAAACTGTGCGGCATTGAGCATCCGACTGCGAGGTGTACGAGAAGAGGTTTATCACGGACAGAGAACTGAGGAACGTTGGCGGGTGACGCGTGGCGAGTCCGCTATAACGGTGGTGGGCGGCGAAATCGCGGCAGAAAGTGTTAAACCGGGAGTGACTGCGGGCGGCGGCGAGGCACCCGGCGGCGAGCATCCCCCCCCTCCCCCGGCGGCCACCGACCCGATGAATCCCGAGCGCCGCCGGCGTTTCGCGAGGCATCGCTTCATCGGCTGACTGCAGACACGGCGTGACGAGGCCCTCGCCGGGAGAGACGGTGTGGGTAAGAACGGACGTAAGAACATTGAGAAGGGGGTGGGGAAGGAATAGGAAGCAGTGAACAGTAGTGGAGGCCCCATAGTCATTAAAATTGTGAGCAATGAGTGGAATTCTATGACAATACGAAGTCATTCAACAAGAGGTTGTTTAGGATAGGATGTTAATAGAACAGATGTATTGTAAGAAAGAAAACAACTAATTTTTGTAATCTACCGTTAAATAAAGATTCATGTTTAGTCAGATTACCTACATGTTTCCATTGGTGAGGAAAATGGAACCCAGAGCCCATTCCCGGGAAAGAATCCCTGCCCACATTAAGAAATGATTGTTGTGAAGGGTCGAATTAACGACCCGTTTCAATATATATATATATATATATATATATATATATATATATATATATATATATATATATATATATATATAAGGAGTTTGATGTAAAGTGCAGTTTGTTTAATGATCCTGAAGTCATGTGAAGAAGAGGTTGGAGAAAGAAGATTAGATCGATTAAAAGGGTATGGGGCCGTGAATCAGAAAGGAAAAGAAGCTCAGGATTGGAGAACGAAGAGAACAGAGCAAGGGGTAAGAAGACAGACGTTGAAATAAGAGAAGAGGAAGGAGAAGAGTATGGACTAGTAGAAGTAGAGTGCACATGTGTTTGCAGATAATATTTTGTACCACGTTTCTGAACATGAAAGGAATTGAATAACAGGAAATAGTTTATATAAGATTAAGAAAGGAAGACCACGAATAGAGGTTCAATGAAACTTTCATGTATAGTGGTTATGTCCTTTGTGTGCACATTGACAACAGGGACTGTATGGGATTGATTGGCTGTAAGCGAGAGGTAGATCGGAGGAAGGAAGGAGGGGAGGAGTGATGTATCAGAGAGAGAGGCGATATGTAAGGAAAGATGAAATTTGGTCAAATACTCTACAATGTGCACTTTTGATGCAGACATGAATGTATGATCCTTCGGCAATTTTTATGAAGCTGTATACTCTGTTTAAATGCCCTTTGATGTACTCAGTAAATGTTGATTATGTACAGTTTTATAGTTGTTTGGTGAATATGTAGGTGGAACAAAGGATGTTGGAGAGGGAAAGAGGGGCTATAATGCGGAGAGGAGGATTATGAAAAAGAAGAGCAGAAGAAAAGCAATAAAAATGAGAAAGAACAAGAGGAAGGGAAAGGGAGCGAAGAGTGAATAGGAGTGGTGCGGACAGGGGAGTAACGAAGAGTAGATAGGAGATAGGTGGGAAAGGGAGGCGAAAGTGAAGGAGTCGAAGAAACGAGGGTAGAAAAGGGATAGGAAGAGAGGGAAGAGGAATAAGGAGGTAAGTGTGAGAGTAAGAGGAACAGGAGGAGATTAATGATTTAAGGGAATAGAAAAGAGAAATGAGGTGGTGCTGAAAAAACGTAAAAGAATTAGAGAGGAAATGAAAAATTATGAATTGAATGGAAAGAGTTTAGGGACAGAACGGAAGGTAGATTGGTATAAAAAGAAAAATATAGGAAAGGAATGGGAGAAGATGAAGGAAAGATTGGAGGTCGTAGAGTACAGAATAAAGGAGGATGAAACGGAGATCGAAAGGAGAGAACAGAGGATTGGGAGGAGACGATAATGGAATTGAAGTGAAAGGCGAGGAAGGTGGAAAAAGAAAAAAAGGAAAAATAGATCGATCATTAGTGGATTAGACGTAGGTAAGAGAAATGTGAAAGGTGTGGAAGGATCGCTGAGTAAGGTATTAGGTATCAAGGAGGTGGTCATTGGAGAGGCTGTTGAGTTAGAAGAGAAGGGACTAGTTGATAACATTAAGACAAACAGGAGAAATATTTAACAATTGTGAAACAATTGTGTCAGTGAGACGTTCCATCAGTCCCTTTTCATTCACCCAAAATACATCAAAAATAACTTACAAGAACCTCCGCCTGCAAACTCCAAGTGCCACTGACATCCGCGGTGTCAAGGGAAGTATTTTTTCTCTGATTTTCTTTTGTTTTTTCTCGAGGGGGTCGTTACAGTCGGGTTCACTATCACATAAACATTTAAGGTTAATTTGTTATGTATGAGGATCATCAGGACAAATTACTCTGTTTCACTATACCCGTTCCTTGTATCCTAGTTTTCTACATACCAAGTCGACTGCATTATTCAATGATTTACTCAATATTCATAAGAGACTCGAACAGAACCTATAACTACGCCACCAATCGTTGAAGCAGCAATAATCGAACACTGATCACTCAAGCAACAAGATTATAATTTTGGATGCCTGTAAGATTATAAAGTTCAGGCCTTGCCAAAAAATCACGAGATAAACGCAGGTCATATTCCGAAACTCGTGTTCAAAAAAAAAGCAAACGCGCACCGGTTTTGTCTGTCGTCGGGCGGATGAAACAAAGCCAACGTAAAGCGAGTTTAACTGCGCTTACAATTACTTTGCCGAGATCTCCCAGAGATTGGCTGCCAGTCGAAAGTTGAGTACAAGTCGGCAGTGTTTTTGCAAAGAGCGCGGCGCGGCGCAGCGTTCGCAACGTGAATAATTAACACGGCAACTCAACTGGACAGGTTGCCGACGGACGTGGAACTTTCGGAGCGCTCTCCCGCTTTTATGATAATGCACAGCCGGGTGTAAATAAACCCCATGGGATTCTCCTTTAATACTCGGTGCATTATTTCAGGTGGAAAAAAACACATACTGCTCAATTACATGATTAACAGTTTTTTTCATTCCATTCTGTTGAGAAATACTTCGTTTTTGCACATCGGTTTCTTAGCGTTTTCACTTGACGTATGACGTATGACGTCCAGAAAATTGTGCTTTTCGATGACTCGAAGCGCTCAGGGTATGTTCTATACAGAGTGTCAGAGAAGGAAACATCGAAACTTCGAAAATAAGCTCTTAAGAGAATATTCTAAGCATATTTTGTCTAATAAACTACGTGGATATTCCGAATGGTTGAACCGCAAAAAGCACTCAAAAGTTGGGTTGAAAAATTTATTTCTAGGCAAAAATTTGCATTATAACAGCATAGAAACACTCCAGAAACATATAAGTTCTTTATTATTTACAAAAGAAATGAATATATTTGTCCTGAATGAAAAATTAAGCGAGAAATAAAAAAGTACCCAATTCATACAATTCGACTGTTTTTTTATTTCTCGCTTAATTTTTCTATCTGAGCAAATAAATTCATTTCTTTTGTACATAATAAACAATATACATGTTTCTGGAGTGTTTCTATGTTTCCATAATGCAAATTTTTGCCTAGAAATATTTTTTTCAAATCAACTTTTGAGTGCTCATTGCGGCTCAACCATTCGGAATATCCACTTAATTTATTAGACAAAATATACCTAGAATTGTCTTAAGAGCTTATTTTCAAAGTTTCGACGTTTCCTCCCCGGACACTCTGTATATTTCTAAAAAAAATTACTTTTTTAGATAAAAACTAAGGAGAATACAAATGTGTTAACTGTCGGAAAAGGGTTGCGTGTTGTGGTAGCCCTGTAATGTATGCGCATCTGTCATCGTATTTGACCTCCCCAGCCGACCTTCAGAATTGTAGTTTACTCGCTGTTTGCAAATGACACAAAAATCTTCCGAGTCATCAACTGCATCTCCGAGTAATGAAAATGTGCACAAAGTTCCGGACACACAGAGGCTAAGAAATGTTTCTATTAAATTTCTCAAAGAGGCACGGATACCAGTAGAAAATGTTTTAGATAATTTCCAAATTTCGTCGCAACCTGTATGACATCTGAACATATTTAAAACGAACATTTCAGAAATAGTCTCAGGAGGTCATGGGCACTCCAGGAAAGATGCCCTGCAGTTCTTGAACTTATACGAGTTTGTCGGAACTAGGTCACATACCTATTCGGCGCTGAGCTGCCGTAATTCGCTCTCAAATTTCATAAGTTCTCAAATTTTCGCGTTACATCATTATTTTGACTATAAGAATGCTTATTGATATGAATCACGATAAACGCAAGCTTCTGAATGTCGCGCACTGTGATAATTTGTCAACTAACTGCTGCGAATTAACAGATTCTGAGCAAAATGACAACAAATATATGTTCATTTTAATGCGCAGAAAACGCAGGTATTTTATGTCTGTTATGGAAATCATCAGCATTTTCTAATTGCGTACAATTCATTGGTGACATACGTTTGGTTATCGTCTGTAGCTGTGCACAGTCTCTTGTGTTCTTCGTCAGTCTTGGCGCCGAACGTATTTGTTCTTTGTTGGAAACAACACGTTTTGGATTTTCAAGATGAATATTCAATTTTGCATGCTGTTATAAACATTTTACATCCAAGTAATTTTATTCATTCCATTTAATATTTATTACCTGAAGATGTGGCCGCGAATGAGCCGGGAATCTTCGTTGAATTTTATCAAATCTCTAAGATAATTAAATGAAACTTTACATGTCTCTGCGATTTGATTATATTTAATAAAATCAGGGAGCCTTCTTTAAACATCATATTAATACACTCAGCATGAAATTTTTGTGCTTATATCTTTTGTTGAAAGAGCCAATTCTCAGCATTTTAGTTACTATGCTTCTATGCCAGTATTTAGAGGTCTGCATTCAGACAATTTGCCCGGCTCGCTCGCTCCTTTCTGCTGAGACTACGCGCTCGACAGTCCGTGGCAGCCGGTTGCGGGCTTCCTGTTGTTGGCTCCCGATCGCCTGGTTGCCGGTTACTGCGAAGATCGCCGTGCACTCGGTCGGTTGTCAGAACCGGCGAACTCCGTTGGCGAAATGGGTGACGCAAAATTCGGCTTCCACTTCATAGTAAATATCGGATGCTGTTGCTGAATCAAGAACGAATTCTGGATTGTTCTTAAAATAATCTATCAAAGATCTCCAATTAGAGAAATTAAATTATAAACTAATTAATAAATATAATTTTCATTTAATATTTACAACTGCTTTCATTTCTGCTCCGCGAAGCTCTGGAAGAACCGGAAGTGTTTGGAAGTATTGAAGTTCTTCTTGGTAATTAAAATAAAGGGAATTCACGTGTTTATAGATTTTTAGGTACGATTTGAACGACTGCACGTCGGGTGTTTAGCAAAATGCCAAGAGGTTAGGTGGAAGAGTAGGCCTGAAGGCCTCTTAAAGCCTGAGCCGCTTCGACATAAATATTTATTTTTTTGTTAATATATTGTTATGCTATTATTATTATAATTATATTCTTATGAATATATTTCAGTACATTTATTAGGTGCACGAATTAGTAAAAAATTAACAATTCTGACCAATTTTTATTTTGTTTATTATATTAACGTATTTGTAGGCATATTTAATTTTTAAAGGGATTTTTTAAAATATTTTTTTATTTTATTCAATTGTTGTTTAAAAAGCACCTGTTTTCGCGCAAGAAATGTTACTTCAGTTCAGAGATACCGTACACAAGCCATCTCTTTTCTTCTTATGAAACCTTTAAATTAAGACCAAATATTAAATGTATTTAATGAATAAATATGGTTGATATTAAGTTTTGTAAGAAACTCCAATGATACAACGAGATTGTTATGAAAGGTAGTTTTCCCCCTTGACGCATGTTTTTATACTTTTATTTCTCCCTGTAGTAAGTAACCTTTTGGCCTTATTATCGCGATTGTTCGCTCACTATTTTTATTATTAGAGGTTCCTTGTATTTTAATATTGCATAATGATTAATATAAAAGAAATAGACGAAAATTATTTTAGTTTTTTTGTGTAATTCTATTTTATTGTTATAGATAAAAAAGTTATTTAAAATTATTCTTCAAATTCTCCTTAATTGGACTTAGTTATGATCAAAGTTGTATTGTGTTTCGTTATTCCACACTGAAATTCTTTCCCACTAATTAATTGTTACCTTTCAACCAACTAATGGAATGTTTAAAACTGGTTCTTCTTTCGGTTATAATTAATCTATTACAGTTAACAGAAAATGCTCCGCCTTCACTACGGGCGGCGGGCGAACGCCCGGCCGGCAGCCGAGCGCCCGGCGACGCTCGGCTGTTCCGCACATAACGGAGGGGCTCAAGGCGCTGTCCGGTGCGACCAGATGGCAAGATCGTGGACAAAACCTCAAAAATAAAAGTGAATTTCGGGAACTTCTGGCCATTCTACTTGAAAGAGAAGGTTTCGTACATCTGTTCTCAAAGTTTAAAGCCGAATCCCTGCCCCTGCCGGACGCTGTAGATACTTGAAGTTGGAATACCCGGTCATGGCTGTTGTGGCATCAGAGGAGATTGTAGGCTGTGGTTTGTAATGTTTATAAAAACGTACTCTAAAATATTTTTGACTATATTTTTCAGTCATTGATGTCTCTATTGGTGGTAAGTACAACAAAAATTATGTAAATTTAATGTAGATTACTGTAATGTATTTTCAAAGTAATAAGGTATTCAATATAACTAGCATAAAAGTTATGTATAACAGAATACAACACCTGAAAGTTATAGAGAAATTTATTTTATTCAATATTCATCCAATTAAAGGAAATTTTGGCTGCGTGTCACAGCAGATTCATGTTTTACGAACAATTCGAATGAGCATGTGTATCTCGTAATGGCAACCTGCATTACTGAAATGAAACGGAGTATTTGGTTCGGGATTTTTGTATTATTAACGTACATATATATTTATACAAAAACAGGATGTGTATTAGAATTAGTATAATTGAAATTAGCGACCTCGAAAACCCCATGTAGAACTTGTAATTAAATTCGATGCCATTTGAGGTTTTGGCCACGTTTTTGCTGTCCGGTCACACCGTGCGCTGGGACGAATGTCAGTTAAATAGGGATCTCCTTACGACAAAGCGATGGCACTCCTTCCGACATCTTGCGACAAAGCGAGGGCACGAGCGTCGGAGCGGAGCTTCGCGAAACTCGAGCGGTTGTTTTCGTCCCAATGCAGAGTCCCACCAATTTTTTTCCCATTAGCAGAATTATGTATCTGGCCTGCGGCAGCACAAATGCTGTCGACTGTGTGGAGAGTGGGATCGGAGGACGAAAAATTGGCTCTTTTGAAACGGCACACGTAAAATCCGAAGCTACTTTCTTCCTCGGGGCAAGCCGTCAGCTATGTCGTGAACCGTGACCCACTGAGCATGATAACATAGTCGTAACATCAGATATGACAAATTGTTTGTGCTTCGCATTCCGATACTTTTCGCAAGAAATCGAAATTAATAATAAAGATATAACCATGTCTCGCGGTATCGCCCTCAAAAATCCTCTGAACAACTGCAGATGCTGGGAAACAAAGAGAGAGGGGGGAGTTTAAAACGTAGGTTTGTACGTGGTTCAGGTTTTAAAGACTAATCTGTGATGGTCAAAGGGGCTCTGCTCTACCAAGGTCCTTGCAGGCGACATTATGAAAACGAAATCAGAGTATATAGGCCTTTACTTGGCGTCGTAAATGCCCAAACTCGACGCTCATTGCGTGCACCTTTCTGCTAAAGTCTTGAAAAGGCGAGCAACTGAGTGCGAGGAAAATGAAACTGTGTTTCAGTCGGAGAAACAAGTGACACTCATAAAATGGCAAAAGTATTTTTTAAACAAGAGGTAATAAGTTCATACTTTTTCATCTCTAACTCTTCGCTTTTGTTTACGTCTTCCTTGCCCTCATCACAGTCGAACGTGATCAATATTACACCCACATGACACCCAACTTCGTAACCCATGTTATGTATATGTACATAGTATTGTTTTAAAAGTCTTTATTGTCCGGGTCTCAAGTTTGTTTTCTATCAACAATTTCTTACGTTAAGCATATTGCAAACTACATGTTAGAAACAAATGTTTACATTAGCAACACTGAAAAAGAGTATTAAAATATAAGAAGAGAAAGCTTTACTAAAATTTCGAATTAAACAATGTATTCTGTAGGAAAAAGAACACGCACGGAAACATATAAATATAATTTTTTATTTTGGCCTCAAAACATAATAACTAACTAAAGCTTTCGTTTGGAATAAGAAATTGCTAATAAAACAGCAAATACATAGGCATCTTGTCATAATTTGCGTAATAACAACCTAATGGCAAATTGTATGACTTCCACACACAGTTGCCTTGTAATTCTATCCATCCTCAGTCGCGTGCTCGCACACAAGAAACTTTCCCAGAGCAACATTTCCACAAACACACGGCGATATAAAACGATGAAAGACTATCGATCGCACGCAAGTGAGAGATTCCGAAGCGTGTATTACGCTCCGCGTCGCAATAAATGGGCGTTGCCCCGCACGTCAGAAGAGTCGAACGCTCGCAGACCGCCCGCTCGCCCGCCCGCCCGCACGCACGCACGCACGCACGGCGCACTGTATAAAACAGGGCCATAAATGTCACCGCGCGCGGAGCCGACCTGTGAACAAAAGAATGAAGCGGCGCGCGGCTTTTGGGAAGAAAGAGATAACACTTCGCAGGCGTTCTGGAGATTTATGGCGTCGAGGAAAGAGCGTTAAGCACTTGGAAGGCGTCAGGCGGCGAGGCGGGGCGCAGAGCGGCGGGGCGCGGAGCGGGGCACGCAACGCTTAGTTCCTCACGTCACTTCGCTCAATCGAGAGCTATTGACTTTGCGCCAATTACTTAATGGCTGTCAGTTCCTTCCGCGAAAAATTGAGGGAACGGTCGACGTTCAGGAAGCAAAGTGATTCGTAAAGAAAGGCTTAACACTGCTTTCTGTTGAACGAAGTGCTTTTGGTCGTGGACGCTTGGAAAACATCGATTCGTAACAAGACATTCCAAAGGAGATGCGTTCTTATTGATTGGCTGCCAGCCATTTTACTTGATCGTAAACCGTAATATGTTGATTTTTCCACTTAATGGTGAAAAGATTTGTGTCAAAGGCAATCGACCGTTTTACGCCATTAAGTCAACATTACATACAAGGGTATTATGGAAACCAATTGAATGTGGCGTCGCTGATGCTTTAAATGTATTTTTATGTGTTGAGAATTTCTTTCATACTTCGTTATTTCATGCCTACCTTTGTTCTTACTGTAGGCATTGGACTTACAAATGAATCGTAATAGCTGATAATGTTATATTCCCATTCAAAACTTCCCAACACCCAATGGTCTTGTATATTACCTCCATAGGGATACGAACTGGTAATATTGCAAATTTTAAAATTATAATCTCAGTAAAAAAAATATTTGCAGGTATGGATAATGAGAATAGCTAGAATTTAGTACAGCTACTTTTTTTACACTGTTTTGCTAATACGCACAAAAATGCACAAAAATCACCTGTAAGCTGCACTTCTGCATTATTCCCTATTTCTAATGAAATATCTGTCTCAATTAGTTCCGAAAATTTTGTCGCAAAATCTTTAAAACTACATTTGATTCTTCCCTGGATTTGCTTAACACTTCCATATTTTTGTCCCCTAACTTTTTAAGAGATTAAAACTCCATATAATGAGTCTAATTTGTGTTCACTTCTACTTCAGTAATTGCTCTATTAATCGTTTGGTATGCGAATCTACATAAACATTAAAAGACAACTGTTTTGTATGTTTATGTGAATAATGTGTAAATTAACTTCAGTAAGAATAAGTTTTGGGTCTTATTTGAAAATCGGTGTCTGTACACTTAAGAACGTAAATGTGAGAAGTCAAACGCACGAACGCTCATTCATTCTCTAGCATTAATCACGGTTTTATTTCTTCCGTATTCACTTGAAATTCTTCAAATTTAATAAGTTTCAAGACAATTCTGTTCGAAGGTTCCTGCAAATTATTGTTTAAAAATACGGTAATAAGAATGAAAATGAAATGAAACCTGCCGCGCGATTTCCTTGGTATTTCTCTTGTTCATTTAAAGATGGCAACATTCAGTGTCGCCAATCTCGTGAAAGAAAATTAGGGCGTATGAAAATTGCCTTTGGGTACTGAAGTTTAATCAACGAGGTTGGTTGGCGTTGGCTTAATTCCCGGCACAATCACTAAGATCGCAGCTTCAAAATACGTAGAAACACGTTTTTGGAAATTGATTTTAATCTCAATGCCAGAAACAAAAACAAATTATCAGTTCCCCACCATGAGACCGAGACGCGTTGAATGACACTTTGTGTATCTCGAGTGGTGTAAGGAAAATTGTCTAACCGTGAGTGACGGTCCCGCACACACGCACATTACTTAAACACTGTGTAGGTATGGTTCATATAAATACGTTGTTAACGGAACGGCTGCATTTAAGTTTGGTAATGTTATTTGTGATTTTGTTGAATTTTTTATCATTTGTATTGAGAATGTTTCATCACTAAAATGTTGTTTACATTTAATCTGTTTCGGTTACAACGTAAATATTTTCTATTAATTGTCACATGCACAATGTTCCCTTCCCTGAACAAACCAGGTTTCGATTGAACGACTCGTGTTTCCGGGTACGACTACTACTATTGCCTTTATTTTCATTAGTGTAGTGCCGGGCAAGGTGGCTCGTGGCATGAATGGATGTCACTCCGACCGGGAGGTCCTAGTTTCGAGTTCTGACGGTGGCAGGGGTTTCGACTTAAGCTTCTCAGCTGGCTCAAAATCAGCCACTGACTGGAGGAGAATTCTAGCAATTGTTTGCTTTGATGGTTAGTTTTCTATGGTTTTCCAATCAGTACTAGATGATCTTTGGAGCAATACCTTCACAAACGGGCCACGCACCGCGAGCGATCTTTCCTTCCTCTTCCTTTCCCTATCATTACTTATACCCACACTTCACTACCACTCATGCCGGGAGACCGGTCGAGAGCTCAGAGCTTTTTTCGATTGGGTTGGTGCCCCGCTGGTGGGAGATACCTGGTTGAGGAAAAAAGCCGTAGTCGACGCCGAGTCTCATCAATAACGGTGCGAGGCAATCACTGCAATCTCCCGAGCGGGAAAACGCACTAGACTTACGAGACTAATAAATAGGGAGCGGATTTATATGCCCTAGAAAATCTTTAAATATGCTTTTTAAAATATGCATTTATGACCTACAAATTCTGAAATGTGCCCTTCAATATGCAATTAAAATCAACAATATTTAATTTCGTACATAAACCTTTCTTGATAAAATTCAAGACAAGCGTGCTTGGAATGAAAAAAATTGTCCAACCATAATATAACCTAGCTTACTTCTCGGGAGAAATAATTGAAGTAAATATCCACCTTAGTGAAGTACATTGTAGGTCTTCTTTCACTTTTTCTGCCTAGTTAAAAAAACGTGATATCAAGAAATATCCTACATTTTCACAAGTATTTTATCACCTATAGAAAAAAGTTTTTAAAAACCTTTTCTAATCTGTGATCGCTTACAAGTAAATATATTCTATGAAAATAGGAAACGTTTTCTCTAGTTTAACGAGATATACAAAATATGCTCCTACAATTACAGACATGCACCAACAAGAAAAATCCGCCAAATATGCACAAATATGCCTTAACATATTAATCTTCATAACATCCAATTCTAAACAAATGTCAAAAAATTTCACTTAGCATTGCCCTGAAGCAACAGACAAAAATATGCAAAATCATAGAAACCCGCTTCCTACAAATAACCATAGCAGTTGACGCGCCCGGATCATCAAACAATGTAGTGAATATTTTACTGCGCGAGGGGGCGTCGTTTCTCCCCCAGACGCATCGAACGCCTACCTACACGTCGTCTCGCGGGGAACGTCCCCCTCCAAGTATCTCCCCAGCTGGGGCAAGCTCAAGCTCTCGACTGCACACCATGCACGTGGTAGTGTAGTCCATCTGAGCGAGTGTGTAAGTAAATGAAGAGGCGGAAACAGGAAGGAATGACAAGGAAGAGGAAGGAAAAACAGTGTGCGCAGGCCTTGGCCCTTTGTTGGCGTACTGCTCCGGCATTCGCGTGGTTTGATTGGAGAAACAACGGAAAACTACCAACCAGAGCAACCGACTATTCGAATTCTCCTCCAGACCGCAGCGGAATTCGACTCAGGTACTTTTATCGAAAATCTGTCACCGTCAGGATTCAAACCCTAAGACCTCCAGGCCAGAGTTGCTTCAGAGACAGCAAAAATTCTGGATCTGATCCCCAATTGGCCGTTCATGTTTCGAATTATAAAGATGTTACTTAAATCAGAATATCAAGATTTTGAAAACGGAGGGCTTAATAAATATTGCGTTCTAACATTTTACAAATATTTAATTCTTTTATTACTGACTTTATTTCGAAATAATTTTGGAAGGTTTGCACTTAAAACTGTCTACAAGAAAAGCTAGTCGGAGACATCAATTGATATTTCAAATAAAGAGTATTGAAAAATAACTGATCTACTAGCACAGAACAGCCAGAAACAAATTTATAAATGCAATGGATTGCGCAGAACAAGGAGACATAAATAATAAAAAAAGGAGAACGATGGATGATCAGTGAAGGAGGATGGGAGAGAATGTAGGAGGAGTGGAAAATACAAAAATAACTTTTATCATTCATTTGGATGTAAATGTACGGATAACGCTTTTTCCTTAAAATTGCTTCAAAAATATGAACTCAGCAGCACAATTTGCATAGAAAAAGAGTTTTTTTCTTAACACTGTACTGAAAGGCTTGTAAATATTTCATTGGTTATTATTTTCCAATAGAGTAATAATACATATAATTTTGGTCATAAAAGATTGTGCATCAAGAAATTAATATTTCACGGTAAACGAAAAGCGGTAAATAATGAAATAGAATATACAGAAACGCTCATATTAAAAAAATTACGGAACCACGTCATAAAATGAACTACAACATTTGTTGCCTTATGGCACTTTTATATGTAGTACATATACTGTTATCTGTCACTGAAAACGGAATAAAATGCATTTAAGGAGAGTGCTTATAACATATCTGGTTATTTCTTTTAGATCTTGTAAAAAGCAAAAAAGAGTTAAATATGACACATAATAAGTTGATAATTAATGTTCATTTTACATTGTGATGTTTAGTTTTATGAATGCCAGATACTTGTCAAAACATGTACGGTTGTAATGATTGATCATCAGCTACGAAGAATAATCGGTAGTCATTAAGCGTAATTATCTTTCTATAGACCTCCCAGACATTCCGTAAAATATGAGACTTCAACTAATGCGTCCCGTTGCTCAAGAGAGCCTTTTGTCCCATGTCCCATGTTTGTCAAAACTCAAGAGAGCTTTTTGTCCCATGTTTAAGAGCTGGAGGCAGAAAAAAGAATCGATGGGTTACCGACAATTTCTACTCCAATATTAACAGTCTGTCATTACGGGTATTAACAGTCTGTTATGATTATGCTTTAAAAATGTAACGGGACGCTCTGATTCAGTAAATTTACGTAATCTGTGAAATTCTAAAGAGTTTCGCTCACGTCTATGTTGCTTGCGGTTGCAGCCCTCTCCCGAGATCTGGC
Source organism: Acheta domesticus (assembly GCA_031308135.1). NCBI lineage: Eukaryota > Metazoa > Arthropoda > Insecta > Orthoptera > Gryllidae > Acheta > Acheta domesticus. Next base: position 177,926,137 of record JAHLJT010009436.1, on the reverse strand, counting down.
CACGCACTAACATCGTGAGGGTAACCTTGATATCACCTTAGCAGCTCACTCTTAGAAAACGAAACTTTCTTGCAGAGAACATAGTGTTGGACCTAATTACACATTCTCTTGGAAAGATAGAATAGTTCTGAAAACCCTGCGTATTAAACTTTCTTCCACCTATGTTATACTGCGATTTTCGTACCTTTGCCCCTGACAGGAATTAGCTGTTTCGCTGCCGTCCAATCGGAAGCTTGTATTTCGCGACAGTGACGTCCCTATGGTGACGTTCAAGCTTCCGATTGGATGAAACCAGCAACAGCTCATTCATGTCAGGAGCAAAGTTACGAAAATCGCAGTATGAGTGTCCCACATTTTCTCCTAACGTATCTGGGAGCCTTACCTTAGTAGCTACTCAGAGTAATTAATTAAATCATAATACTAGTATGATTTGGATAAAGAAATAATTCTCTCCCATAATGTAATAATTATCTCCCAACATTAATGACAATATTTATTTTGCATAATAGTTATTATGAGTTGTAAAAGTAATAATTTTCTGTTATATGGGTTGCAAAGATGGGAGAAGATACGTTGGCGAACTAGCTGGTAGCCGGAGTCATTGGTTTCTACGGCAACGATATCGGCAAACTACCTGCGAGTGGAATGGTATCGAACTAAACACATTTAGGACACAGTGGTCACTTTGCTTGGACTCGTGCCTAACTTGGTGTCAAGGCCTCAGCCATTAAAATGTTCTATAAATTCCAACACATTTATTGCTAAAAGACTGTTTTGCCGAAGTTTGTTAGGAAAAATCATCGGCAAACATTTAGTTTCAAGCACGGCTTCTCCCACCATTCCAACTCACAAAAAGAAGAATTATTACAATGATCAACTCTTATTATCTGTAATACATAATGGCTATAAAAGGTAATTTATTTTGAAGAAAATTTAAAGAAAATAGTTCGATCAAATTTTGGGTAGATATTACGCATAACGAGTACAAGTATCAATGAAAGAATAAAAAGAACGGGGCTAAGTAAATTTATGCATAATTTCTGAGTTCATTTACATTAAAAATAGTAAATGTATTAATTAATTTTTGGATGCAAAATACTCTTGCTAAATCAAAAATAAGTGTCAAACATTTACTAGTGCTTGCTCACCAGAGGTATGGAAAAAATAGATATTTGGAGATATGTGCATGCAATATACATCAATCAACTCAATATCAAAGTTTAGCAATATTCGCGTCCTTGTTATTGTTAATATTTGCATTAGGATACGTGTGAAGCGAGCAGATTGTGCCGCTATTGGTGGTAGCAATGGCCCGAAAAGTAGCGACGGCAGTCTTTTGAGATGTGGTGACGTCAAAACCTATCGACGCTGAGTTAAAGAGTAGAGCATGGCAGGAGCGTGACGGCGGCGGGAGGGCGCGTGGCGGGGCGGGGCAAAGGTCGCCGCCTCCTCCTCAGCCTCCGCGTTAATGGCGTAGCTCCGCCTCGCCCCGGCGCTGACGAGCGCCGCATCAGAACTCGAATGGGCGCCTCGTTTATATCTACAAAATCAAATGACTCTCAAACTCGAGCGCCTTGCACCTTGCGGCCCGCCAGCCCTCCTCGCCCTAGTCCCTCCCCACGAAAACTCCGCCACCCCCACTCCCGTCCGGATCCGCCACGCCCCGGACCCTCCCCGTCACACCAGACTCTCCCCGGCGTAGATCCGCCTCTCCTACCCAGAGCTTTCAGAACCCCAATCTGTCCTACCCTGCCCCGCCTCGCCCCACTCCTCGCCCCACCCTCCCCCGCCCCACCATGACCCGCCCCGCCACACTCGCCCCGTCCCGTCCCGCCCCGTCCGGTCTTGCCCCGTCCCGTCTTGCCCCCGTCCCGTCTTGCCCCGTCCCGTCTTGCCCCGTCCCGTCCCGCCCCGTCCGGTCTTGCCCCGTCCCGTCTTGCCCCCGTCCCGTCTTGCCCCCGTCCCGTCTTGCCCCGTCCCGTCTTGCCCCGTCCCGTCTTGCCCCGTCCCGTCTTGCCCCGTCCCGTCTTGCCCCGTCCCGTCTTGCCCCGTCCCGTCTTGCCCCGTCCCGTCTTGCCCCGTCCCGTCTTGCCCCGTCCCGTCTTGCCCCGTCCCGTCTTGCCCCGTCCCGTCTTGCCCCGTCCCGTCTTGCCCCGTCCCGTCTTGCCCCGTCCCGTCTTGCCCCGTCCCGTCTTGCCCCGTCTCGTCTTGCCCCGTCCCGTCCTGTCTTCCCGCTAAATCCCATCCCGTTCCGGTCTGTCCCGTCCCTCCATGTCCCGCCTTGCTATGTCATGCCCCACCCCTCGCTCCATCACATCCCTTCCCTTCCCGTCCCATCCCGCCCCGTCTCATCCCGTCCCGTCCCGTCCCTTATCGTCCCATGGGGCGGGGCGATCAGGTCTTTCTCTCTCGCCCTCCGCCGCCGCCGCCGCCGCCTCCGCGCTGCTAACTCCTCTGGCTCCGCGGGCGCGGAATAATCGAATACGGCTCACCTGACGAGCGGCGGGCGAAAGCCGCCCTTCATCAGCTGCTATCAGCGCTGCGTCGCGGCCGCAAGGAGCCCACTTTTCGATACACAACGCGTCCCTTTGTACACCATGTTCGCAAATGGCGGAGGGAGACAACGAACTTCTGAGAAACGATTACTCGCGCAAAAACAGACGAAGTTATTGAAGAAGAAATCTACTCAATCGTTGTTACCCTGAGCATCCTGATAGAAAGCTTCATCGTGGTGACTACTTCATCTCTTTTGTAGAAAATATAACTACCATTAGACCATTTTTTTCAAACATTACGACGAAATGTTGGTCAGATACGAACATTGTGGTCTGTTATTTGAGCATTATTTCAAAATATGTTAGTAGAGTAAACATTCAAGATGTTTGTAATGTTATAATACAAAAACTGATATTAGTTAATTAATATGAGCATATGGGTTTTTTTTAAAAATGCGATAGTGTACAGATAGAACATTCTTGAGGTAAAATGCGAATGGAATATTGAATATTTTTTCTTCCTTTTTTTCCCAATATTAATTCATTAAATTACGATGTACAGAAACTCTTAACCACGAAATGTCATCGAATCACTGACACATCACTTTCCTTCACTTCATAAATAATTTATCTAATAGACAATCTAATCATTAAAAGAAAAAATATACTTACATAATCTGCAGTAAAGATGTGGTGTTTCCCATTTAACATCAGCTTAAAACAGAAGTGAGACTTATTCTTTGCCATATCACCAAGCAAAGAATGATGAAAGTGTTCCCTAAAATAGGACAAAGACATAGAGAAGGAGAGAGTAAAAGGTGCCAAGAAATTGCAATTGAGATTACTAATATTTGGGAGACATATTTATCATAATTGGACACAAACCAATTTTAGAGTAGTATAATAAATTTTTCGCTGGAGCTAAAATGCAGCAGCAAAAGACTCTATTAATTTACCTTTGGAAGAGCATCCAGTTTCCCACAATGACATAAAAAAGAACTTCATCAAAGAAACAAGGATCTTTGGAATACTGAATGGACAAGATCACCAAACTCACTACATCAGATCAGGAAAAGTATCTTCGATGACCAACTCCCTTACCTTCACGAGAGAAAATATCAAACTGTGCTCACCCGTTTAAGAATTGGCCATTCCAAACTTACCCATCAGCATCTACTAACAAAAGAAATGCAAAAAAATTGTGACCAATGTCAATCTGCCCTTTCTATACCACACATATTATTGTTCTGTTCCATTTACACAGATATCCGCAAAAAATATGCAATACCTCTCACTCTCCCTGAAATCCTTAACAACAAATACCACATTCAAAATGTCTTTAAATTTTTAAAGGAAATTAACCTTATCAATAAACTGTAAGAAACCAAAAATCTGTTAAACACCAATATTGTCACATTGTTATATCAAATAATGTATTAGTAATGCCCAACATGTATTTTGATGATTTTTTTTCTCTGTTTATATTCTGTTGCTGTTGAATGTGATTGTAAATTGCCGTCATGTAAATTTACACTTATATTGACAAACTATGTATTTGTGCTTTAATCTTAAATTTTGTTGTATGCCCTCATGTACATTGTATACACTGTATTTTGAATGTGGTCGCTAATGACCTAGTAGTTCATGTGACCTTTTAAATAAAGCATAATTTAAAAAAATGCAGCAAATGGAAGTGAATAATGTATTCAATTCTATATTTATAAGTGTTTGTCAATTTAAACAAGTATTACATGTTGGCTAAAAATGTAAAGTTTGAACGCAGTACGATTTGATTAAAAAGAAATACCGATTTGTAAATGAAGGATCTACGGACTTAAATTCAATAATATTTTAGCGTCCAGTCTTGCATTTTCAATAAACAATTCATTTTTTGATCACTGACTTATTTACAACCCCAAAACCAAAGGCAGATTCAATTTTGCAGCACCATTCTTCGCAAACATTCTGTATCCAGCGCTGTGTATCGAAGTGGCAACCCTTTCCACGGGTAAAAAGGGCCTTTAAGAGGCGCAATATATCTCAAGAAGGGGATTAAATAACGAATTCGAAGTTAACCACCGAAAGCAATCCGCGTCTGCTAGGACGTGGATTAGCGAGCAACCCAAACGAGAGAGAGAGAGACGAAAGAAAGAGCCAAAAGAGAGAGCGCGAAAGAGAGAGAGCGCGAAAGGGAGAGAGCGCGAAAGGGAGAGAGCGCGAAAGAGAGAGCGCGAAAGAGAGAGCGCGAAAGAGAGCGCGCGCGAAAAGAGAGAGCGCGCGAAAGAGAGAGCGCGAAAGAGAGCGCGAGCGAAAGAGAGCGCGAAAGAGACAGAGCGCGAAAGAGATAAAGCGCGAAAGAGAGAGCGAGTGAAAGAGAGAGAGAAAGAGAGAGGAAGAGAGAACGAAAAAGAGAGGGAGCGAAAGAGAGAGAAAGCGAAGAGAGAGCGAGTGAAATAGAGAGCGAGCGAGAGATAGACGAGGAGAATCTTCTCCAGGTCCAACCCATGGAAAAACGCCGCGTCTATCAGAGAGCACCGCCAAGCGGCCGCAGGGAGGGGGATATTCGTATATAAACTAATAAAACAAAGCGCGGATCAATGGGTCATAAAGCCGTCAGCCCCCGCTGACCGCGGCGGCGGCGGCGAGCAGGCTGTCGCGGGTGAGTGATTTACGCGCCGCGGGGCGGCCGGCGGCCGGTGGGCGGCAGGCAGCAGGGGGCGGGGCGGGGGTCAGGGGTCGCCACGGCCCGCGGAGGGACGCGGAGGTCGAGGGTTCAAAGGCGGAGCGAGGTCCCCAACTGCCACAGTTTGCTTAGAAGCCACCGCGGGGGGAAGCGGACGTGGAGTTCCGTGGCGTGGCGCTTCCCTTTGGGTGGGAAAGAGGCTTTGGCAAGAGCTGCCGAAACTCCAAGCAGCATGCGGGGTGCTCTTTCATTCAGGCACTTTCAGCCATTGACGCTGCTCACCAAGGTGGATTCTTTCTCCTTCAACAAATTCGGAACTTGTCAAGACCGAACGGTACAGAGGAGAAGAAACTAAATACTTTCAAACTGTTACCCAAAATCTAGACAGTTTTGTTTGACAACCAGAATTTTTATGTACGCGGCAGAAGAAATTATTTACGAGGCTCAGTTGCTGCATTCTGTAAAAAAATGAAGAAACAGTATCAGATGGTGGTCAATAAGTGAAACATCAAAATTGTCTGTGAGTGAATTAAAAGGCCGAATTGTGCATGATACGACTCGGAGTAGACAGGAAATCAAAAGAACGCCGAAGCAGAACTGAGAACTCCGGGGACGTTGTGGATGCCAAAAAAGTACGTAAGGAAGAAAGAGACTTTTAAGGATAAACAGGCGTTGAAGGGGAAGCAATGTCACAGACATTTTGTGTTTGTGGGAGGGGCTGTGACGAAGAAGCAAGACAAGCAACGAGGGTGCGAAAGGGAGAAGCAAGATAGGTAAGAAGAAGGGGTTAGAGAAAGAGTGAAGAGTTTAAAGAAAGCGAAGAATGGAGAGAGCGGGAGAAGTTGGGAAAGAGAAAGGGACGAGACCCCAGAGAAAGGTGGGGTGGGGGAATGGGATATGAACTGTGGTGGTGTGGAAAGGAAGCGAGAAGGCAGAATGGAGAGAGAACCGTGGATGTGAGTGTGACAGTGCGGAGAGAAATGGCGCAGGGTCGCAACGGGCCGAACGTGGGTAGGAGCGGGACCGTACGGGAGGAAGTGCGGAGGGAGAGGCGATGGCAGTGGGCCGGGAGAGGGGGAGGATCGCGCCCTCCTCACACAGCGATTTCCGGCGGCCGCCTGGCCGCGCGCTAGCGTCGGTGATAAATGTGCAAATTTTCGAATCTAATATCCGAGTCTCCTACGTATTGCCGGTTTATTGCGAGAGGTTTAAAAAGCGAAAGTGCCTGGGGGGCCGGTTGTAAAGTGCGGAAAAATCGCGTCGCGCCTGAATCGAATACGTTTGCAGGACGTTTGAATCGCGCTCTCTCCCAAAGCGGGTAATCTGATTTCCCGCAGCCGACAAGCGATCAGCGCAAACCCAAACGATTCGGGGCGGTGATGCAGGCGATCATGCGCGCCGCCGGCCTCCTTAATGCCCCTCGTAACCCACTGGCACGAGCGCCGCCCGCGGCCTCGTGCTCGCCGCGTTCGCGACACACTTTTATTTTTCCGCGGCCGGGGAGACGTCCGAAATCTGTATGTTTATTAGAACTCACATGCGAGGACGATCATTGATATTTCATAAGCTCATTACCTAAAAAATAGAAAAATGAGATTTCTTTGACGAATTTCTGAAGTAATTCAAAAATATATTGAATCGTTTAAGTTATTAATAACCAATTGATTGAAATTAGAGGTATCCCAGTGTTTGAAATTTGATCGTATTTCATATTTTTTTAAAATTGTTAACTTTATTGAAGTTCTTATATCTCAAAGAGTATACCTGTACAATTTTTGGATATATTTTTATTTTTTCTATTACGTCATCTGCCCGAGCGTATATAAATACGTCATTATCGTATATTGTTTGCCTAATTTCCTGCAGTACCTATGAAATTGGAAAACCTATGAAGATCTGCCTATGGAAACAAGGGAATCATTGGGCTTTTCACCCTTTCCGCTGGGAAATACAACGGAAACTGATCACGTGTCCTTAACTGCCAACAGAGCAAAGTCCTTCGGAAGTCACATACTGCCTCCAGTACCCTTTGTTTATGTGCAATGTTACGTTAAGTAAAAAAATAACTTCACTACAAACTCTTGTAAAAACTAATATCGTTCGTGTATGAAAATTATTACTATTATTAATACTAGTCTTCTCACGTACACACTTTCAAATATAGGGTAAATATCATTCTCCTAAACGCTAACCTTGGAATAAGAAGTCTAAAAATGTCTCACTTTGTATATTACGACATTGAAAATAAAACGTATCTCGGGGACACGAAATTCAGGTTTTAAGGCTCTAAAATACATAATTTCGAGTTACATATAATGTACGATAGTATTTTTTAGATTTAAAAAAGACTGAATATGCCTGTTACAAGCATTATACCTCATCTTCCTAGTCATTGATTCCCTCTTGATCAGGTTTTTTCGTTCAGTTTCCGCGATCCTTTGAGCTAATGCCGAGTTGGCCTCTTCTTTTGCTTCTGAACATAAAACGTAACTTCACTCTCTAAGAACGTTTTCCAGAGTTCAGTGAGTAATGTGCTTCTCCAAATTAACTTTCTCCGTGTTCTTGCGGTCGTTTAAATCGATTTCTACAGGAAGGACACAACGAGGAATAATAGCCAAAATCTTTATCTTTTCTCTTTTGCAAAATTTTTTATTACACAAATATTGTCTCATCATTTTCGGCCAAAAACGCTCGTTTCTTTATGAATTCTCATTTCCACTTGCATGTGGATTAGAACAGAGGTTCAAGAATTTTAGAAGACGTGCACAGAATACACTTTTCCCATTAGTATGTCACACACAGTTTCTACCTTTTTTTATTAAAAAAATAAATATAAATAAAAATTAGTGAGTTGCAGCGTGTTGGCGGTTGCATCTGCACACTACATTATTTTATTTATTGGTAACACATATTTTTTTAAGTTTATGCATTCCTTCTCCATTTAAAATTTAATTATGACAAATCTCTCAATCCCTCGCGTGTGCAATATTCTTAAAATAATTATACTGATTTATATTCATTAATTAATATTTGAAATAAAAACTGCAAAAACCCTTGGTATAATTCTCTATAATAATTCTTTTCGAAAAATATGTTTTCAATATTTTAACATTTCAGGATAGGTTTTCGAAATATGCACAATAAAGCCTTTTAATGTCATTAGCTCGGATCTGATCCGATTTTCATCAAATGATATACCTTAACTTTGAAAACAAGAGGAAGGTCACACTCTCGACATTAATTTTTGAAGAAGAAAAAATAAACAACAATATTGAGTTGTTTGTCAGAGACGGGGCCAGGGACCTTGAAGGGGCGGAAGAAGGGACAGAAGAAGCAACGGAGTAGAGATGGGACAGAACCGCAACAGATACGGAATAGGCAGGGTTCGGACGAGACAGGGACAGATTGGGGACGGGCTAAAGCGTACACAATATATAAAATTAAATTATTAAATGAATAGAAAGATTTTTTCCCTTTTTCAATTTTATAGAGTGTTGATTAGGTATTATTATTTTGCTCACAATTACAATTGATTTATCTCAATCTCGATCAAATGTTCTGAATCAATACCTTTATTTCAGTGGTACAAATCTAACGGTTGACCAATAGGTTCTGTAAAAATTGAAATTTTTGAAAATTCGGAAACTTCAATAAGTAAGACCTTCGCCATTCTTTCAAGCGTTATTTGTTTGAAACAAGTAAAATTTCTCGAAAACGCAACCGTTTTCTGTGAAAACTAGCGGAAAATTCCGCATTTTCAGAAACGCTCAAACGCAATTTTCTCATAAATGGCTTCAATTTTTTTCTTCAAGCTTTTGGAATGAATAATGCTATATGCACTCTTCAATATGACGTTAAGTTTATTTTGTGCTATTTTTTTCGTTTTTTCAAAAATTACACAACTGTACTTCTTTTTAAGATCTCTCTCATCTTTAATATGCACATTACCAGCAATTTGTAAACTTTATTATAATTGTGAGAGTAAGTGCTTCAAATAAATTCACATGATTTTTGAAAACTCAAACATTTTCTGTGAAAAAGAGATTCAAATTACGCAGCTTTAGTTGCGCTGAAACGCAATTTTCTTAAAAAACAGCTACAAATTTTTAAAAGAAAATTGCCATATAGGACGAGGTTTTACTGTTCTTTAATATTCTCAAATTAATACATCCGTTCTACCATTAGGAAACAGAAAAATTAAGAAAATGTCAAAAAATGTACTTTAGGCAGCTGGGCGGCGATAGCTGGTAGCTGGCAAGAGTATGTGGCAAATTCCAAATAGCAAGCCCAGACTCAAGGAAATAAAAACCTAATACGGGAAAGTCTGTGCCATTCTGTAGCCCCACTAGTTACATTCCCGTATACGTACGTATATACGGAGTAATATACATAGTATAGGGAAAGTTATAGACACGTTTTAGGGTCCCCTGATACCGAAACAGTGTTTTTTTAAACGTCCGTCCGTCTGTCTCTCTGTCTGTCTCTCCGTCTGTAAACAACACTGACTCCTAACCCATATGTACGATTTCTCCCACAATGGATATTCCCAAATCAATGTGCTTCCACTTGTGGCCCCGTGATTTTGAAAAACTTTCTTCAAAATTTGGAGGCACATGAAGCCCCCCGGACATTTCCGAAATTTTCTCAAAAAATGCTCCAAATTTTTTCATTAATTTTTTTTGCAAGAATAGAGCAAAATACATTTATTAAGGTGGCATAGGCCTCATTTTCATGGTTAACTATGAATTTGTTCGGCGTCTTTTTACAAGGATGAAATTGAAGATAGAGATTTATCCTCCAAATAAAATTTTGTTCTCCGAAGTGAGTTCTATCATTTTTTTCAAAATTTTAGTAGTTTTCACTCAACATTTCGTGCAATATTTGTAATTTAAAAAAAAACAGAAAACGATTTTCTCAAAAACAGCTCCAAATTTTTTCTTTAAACTTTTGGTAGGGATAGTGCTAAATGTGCTCTACGAAATGGCATAATTGCCACATTGCTCTATTCTGTTGTTTTCTCAAAAATTACAAAAGTATAATTTTTTGACTTGCCTCCCACATCGATAGTGTTTAGGTAAGTGGCGATTTGTTCTCATTATTATATTTACAAGTAAATGTATTTTAAATAATGTCAAGTAAAGTTTTTGAGAATTCAACCGTTTTCTGTGAAAACAAGCTAAAATATCCGCATTTTCAGGAACACTCAAACGTTATTTTCTTGTAAATAGCTCCAAATTTTTTCTTCAAATTTTTGGAACGGATAGTGCTAATTGCACTCTTTAATATGACGTAAAATTCAATTAGGGGTATTTTTTTGTTTTAGCAAAATGACATAAATGGAATATTTTTTAAAGATCTCTCACACCTTTTATATGCACATCTTCGGCAATTTGTAAACACTATTTTATTTGTGAGTTTATGTGCTTCAAATGACTTTAAATGACGATTTTTGAAAACTCAAAAATTTTCGGTGAAAAAGAGCTTCAAATTTTTAGTAGCGCTTAAACGTCTTTTTTTTAAACGGCTCCAAATTTTTCGAAGTAAATTGCCATTTACGACGAGGTTTTACGGTTCTGGAATATTTTAAAATTAATATTTCTGCTTTATCATTACAAAACCGAAAATTAAAAAAAAATATGTCAAAAAATGTACTTTGGACGGCTATAGATGGCAGCTGGCACGAGTATATGGCAATTCCGAATAGCTAGTCCAAACCCAAAGAAATTGAAAACAAATAGGGGAAAGTCTGTGCCATTCGGTAGCATCACTAGTTTTTGGCCTGAAATGGTAAATCAATATTTGTTGGCGGTGGCGGTGGCGGTGGTTGTGGTGGTTGGTTTTTGTGGTGGTTGGTTGTTGTGGTGGTGGTTGTGGTGATGGTTGAGGTGGTAAGGTTACATTGTCTCGGAAACATCCACGCTCAAGTTTAATTGCTAAATTTGAAAAGAATTTTCCAAGTTGAAAGGCATAGGGTCAAGGGTTTCTCCAAATAAAGTAATCCATCCAGGTCAATACAATGTATATAGTTAACTTCAAATATGGAATATTTTCGCACACAGTCAGCTGGTAGAATATTGTATGTTGGCAAGTTAATGTCTAGGCCTTTTAAAGTCCCTTGTGTGTCACATTTGCGCCCAAATCTTTTGTGCTGACTGATAACTGAGATAGTATACTGTGTCTCTGTATGTACTTGCAATTGAGAAACTGGACCCCTTCTCCCAGAACAATGCAGTGCACAGCACAGTGTCCAGCTCCGAGGTGGAGCACGGGCTATCAAGGACACGCGATATAGCCTCGCTCACGTGACGGTGCAATATTGAGATGGGCGTAAGGATTCACGGAGGAAGGAGAAAGGAGGAGGAAGGGAAACTTCACGGAGTGAAGTTTGGGAAGATCAAGGGCCATCTTAAGTGAAAAGAATTTCCCAGAAAGCAGTAAGTGCTGCGGGAGGCATGGTAGGGTTTTACATTGATGGAAGTTAGGGAGGGGGCCAAATGTAGCCCCAACACAAAAGTAAGAAACTACCTAACACGAGAAAGTATTTTTACTTTCCCGTATATGTACGTATACACAGAGTGATATACGTAGTATAGGGAAAGTTATGTAAATGCTGCGCGAAAAAGTGGCTAATTTTTGGCGGAAAAAAATTAACTGCCGGGCCGTGAAAACGAATAAGTGGATAAAACCAGTTGCTAAATTAAGAAACAAAATACCCTAACACGTGATGTAGCCAGAAACCCTCTTTTCTAGGTCCTTGATACCGAAAACCCAATTGAAAGGAAAACGTCCGTCTGTCCGTCTGTGAACACTGCTAGCGCCTAAAACATACGTACGATTTCTTCCAAAATGGATATTCTCAAGTCGATCTGATTCTAGTCGAAGCTTTGAGATTTTGAAAAAGATTCTTCAAAATTTGGGGGTACTTTGTATGAAGCTCCCCCGGGATTTTCAAAATTTTCTCAAAAACGACTCCAAATTTTTTCTTTAAATTTCTTGTATGAATAGAGTAAAAAAAACTTATTAACATGGCATATGGCCAATTTTCACGGATAACTCTGAATTTTTGAAAATTGTGAAAGTTTGATTTTTTTTTCGGCGTCTTTCTCCAGCTACAAAATTGAAGATAGAGATTTTGTCTTCAAATAAAATTTGTTCTGCATATTGAGTTCTTTCATAAAGATCATGTAAATGTTTATCAAAATTTTAGTAGTTTTCGTGCAATATTGCGTGCAATATGTGCAACATTAAAAAATTACAAAAACAAGATTTTCTCAAAAACAGCTCCAAATTTTTTCTTTAAACTTTTGGTAGGGTTAGTGGTAAATTTACTCTATCAGATGACATAAAAGCCATATTGGTCTATCAGTTGTTTTTTTCAAAAATTACAAAAATGTAAATTTTTTTACTTGTCTCTCACGTCGTTAATATTTACATTATCTGCGATTTTTTCACATTATTATATTTACGAGTACATGTGCTTTAAATAATGTCAAGTAAAGTTTCTCGAAAACACTACCGTTTTCTGTGAAAAGTAGCTCAAATTTCGGCATTTTCAGAAATGCGCAAACGCCATTTTCTCATATATGGTTGCAAATTATTTCTTGAAACTTTTGTAAGGGATAGTGCTAATTAATATTTAGTATAGCGTGAAGTTTATTTTGAGTTATTTTTTTGTTTTTTCAAAAATTACATAATTGTAATTTTTTTGAAAGATGTCTCACATCTTTATTATGCACATTAACAGCAATTTGTAAAAATTATTATATTTGTCAGTGTAAGTGCTTCAAATAACTTCAAATAAAGTATTTTGAAAACTCACTTTTAGTAGCGCTAAAACGCCATTTTCTCTTGAACGGCACATAATTTTTAAAAGAAAATTGCCATTTAGAACTAGGTTTTTGTGTTCTTAATATTCTAAAATTAATATTTCGTTTACCAATAGGAAACCGAAATATTAAGAAAATGACAACAGCATATTATGCAATTAGTTTATAACGTTGTTCTTTTTTTACACGAATAAGAAGATATTACCAAATGAACGACGTTAGAAGTGAGTTCTGTAATATCTTCTTACGAGTGCAAATAATTATCATTAAAAACGAGTTGCATACACTATTTTTTGTATAACAGTATTATAAGGATTTAAGGGAGCGAAATTAATTGTGTTAAGTTGTAATTCGTAGTTGTAGTAGATCTCAAATTCATAATTTTTCATGAATGCTACCTAAGCGACAAATTTGTTTACATATGGCAATTAGTTTGAAATCGTGATTCAAACATAATGGATTTGCCAAGATAAATTGTGGAAGAAGCTACAAAAGCAGAAAATGCTATGATACCGAAAAAGCCTTGCAAACTTTATGAGATAGAGTACTTAAAGGTAAGGAAATTTATGGATAAAAAATATGCAAATTTATTATGCAAAACTGCTTTTCTTTCGTATCTATCGGTGCAGTTTGGTTAAGTAAGTATAATGCACATGCTAGAATAAAGACGTTTGTTAATTTAATGCATGCTTCTTTAAACATTAAGTCCACAGCATGTAAAGCGTCGACACTATGGTGCACTTATTCCAAATTAAAGGAAATGCTAAAGATCAAAGAGAATATTGATATTGGAACTTTTCACAAAGTATACGTTCATAAGTTTACTTATGAAACACGTAAATGTGGGATATCAACCAATAAAGGCAATGGAAGTTTCCCAGCAAGATGTAAACACACTTCTTACAAAAGCTGATGATGAAACTTTTCTTTAATGAAGGTATAATAATGACAGTGGCAATAATAGTTAAGTTTTATTTATTAACTGCTGTATCGTATTAATAACTGGTATGATTTTCAGGTTGTTGCTATTTTTGGCATATTTGGTACTTGTAGACGTGTCGAATTGTACAATTTGTGCATCAACGATGTGAAAGAAGAAGGTTCTGTTTTGATAGTGAACAAAAAATAACAAGCCCGGAATATTTACTATCGTATCCAGTGAAGAATTTAATTATGTTGAGGTCTGTAAAAAATACATTTCCTTAAGACCCTTACTTGTTAAACACAAAACACTTTTTTGTTTTACAATCATGGCAAATGCAGCTGTAATCCAATTTTTTAAAAGTAAGTTTTTTCATTACGTATTTGATTTTACTGCGAACACTGCAATCTATTTAAATGGTACCACTGCCTTCTTTAAATTCCATAACTGAAAATATATAGGGGCCGTGACTATTACGTCAGTGATGGCTCATATTTCGTGCAGAAATAGGGATGACTTAATTATTCGTGCTATAATATACCATACTATGAACGATTTTCTTAATGTAAAAGGGTTGTTTATAATACTGGTATACAAAAAAATGTACTTTTGGCTGTGATAGATGGCAGCTGGCAAGAAAGAGTATGTGGCAATTCAATATAGCTAGCGAAAACCCAAGGAAATAGAAAACTAATACGGGAAAGTCTGTGCCATTCTGTAGCACCACTATTTCTATTTTGTTCTACTACCAGTTTAATTTCATCACGTTAATAGGATTTTTAAAAAATTGTCCTTTAATTTTTTTAACATCAATTTATGTAGAAAATTAATCAAAATCGGAAACTATAAAAATGGAAATTATTGAAATAGTTGATGTCACTAGCCATTTTTAATATGTGAAGCGACAGCGACTCATTTACAAATAGTGTTTAGACTTCAAGGAATTTCTATTAACTCTTACATGCAAAGCCTCATTTGGAGAATTAGGAAAAAGTCGCAATTTTTGGTATTTATGAAAGGAAATTATATTCTTTGCAAAATTAACACATAACTATGCATTGACACTGCACTTACCGAAAAGCACCAACTTATCTGCGTTAATTGGTAGCAGGAAAATGTTGCGTCGAAGAAAGACTCAGCCGAGCTGCAAAGTGAGCGTAATAGGAGAAAAACCCGTCAGGGAGCGGAGTGGGGACAGCTGAATCCGCACAGAGCATGACCCCTGGCGCTCAGCGGGGGGGGGGGGGCAAGGATGGCGAGGGGGTGGTGGTGGGTGGCGAGGGGGTGGTGAGGAGGAGGCGAGGGGCTGGCGAGGGAGCGAGGGGCGAGGGGGCGCGAGGGGGCGCGAGGGTGGCCAGGGGGCTAGGGGGCGCGAGGGGGGCGAGGGGTGGCGAGGGGCGCGAGGGTGGGGAGGGGCGCGAGGGGGGCGAGGGGGCGAGAGGGGCGAGGGGGGCGCGCGGTGAGGGGGCGAGGGGGCGAGGGGAGGGGGCGAGAAGGAGCGAGGGGGCGAGGGGTGGGGGAGAGATGGGGCGAGGGGGAGCAGAGCGCAGGTGGCTGGCGCGAGAGGGCGGCCCCCGCGGCTCCGCTATCTGCATCCCCAGGTGGCGCGACCGCAGTTAGCCGCTCCATTGCGTCATATTAGGGCGCGAGAGGGCAGAAGCGGCGGCGAGAGAAGTTGGCAGCCCTTATCTCCCGCCGACATCCCGCCGCCGCCGCCGCCGCCGAGCGCGCGGAAGAAATTATTTCCCTCTGGAAGGAAAGGAAAAAGAGGGGAAAATCCTCCTCGCGCCTCGTGCTCGTAACTTTTTTGGCCGCGTACCAAGCAAATTTCCTCCGCTTCGTCATATCCCTTTGTAGGGGCCTGTCAAGCCGCGAGGTTCTGCGCCGGGGTGTCGTTCGCGCGGGGGCGGGAGGTGGAGGTGGGGGCGGCGGGCGTTGACAACCGAAGACGGTGGTGGCGGCGGTGACAACTGCAATGAAGTAAGACCGGGAGCAGCGCTCCAGTGTCTGATGACGGCTATGACCTGAAGGAGACCTGTAGCCAAGGGAGTTCAATGAACAAGGAGAGGAAACGTGTGAAGATCAGATAGGGATGTCGGAGAGGAGACAACGGGAGAGTAACAAGTTTAGTGGCAGCGGTGAGGTAGAGATGTGAAAATATGCTGAAGAGACAAGTGGACTCGAGCAAAGTGAAAAAGTCAGAAGAAATGAAAAGACAACCTGTGACGGGAATGGGGCTGGCGACAGACGGTGAGCGAAACTGTGTCGATGGATGCACGATGACAACAGTTACGACTTCTTCAAGGCCAAAAGCGAAGCTGCTGACGCTGTTCCTGTTAATCGATTTCATAAATTAACAGAAGGGGAAAGGAGACAGAGGGGAGAGAGAGATAGAGAGAGGGGGGAGAGATAGAGATAGAGGGAGAGAGAAGTAAAAAAGGAGAAAATGGAAACAAGAAAGAAAAATGAAAGAGAAATGTCACAAATGGAAAAGAGATGGAACAGAAAAAGATAAAGAGAAAAAAGAGTGAAAGTTAGAAAAAGAAATAAATAAACGTGACACAGGAAAGAAAAGAGGAGAGAAAACAAATAAAATATATATGAAATGGAACAAAAGACGAGAAAAAAGAGGTAAAGACAAGGGGAGATAAAGGAAGAGATACGACACACGAGAACATAAGAGATGCAGAGAGAGAGAGAGAGAAAGAAATAATGAAAGAAAGACAGAAAAGAAGGAAGGAAGGAAGAAACAAACACACAAACAAAGAAAAAAGGAACAAAGAAGGAACAAAAGAAACAAGGAAGGAATGAAAGAAACAAAGAAAAAAGAAAGAAAGAGAGAAATTGGGGCGATGCGCCGTGCGGGCGCAGGTGGCGACGGAAAGCGATGACGGACGGGGCGACGCGGAGCGAGGCGGGGCAGAGGAAGTTATGGGCGAAGGGCGAAGGGCCTGGCGATGACGGCGCCCATCCGCCGCGCGGTTTATATCCCGCCCTTCGGAGAAGAGTCGATTCTGCCCCGTAAATCGGGCAGTCAAGCGGCGCGCCACTCTTCGTAACGAAAGGCGGGGGCGGGGTGATCGGGCTTTGTCTCCGCTGCCGCCGCCGCCTCCGTCAGCCGCCAGACGGAGCCTCCGCCCGCCGGCTCACAGCCTCCCTTCGCCTGGAATCCCCTTTTACACAAATGCCTCTAATATCGCCACTTTTAAAAGGAGACGTCTCCTCTTCGAATAGAACTCATATGACACTGGCTTTGGGAAGCATTCTCTATCGATTATAGGTGCTGGTCTTCTTTTCTCTCTGTTCAAGAACTCACAAATGTTAGAGGTACATTATAGAAACGTATACCAAACAATATTCTTTGCATATTTTAGGATACTTGCAGAAATAAAAACCATTCTATTTCACGTATCGTTAGAAAATAACATTTTTGTAATCTCAATTGTGTACGTTCAGATATAACGTACATACACTTGTCTAAGCGAAGATATCAGTTTCCTTGTGACTTCTGACAACATGGATAACAATTTCTTGGCGCAAAAATTGTTTATTCATTGCATGATAAGTATTCAACAGTTTACGTTAAGGTTCATTTGAGCGACAATACATGAAATGACTAGGGAATGTCATGACTAGGACCCGGATAATTATGTAATTACATATTTCCGTAAGTTAACTCTATCAAGTCAAAACCACGATATATTTACGTTTCATGTCGATTAGTGCCTAAAAGCTTTAACTTTTTAGTACATATCTTTATATATTTTATCCGAAAGTACATATATTTACACATTTTACTCAAAAGTACATATTTTTTAATGTTTCTTAATATCACAATTTTTCTGCATTCTTTTTATAATTATTCATTAATATTATATTTTTTGATAAGGAATCACCCAAACAAACAATTCAGCATTGTCAAACAACTTTTCTGCATCCTCTTTTCTAAATTGGAGCTATTGCATCGCGTAAAAATGTCGATATTGCAGCACGCAGTATCCTACAAAAGGGCAAGGCGTTGTTGCACTCCAAAGCTTCCAGTGTCTAGATTTCAGCGCGGGTGTAACAGAGAACAAACACTGCTCGGAAAGGAAATTGGTGTATAAAAATGTCTAGCAAGCGATAACTCCCGCCCACAACGCATTTCCTACAGGTCCCCCTTCACCTTAATACCCTTCGGCAAATATTACACGCACGAACGCAACTCAGAAAGCGCCATTGACAGTTTTCTTTCCCCGTTTGTTGCACCGGGGCCTAAACTCGTGTGAGGTGAAAATCGGAAGTGAAGTCATGATATGGCACTGCAGCTTTTGGAAAAGAAAAAGACAGAAAATAATTCACGGCGATTGGCTTAAACCTTGTGGTAACGCAGATTGTTACCTTGTGGTAACGCAGAATTTGCCACAGGCAAAGTTTGTTTTATCTTTTCAGAGAAGTCTAGCAATAACGTCTTGGGTAAGAACATTATTAAAGAAAGCAGAATTTGTGCTATCTAAGAGTCAGTTTATTAAATATCAACCAGCATTGTTTTTATTCCCTAATCCGTGCATAACATTGAACAGTGACATGGGACAACATTTAAATATACACCAGTAACTTTGTGCATTGGTCGGTGCAACGTCCTCGAGCAGATAATGGGAAAAGTTTCACTTCTAATCCTCATCGCATCTAATCATTCCTCATCGCAAAAGATTAAAAAGAAAGCTACCAAGAGAATTTTTCGATACCCTATAGACAAGAACTGATGAGTTCTTTCTCGTGATAACTCAAATAAGCACGATATTGTATTGTATATAATGTATATATCTACTACTAATATATTTATCTTATGCGGCTGCAGACGCCAATGGCCAAGCTAGAATAAAAAAAATAAGTATTTGAAACAAATATTTGTTTCTCACTGTTACAGAGATCATTGTAAATAACAGAATTATGTGTAGTATTATGTTTTAATTTTGCTCTTTACGAGTATATTAACTTTACAGATCAATATTTAAGCAAAAGCATTTTATTAAAACTAATTCTTCTTCTTTAATTAAGGTTAACACCTGTTTTTCTTCATACTTCACCGTCAGGATGATTCAGGAGATGTGGAAATCTAACTTACGATCCATCTTTTTTTCGGTCTGCCTGGATCGCGTTTTCCAGTGGGTTTTGAATCTCTCGCAATTTTGATTACTCTTTTGCAGTCCGCAGCAGTCCATTTGCAGCAAAACTAATTGATATTATAATTAAAGTGTTACATATTTCTTACTTTTTAGTACATATTTTTATACATTATAACATGTACATATTTATACATTATAACATGTACATATTTTTATACATTATATATATCTATATCTATACTAATATATAAAGACAGAATTGCACTGACTTACAACGCGATAATCTCTGAATCTACTGAACCAATACTAATGAAACTTTTGTATTAGCTTCCTTTAAAGGTCTGGAGTAACATAGGCTATGATTTACAATCGCAAACCTTACTATATTCACAAAATAATTACTTTTCCGGACATTTTTCGCCTGGCTTTACATCAGAGATTCAATAGTGGATCAATGTCAATAGTTTAGCTGCGCGCCACCAGAGGATGAGGTCTGAGATCTTCTATTATTTTCATCAATGTAAAGGGTTGTGTATTTAGAGGACTGTTTGTTTATTTTTCACAGTCAGTTGTCTAACCATAAATATTTGTTTTAGTGTAATAGTAATAGTTTTTTTCGCTTTATTTAGAAAAGTAACTTGAATATTGATTTTAATTGAGTGTAGACGTGAGTGCATTAAGTGTACAAGAGACTGAATGTTTGGAAGATATCATTTTACGATGAATGTGGTTAACATTGCCGTAAAAAGGTATATATGCACATATGTTTAATTGTAGTAAATGAAGCATAACTATTACGTATTTGCAGGTTAAGCGAGCGACAGTGCGATTTACGTGTTATTCTGAAACTGATGGAGGAATGCATGCTTCAGAGAAGTGTTTTAATATATAGAGAGTACCTTTGGGTGCTGAAGGAACGGTTAAATTCATGACAGTTCGGCATTAATACAATTTTTAGTAAAACGGCAGTACAATTAAAGTAAAATAGTATTGGTAAATGGGTATTTGGTGGAATTTAATGTGTGACAACGCTGGTTTTGAAGGTTGTTATTTTAAATAAGAGAAAAAGTGTTGTCAAGCCGAGATTCACTGTGATCTCGGACTTTTGGAGATATTATAATCGCATAAGTGGTTAATGGCTCCTTTTGGTCAGCCACAATTTATCAAGGATCCTAAAACAGGTACTAGACTCCAATTAAAATTACTTTAATTATTTCTAACCGTCAATTGAGGCGGCAAGATCAATTTCAAACTTTTCTATATAAATACGAAGAAAAAATATGAAAAAGAGTAAGATTTATAATGTGTCAAGTTATTGTAAGTTTTGGTATATAATACATAAAATTCCACAAACAGAATAACGTAAGTACATGCATTTAATTTTTTACTTCAGATTTGTTTATTATTTTTAGTTATAAAGAGAAAGGAGTTTGGGGGCCGGAAACCCAATAGGACTAAAATTTAAATATTTTTAGTGAGAAGTGCTGTAGTGTGTAGAAGTTTTTTTGGAGCAAGGCAGAGAGGCGTGATAGCGTGGAGGGAATATACGGTAGAATAGATAGGAGTAGGCTCTGCCACAGGGCGGGAATAGATGGAATTTCATTTTATGTTTAATACAAAATTATGATAAATACCCCGGCAATGCGGGGTTCTTCATAAGCTACAAAAAGTATTATACAGAAAATTAATCTAATATATAAAAATCAATGTTTATTGGTTCGTGCTTAATGCGTTGCCGCCGCAGCATCCAATTGCGATAAAAATGTGACAACATATTGCTTGCACTTGCGGAAAGAACACAGGCATAGTACAATTATTGTAACTCCATTAGATGGTGCTAGAGCACATGAAAGCGTTTCAGTTAAATGCAATTCCCAATCCACGTGAGCTTCATTGTTGCTGGGCGTTGCTGTGTGCTATGGGGCGAGGTCGAGGAGAACACAAGGAGCAGGCGGCGCAAATTGATGACAGGAAAGTGAAAAAGAGACAGGGAAGAGAGAGATGAAAAATAAGAGATGAGGAAATAGAGAAAGAAATAGAAAATAATTAAAGGAAAAAAGAGAGAAGGAAATAGAGAAAGAAAGGGAAAATTGTGAAAAAGAAGGAAAATAGAGAGGGGAAAAATAATGAAAGAGCGAAAATAGGGAGAGGGAAAGAGAGAGGTGGAATAGAGAGAGGGAGGAATGAGAGAGCGGGAAAAGAGTGAGAGAGTGGGGGAAGAAGAGACACAGAGAGGGAAAAGAAACAGAGGGAGAAAAGAGTCACAGAGGGGGAAAAGAAACAGATGGAAAAGAGAGAGAGTGGGGAAATGAGAGAGGAGGAAAAAGAGAGAAAGAAAGAGAGGAGGGAGAGGAATATTTCTTCAATTATTTCTTCTGCGGCAGCAACGCGCCGGGTACCAGCTAGTATGTACATATCTTCCTAATTTTTAGTACATAATTATCCGGACCTAGTCATGACAAAGAAATACAAAATGTTGTAGGTTCTGGAACTGATTCGTACGGCATATCGTGTCTTTAATTGTCTTATACTTTTTTGTTATGTGGCAATTAACACTTTTTATACATACGAAATATTATAATGTACATCGTGAAAATGCAATTATTATTCAATAAATATTTCCCTTTAATAACACATTCATAACTGTATAATTAGTTTCAGCTACAATATTTTGCTTCACTAAGAAATTATTCCTACGTATATTTTTCGTTCCAAAATACGGATGGAAACAAATTGGAAAAATTCGTTAAAAAGTGACGAAACGTTGTTAAACATTTAAAAGTATTCAAAAGATGTTTAATATTTATCAAAGTTTTAAAATGTTGTTCAATATTCAAAAATTTAATCAAGAATGAAGTGCTTTCATAAATGGAAAATAGAAAATTGAAGATAATAGTATTGGGATAATTGATTCTAAAGCTTATAAGCCACTTAATTTAATTACATTAATACTGGCAATAGAATGATTATTATTAACCCAAAATGTTTCGTTCATACCATCTGTCTTTTAACAAATGAGTTACGTACAATGCCAGAGAATAACTCCATTATTAAGAAATTGTGGCCAGTGGTTAGCTGTCTTATTTTAGAAACGACGTGTTTTTATTTTAAACATTTTTCATTAACTTTCATTAACAAAGTAATATATAATTAACTGATATTTAAATGAACTCGGATAGAGTGACAGATCAGCGAAATTACAATTTTATCAATGAAACGAGTCATTTGTTGAGGCTTCAGTTTATGTTCATAATACATATGATTATATCCAGAATAAAACATCCTGACGTCTGAAATGCCTTACGTCTTAGGGGATAAACCCTCTTGGCAATCTCTAAACAACCTGGCACTTGAATAAAATGCAATAGTATAAAAGACACCTTCAGTTATTCCGGTGTTAAATCACAAAATTTGACATGACAAGTCCGATATTCTCGATCTGCACTCAATTTGTTAAAGAGTGTTCTCTCTACCTAACAACTTACGCATTCCTCATCGTTCAGAAACAGTTACGAAATCAGCTCTCACTTTTCACTTTTAGACTCGAAGAAGTGTAAACTTGTCTCCGTAATATTAATTTTGAGTGCAATGGATATTCAATATCAAGAAACTGATGCGTATCCATTGAGATCATGCAGAGGGAATCAGAGACACCAACGACCGCATGCTGACGATAATCTCTTCTCCCAAAGATCATACAGAGGGAATCGGAGACACGAACGGCCGCATGCTGACGATATCTCTTCCCCCAAAGATCATACTGAGCGAATCGGAGACACGAACGGCCGCATGCTGACGATAATCTCTTCCCCCAAAGATCATACAGAGGGAATCGGAGACACGAACGGCCGCATGCTGACGATAATCTCTTCCCCCAAAGATCATACTGAGCGAATCGGAGGCACGAACGCCCGCGTGCTGACAAAACCCTCTTCCCCCAAAGGAATGGGAATTGTCCGGCGCTGGGGGCGAGCGGCGCGCGGATGCCGGGCCTTCCTCAGGGCGCGGGGCGTGCCTGTGGCGGGGCGCGGCGGCGGCGGCCGCAGATTTGTGGGCGGCGCCCGAGCAGCGCAGCGATGCGCATTCCACGCGCCCAGCGGCCGCCGCCCGCCCGCTCTCGCGGTGCGCAGATTCCCTTCTTGCACACACGCACATGAGTGCGGGCCCTTCATTCCCTAGCATAAAAGGAGCTATAAACAATTATTGCCGCTGTAGGTTATTTTGTATGCACGACTACGGGTTTGGATGGTCCGATTAAAATAAGTTGGTGATTGACAGTTGCGATGGAAAGGAGCGACCGTTGACAGGTAGCATACTACTGAGCACGTGTTCCCAGGACACGAAAATACACACTTGAAATAAATACTTATTAAAGTACCCAAATCACACATTCATATTGTATGAAGCTACAGCTTCCGAAGCACAACTGACAATCACCAACTTATTTTAAACATTCCGTTAGATATGCTCAGATACATCTGCATTTTTTGCATCAACCCTTGAATTGCCGAAGGGGCATCAGAAGTCTACTAAAGATTGTTTTTAATGGTTTCAACTTTTTAGGTAGCTTAAAATCATTTATATTTTTATGATGTGCTTATGTTCAAAATATAATTCAACTTTTCACAAGAGTTTGCCAAAATTTGAGTTATTACAACGTCTACGGTCATGGGTAAAAGAATTCGCGACTATTGACTCGAGAACTGAAAATTGAAAATAAAATTTGGGAATATTTATGTAATTTGTCTTAATGTATTATTATTTAATTCAGTGTTCTGTTTGAAGGTTTATCGGCTTTTATTTCGGCGTAAAAATTCATTAATATTAATACAAATATTATTGCGAACTATTCCATTCATGAGTCATTAGTTTCAATCCGGCCAATAGCATTTTATAACAAGATGGTTATAAAACAATCATGGGCGCCCAAAATTAAAAAAGTTCACATGTGTCGTTTACATGATCGTCTTACAGCAGATGGCGTTTAAATATTTTCGAAAAATAAATATTTCTTCCGTGGCGGAAAGAGCTGTTATCAATACAGCATCTGAAACACTCCAAAAAAATGTTTTTTAACATTTTCCAATATTATGTTTTAACCATCAAATGGATTTATGACTTTTCGTGAAATAGCCTAACCGTATTTCACTCACGGTTTGAAACTTATCGATAAGTTTGCCAGTCGCGTAGGGACAATCAAATATTTCAGTGATCAAAATTAACATCATCAAAGAGCAGCAACACGAAAGAGGGAAGGACTTTTGCCTACCTTCAATAATTACGAATCTAAATTCGGATTCCTTGAGAATAAAAGCAATCACGCAAATTGAATATAATTCCTCTCTTTTTAAATGATTCCTTTATTTATTCCCACCTCGTCTCTGTCATTATCCTATTTTAACTGAGTTCATTTCCCGACAGTGCACAAGTAACGGGACGAGAATTGAATTAAAATGCACAATCGTGACGATTGCCTTGCGTTCACGCAGAGTCTTTTGAAAGTCCAGTTAAGAGAGCGACGAAAAGATGTGACGCGGAGTGGCCCCCCCCGATTCGGCTCAAACGCTCCTCGCCCAGTGATTGGCCTGTGTTCTCGACTCCGGCGCACGCGAACCTCACGCTGCTTCTGCCGCACGCGGCACGTGGCCGCGGCACGTGGCAGAAAGAGGCGGCGGAGCCACGAAGGTAACAGGAAAGGAGACTCAACTCCGGTGATGGGGGTATGTACCGAATAAAATATATGTATGTAAAACTTCGGTAGATAATCGGACAAATTATCTTCAGCGACATCACACGGTGAAGCACTTTATCTCGGCTTTTTTCGGCTGATAAGGACGCGCATATACTAAGGTCATTATGCACACATTATAGTGACCTTGGCATGCACGTACTTGACCAACACTATCTACACTTTAGTGCGTGTAAGTGTAGATGGCGTGACACGAACTTGGTGGCCATTGGCCGTAAATCCGTTGAAACACGAAGTCTACAGGAAGGAGACTCTACTGCGGTAGTGGGGGTATGTACTAAAAACGTCGGCAGCCACTTGACAAATAAAACATAACTAGACTTCTTGCGCTTCAGTCACATCACGCGGCGAATGAAAGAACCACGAAGGAACCTGAACTTATCAAAGCAGCCAACGGCATCAAAGCCAAGCGTTTCTGCGGGAAGCAGTATTTATTTACGAGTATTAACGGGACACGGGAATGATAGTTATCATAATTATTAAATCAACTATTATAAATTTGTCACGTAAATGCAGCACAAACTGCGTAAAGTCCTGTCAAGAGAGCTGCGATTCACTGCCTTACAATCATCTAGATGAAGTAAAAATGAACCCAATTCGGTTCCAGATCGGCTAGCACTATAATACTGCACCGTTACTACTTCTTTTCCATCTTATTGTCTTGGATTGAGGCACACCCAAAGACCACCCCAGCAGTGCATAAGCGCCAACAGACCTACATGCGTCATTATGCAACTGATCAGCGCCTTCGTGAGTAAGTTCCTTCACCCACCGCGTGATGTCGCTGAAGTAGGAAGGAGTCGAGTTTTGTTTTATTTTCCAAGTAGCTGCCGACGTTTTTCGTACATACCCCCACGATGCCTCCAACACTGGAGTTGAATCTCCTTCCTGTAGTCTGCGTGATCGGAGCCCACTGCAGCCTTCATTGTCACGTGTGGCGAGCCACGTCCTGACAGCCCAGTTAAATGGCCCCAGAGAGTTGTGCGTTTTACAAATCGCGCGGAGGCGGTCAGAGGTGGCGTGGTTGCACAGAACTCTTTCCATTTCTGAAGTCTTGGACGGTCCACGTGAATGTGTAGGAGGAATAAAGAAGGCCCAAACATTCGAAACGTTACATACCCACTTTACTCTCTTCCATGAAAATTCAGAAAGTGTAGCATTAATTTTAAACTTTACATCACTTTCTAAATAAACGAATAAAGAATTGACTAAATGTAATGTAAGATAACTCGCGTTTTCCCTGGACATAACATTTTAAACAAAATCCCAGTATAACTCGATTTTTGCTAAGTGGGCATGTCACCTTTCTATTGTTTGCTCCTTGCACTGAGTTCTTTTCTGAAGTTCACTCATTTACCCTGTCTCTTTCCACAAGTGTTCCTTCGTAATTCGCATTATACCATTATAATCACCAACCCTTCAAAATCATTCGTTTAATCCTGTACGACTATACGATGCAGAACCTGGCACCATAATAAAACTGGTTTATTTATTGATTGATGTTTTTGGGAACGGCAAATGCTATTTTCAGAACTCCCGTTGGTGCAGTAAAAGTTTTATCCCGGGATACGGCGGTGCTTCTACCCGCTGGATAGATCTGGACTACTCGTCGGCTTGCGGAGATTCCCCCATCCAGGAATCATCTTCAGCAGAGCACCGCCACTTCCGGGAGAAACTCCAAGATTCCGGCTGGTCTCTTGACATGTGTTATAGTGTAGTGCATGTAAATATAAGTGTGTAAGGGGAGAGACTAGCGCGAGGATGAGGACAGAAAGACTGTGCATGGTTCGTGGTTCGTTTGCAAGGGGCGTGTTTGTCCGATTAGAGCAACCGGGCAAAAGAATTCTCCACCAGACAGACGCTGAATTCAACCTATACTAGGGTTTTTATTTCTTGGAGCGTGGGGTCATGTTCAGGATGGAATATCTCACGGTATTTCGCGTCGTTCTCCGTCGCGCCGCCAGGAGTCACATGATCGCGAAGGTATCGAGCAGTACTGGCGATCATGAGACATCTAGCGGCGAGACCGAGAACGACGCGAAATACAGTGAGATATTCCATCGTGAACAAGACCCCACGCGCCAAGAAATAAAAACCCAAGTACAGTTATCTAGCTGGGGCCGGAAATCTTGCCCTCGTCGGAACTCGAACCCTAGCTCTAGCGGATTCACTGGCTCTGATACCAACTTTACCGGTCCATAATACCTATTTCGAAACTAATAAGGAGGAAGAGGATTTTTGTGTTCTAAAAATTTTTAATATGCTTTTAAAAATATGCATTTATGACTTTAAAATTCTAAAATATACTTTTTTATATGCAATTAAATGTAACAATATTTAATTTCCTGCATAAACCTTCTTGATAAATTTCAGGAGAAGCGTGCTTGGAATGAAAAGATATATTTTTATGCAAACATAATAAAATCTACCGCACTTCACGGGAGAAATAATTCGCTGCCCTGCGATGGTTTCATTGCCGCCTTCTTGTATGTCTCTTAAGGATTACTTCTGCACCCTGAATCACGATCCGATGTTATTTTTCCTACATCACGTCACGTTTTTTTTAAGGATTTTATGTTAGTTTTATATCACATTCAGGAACTATTGCACTTCTCAAGTTGTTACAGGAGGAGTTGTTTCAATTAAGATTTCCATTTTAGGTTATTAATTCGATGTCCTGCCGCTATCTAGCAAACTCTGTAAAATCCGCTCTGTGGAGAGCAGGAAAGACACATGACAGCAAATTTTGCCAAGTAGCGACATTTTGTTGTGGTTTGTTCGCTAGTCTGTATTGTTTCGCCTGCTGAAAGGAGACGTTGGTTTTCATAAATGTTCTATAGTGAGTAACATATGATGTTTAACATGTATTTCAATAAAAAATATTATATTTTATCATATATAATCAATATGCCACGTCGTCGCTGCTAGAACAGTCCAGATACATTCCGCTATGTGTGTGGAAGTTTCATGCCGATAAGCCTGTAGCGCAAAATAACCGAGTTAATGAGAAAGGCCTACTACCACAGTTTAGTATAACAGTTGCGAAGCTCCCTATAATTTTTTTCATCCGTGCGACCTCAGAGCTCCCAGTGGCGAGCAAGAGGCAGCACCAGTGCGTTTAGGTGCGGCATGTATATTTGCATGCTGTTTGCGCGTAGTTTACTTGATGCTATGTGATAACGATACATTTTTTATGAAGTGAATTGAATCGATTGAATATTATTATTATTATCAGCTCTTAGCTCACTTGCCATTATTAAATTATGACTGATCACATTTACGTCTTGCATACATTGATGCACGCCATTTCCTATCTATTTACGCTATAAATTGTAGGAACAATTGAAAGAATTCGCCAAATATGTCCTTTATAGGTTTTCTAAAGAGACAGAAAGGAAAGCCTTAACAAAATTGTTCGTGAATGTTATTATTGTAAACCGCATATGCAATAAGTTAATTCCAACGTTTTCAATATGGTTTCGTGTATATTTTTTGTATTTTCGACGCTTCAATCATGTTGAATGTTAAGAAAGATTATATATCAGCTAATAAATATTATTTAAATCTTGATTTATACCATTTTATCATTTTAAATTTATTATCATATTAAAATTATAATTATTTTTTAAATATTATTGTAATTTCTAGGTGTGGGATCCCCATCTCAATAAGGTTTTTTACACAGTTGTCCTTGATTCTTACAGCAATGATCCCTGCTGCGATGATCCCTTATTTTGCTTCTGTGCAGTAAATGTAGATTTTATCATCTCCTTTTGACAGTAATACATTTCTATTTTATGATAAACTTGGAATGAGTGTTTTGTTATGTATACACCACAAATTTTCAGATGTCAACATGCCGTTGCGCTGTTTTAAAGTGTTCTAAAACTTTCAGCATTAAAAATTATGATTATACTAGGTAGTACTTATAGGCTTTAAGACAGATGCCTCTTGCTGGCCACCAGGAGCGCTAGTGTCGCACGAGCTGTCAAATGGACGAATTCTCCTCCCATTAGAGCTTCGCAACTGTTATACTAAACTGTGCTACTACGTCTACTGGTATTAAACTGGGAGACTAAGACAAGCCGTGGGCATCACATAGGGCTTGTAGAACGTGTATAGAGTAGTTACGACAATCGATGAACGGTGAGAACAGCGTTGCTATTCGGAATTTCAATGGTGTGGCTACAACCTACAGTACTGACTGCTATTTCTGTTCAGTGAATGTGAAGGGATTGAACAGCAAGGACAAAGGTTTTATTGTGTATTCAACATTTCCTCAGCAATTGTATTCGTTTCCTCGTGTTTCTGATGTACAAGTCCTTTGGAAAATTTACAAGACTACCCCTCCACTGAATCTGAATGTAATGAAGAGATGGCCGATACTACATCTGACAGTGATTTCTTTATTAATGATTTTGAAAATAAACCTTAACTTTTCTAGTAAAGTTTATTAAATGATTTTGTTCGAGATCTTGGACTCACAAAGAAATACGCCGAGAGACTCTGGTCTACATTTCGCAAAAGGAACATGTTGGCACCAGGAGTGAAGTACTATTGGTAGAGATATTGCGAACAAACGTTTACACACTTCTTTTCTGAAGAAGGAACTTTAGTTACTGCAACAACATCCTGGAGGCTACGCTAAAACAAGGATATCCACAGTACGACCCTACACAACGGAGACTTTTTATCGATGACTCCAAGCGTAGTTTGAAATGCGTCCATCTTCATAATGAAAAAAAACTTTCATTTGCTCCCACTGATCTTTCTGTTATTATGCGAGAAACACAAAAATCTTGAGATCATTTTGTTTAAACTGAAGTATCAGAAACACAAATGGAAAGTCTGGTGATCTGTGGTGATTTTAAAGTCATAAGTATTCTATTAGGGTTTACACGCTGGTTTTACAAAGTACCCCTGCTTTCTTTGTAAGTGGGACAGTCGAGCAAGTTTACACCACTGAACTAAAAAAGAATGGCCTGCCCACGTAGAAAGTAAATTGTAGACTCGAGAAACATAAAAGATCGTGTTGAAAAGTCTATCATACTGTTACCTCCGTTTCATATCAAACTTGGGCTTATGAAGAAATTCGTTAAAGCTCTAATCAATGAAGGTCAATGCTTTCAGTACCATTTCAATGTCATTGATTCCCTGGCATCAGTAAGATCAAAATCAAAGAGGGTATCTTCACAGGTCCAGATATCAGAAAACGTCTATCTGATGCTAATTTTGAAGATATGTGCGCTGCAGAACGATCGGCATGGAAATCGTTCCGAGATATAATCAAAAACTTTCTTGGTAACAAAGGATTCAGACTACAAACAAATGTTGGATAGAATGATTGGTAATGATGTAGGGCAGAGAGAAAGATTTCACCAAGATCTAAAGGAATTGGATCGCAGATACTAAGGGAAATGGAACAAAAATCATGTTTGCATATTACTGTTGGTTACTAAAGAGAGAAGATCCAACACGCGAAAATCAAAACAATGATATTTCTTAAACTGAGTTAAGACCTTGTAAAATTGAAACCGTGGTCTTACCATTATTAATACATTAAGAGCCCATTTTGGTCCATTTCAATTGTATTGTTCTTTAAATCAGTATATGCAATTCATTAAACATTTCTATTTTATGATCATAAGTACGTAATATGGGAGGGTTTAGATGACTAAAAATGATAAGAAAGAAACATTCCTTAACATATGATAATAAATTAACTGTAAACTTGCCTGTGCGCATGTCTCACAGTTCTCGTATTTTCATTTTCATTTTGAAAAAAAAAAAAACCTCATGTGGTAGAGAAAAATTTACTTCAGATTCGGAATCAGCATGTCATAAATATAAAAGATCACTATTTAAACATTATGCAATGATCGAAAAGTTTAAAATTGCAGGTCAGTGGTAAATATTCACCTTAGTGAAGTACGTTCTATGTATCATTGCATTTTTTTTCTGCCTGGTTTAAAAAAATATATCAGGAAATTTTCTAAATTTGCACAAGTATTTTATCATCTTTAGAAAATAAAACGCAAACTGTGTCAAGCTCTTTGTAGACGATGATTGCTCAAAACAAATAGATCATTTGAAATGTTGAAACGTTTTAGAGACAAGTCTCTATTTTAATAAAATATGCAAAATGTGCACAAATATGTACCAAAATATGCACAAATATGCACCAAAATATTAATATATGTAACATCCAATTCTTACCAAATGTCTAGAAATTTCACTTAGCTATGCCCTAAAGCAACGGAAAAAATGTGCAAAATCATAGAAATTCGCACCCTATTAATAATCATTTAGGTATGCACCGTATCGTATCAACGTACTGTGAAGCTTTTAACATGGATTTTTTATTTTGTGACATCTTGTGGCAAACAAAATGAAAGCTCGGTGTTTAGGGACAGATGTTTTGAGTCAGTGTTCCGCAGAGATGCGCTATCGAAAACTGCTCGTTATTATGAGGAATTGACAGGGTATATAAATAATAGTTCTTTCTCCACATATACACTGAATTCAAAACTGAAAATTTAAACCCCTTTTTAAAATATCAGGCCCTGTAAATCATCTTGTGCCAGCCATCAGGACATTTCTATGAATTTATTGATTGTTTCCAGATGCATCAATCCCGAAGGA
The DNA here is from genome assembly GCA_031308135.1 of Acheta domesticus. Taxonomy (NCBI): domain Eukaryota; kingdom Metazoa; phylum Arthropoda; class Insecta; order Orthoptera; family Gryllidae; genus Acheta; species Acheta domesticus. The sequence continues at coordinate 177,894,712 of JAHLJT010009436.1, read as the reverse complement.
ATTATGAGTGTTGTATCTCGAGAGATGGCGATGTTGGAACGAGAGATCCGATGCCGACACACACGTCTTCTGGTATCGTCCAAGTAACGCCCACCAGCCGGGAGAAGCTAAAAACGACTGACTGGTATCCAGTCACATGTGGTACTGCAGTGCATACAAGTGTAAGAGATTTAAAGTGTGTTAAAGAGGAGAGATGTAAACAAGAATTAGCGTGGAAAGATAGCTTGTGGTTTGTGGCCCGTTTGGTTGCTGCTCCGGACATTCATCAAAGAAACCACAGGAAACCACCGATAAGAGCAGCCGGCTCCTAGTATATTCTTCTAGACAGATGATGTATTCGACCTACCTAGAATGATATTTTGAAACCTCTCAGATCATTTGTTAACATTAGAGCAGAAAGCACTGAATGAAATGGATTTTTACAATCTTGAAACAATACGTCTTTGTAATATAGTTCATCTTCCGCAAGTTTACGTCATTGCTCATCACCAGGGCTCGGATTCAGACGACACGTGATCTTTTCATTGGAACATTCTAAACGTAGCTAACTTGTAAATGAATGTTTATCACTACATATGTGCTACAAATGTACAGCTATTGGGGCATTTTTGTCATTTTTCAATTTTTAGGTCAGTTTACTGTATCTTTGGGGTCATTTTTGCCATTTATACGCATTTTGATTCCTTTTGGGTTTTTTTGTTAGTGAATGCTTCATGAATTTACAATGACACTCTAAAACAAAGTCTTTCATAGTATCATCAGTTCATGACGAAATTCAATACTGCAGTGGACTCTTTTTTTCTCTCAAAATTACACGGATCTTCAGTAACTTCCAAACTCTTCAAAACAAACAGTTGGAAGATCGGAGCTAACGATTGCGTTTCTTTCTGAAATAAACACTTTATATTAAATTTCATTTCATATAAATAAATTTTATATAAAATTGTAACAATAATTTTTAATGAATATATTCATTCAAATTTTTGAGTATTTTTGACAATTAGTTCAGTTTCTCCTACTTTTTAAGGGGAGTCGGAGTGGCCTGTCAGCCGGAATGTTAATATAAGGAAAATTTTCTCAGAAACTATTTACTTTACGGACTTGAAATTTTTTGTGAGTATAGATTCACTTTTTGTAAGTACTTTAACGAAGCCGATTTTAAAAGTTTTATTAGTTTTTGCAATATAAAGTTTTGTCCATTGTAATCGGTTTTGTTCTTAAAAATACCAACATTCATATGAATATTGTCAAAAGGATTTAAAATTTTAAAAAACCGCCCCGTTAAGTGTGAAAAAGGGGGTGCTACACGCTGTGTTAAAATTTGAGCATCCTACTATTAATAATTTTTGAAAAAATGTTTCCTAAAGATGAACATTTTTAAGTTACGGGAAATGGCTCCTGAAGTTTTCAGTACATTCCAGATCCTTATGCTCGGCAAACACCAACACCTATATTTTGACGCTATTAAATCCTCAATTGTTATCAGAAACAGTGTATCCAACACTAGAAAGAAAACTATTAACTATTTCTCACAACCAAAGCAGAAAAGCAACAATCACTCATTCAAGGAACGGCAACGTTGAATCAAAACGGCCACGCCCACTTCCATGCCACATTAACTTCAGAATTAAAAAATACTTAGATATGACGTATTAAGAAAACTACAAAGGAATTCATGATTCAGAAAAGCAAAAAAAATATTTTCATCATTTTTGCCCTTTCTGTAGCACCACTAGTTAAGTCATTTTACTGGTCTTTTTCAATTAATTTTTAGGTCATCAGAATCGGAGCCCTGCTGGTGTCTCCTTTGCGCAGAGCGCGTGTCGGGCGCCGAGGGCGCGGGGGCGGCGCGGAGGCGGCGAGGAGCAGGTGGGGCCCGCCCCACCCCTCCCGCCCCTCCCGCCCCTCTCCCCCCACGCAAATTAAATATCAAAGTTAAACCTCCGCCGCTCAGCGCGGCTCAGCGCCAAATGCCAGCGAGGGGTTGAGACGGCGAGAGGAGCTGCGGACGCGCGTCGCGAGCAACGGGCGACTCCAGGCGACAGGGAAGAGCGCAAAATGACGAGATGCCTTGAATTTCAAAGAAATAAAAGAACACGAGACAAAACGACACTCCAGACTCGTATAAATTATTTGCATTTGTAATTTATTTTATTGGTTTTAACCTCAGTTATATGCCAGAATACAATTACGAAAGTAATTCAACAACTAGCGTACCCTTGCGAGAAATCTCGCATGGTAAACCTCACACTTTCCCCATCCAGTTGTCTATCCTATCCAAAAAGGAGAAAAACTAGTAATGTACACAGAATATCAAACAAAATAACAATGCAATTGATGCAATTGATGTTGGAAACAAATTGTCAATGAAAGTTTATTCAGCATTATAGAGATATGTCCTTGGAACAATTCTTACTCCTTTAAAAACAATATTTTTAAAGGATATTTAAACAAGAAATTATTCAATCTTCCATGAGAGTTAGCTTTTCGCTTTCCTTGATAATCACAAAAATAATAGAAAACATTTTTACTCTTGAGAAAGCCAAGTAAAGTAGTGCGAAAATACCGGATCCGGCAAGTACAGACCTACTCTGCAATATTATTTAACTTTCCTTGATTTCTTATGAGGAACCAAGGGGGTTCTGGAGAGTCAGGGTGCCAGCTTGCTGGGGTACGAAAATTGAAAAATTATTTGTATACTAAAAAGTATTGGATTATTTTCTGCGTTCTTACGTACCTCAAGAAAAGCACAATTCCGAGCCAAAAAATAATCCAAATAATACTTTAACTTTTGAGTACTAAATACCATTTGTTGCCATTAGAAACAATTTAGTAGGTTTAGACTTCACTTCGATACAAGGGAATGTGGCTCAAACGATGTTTGCATATTGAATATCTTAACCAACCGACACCTGGAGTTTAAAATCAAACTGTGTATTACTTACAATAGAGGTAGCAGCTGGGATTTGCTGTCCAGATACCGCCAACATTTAAATCGTGCGTTTGGACTGCGATCGTTGGCAGTTGTCGAGTGACTTGCGCTATTCTTTATATAATTTTAAATTTAGTTGTTTTTTAATTAATTCACGTAGTATTGTAGGTTAGCTATTTTACTATAGCTACTTTAAAAATTTGTTCTTTGTGTTGTGCAATAGCACCGGTTTTCCTCCACTACCTCTGCGTACCCGTGCGAGAACTCTCGCATGTTAGACCCCACACTCATCCATATCCTTCTATTTTCATTCTAAGAGGGAAAGTAGTTAACGAAACGCGCTTATTTGTTTAAAAATCTGTAACGGTAACTTGCAATGTACTAAAACAATAACAAATAAAAATAAAAACAATGCAATTAATGTGTAAAAGAAATTTTCAATAAATATTTATTCAATAACATGGAGAATTTTCTTGGAACAATTCCCAACACTTCCTTAAAGACATTTGAAGTAATTATTCAATATTCTTTGTCAGTTAGGTTTTAGCTTTTCGTGGTAGTCACAAAAATATTAGCTTTTTACTTTTGAGAAAGCTACGTGTCTGAACACGCCGACTTGAAAATTTCATCTAATGATAACGAAAATATTGGTACAAGTAAAACACAAACACAGTCTTCACTCTTCACTGAACACCCACATCCCTCCACAATTATGTACATAGAACATACAGACCGTGGCAAAACGTTAATTGAATAGTTTCACTACACGCATAAGAAACAATCTTCATAGGTATCAAGCAACTATAATAGTACTTCTAGTTGTTGCTGGTGAGCAAATCTTGAATTAATGATTATGCAAATAAACCTCGTCAGACTGCACAAACCACGGTGTATACAGAAAGCGTAAATATAAGTTTTGAGGAATCTAAACCTTCTAAGCATGTCACAAAAATGGCTACCAGCATCAAGGGCTAAATTTTGAGGTGGCCTTGACAGTATTGAAGCGCGGAACCGAAAATATAATTGAATGTCGAGGAATGTCTCATCTTATAGATTATGATTTGAAAAACGTTTCTTTGAAGCCCTTTGCCTCAAAATTGTAGTTTTTGAGGCTCTAAAACGCTTGGTTTAGGAGTTATTTGACGGCAACTTTGGCAAGTGTTGCGGGTTGCATGTGACTTGAATATTTAGATACGCTTTTTAAACAAATGCTTCATACTTTTAAAGTCAAAATGCAATTCGTCAAGTCAAAGTGCAATTCGCCAAGTCTCCGTGAAATTATCTTTCTTTAGAGACCTCATTTATTAAGATACGTTGCGTGTGAGAGCCGCAACGGAAAGGTATACTACTGAAATATTACAGGAGATGATAGTCAAATCAATGAGAAAAGTTACTCAAAAAACCAAAACATATTTTACAAAAGAAAAAACTTTCAACTAAAAATGTTTGTATCAGATTTAAATTTCACTAATATTAACAAAGTTCACAGGCAACAAATCTTCGTAAAAAAGTGCAACTTAATTAACAACAGGCATCTTAATTAACTCATAGGCAATTAACTTAATTCACAGGCAACATAATTAAGGACATTTTGAATGTCGTTTAGCAAGGTAAAACTAGTGGTGCTACAGAATGGCACAGACATCCCCGTTTTAATTTTTCTATTTCCTTGGGTCTGGGCTAGCTATTCCGAATTGCCACATACTCTTGTCAGCTGCCATTTACCGCCACACAAATTACATTTTTTTTATCATTTTCTTAATTTTTCGGTTTCCTATAGGAAATATTAATTTTAGAATATTAAAGAACCCAAAAACCTCGCCCAAAATGGCAATTTTCTTTTAAAAATAATGTGCCATTTTAAAGAAAATTGCGTTTTAGCGCTACTAAAAATGCGAAATTTGAAGCTCAATTTCACAGAAAATTTCTGAGTTTTCAAAATACTTTATTTGCAATTATTTGAAGTACATACGCTCACAAATATAATAATCTTTACAAATTGCTGGAAATGTGCATATTAAAGATGTGAGAGATCTTTCAAAAAAATTATATTTACGTAATTTTTGAAAAAACATAACAATAACTCAAAATAAACTTTACGTCATAGTAAAGATTGTAATTAGCCCTATCGGTTTCAAAGTATGAAGAAAACATTTGCAGCCATATATGAGAAAATGCCGTTTTGCGTTTCTGAAAATGCGGAATTTTGAGCTACTTTTCACAGAAAACGATTGTGTTTTCAAAAAACTTTACTTGACATTATTTAAAGCACATGTACTCGTTAATATACTTATGTCAACAAATCGACGTTAATGTATATATTAACGACGTGAGAGACAAGTCAAAACAAATTTATTTTTACAATTTTTGAAAAAAACAAAAGGATAGAGCGAAATGTAGTTTATGTCATCTCATAGGATGCATGTGACCCTATCTCTACCAAAAGTTTAAAGAAAAAATTTGGAGCCGTTTTTCAGAAAATTTTGTTTTTGTATTTGTTTTTAAATTGTACATATTACACGCAATATTGCGCGAAAACTACTAAAATTTTCAAAAAATGTACATGACTTTAAAGACAGAACTCACTATGAAGAACAAATATTATTTAAAAGAAAAATCTCTAACTGTAATTTTGTAGTTCCAGAAAGACGCCGAAAAAAATTTAAACTTTTGCAATTTTTGTAAATTCAGATTTATCCGTGGAAATCGGACCTATGCCACCTTCATAAGTGTATTTTACTATATTCTTACAAGAAATTTAAAGAAAAAATTTGGAGCCGTTTTAGAGAAAAGCTTGAAAATGTCCGGGGGGCTTCATATAAAGTACCCCAAATTTTACAGAATCTTTTTCAAAATCTCAAAGCTTTGACTAGAACCAGATCGACCAGGGAATATCCATTTTGGAAGAAATCGTACGTATGGTTTAGGCGCTAGCAATGTTCACAGGCGGACGGACGGACGGACGGACAGACTGACAGACAGACGGACGTTTTCCTTTCAATTGGTTTTCCGGTATCAAGGACCGACAAAAGAGGAGTTCTGGCTACACCACGTGTTAGGGGATTTTTTTTTCTTAATTTAGCAACTGCTTTTATCCACTTTTTCGTTTTCACGGCCTGGCAATTAATTTTTTTTCCGCCGAAAATTGGCCATTTTTTCGCGGAGCATTACATAACTTTCCCTATACTACGTGTATACCTACGTATACGGGAAAGTAAAAATCCCCTAATACGTGGTGTAGCCAGAAACCCTGTTTCCCAGGTCCTTGATACCGAAAATCCAATTGAAAGGAAAACGTCTGTCTGTCTGTCAAAAATCAAAATAATGCTGAAAAATATAGGTGTTGTTTAATCACACACAAAATGAAAAGTGTGAATTGCACTGAAACGAAAAGTAAACCATCGCGTCAATTCAAAAGTTTTCTAAATATTTTGTTTTATAACATTTTCTCGAAATGTTGTACAGATTCCCGCAAATGTGATTTTTTCCATCTGTTGTATTCGATCAAAGAGGGACAGTGATTTTGAAATTGAATTGGTTACCATGACAAGAAAGTTGTTATTAAACAATGTGTGTTTATTTCTCGATTCAGAAAATGAACACGATAGAATATTTATCATAAGTAATATCACGAGAAGTGCTGTGCTAGCCGGTAAATTCACGACTCGCGTAGCGAGGAGTGAATTTACCGGCTAGCACAGCACTTCGAGTGATATTTAGTGTGACTATTTCACGAATAAACACACTACATGATTTGAAAGGATAATTTAAATCACAGGAATTACGAAAATAGAAAATATTACTCAAAATTACAACCGAAAAATGAAAACCTTTCATTCAGCTCCGACTTATCACTGCCTCCTGGAATAACTTATAATCGTCTCCTGTATTATTTCAGTAGTATACCTTTGGGTTCCGGCTCTCACACGCAACCAATCTTTATAAATGAGGACTCTAAAGAAAGATAATTTCACGGAGACTTGATGAATTCCACTTTGATTTTAAAATATGGATGATTTATTTAAAAAAACGCATCGAAATATTCATGTAAAAATGCAACCCGCATCACATGTCAACCTATATCGGCAAATAACTCATAAACGAAGCGTTTTAGAGCCTTAAAAAGTAAAATTTTGAGACCAAAGGCCTCAAAGAAGCGTTTTTCACACCATAATCCATAAGATGAGACATTCTCCCATCCATTCAATTAACTTTTCGGTTCCACGCTTCAATATTATCATGGCCACCTCAATAATTCAGCCCTTCCTGCTGGTAGCAATTTTTGTGGTAACACGCTTAAAAGGCTTAGATTCTACAATCTTTATTTACGCTTTCTGTTAACACCGTAGTTTGTGCAGTCTGAAGAGGTTTATTTGCATAATCATTAATTCAAGATTTGCTCTCCAGCAACAACTAGAAGTACTATTATAGTTGCTTGATACCTATACATATGAAGATTGTTTCTTATGCGTGTAGTGAAACTATTCAATTAACGTTTTTTCATGGTCTATAAGTGCTGTGTACTTAATTGTGGAGGGATTTTGGTGTTCAGTGAAGAGTGAAGACTGTGTTTGTTTTTTACCTGTACCAATATTTTCGTTATCATTCGATGACATTTTCAAGTCAACGGGTTCAGACACATAGCTTTCTCAAAAGTAAAAAGCTAATATTTTTGTGACTATCACGAAAAACTAAAACCTAACTGACAAAGAATATTGAATAATTACTTCAAATGTCTTTAAGTAAGTTTTGGGAATTGTTCCAAGCAAATTCTCCATGATATTGAATAAATATTTATTGAAAATGTCTTTTACACATTAATTGCATTGTGTTTTTATTTTTATTTGTTATTGTGTCAATACATTGCAAGTTACCTTTATAGATTTTTAAACAAATAATCTACATTCCCTCTTAGAATGAAAATAGAAGGATAGGGATGAGTGTGGGGTCTAACATGCACGTGTACATGCACGAGTTCTCGCACGGGTACGTAGAGGTAGTAGGGGAAAACTTGTGCTAACGCACAATACAAGGAACAAATTTTAAAGGAGCTAAAGTAAAATAGCTTGAAATAAATAGAAAACAAAAATCAAAACGCACTGGCCTACAGTACTACGTGAATTAATTAAAAAACAACAAAATTTAAAATTATTGAAAGAAAAGCACAAGTTCTTCGACAACTGCCAACGATCGCAGTCCAAACGCACGATTTAAATGTTGGCGGTATCTTGAAGTATGTACATCAACGTCCAGCTGCAAACTCATATTGTAAATAAAACACCGTTTGATATTAAACTCAAGGTGTCGGTTCGTTAAGATATTAAAAATGCAAACATCGTTTGAGCAACATTCCCATGTACCGAAGTGGGCTTACTAATGCTTACTAAATTGTTTCTAATGCTAACAAATGGTATTTAGTACTAAAAGGTGAAAATATTAGTTTGATTATTTTTTGGCTCAGAGTTGCTTTTCTTGGGGTACGTAAGGACGCATAAAATAATTCAATACTTTTTAGTATTCAAATAACTTTTCAATTTTCTCACCCCAGCAAGCTGGCACCCTGACTCTCCAAAAACCACTCGGTTCTTCATAACAAATCAAGGAAAGTTAAATAATATTGCAATGAGTAGGTCTGTTCTTGCCCGATCCGGTACTTTTGCACTACTTTACTTGGCATTCTCAAGAGTAAAAACCTTTTCTATTATTTGACTATCAAGGAAAACGAAAAGCTAACTCTCTAGGAAGATTGAAACATGTCTTCACATGTTGTTTTTAAAGAAGTATGAATTGTTCCAAGAATATCTGTCTATAATGTTGAATAAACTTTAATTGAAAATTTGTTTCAAACATCAATTGTATTGTTATTTTGTTTGATATATTGTAAGTACATTAGTAGTTCCTCTCCTTTATGGAAAGGATAGACAAATCGATAGGGAAAGGGTGGGATTTAACATGCGAGAGTTCTCGCTCGGGTACGCTAGTCAAGTAATATTTGAATAATACAAATGTTTAATGCAATAATGAAATAGTTTAATGCAGAAAATGATTTGAAATATGTTTCAATTTTATGGTAATAAAACTTTCGAAAATAATAACAAGGCTACTTAAAAGAACATTTATTAAAAGCACAATCATTAAAGTTGTAGGAAGTTGTTTTCCAAGTCTTGCCCTTCCGTGGAAGTATTTGAAATGGAAGATGTACAAGATGAATTAGCAGCGGAATTCGTCGATTTCGAGTGGATTGAACACACGTGTGCACTCATTATTTTCCTGAACAATTTTTGATGTAACGTTCCACATTGATTTGATAGAATATTCTTTGTACTCTTCACCATCTAATCTTCGTATATTCATTACCTAAAATATGTGTAAATTCCTCATTTGTAGTTTGTGCTGTCCATTTGTATTTTCTTTCTTCACAAAATTCTTAAATTGCTTCCACACGCTTTCTTTGTTCCTTTCGCTGTTTTTCGGCACTGAATTTTTAATAATATATTATGTTTCAGAGTTTTAAACATAACCAAAACGACACATTTTAATATTATAATGATGCACAGAAGCTATTTTGGAGGTGAAACAATTGCTATCGTTATCTTAAAAAGGGAAACAAAGTTTTTACAGCGATAAGAAAAGGTAAACAAGCTGATGGCGATAAACCGGGATTGGTTTAATTTGAATATATCCTTGCTTGCCATTGGCTACTTACAACGCGGACAGACATCAGTGAAATAGTCACTGAAATTTGAAATGAATATTAAGTATATGTGTGTGTATCAGTCAAAATATATATTAGTGTGGATTTAGGGTCATCGTAGTGTATTACGTATATTGTGAGTTTATTTCATGTGTATTTTTCGAATAATTTTATTACTGAAATCCTTCGCTTGCTGTTTGTGCTGAAAGTTAAAGAAGTTCGTAAGTATTTGGCAATTTTACGTAAAATTTGACAATGAATGATAAAACTATAATTTGCATTTATAATTTTTTAATAGCATTACTTTCACTTACTTATGCTACACTTCTTTCATCTTTCCTGTACGGTCTCTGACCCCTTGTTGTTTTCGACCCCGATGCTATTAGGTCTCGAGGGCTAGGGTGTTATTCTTTTCCGAGTCTTTTATTTACTGCATCTCTGTTCTTTTCTCTTTTCCTTCTTCCACTCTTGTCATTCTCTATTTTACTTATATTCAGGTGTAGACGAGACTCCGCAGGTGTAGTGGAACCTACTCGTCTAAGGGAAACAACCCTATACAAATTCTGCTAGTCTGGGAGCAGAGGGGAAGCAGCCCTTCCACCGGACTTTCCCTGCGCAGCGCTCGTAACGCGACCAGGGGAGATTTAATTACTGGTACTCTCCTAAGTGATAGCCGGCCTCCTACCTATACCAACCAAGCTAAACGTTTAAAGGACAAGCGAAAAGGAATAGCGGAATTTACAAACATCGGAATCTGGAATGTTCGTGGTCTCTCCCAAAAACAACAAGAATTAGAATTAGAAATAAAAAATGCCAAGATGGACTTAGTGATAATAACAGAGACAAAAAAGAAAGAAAAAGAAACAATGGATTTTGAATCTTATACAATGATATATAGTGGCGTCCCAATAGATAAAAGAGCTATGGCTGGAGTAGGAATACTAATACATGAAAAGTGGAAAAGTAAAATGTCATCTTACAGTTGGGTAAATGAGCGAATAACTACTTGCAGAATAAAAGTTGAAAGACTCTAATCTAAGTGTTATAGCTGTGTATGCACCAGAAGAGGGTAGGACGGAAGAATCATACTATTTCTACGACAAATTACAAGATGTATTAGATTCAATAAATAAAAATGATTATATCCTAATGTGATATACCAAAATATAATATATTTTGTCAATAACATTGGCTGTAAATGGGTTGGGTAAAAGGGTCTGCAAATGGCAATATACAGCCTTAGCAACGCCGGCGCAGTGGTTGGCAAGGTCAATAAACTACATTCAGGGCTTGAATAGGTGGAGGCGCTGGCTAGAAGGACATATTGTAATAGTTTAGCCATCTATTACAAATGAAATAGGTAAATAACATGAAGTGACCATTGGTTTATGAACCGGGTATAGAACTTTATGTAGAAACTTCCAGAGCGGAATATAGAAAAAACAAGTGAAGGTGATCTAAGAGAAAACGAGTATTTCGGACGAACATGTGAACGCAGTGGGGAATTAATGGTTGCGTGTTACTAGTCAACGCGCAAAATTATAAGGCACAGAATAAAGTTTGTTTCCGCTAAATCGGGTCACAGAAACGCATAATATCGCGAGTTTTGTGATCACGACATTGACTTTTAACATGTTAAAGAACGAAAACAACAATGGTCGTGACGTCACTTCAGAAAAGTTTGGATATATTAATAAATTAAACGAAAACTAGTGTGTCTACCAAGATTTGGCATATACCAAAGTATTCCGTGGAATACGGGCCAAATTATAAACGTGGTGACACAATTTTAGGACGCCTAACATTAATAGATAAACATTATGTTACATTAGTTAATTAAGAAATAAACGAGCGATGTTTGTAGGCATGAGACGCACGAAAAAGCATTCTTTTAACAAAATGAAGCGAGAAAAGTGATGTCTAAGAAGTGGAATGGATACGAAATTTTAATTGGGAATTTTACAATATAATAAGACAATCCAAGAAGTGTTAGAAATTAATAATAAACTATTTTATAAGTTATAAAGCAGAAGACAGTAGAGGCGCTATTGTTTTGTTCGGAAAAAAGCTATAAATGCTTTAGGACAACAATGGGGGAGAGAGGGGTGAATAGCTTGGTAGCGAGAGGCAGAATCCGCGTCGCTTGTTCCAAGAATAATTTTAAAATTTAGATTTGTAATTTTTTGATGAAGTGTTCTCTTCTGGACTCGTACTAGTGAACTATTATAAACTGTGAGAGGAGTGAATAACTTCGTGGCGAGTTGTACTCCGCGTCACTCGTGATATTATTTTAACACGCGAACTTATAAAATTTCGAGAAGGTGTTGCTTCTTCGGACTTGTATTCGCAAGGTGGCGGAACTCTATGCCGTGTGATGTGAACTATTTTAGTAGTAATATATAAAGCTATGCCACGCGCGATCATAATTTTGAGTTTTGTGAATTTTGAAAGTTTTTCTACTAATGTTTGGAACTGGTGTTACTTCGACCATTGAAAAATCGAAGCGGGTGTCGCCGAACGAGGTGTGCCGAGGTGCAGCAGACTCGAGCGCGTCTTTGCATATCGTCGCCGGGTCAGTGCCAATTTGGGGGGCACTGGTAATTCGGCGCTAGCAGGCAGCAGTGGAGCAGAGTTCTTACGCATGACGGCGAGAGATCTTGTGTGTGTGGACCCGGTCGCTGCTTCGTTAACAACGAAAGGGAAGTGGAATATTTTTTTGTTTTGCAACACTCCAGTGAAGTCAATGACTTTGATTTCTTTGCTCCTGGGAAGAATAAATGGTTTGCAAAGCCAAAACTGGAAACATTTTGGGGGGATTGCAATGTAATGGGCGTGGCCACAGTATTGAGCTCACTATTTCGTAATAACGTTTGGATATAATATGTTTATTGATTTTTGTGATTTTTATGATATCGTGTTTTGTTGATGTTGTGTGGTATTGATTCTTTTATGAGGGTATTAATGTTCTGTTGGTTAAAAAGAAAATAAACAAACGAGATTTTGAGTTCTCGTTTTGATGTTACGTAACCGGTGTTTTTATCACATAGCTAGCTGATCCTGGTCCCTGCATTGGCGTGGCGCTTGTGTTCTGTAGAGAACAAATCACGGCCCGCCCTGATAAATTTATGTAAACAGGAAAACTCCGGATAGTAAAAGGGGGGGCACAGTGGTGTGCATTGTAGATATTACAGGTGATCAGCAAGGAAGTTTTTCGTGATCAACAATAGGAGTTGAGAGGGGAGATTTTCATTACATTAGTGCCCAGTTCGTAGGGCGTTTTAGTAAATAGGAAAGGGGGGGGTTCGTTGCATTGGCGCCCGTTTCGTGGGCGTGATCGGTGAAGTAGCAGTGAGAGGGGGTTTTTCGTTACAATATAAAATAATGTGGGATTGGTCTGAAAAGGAATGACTATCGAGGGCGTGGCTACTCGGTTTGATAAGAGATGAATGGATTGGCTAAGGGAGAATAGACTGTCGAATTTTGTCGTTTTGTTTTAAAAAAAAGAAGAACGAAGGACGGATACCGAAGCGTTGAGGGCGGAAAAACGGTGGAGAAAAGGACATTCTGATAGAGGTCGTCGAGTAGTACAGATCGCTCGCGAGATTAACATCAGGGGAGTGGGACTTGTAATTTTTGACGTAAGACTCAATAGTTTTTCGGACTCTGAAAGTTGATGGGCAGAGGTAAATTCGATGAGGACTTTGAAAGTTTCTTTTATATTGCGGTGTTGGACTTTAATGTTTTACCACTAGTTGGGGAGGACTAGGAACACTAAATATCACGTAAGAACCAATAGATATTCTAGGCAGTGAGGGCTGGATTCGTCGGCAGTGTCGCAAGATCCGAAGAAAGAAGCTGGACTTCGGTTCATCTGCAATCAAGTGGGAAGATACTGCGGGACGTCGTAGATCAAGACGTTAGATCAGTACTGCAGTACAAAGGTATTATTTTAAAACGAGGTCATGACCTAAAGACAAAACAATTGTCAATAGAAGTAAATAAATTGTTAAATTTCTCTTTTGAAAATGAAAAGATTTTCATTAGGTCAATCACAATTGTTAAGTAGTTAGAGATAGATAATTATTCCCTTTCAGATTCCTCGCCATACTGTATAGTTGGCACATCAAGTAATCGGCTATCTAGGCGATAGCGATTATCCATAACGGGACCGATTGACCCAGCCAGCCGGACATTTATCCATTTGTTAAAATTAGCTGTGGAAGCATTGGTTTTAATTAACGTAACCTGTTCCTGGCGCCCAAAATTTTACTATAATTTCGGAACGGGTCACGATTATAACCGTCCTAAGGTGAATGATGTCAACGATCTCGTAATAGTCTATGACGAGACATTGTTGGTATATTTCATACATTTCACTAATAGCAGGTGATTATAATGCAAGATTTGGACAACAACCTATCCCAAAACTAATTGGAACAAATGGCGAGCCGGCATTGAACCAAAATGGAAAAATTTTGAGAGATTTTATTAATTTTAATGATCTAAGAATAGAAAATTCCTTTTTTAAACATAAAGACATACACAAATACACTTGGGCAGCCAGAGGAAGTCATTCATTAATAGATCTTTTCGTAACCAATCTAAAGTTAGGAATATGCTTTGAAGATGTAAGAGTACTAAGGGGGAAAGATATAGGATATGACCACTATCTTGTGAGAGATAGAATAGGACTCAAAACAAGATGGTTTAGAGGTTGTAAAAACAAACCGGACCTAAGTAATTTAAGTTGAAAAAGTTATCTTCTAAAAAACCCTTCCATAGCAAGACTGTACCAAGAAAGAATAAAACAATATTTAAAAAATACAACAATGAACCATGATATAGAAAATGAATGGAAAGAAAGGAATGAATGGAAAGATCTCAGAACTCGTATTGAAAAAGTTGCTGAGGAAGTACTAGGGAAAAAGAAGAAAAATGTCAAAAAGAAAGGACTCTATATATGCAATGAAGATCTAAACGAAGAAATAGCAGAGAAAAAGAAATTATACTTAAAATGGTTAGCCAACAAATACCCGCAATCCTTATAACTGTACAAGATTCAATGCAAGAAAACAAAATCCCTGGTAAAAAACGCAAATAAAGACAGCTGGGATAAATATATATCAAATATAGAGCATGATATTCATGGGAGGCAACTGATGGCCTATAAAGCGAAGAAACACCTGAATAACGATGAAAAAGATGCTGCAAAATTACAGGTATTAGATGACAAAGAATGGCTAAAATACTGTAAAAACCTATGGCATTGTGATGAAGAGGAAGAAGAAAAAGAAAAATCTGATACACCAGTCCTTCATAATGCAGTGGATAAACTAGAATATATTGAATTAGAAGAAGCACTAAAAAATACTAAAAATAAGAAAACACCAGGCCTCGATAATATCAACATAGAATTACTTAAATATCTCCAAGCTGAAGCAAAATCTAAGCTGTTAGATCTATTTAACAACTGCTGGACACACAACATAATACCAACGGAATGTAAGACTGCTCTAGTCATTCCTATATTTAAAAAAGGATTAGGAACGGTATGTGAAAACTATAGAGGTATAAGTCTGCTGAATACAACTTATAAAGTTTATGCTAAAATCATTAATAATAAAATGAATAAAATAATGGAAGCAATAATTCTGGAAGAACAAACAGGATTTAGAAAAGGGAGATCATGTTCTGATAATATGTTTGTGTTAAAACTATTGATTGAAAAGAGACGAGAATTCAATCTACAAACATATATGGTCTTCCTAGATTACGTAAAAGCTTTTGATAACGTTCTGAGAGGAAAATTATGGTCAATTGTGGACAGAAGAGATATACCAAAGCATCTAATTGAAGTTATTCGAAACATGTACAAAGATACCCAAATTAATGTAAGAATGAAAGCAGGTAAAATTCTTAACGAGTTTACAAATAATGGAGTGAGACAAGGGTGCTGCATGTCACACACACTTTTTAATATTTATCTTGACGATGATATCAGAATATGGAAGCAGAAGAAGTTTTTAAATTTTATCGATAATTTTAATAATAAAAAAATTATAATGACACTTCTGTTTGCGGACGACCAAGTGATGATATCTGATAATGAAGACACTACAAAGAGCTCTATATGAACTGCAGATGATCATTAAAGAATATAATTTAGTGATATCTGTCCACGAAACTAAGTCAATGGGATTCCAAGGGAAATACCCAATTAGATGTAAATTAGTGGTTAATATCCAAAACAACGCACATGTAAGTTCATTTAAGTTCGTGGGTTGTGATATGTTTAACAAAGGAGAAATTGATGCAGATAAGAAAATTGAAAAATTTAACAGAATGTGTGGAACTATTAGGAGGACACTAAAAAGTAAAGTCAGGAAAGATACGATCATGAAATTATATAAAACCTTAGCGGTTCCTTGTGGGCTATATGGATGTGAAATCTGGACCGTGGACACAAAAATTCGCAGTAGGATTCAGACTGCCGAAATGAAGTTTTTAAGGGGTTGTATTGGTGCCACAAGGAGAGACAGGATCCGCAATGAAGAGATACGTAACCACCTAGGAATTTATAATCCAAACGGCAAAATTGACGACTACAGGAAAGCATAGAGAGACCACATTGATAGAATGGAGGACACACGAATACCAAAACAGATTCTAAAATATAAGCCAAGAGGAAAACGAAACATAGGAATACCGAAGAGAAGATGGATGGACCAATAGAAAGAGACGCAACGGAACGAAAGTTCTAATGCTTGCAGCAGCAGAAGAAGAAGAAGAAGGAGAAGAAGTTTTAATCGTTTGTAATTAAAATATTTTGTTTAGTCATGCATGGTATTGCTTTCCCTGTTTCAAAGTATTTGAAGCAATGTTCCTTTGTGGTAATATTTACATTAGTGGCGATTTGTTTACATTATTCTATTTACGAGTACATTTGCTTTAAATAATGTCTAGTAAATTTTCTCGAGAACTCACTTTTCTGTAAAAACTAGCTCAAAATTTCGCATTTTCAGAAACACTCAAACACAGTTTTCTCAAAAATTGTTTCAAATTTTTTCTTCAAACTTTTCGAATGGATAGTGCTCATTACACTCTTTAATATGACGTAAAGTTAAATTTGGGGTATTATTTTGTTTTTGCAAAAAATACATAAATGTAATTTTTTTGAAACATCTCTCACATCGTTAATATGCACATTTTCAGCAAATTGTAAACACTAGGAAATTGTAAACCATTTCCAGCAAATTGTAAACCATTTAGGAAGCAGTTTAGTGTTCTTTAATATTCTAAAAATTAATACCATTAGGAAATTGAAAAGTCAAGAAAATGTCAAAAAAAATATACTTAGGAAGGAAATAGATGGAAGCTGGCACGAGTATGTGACAATTCCGAATATCTAGCCTAGACCCAAGGAAATAGAAAACTAATACGGGAAAGTCTGTGCCATTCTGTAGCACCACTAGTTTCGCGCAGCATTACATAACTTTCCCTATATTGCGTATGTCACTCCGTGTATACGTACGTATACGGGAAAGTAATTAGTGGTGCTACGACAGCACACACATTCTAGGTGCGAGGAACGAGCTAGTGTCGTGAACTTCACACGAGTGTATTAATATCCATTGCGTCGAGTTTCATACGGTACTTTTTGTTCGCATTATGGTAACTTTTATAATTTAAACTTTTGCATTGAATCGTTTCACGGCAGTTGATATGCAAGATTCAGCCAAGGCCACCTAGCGGGCAGCTTCCTAATCTATCCTGCGCAGATGGTCTTGGTTTACAATGGCTCTAGTCAAAAAGGTCAAAGTGGAATTATGATCTAATTTATTTTAAATAGTATTTACCGTAAAAAGTTACATAAAATAAAAGAAATTAAAACTGACAAGCATAATACATGATTAACTGCAATTTTAATGTACAAAATCGAACGAAACATTTACTACTACGACTCTAAATGATTAATTATTTACGTGTCAATATTTGGTCTGTAATCTTCTCTGTGATTGATCAGGAAACCTGTAACATAATGAAATATGTATCGTAATGAAGATTATTCAACGGATTGCAGCCATCAAATGACAGAATTATGCAATGGGAGTAGAATAGTATATTCTTCAACAAGCGTAGAATGATAGTTATTATTCACGAACTGATGTTTACGAAACGAGCGAGTTAGGAGCGAGTGTCAGAATTTCTACGAGTGAATAATAGTCATTCTTCGCGATTAGAAGACTATACTTTCTCCACGACTTTGAAATTGATATTTTAAAAATATTAAATGGGGGCATACTGTTTCGTGGTTCACCTGTCTTACGACAGTACGACCAGCCGTGGCAAAGTATGCAGCGTCTATGTAGACAACTGCGAGAACCTTCTGTGTCGTATAATGAACTAAGACTAATGTGATTGGTCGACAGCCGTGCGAGAATTATATTTTCGCAGGGCTCGTGGAATCGTCTTCATTACTGCACCCGATAACGTGCATAAATGTATACATTCCGGAGTAGTCGTAGAGAAAAATACTTTTAAAACAGTTTACAGCGTCGGCGATGCCATTCACATTCAACTAGTCCTCAATATTGTATATGTAGGATAATGCCGAAACAAGTTTAAACGTTTGCAATTTTCGAAAAATCGAGGGATCACTGAAAATAGAACATGTCCCATTTATTGAGTGTATTTTTATCTGTCCGAGGAAAAATTGGAAAAGAAAAATTTTAAGTCATTTTAAGATAAGTGACCCGATCGACTAGGGAATATCAATTTTGAAGAAAATTGTCCGAAAGGTTTAGGTGTTAGCGTTGACCACAGACAGACGCTTCACAAGTTTTTCAGCCAAAATATCGCCGTTTTTGCCGCAACATTATACTACTTTTTTCTATACTAAGTAAGTTGTTTGCGAGAACGTAAAAGAGAGAGTGCCCGAAACATCCCTCTGTGGATATAATAAAATAACTTTCTAAATGTATAATATTATTTTAACATAATATCCCTTTTTAAAAGAAGAAAGTAACCACATTATTTTTGTAAGAAAATAATTGAAGACCTCAGGGCAATAACATGCTATGCCACATAAGTTTTGAAGAAAGGAAAAGTAATGATTGAGACTTTGCATTCTAAACATTGGGATAAAGAACGTTTGAATTGATGAATTACACTGCCGTCTTGTGGCGTATCTTTAAAATAAAACCCCAACATCTAGATACATCTATAGGGCGTCGAAATACACTAATATTTCATTTTCATCAGAAATGTGTCATAGTATGTAATTGCTCTAAGGTCTTCAATTAATGGAAAAATAAACGTTTTGTACGTTGACATGGATTCTTCTCAAAAGGTGGAAATGTTTTTTCAGAAAAAAGTGCACGAATTTACGAGTCGTAATCTGTAAGAGAAGAATCTAATCGTAAGAAAGAGTGCTAGAGGGCGCTGCTACAAAGAGAGCGTGTGTATTGAAGATTGCCGGAAGGGCGTCGGATGTAATATCCATACAGTTGGAGACAATAGACGATTACGGATTAAGGACTTAAAGCGTGGGAAGCTCATTAAGGTATAACATAAAGAAGGTAAATTGTAAGATTAAGGAATTTGGGATAAAAATTATACCTGTATCTTCGAATTTTAATATTTATATTACAAGCGTTAAATTGTTTGTTTGTCCCTTTCCAATCTTCTGGCTTTTTATGACCATTCGGAAGGTATGAACACTCAAACATTCGAAATTCCTCTTCATTGCAAAGTTATTTTGGAAAATACACAAATATAAAACAATAATAGATTTTCTTATTTATTAAAGCACCGCCTATTTATTAAGGCACCGCCATTTGCGAAAGCACTACTGTTGTTCAACTGTTTTGTGGCTCCATGATACTGAACAAGTTGAGTCAAGATCGAGGCGATCGGCCACTTTTGCATTTTCATAGCTAAGTTACAACGCTGTTCCACTCTACTTCTTCAACAATAATTGTTTTTCTCACAACATGTAACATAAATGTTCATATCAATAGTTTAGGTACGTGAAAGGATTTAAGAAAGTAATTTGTTTCTTATTTAGTTAACAACAAAAATAGATAAAAACTGTGACACAGGGGATAAGCACCAACTGCAAACGTTTTATTGAAAACTGGCATCTCTATTCTTCTCGCTTAATGCGCGTATGATGTTTACAATCCCTCAAGGTCCTTTATCGGAAGTATTAATTGCATTTTGCATACACGCATGAAAATAATCAGATGTACTTGTTTTCGTGGTGTATCAGATTTCATTTATTTAGTCAAAAAACAGAAAATACTGTATGTGACGTAGGGACGAGGAGTACTATCTGCGCACGAGTTCTTGAGCTCCAGAATCTCTTCATACTTTAACCATAAATAGTTGAATGATGAATAAAAGTTTCAAAAACGTGAAGTTTACAACTTTTGAGAACTAGAAATTTTCGCTCCGAGATATAATAACACCCCTCCCCGCTCTACTACCACTACAAGCAAAAGGAGAGCTCAACAAAACGTGCACACAGTGAAGCTACATTTACGTCCAGAAGCAAAACAAGGGTCATCTCAGCCATTGCTCGTCTACACGAATCAACTTCGAAATCTTTCATTGTACATCTCAAAAAACTTGATTTCCTCTGCCGAAATAATACCTCGACTACAAGAAAAGAAATTGGGCGCAATTCTGCGATGTGATTTCAATATCGAAGTCTGAATCAAGAAATCATACTTCACGTACGTTCTCATGACGTACGTTCAGCAAAAGGTAATAAAAATAACAACAACAATAATAATAATAATAATAATAATAATAATAAAATTTACTTAATACATTAATTAGAAAAAATAATAAATTAAAATATAAATTAATTAAAAGAAAAATAATCAATGGTAATACAAAAATGGCAAAATGTGTAGTGACACAGTAGCTACAACAAAATGGTAACATAATCAAATTGATAATTATAAAAACAAAGATTATAATATTTTAAATTTCTGTATCAGTTACAATCAAATAAATGTTATTTTATAAGATGTCCAGCGAAAAGAAAATTTAAAGTTTGCACATATCACAGAGAAAAGAAATTTTTATTTTAAGACAAATAGGTAGTAGCAGATAAGCATTACACACTTTATGATGATTAAAAATAAAAATAACTGTCGATTTCTTGGGAATGAGAGTTCAGTTAAGTTCAAAAACCGTTGAGAGCAAATTAAATTATAAATCGTGTTTTTGAAGGAGGCCTTTAAAGGCTTAGTGATTTCCCGCAAATCAATATATATTTTTGTTTAGATGCTAAGCAATTACTTATCTTGTGTGTACGTATTCAATATGGTTAGTTATTAATATTATTTTGATTCTTTGTCATTTACTTTATCATGTTTTCCAAGTAAAGCGGACTTGAGCACTCTTTACCCAGAAATCGACCAAAATATAAAAGAGACAGTAAAAGTAAAATTAATTACTAATACTACTAGGTAAAAATATTTTTCATCAATATAATTTGAAATAATATTACACTACAATCAGTACTTACTAAGTTTGAGTTTTATAAATTGTATGGCAAAAATATTAGAGGCTAAGCTTACATGCCTTGGAAAATAATAGAGCTTTTAATTGCTTCTTAAAAGAATTGACAGAAGGATTGTATTTAATGTTCTTTGAGAGACAGTTCCAAGCTCTCGTTACGCCTACGGTAAATGACTTGTTATAATAATCAAAATTATGTTTTGGTATTTGTAATAATAATGATTTATCGAGTCTAGCGGATATAAGCGGCCTGAACTGACTTGATATATGCGGTAGATGTTTTGTTTTTAGTAATTTCAATGGAAGAGAGAGACAATGAAGCATCCGCCTGTCGCTTAGCCGCAATATTTAATTACATTCAAACATGTTCGATATGTGATAGTATTTTTTTAGATTGTAAATAAAACGAATATATGCATTTTGAGCTCTTTGTAACCGTGTGGCAAGTGCTCAGTTTAAATCGTTATACACAACGTCGCAATAGTCGAAGTGCGGAAAGACGAGGGATTCTATTGCAATTATTTTTAATACTGACCGGTAAAAACTTTCCAACAATCCTAAGAGAACCAATTCGTGAATAGACTAACTTTGTAACTTTATTTACATTAGAATCCCAATTGAGGTTAATGTTAAGAATTACTTCTAAGTTTTTGACTTCGGAACAATGATTTTATCTTGAATAACATTTTCTAAACGAAAATTATCAACTCGTGATTGAATCTTTTTTGAACAAATTAACATGGTCTGTGATTTAGGAGGATTCAAGGAAAGTCCGTTTAATTTTGTCCAATTCAGCAGGGTTTCCAAGTCCTTTTTGGTTCTATCTACTAATTGTTTCAGTGCAGAGGGTCTTCCGCTAATATAAATTTGTAGATCGTCAGCATACATATGTTGACAGAAACTAATGGAATTTGGCAAGTCATTAACGTATATTAGGAAAACAAAATATTTTTTTACAATATAACAGAGGACTTTAACAACTTATTATAAAAGCCATACAAAGTATGAAGTTAATTTAATTTGTGGCAGGTTGACTATTACATAATTTCAAAAAATCTGCATCACAGTTTATTCTGATTTTGGAATTTTTATTTTTAACTATTATTGTGCCATCTTGGGTCCATACATTTTTAGACCAAACTTATTGATACATTTTCTTAAGAGTTCTACTCTTTTTTTAGTCAAATCTTCCCTTACAGTAATTTTAGTATTAAAAGTCTCTTTGCACGAAAGACCTCGGCACGTTTTCTGTAGCTGGTAAAATTTACAATTATTGGCCTTTCTCGTCCTTCAATTTTCCTACCTACACGATGGCTCCTATCAATTTCAGCAAAAATTAAATCCACTTTCAGAGTTTGAGCTACCTGAATGGCAATATCAATATGTTCTCGCAATATGTTCTCGCGATCACTTTCTTTGTAGCTGAAAATTCTCAGCGAGTTCCTCCGTTGATATTGCTCAAGTTCGTCCGTTTCCGAGTCAATAATATGCTGCAATACATGTATTTTATTGTTCTTCCGCTCGACTTCCTCAAGTTTTTTACTTCTTCCCTTCAACTTGAAATCATGGACTCTAATGAACGATGGATTTCTTCTCGGATGGTATCAGTAATAAGGGGCTGCATGAACTCGCACATCTTCTTGACCAAATTCTCGTCTAACGAGGGGATGTCGGGGGAGGAACCGGACTTCGTGCGCGTCATCATGATGTTTGATATGCAAAACAAAATAAAACGGCAACAGTATCCGAAACAGGAGAAAACTATGATACACTTGAGCTCTAAATTCAGAATGTGGAATAATAAACTGTTTAATGGCCGAAAATGGAAAAGAAACTACTGATAGCAAGTAATGAACAAATAGAACACTCCAAAAATGTAACTTTGCACACTCACCTTACTGCGCACTGCTGTAAACAGCGCCAAAACGAACGGGTTCCTTCTCTTCTCTCCTGCGCTTATACCTGCAACTACCTGCTTCACCCAGCCACACCAAAATACGTCCTTACACCTCGACGGTCATGACACGACTGGATATGACATGACAAGAAATAGTGTAAGAGATCGCAAGGAAGGTTACTTAATATTTTTTATTACTCACACTACCTTCTATCAATTCAAGTCATCAGAGATCTGTGAGGTTGAGGAACTTATGTGTTGCAAATTCATTGAAAGCATCTTTATCTATTAAATATTTGGAAATTCAAAATCAATGCACTGATACATAATCTAATTCTCTTCTTTCGTTTACCAATAATTTTCTTTATCTTTCTTCAAATTACCGTTCTAAAGGCAAAAAGTTCTTTGAGAACCAAAACACGACAAGAACTTCGTTTTATTATTCATAGAGTTGCCATTTTAAGTCAGAGCAATCGCTAATTCAGTAAAGTCGGACCTGGAGAAACCATATGCCCCGCTCCACGCCCGCGTCTCCTGGCCGACCCAGTTCGGAGTGCGTCCCGCTGGGAGCATTCCTGCCGCGAGGGGGTTCCTCCCAGGCCCGGCTGCGGAGGGGCGGTCGCCGTAATAACGGAGCCCCACCCCCTTCCCTCGAGAACATCTTACGGGATATTAAACGCGCGCAAAAACTAATGACACAAACAGGCGCCGAGGAGGTAAGAAGAAAATTGATGTCGGCGCGAGGAGGTATTTTTCGGCTCATATCTTAGCCAAAGGGCCCTCGCACGCGCGGCTCCTTCATAACAATCCTTCTGGCGTTTGCGCTGCGCCGGTTGCAAAGACGCCGCACCGCCCGGCCCGTGCGCTCAAACGCAGTGCCAGGCATATTGGACGGACGCGGGGCGGCGCGGGGCGGCGCGGGGGCGGCGCGGGGCGGCGCGGGGCGGCGCGGGGCGGCGCGGGGCGGCGCGGGGCGGCGCGGGGCGGCGCGGGGCGGCGCGGGGCGGCGCGGGGCGGCGCGGGGCGGCGCGGGGCGGCGCGGGGCGGCGCGGGGCGGGGTATTGGCGGGGCGAGGCGGCGCAGGGCGTGAGGGGCCGGGGAGGGGCGTGTGGCTGGGTAGGGGCGGGGCGGGGCGGGACGGGACGGGAGAGGCGGGGCAAGGGAGGGAGAACGGGAGGGAGGGCCGGGCGGGGCGGGGCGGGGCGAGTCAGGGAGGACGGGAGGTGGGGCCGGGCGGGGCGGGGCGGGGTGGGGGGCGGGACAGGGCGGGAGGGGGAGCCGGGCCGGGGGAAGGGGTGGGGGGGGGGCGGGGCAGGGGGCCGGCCGGAGGGGCGGGGGTGGGAGGGGCATGGCCGGGGACGAGAGGGGTGGGGCGGGGCGGGAGGGGCATGGCGGGGGACGGGAGGGGCGAGGCGGGGCGGGAAGGGACAGGCAGGATGGGGCGGCTCGGAGCGGAGCGGAGCGGAGTAGTTCTTGGCTTTGCTTCGGGGCGAGATTGTGGGGGAGGGCTGTGTCCTTGCGAGCGGCCGGGCGATTCGCAACATGCACGCTCTGCCTGGGCGCGCAGCGGAAATTAAAGCCTGGCTGCCGCCCCAACAGGTTCTTTTCCGCGCCCTGCCCTGCCCTGGCGGTTTCTTCCTGCGCGGCCGCGGCCCCCGCTCCGCGCCGCGCCGCCGCTCGCATAAAATATTTGCCAAGCATGTTCCAGTTCCGCCGTCGCGGGGCGTGCTCGCTCGTCATTAATCACCGGCCGCGGGGCGAGTGGGCGGGGCGGCGAGGCGGGGAGGGGCGGGGCTGCGGGAAGGGCGAAATGAGTGGACGAGCGGGACGCAACGGGACGGTAAGACGGGCAGAGTGCGGTAGTATGGAGGGTGCGCTACCTGGGGGGTGAGGGTGGGGGCGTTTTCGAAGAGCGCGCGTCGCGAGCGAGAACGAGAGCGAGAGCGAAAGCGAGCGCGAGTGCGAGTGCACGAGCGAGTGACGCTAGGGGCGATGCGCCGACCTGCTAGTCGCTCCCGCCATCTGGTGGACGCCGCGCGAACTCCCGCGCGGGATCGATTGCTGGCGGTCGACTTCGCCGAGAGTCGACGGATTTCATAAATGGGGCGGAATAACAGAGATGTAATGATAAGGTCGCTCTTCAGTACTGTGGGTGAAAATTTCCCTTGTCAGACCCTACATTGGGGTTGATTACAGACCAATATGGTTTGACAAGGAACAATGGGGTGAGTAAAATGCAATAGATTTGAATAAATATAATAGAAAACAAGGGTAAATAAGGAGTATTATCATTTTTGAAAACAATATCCAGAAATGTGAACGCCAATATTAGTTTCAGAGCAAATATAACTAGCACCTGAAACTAGCGCCTAATCTAACACTTAAAATATACATTAGATTCTCCCGAAAATTAAGATTTCCAAATTCATCCGGCTTGACAAGGCCTTGCAAATTCGATTTTTTTAAATTTTCGGTGTGTTATTCATGAAACATCCACTAACTTCCAAAATACAAAGCACGCTCGTAGAAATAGCGCAGATCCAATTAACATCCCGGAATTTTCGAAAATTACAAATGCTTAAAAGATTTGCATTTGCCTGCAACAACATTATTAAAAATCGACGTTTTCTTCTCAATGATATTTATTCTTTTATATTAAAATCTTTAAATGATGTCATTCACAGTTATTTATTTTATTTTTCTTATTTATTTATGTTACGTCAAAAACAGTTAAAAACTGTGTGGGACGTACTACGGGGAGTAGTGAATTCTGTACACACTTTCAAAATGCTGTGATCCCCACCATAAGCCATATTCTAGTTGAGTTTCGAATACAGCAAGAAATGAGCGTTTTTGAAAGGATTGTAAACAAAATATTCTCTGCGATGTAGTAAAATTTAATTCCAAGGGTTAATGGATTTTTGCTATTATTGTGGGCGCTTATCTCTCAATATGTCCTTCGTGAAGGAATAACTCTTCCTGCCGCGACAACATAGAGAACGATAATTTGAACAACTATATTTCACACCAAATTCTAGACAACGTGCACAGATGTAATGAAGTTATATTTGTGTCCATAAGCAAAACAAGGGTCCATCTTAGCATTTGCTCAGAAGATCAGGGAAACTGAACGAAAAACGTGATCGAGATGGGGGTCATTGACGCAGTAGCTGCGATATAATACTTGTTATAGACTGTTTAGAATTATATACTGTCCAAAGGGTAAATATCAACATTAATTATCATTGTTAAAATTATTGTTACTTTCCTGTTGATGGTATAATCACTAATTGTGTAAAAACAGTTATGGAGGAGAAAAGAATTTACTTGGACTTCAACTTTTGTATCGAATTTAATCGTTTAATGTCATTTGGTAGTGTAAAATGATGTACTTCTGGGTGAATTTTTTGTAGAGAGCTTTAGATATTGCTACCTGATGAATATGATCATATGTTGTATGTTATAGCTATAGACATCGGAGTTTGCTGAAAATATATTCTCGCCCTTAAGAAAGTCATTTTTTGACAAAAGCCACTGTTCCGTAAATCAAGAGACAAGATAATAATAAAATTCCTAGATTAATAAAAAGAGGCTTACAAGAATCACGTGGGTGGAATTTGCTTATTATTCGTACAATTCTTTTTTGTAATCTGAAAGTCTGGGAGCTATAAAATGTATTTCCCCAGAATATTGTGCCGTATCTCAGGCGAGAACGAACATTCCCAAAATATACCCAACGAGCAGTATGAAGGCTGACTGAATTTCAAAGAATTCTGAATGCTTATCATAACGAACGTAATTTTGAGTTCTGTTCATTTAAATCAACGTTCCACGAAATTGAGGAATTTTGGTGCCTTAACATTAGCAAATGGGACGCTGTTCATTTTCAATTGCGTAGAGAATTGTTTTTTGAAAAGGAAAGCTGCATTGACAACATTTTATTTTCATTTACTTCCCTTATTTTCATTTCCCCTTTGCTATACGGAACCAATTTGAAAATCTGATAATGTACTATTCATAATTTATTTATTGCAAAGAATATTCGTATCATCCGCAAAGAGAACTGTTCTTCCGTTTCGAATCGTCGAGGACATATCTTTTGCGTATAGTAGGAAGAGAATAGGGCCTAAATTCGATCCCTGATGGACTCCACGTGCAATTGGCGAAGAATCTGAAAGGTGTGTACATAATGTTCCATCATTCCAGTATTTCTATTCTCTAAGATCGTTGTTTAAGGTACGAACATAACTAATCTAGATCAATACCATGGATTACATTTGAAGATCATTTTGAAAGTAAAATGTTATGATACATGACGTCAAAATGTTTTGAAAGACCTAAAAATTTTCCAATAGGTGCTTCGTTTTGATCCACCTTCAAGAAAAAAAAAATACGATTGTTTCCGTAGATTTTGATTTTCGAAATCCATGTTGGCAATCTGAAAATGCGTCGCGTTACTGAGAAATGTTTTCGTTCGTACGAAAAAAAGTCTAATATTTTTGGAAAAATTGACAAAAGGGAAATCAGTCAATAATTTTCATTTTTTTTTTTTTTTGCTTTTTTGAAGAGCGGCTTAATCTCAGCTGTTTTTAAAATATGTGGAAAAGTTCTGTTGCATAAGAATGTATTAAATATATGAGTTAACGGGTGTATAATGGCAGATGAACATGTCTTTAACAAATAATCGGGAAATTTATCTAATCTGGCCGAATATTTATTTTTTAGTTTACTAAAGCCTTTTGAGAATTTTATGGGAAGAAATTTCGGAAACGGTCATTGTGTCCAAAATTTTTGGGGAAATGGCTGATGTTGATTTTTGTATTGGTAAAAGAGTTGGTAAAAGTATTGGTTAAAGAGATTAGCCACTGTTGCCAGCTCATTCACATCTCTATCGTTATCTTTTGAAACAACGTTCTCTACAAGGTTTCTAATTGATTTGGTCGTATTTTTTTACTATATTCCACATTGCTTTTGTTTTTTTTATTTGAAAATATCCTGATCGTGTTTCACGATTTTAGCCTCCCTTATGACTTTTCTTAACAATGATTTTTTTAAGGTAGACGAGGAAATCTTGAGATACATTATGAAGCTTAGAAATAAAATAAAGAGTTCTTTTGTTTTTACGTGATGTCTTAATCCCTTGTGTTATCCAGAAATTCCTTTTTTCGTGAAATAATTAATTACCTTTTTTGAAGAGGAAAGCAAGTGTTAAAAGCGTTAAAAAATGAATTATATGTATCGATTATAACAACAGTATTCTAAACCGCGTCCCATGACTCCTGCAGTACGTAATCAATGATTAATTTTCACTTTTAATTAACAATCTACTCATACGTGTATTGTTTATTGTGTCACTGTTCGCTTTTCGTATAATGGTAAGAATTTGTGAATCGTGGTCACTGTATCCTAAATCTTTTATTTCAATTTCATATCGAGTAGAAGTTTTGTTAATTATAATTTGATCGATTGTCTTCTTTGAATTTATTGATCTGTGTAGATACACCTCTTTTTTTGTAGGCCTGTAGATGCAAAGTAATATCGTTTTTAGCATAGGAAGTTAATAGTTTTCAAGACCTATGTAGTACAATCAATGTAATTAAAAAGTTGCTCAAGTACGATTTTATCAAGAACTATACCACAACCCACTTTCTCGAATACCTGCTTATATAAGGCGCAAAATACCTAGTACAAAAGAAATATCCTCTTGCCATGTCAGGAATATGTGAAACTGAAGAACTTTTAAACCTGGTAGGGAGAATAGTGGTATTGTGACGAGGGTCAAGGGATCTCCAGGAAGTATGTGAAGGTACAGTACCGAGATAGACCTAGGCGATATTCAGAGAGAGTGGTGTTGCTTTTGACCAGGAATGTCCTCAGAGGAGCGACAAGTACCCCGAGAGGACCTGATAGATGTTTTAGGCCCTGACAGATGGCACATGGGAAGAGGATGGGACAAGACCATAAAGCTAGCACACATTCAAAAGAACAAGAATCTAACATCCACATGTGAAAAAGAGTGTGCATTTTGTATCACCAATGTTTATTAATGATATCGCAAACGAAATTTCTCATTGCCTTATATTGCTTCTACATTGTACACTCGAATATTCTAAACAGGCAATTTGGACCACAAATACATGTTAGAAATTACGATTTTACCGTAGATACAAGAAGCTGACAACATAACAAGTTAAATGTAAAGCCACCAGTTCACTTAGATCGATTAGAGAATATCAATTTTGGTGAAAAATCTCCGGACGATTGAAAAACTAACATTTTTCACATACAGACCACCGGACGGATGGAAGGAGATATATTGAAAAACAACACTTTTTTTATCTCGGTTATCCGGAAAGATATATTTTTTTCTATTTTCCATATACCACGTCTGGCAAACGGGGCCGAGGTCGTGGTTGCAACCTCCGTATTCTTCCCTAGCGAGGAATTGGAAACTACCGTCCATTCCCAGTTTCTTGGAGTGGTTTAGACCGTTCAGTCTGGTAATCGTCATGCTCAGATGAAGACGGTGAGGGGACAGAGGGGGGCTTCGTGCTCTCAGTGCTCAGGAGAGTCCAGGATCGTCGTGACAATAATCCCCACTCAGCGTAAATTGAGAAACTTTGAACATGAATGTCAGTGACACATACCCCGGTAAAAATATGTACAATTGGTCAACTTCGATCTGGCAAAGTGACCCCACCCAGGTGAATGAGTAAGTTCCCCCAGATATTCAAATATCGGGTCGAGGTATTATGGGGGGGGATAATATAGTAAAAGCTAAATGTTCATACCAGGGTCTTAAAAAAACATGGTATAGTTAAGTAGTCTGTAAACACAATATATTATTTATAAGAGACGGCATAAATTAATCAGAATTGAGTGCATAAACTTTCCGATTTTCAATTAATCATTTCTAAATGAATGCCTTCGTACTTGTTCGTTCTACTCATTAACTTACTCTCTTCCATTTTCTTTGGGAAAGCCGAGATCTTCATGAAGATGGGATACAGATGAATGTCTAGTTGGAGTTCGCCTTTCGAAAATATGAAAGTTAGTCATCTATGGTTGAAATTGATGAAAAAAAATATTTTCATAGCGTATGACAAGTGCAATGTAAGGCATGTTTCTTTCATATTACAACCTGCCACTCAACCAATTTTTCCGAAATAACAATAGCGCAGACATAAAATACACATTCTGTAATATTATTGAGGACAGCGTGTATGCAAAAAATACAAATCCACTCGTCTTACTCTTCTAGGGATGCATTCATTCCAGGAACCCAAAATGCTGCAGGACAATTCTTTTTATTTTCGTGTGACATACAACACGCACAACAAAATATTTTGGATTCATGGAAAAACAATTCGAAAGTCCTTGTACCGTACGCTCGAAAGTGTGATTGATCTGATTACCAACATTTCGCATGACACCGCGACAGTGATTGCTTTGGGGGGGGGGCGCTCGGCGAAACAACTGCTTTCTGACGCGAATGCACCCGACAGTCATCAATCAAGATAGAAAACACCCTCCGCTAAACTGTTATTAGCGATAACCAAAGAACCTAGTACCTCGTCGAGATAACCATCAAAATCGTGAGTCTATTGTAAACAGGGAAACCTTTGGCCTGCAGCGTCCGCCCGCCCTTGATCTTGTTGCAATGATGGGTTGACATGTTGACTGCCGAAGGCGCTGGAGTCGATGGAAAAGGGGAGAACCAGCCAGCGCTTCAGGAAAGTGGATGTCATCCATGCGATGTCACTGGCACGAACGTTTGGCTGACAAAGAGTGCAGCCACACCAATAATAATCCACAGCGTTGTAGATTCACATTAGGAATAATGAAGGTGCCTCAAATCGCCTAATCAGATCCTTTTTTAATCGAGTCGATTGCCATTTAAAGAGCAATTATTTGTAGATAATTGCAGGAGTGGGTGACGCACTTAACCACATTGACAAATGCATGGTCTTCATATCTCTGTATGGAAATCATTATCCACATGTTTTGTTCAAACAGTCTTCTTTTTCTCACAAACAAACAAGATCGAAACAAGCATGGCAAACATTTTTCAGACTTCATTTGGTAATTGTTGAACTTTGGCTACACATCGCTGGCTAAAGTAAGGTGATTTTTGAGTCCAAGGCTTCCTGCATGTTCACGATGAGAGGCAATCAGATTCACCTTCCTTACGGTGGAAAGCTTATAAAGGATATTTATTACTCTCAAAATCTTAGGGTTTTCCTCAAAGTCTTAGGGTTAAACTCAAACAACTTAGCGTTGGAATCGGCGAACTCTGAACATATTGCCACACTAATCTTTCGATACGCTGCGTGCTAAATCATTGAAGCCGCATTGATTCAAAACTAACTTATGCATTTGTTCCTACATTTTAGGCGATGGGGTAAAGATCATGGGATAAGGCATTTAGTGGAACGTGAAACAACAGCTTTTAGGCAACGAGAGAGACAAACCATATCGTGAGAACGAACTATCTGCGTCATTTGCTTGTCATTCTTGAAATTTCTTGAGACATAGGCCTACACAAAGCTAGTTGCACTTCGTAGAAATGCGAAGAAAATCGAAAAAATCGTTCATCAAGAACTTGAGATACCTTGTTAAATAGTGGAGTCCAAAAATGATTTTCTTCTAATTTAATATTTTCCATACAGTGGCATCCATCTTATAATACTTAACCAATAACTTAGACTTATGTAACCTAAAAAGGAATTGTTTGGATTGCCGTTAATATAAGAAGGGTACCACTGTATGAGATACCATTCTTGACACTGGAACGCCTCCTTTACTTTATAGCTTCGAGGAGGTAATTTTAACGGACGGCCCCAACTCCAGAGGAAGCCATGTGCCTGTGGAGGAGGGGGGTGGCGGCGTGGCGCGACTGCCGCCGGCGCGATCTGTTTGTCGCCGGAGGCGGCGTCACGCGACGCGGCGCGGCGCCGGCTGCGGGGGCGGAGGCGACGCAAAGCCGCGGGCTGTTTGCCGGGCGCCCCGCCGTGTTTGCGTGCGACGCGCGGGGGCGGAAGGGGGCGGGAGGGGGCTGGCGCCGGGGGGCTCGCCGCAGAGCAACGCGCGCTGAGCAATCAGACGGTCCCGCGCCGGCCGCACCCCCGCCCCCGCCCCCCGCCCAAGCCCAAGCCCCAGCCGCTGCCCGCCGCCGCCGCTCTCTTCGGCGACACGCTCCACCGCCCAGTTCCCTCGGAGCTAGCGCTTCCGTTGCTTCCGCGGAGGCTCTTGGCGGGAGGGCATGGGGTTCGAGTCCCGATGGTGGCGGATTTTCGATACTAGATAGAACCTCTCAATTAATTGAAAAATAAATTCAATGATATTATTAACAATTACATACTTCTTTGGTTTCAATTAATCACTGCAAGATATAATATCTCCCTAACCACTTCGATGTTATACTCTCCATCAGCTCTTTAAGTTAACTTCCCGTCGATCACCCCCTACGACGAGTTCAACCGTTGATCGGTAATTCGTGGTTGCTCCTATCATTACCTGGCAAATGCCGACGCTGCACCCAAACAAACACGCCGCGAAGGCGCGAGATCATTCCTCCCACATCCTTTCTCCTTTCACTTCCTTCTCCTGCGGCAGAGCTTAGAGTGTGTCCCGGTTGGAGCGGTGCCCCGCTGGTGGAGATTCCTGGAGTGGGGAAACATCCGCAAGTCGAACTGTATGTCGGTGACATTCTATCTTGCGGGAGAGGAACTCCCAGGATAACATATACTACACTAACGGGACTAATGACCATATCCATTTGACGTGCCTGTAAACGTCAATCAATCGACACGGTCTCGGTCGCACCCCTACCCCCGTCCCTGATCCTGCCCAGACTGCTTGTGCCTTCCAGCTTCCGTGCCGCCTTCTCCGCCTCCGCCTCCACCCGCGTCTCCGCCCCAACCACGCTACGTCCCCACCCTCCGCCCCCCATCCTCGCCTCCTCCCCCACGCCACCGCCTTCGCCGCCTCCCTCTCCGCCCCCGCTTCCCTCTCCCTCGCCTCCCTCCCCGCCAAGCCCTCCTCTCCACCCCCGCCTCCGCCCCTGCCTCCTTCTCCACCCCCGCCCCCGATACTCCTGCACTCCCGCCCCGAGCCTCGCTCACCTCTCGCTGCGTCCACATGAAGCCCGTGCTCACCTTTCCACGCCTCCCACGGCGCGCACCCGCCGCCTGCCTCGTCGAGTCTTGCGCTGCTCTCGCCTGAGCATTTCATTCCTTCCAGCGCTGCTAAGCGGCTTGGGTCTCCGCTTAACCTCCGGCTGCGTCTGATGTTGGCTCCGCTCCCGCGCAACCCCTGAGGACACCCACTCAGCACAGCGACGCAATGCTCTTTGCGCGCCCACGCCCTCCCGCCTCGCAACAATTATTTATGTATTACCTGTTACAAGACCCTCGTCCCACCACCTGACTAGTGAGTTAATGATCAAATAGAGATAAGCAAATGACGCTGTGGTGAGTACATCCATTTTTCTCCTCTACACGTCTGTAAAGATCCCTTTGTTCAATATCCTATTGAATAATGGGGATCAAGCTTGGAATGTTTATTAAAACAACCGCAAACTATTGGACAGCAAATTACTGTTTACCAGAATTGAAATATCTCCGTTGAAAACAAATCCATCACCACTATGATGGGGCTAAGTCGAAAGATAAGTCTTGCTATTTAAGAAATAAATCGGTATCAAGAAGTACAATACGAATTTTTCTGTTAAAAAAGTCCCTGTTTTTTTCGCAGTATCACAACACTTTCTTTATTTGACATAAGTAGTATGTATGAAATTAAAAATCAACTCACCCATAATTTGGGGTAATTAGCAGTTTTTAATAGACCAAATTTGGAGTTTCAACCTTATCTTAAAAATGCAAGTATT
Organism: Acheta domesticus; assembly: GCA_031308135.1. Lineage (NCBI taxonomy): Eukaryota > Metazoa > Arthropoda > Insecta > Orthoptera > Gryllidae > Acheta > Acheta domesticus. The sequence goes on along the minus strand of JAHLJT010009436.1, from coordinate 177,860,766 downwards.
AAATATTTGATAACTGAACGAACTTTAACAAATTATAAGTACTACGAACTTGTAAATATTCTGCTGAATATATTTCATTATGGATATTAACGTCAGTAGGCCTGTATAGTAAACGACGCGGCTGAAGTTTGCAAACTGAGGCAATGGCCGACATCGGCCCTGTCGTTTAAAACTTCACGTGAAACCATCTAACAAGAAAAAAAGGTAATAGTAATGAGAAAGTTCTTAATCCGCCATTTTCAGATGCACATTACTTATTTCGGTTGATTTTCGAACGGAGCATTGGAATATCCTTAACGGATGCCCGTCAAGAGTTTTATCGCTCCTCTTATTTGCGTTAAGTCGATCGAAGCAATGCTTCCATTACATCATATTTTCTCAATAATCTGCAAGCGCTATCTGACAAGATTAAGGAGATCATAGGATTTCAGTTTTCAGTTTTTCCTCACTGTTCCATTTTAGTAAACCTACATTACTATCACAACATTATTGAAACACTTCATTCATGAACTGTTTCATTCTTTCAATAAATTTTTAGTTGTGTGCAAACTGGAGCAATGTTGGTGCTCTTCTAAATTTCAGTGGGAAATACACGAATTCAAATTATCGTTCTCCATATCGCGGCAAAAACTATTCTTTCATGAAAAACATGACGAGGGTTAAGAGCACTTTATAGATAACTTATCTTTGAGAATATATTTTATTACACAGGAGTAAATATTTTGTCAACAAAACTTGAAAAAAACAACTCTTTTTTGTGAATTCAAAATTCGACTAGAATATGGCTTAGGGTAGATATCACAGAATTATGAAAACGTGCACAGAATTTACTTTTTCCCGGAGTATGTCACACACAGTTTTTAACCGTTTTTGTAGTAAAATAAATAATAAATAAATAAATAAATAAATAAATAAATAATTCCTGCGTGGGAACCCATGATCATCCTCTTCGCTGTGCCTTCGCCCGGCACCTGCGCCGCGCCACGCAGCCGCAAGCACACAGCGTCCAGCACTCGACGCCGCTGCAGCTGAAGTGTCCCACCCCGAGCTCTCCGAGCGGCAGGCGGGCGCTGGCAACTCGCGGAGCACCGATGGCATAACCCTCAGGTTCTCCCTGCATTGCTAATCAGCCAAACACTACTGTCTGATCGATCATTTTGTTTCCGTGCTAAGGTCATTCTTCCCATATGTTAATATCTCGGAAGGTAACTATGTTAGTCTCCCGCTTTAATGCCAGGTCCGCCACCGACCTACACGTCCTTTTGAGGGAGGGTTTCCCATCTGCACGTATCTCCCCCAGTGGGACGCCAATTCGGCTGTGATACGCTGTAACCTCTCAATTGTCCCCCTTCGATGGCAAGGCCCTGAGGCTTTCTCAGTATTGCTAATCAGCCAAACACTACTGGCTGATCGATTTTGTTTCCGTGCTAAGGTCATTCGGCCCATTAGTGGAGTGCATGTTAATATTCGGGAAGTTGGCGATGTTACTCTCCCGCTGGAATGCCAGGTTCGCTACCGACATACACGTCGGTTTGCGGGGTTTCCCACCTGCAAGTATCTCTCCCAGTGGGACACCGACCTTCTGTGATACGCTTTAACCTCTCAATTACCCTTCTACCAGTGCAGGAGGTAACTCATGTACGTATGTAAGTAATGGATGAAAAGAGAAATATCGCAAGCTCCCATTGCCCCGGTTCTTAAAGAAAATTACCTATCAGAGCAGCCGCCCGTCAGAATTCTCCTCCAGACAGGAGCTGCATTCAACGTAACTATGACGCTAGAGCCGATAATCCGCTACCGACGCGACGGGTCTACAACTCTAGGACCTCCATAGAAGGACGCAGTGTCAACCCTGAGCCACTTCAGCCGCTGAAACAAAGCTGCGCGGCGCTCTTTTTCCTAAGGCGTTTCGTGGCGAGTTTTTTCCATACATTTTACAAACTAAAGGATACCGTACAGTACTGTTAGGAGATGGCTCTACAAAAAAATGCAAATGGTTGAAATTTTGCATATTACCATATTAACCATGACCTCATGATAAAAATTTGTCAATTCCTCCAGGGATTCTTATGAAAGATTTTTTTGCTAATGGTTCAAATTGTGTTGTAAATTATAATCCTTATTTTAGACCATTCATAAATTACACATAAATATTCTCTCAAATCTTTTGTGCTTTTACATAGTTTCGTATCGTTACAATTTTATTTAACGAAAACAGTAATGTTAAAATATGTAGTTCATGACAACGAGTTTGCCGAAATTGACCCCACAAATTATCTTGTATGGGAATCAAAATAGCAATATTTCTTCTACACACAACACATGCCTTGATTTGCTAATCTCCTCTGTTAATTTCATGAAAATAATAGTGTATTTCCTTCACTTCACCTTCCGTTTTGCGAAAGGGCTTCAGGCATTGAATCCTCATATTTTTGGGGGGAAATATGTTTTTAAAAAAGATTGAATTAGCCTATTACACTTCACTAGTAGTTTCTCGTGCGTGGTTTCCTCAATTTTATTTCGACATTTTTTTGATTTCCTCCCTGCAAATGAACTGTAAACAGATGCCCCGCAAAAACATTGCTGTCGGCAGTGCTAAATAGAGGAATATTGAAGAAAACCATACAAATCGTTCAACATTTTATGAGGTTCAAATGAATAACACAGTGTGTAAATATTGATTTTCTCGAAAGTTAAAATTAATAGAGTTTCTCGAAAGTTCTGCCTGATGGGCAAAAACGTGAGAAACGTCTTCCGTAGAAAACATGTCATTCAGGTGGAAGAAGAATGTTTGTACGGCTACTTAATGATTGCAGCTCCCGCCCAAAGCAAGCACTATGGGGCGGGTCAAGGTACGACGCACCGGCGGGCAATTGGGGGAAAAGTACTAGAGGGCGATGGGAGTGGTGAACAAGACACTCAAAAAGAGGCACTGAGGAAGAAGATCACGAAAATAACACGTTGTAGAAACAATACGAGCACAGAATGAGAAGACATGAACAAAACGTTCAAAGTGCTCGAAGCAACAAATTTTCATTCTATTGATAAATTGAATAGTAAGGCGAGACAGGAAAGAAAAAAAAGTTGAATAAAATGGGAAAGCAAAGAGAATCAATAGGTAAAGTACTTCAGATACGTAAAGAAAGAAGGGGGAATATAATTGAAGAAGATACGATAAAGAGAGAGTGAGAGGAGAATAGAAGAGGTGAAAGGCAGGAAGGTGAAACGAGTACAGAATAAAAAATGAGGCAGGGAGAGGAGGGAAGCGAAAAAATAAAAGAAAGAAGAAAAGCAAGAGATAGCTTGAAGGCGGAATGGGAAGAGGGAGCGAAATAACACGTCATATTTGAGCGGAGAGGAGGAGAGGGCGATGCCAAGGCTTGTTGTGAGCGACGACGCGCGTGGGCGTGGGCGTTGGCGGAGGCGGGAGAGAGGGAGGGGGAGGGGGAAATCGATGAGGGGGGCCCGGCGGAGGCGCGGCGAGGAGCGCGCGAATCGCCGTGCGTCACACGCTCCTCGGTGGCGGCGAGGGCGGCAGCCGCGGCGAGCGTCCTCAGCGTCGGGACGGCGGCGGCGGCGGCGGCGAGGGCGACGGCGACGCTGCGGCAGCGGCGGGCACCTCGCATGGGCTCCAGCAGGGCGCACCTCGCTCCTGCCCCTGCCACCGCCGCCGTCGCCAGCGCATTCGGTGAGTCTGCTCAGAGAAGTAAAGAGCGCGGCCCCTTGTCGTAGATGCACAAGTTGGAACAGGTGCTACGGCTCAATAGATGCCTAGCTGCCGTTGTAAACGCTTTCCGTAAGGCAGATGTTCAATGCCGAAAGGAAAGAGGCGTTTTCTTGTGATAGATGCATGGTAAGTGGAATGAATCATAATATATAATATCATTGACATGTTCACCTTTAAGTGTCACCGCAACCGCCTTTGCCGAATCAGTTTATAGAAGCCGGAATTAAGAAGGTCAAATTCGTCTGAGACGAAAAGAAACACACTATCTCTCTCACACAACACTTCTGAATCTCAATACATAATTGCTCGAGGAAACTCCGTCAGTAAGTATGTTCTTACAAGACGAAAAAACGAGAATTGAGAGTCCAAGTACTTATTTTACACCAGAAAGATATTACCTCTGTAGTAAGCAATAAATTTAATGGGTAAAATAACAATTTCCTGTACTAAAGCAGGCGGTCCTTTGTGAAATGTTATGTGTTGTGAGCGGTTCTTCCAAGACAAGATGAAGCCCGCTACTTCGGCTCGTCTGAATTGATTTGCCTGGCCTCTCTCGCAAAAATTCTTGTAGAGGTAGCTTTGCAATTCGGAAGTGATGAGGGCGGTCCCCTCCGGCCAAACTTTAACTGATGCCATCAGCGCCTTTGATCAGCCAATTTGCACGAGTCGGAAGTAAAAGAAGGAGATGCCATAAGGAAGTACATGAAAAAAAAGGACTACTTTCGAATGCTTCGTTTTATCTTAATCAAAATGCACAACTATCTTATTTACTCACCCACACCTAATTTTGAATTTAAGAATTTAATTATCACATATCATACCGACTATTCTAAAACAATATTACAACAAAAATCTACATAATCGTATATTTATCTTTCAGACGTCATATTTCATAAGATCCGATCGATGTTGATATTTTCCTTTCCTTATAATCATCAATTTTACTTCCATTTACCTTTCTTTTCCATTTATAATTATTTTGAAATAGAATAATTAATAATTTAATAAATCGAACCAAGAATTTTAAAATAAAGTACATAAGAATATTTTATTTAAAAATCAAAATACACAAACAAAATGTCTCAAAAGGGTTATCTTGACACAATAAATCATGTAATATTAATATTACTTTCATTGAATTTATTAGAAAATACGCAAAACCAAATATGCAAATCAGGTTAGCTACACTGTTAATAAGAAAACTATTCATACATTGCATATTCATTAAATGAAGTCACATCATTAAACATGGGAAGTACTATTCAATAATCTAAAATAGCTGATCAATATGGACTACAAATATTTGAATTGGTCAATTACTTGAGTTGTGCAATAGACAGTACTACGGGTGGCTCCGCCACTTCTCCCCTCCACGCAGTTGACCATCTCGCCACCAGAGAGCAGATGTGTCGTAGGTTGTAGAACTTAAGCAGCCTTTACACGGACAGAGTCTCTTACCAGTTATTGGAGCACTGCCTGCAGTGATATGTAAATATTTCACTCAACTGACAAGAAACACTGCCTGAGTAGAGAAATATTTGTAGGTGAGAGGCGATTAAGCCAGATTTGGCACATTACATTTAACTTACGTTTGCGCTGTTATGCTCCTTAACATTGTTACATTGTATACACATCTTCTTAACTTCTCGCACCGCTCGGCCCCGCTCGGCCCCGCTCGGCCCCGCTCGGCCCCGCTCGCCCCGCTCGGCCCCGCTCGGCCCCGCTCGGCCCCGCTCGGCCCCGCTCGGCCCCGCTCGGCCCCGCTCGGCCCCGCTCGGCCCCGCTCGGCCCCGCTCGGCCCCGCTCGGCCCCGCTCGGCCCCGCTCGGCCCCGCTCGGCCCCGCTCGGCCCCGCTCGGCCCCGCTCGGCTTGCTCCCCTGTGCTGCATTGCCTGGTCGCGATACTACCCGCCTTACCGCCACGTTGTGCGTGATGTGTGTGACATTTCAAAACTATTATTTTATATTATTGATATTTATATATCATATACAAAAATATGTAAATTTGAATTACACGTGCAGACATTCGTGACATCCAGCAAACGACACTTTTGCTGTGACTGAGCAGGTGATCGGGAAAAGAGATGTTTACGTAACACCTTGTACAAATTGTATAATCCTTAGGTTTTGACAGTGGCACCGCTGTACCTCCGTTGCTCTCCCGCCGCAAGTGAAGCGAACGAGCCAGAGGAGCCTGAGCGTGCTTGTCTTGTGCCGCAGGGGAGCGGCCGGAGGCGTCGTGGGCGGCGGGGGCGGGGGCGTGGGAGGCGGAGACGCCGCTGGAGGTGCTGCGGGAGTTCGCGCTGGGCACCACACTGCACGGCGTGCGCTACATCGCGCGCCCGCCCGCCTCCCTCCCGGACAGGTGCGTGCTCCACCGCCCTTCCACCCGGAGAGGTGACTCAGGGCATCAACTCTGTGGTCGTGGGGTAAAAGTTCTTAAGTTAATTTTTGTGTCTATATTTTATTTTAGCAAAACGACTGAATTCAAATGTGGCCTCCTTAACGACAAAAAAGTGCTGAGAGATATAGCTTGGCGTTGGGAAACATAGGCGACTCAATAGTCTAAACCTTCTTTTCTCCAAAGTAAGGTTTTTCACTTAAGAACTTTTATCCCGGAATCATATAACTGATGTCACTGCAGTCCCTCTGACCGGGAGGTTCTAGGACTCCAATCCCCACGGCGGGAGTTTCGATGCTAACTTGTCAGCTAGGTCGAATTCAGTCGCTGTCTGAAGGAGAATTCTAGCGGCCGGCTACTCTGATCGGGAGTTTTCCGTGGTTTCTCCGATCAACACTATCCGAATGTCGGAGTAGTACCCTAACAAACGGGCCACGAACCGTGCGCGATCTTTCCTTCCTCTTCCTTGTCCTATCTTCACTTACTTACACAAACATGCATTACACTACTACATATGCCGGGAGACCGGTCGGGAGCTTAGAGCTTGTACTGGCCGAGGCGGTGCCCCTCTGGTGGGAGATACTTGGGGAAAACCCCGCTTGTCGACCGTAGGTCAGCGCTGCATCTCGCCATCCAGCAGGAAAAAAGATCACAGCTACCTCCCAAGTTAGAAAACACGCACTACACTTACGGGACTAATGACCTCATACGTTGACGCGTCTGGAATCACGAACAATCAATCAATCGTTCGTTTCCTTGCTGTTATGGGGGCTCCACACACGCGGTATTCGGTGAGTGGCGACCGACCGCTCGTCGAATCCGTACTAGTGTGAATAAGTTGCTTTCCTACATTCCGAGCGACGAACATTCGGTATCTAACTTACTTACTACCTCCGCGAGTCGGTATTTAGGACACATCAAAGGAAGCGAATATTCGCTGAGCGCATCAGCTGCTCGGGATTGAGAGAGCAGTCGCTCGCGACTCGGCGAGTGCCGAATGTGTGGACCTGCCTTTACATTCGTATTGGTAGATCGTTGACCACAGTGAAAAACATCCCAGAAAAGTATCCCAGAAAACCAAATTCTATGTACATGAGAGCAATAGATCTAGTCACCTCATGATTTGAACTATTTGTCAAGCGTAAGTCAATAGGGATTTTATGTTAACAATTAATCTCATACTTTTGTTATTTCAGTGTAATAATCAGACAAGTCGACCTGTCTGGTTATGGTAAATTATTTTAAAAAACCTACGATTAATTTCGTAAAATACGGAATTAATTACTCAGCGAGCAAAATGAATATAAGTTATCTGATTACAAATAAAAAATTCAGATAACAATTATAGGAATCTACTACACTGATTTTATCTTCAGAACAAAATTCACTTATCAGCTTACACACCAGAGCAATGATACAATGTAACTTACAAGGTCAGAAAAATATGCACACGTTATTTCAACAATATATTTTAACATACTAACTGAAAGGAATTTTGTAATAAATGCGCATAACATGAATCTGATAACTTGCTTCGCTTGCGAAATACTCGTACAAGTGGTATTACATCAGCACATACTTTATCGTATTAATAATGGTTACGAAATTTTATAGTATTGTAATTTCTTCTCCTATTAATACATGATTCATTCATTTGTAACACTATTACCAATCGTAGTTCATAAAGTTCGGACGTGTAATTACGTCATCAGCCAGAAACAGTTGCCATTTCTTACCCGTCTACAGAACAAATAACTACGTGCAAATCACTAGAAACTGTAACTGTATTCGAAATTTTTAATAAAGCACAATGTTTAAAAAAATAATACTGCCCCTGATACTGACGGCTTGTTAGCGATACCTGGTGCGTCAACTACTACCCGTAAGTGTAGTGCGTGCTTTACTAGAGAGGTGGCGGTGGTATTTCCCCGCTGGATGGGGAGATCCGGCGCCGACCTACCTCAGATATGGGGGGTTTCCCCAACGAGGTATCTTTCACAAGCGAGGCACCGCCCCAGCCGGGACAAGCTCCAAGCTCCTGACCAGTCTCCCAACATGTGTGGTAGTGCAGTGCATGATAGTGTGTGTGTGTGTGTTAGTGTGGCCCGTTTGTTAGGGTACTGCACCGGCATCCGCCTGGTTTTTATCGGAGAAAGCTCGGCAAACAACTGATTAGAGCATCCGGACGCTAGAATTCTCCTCCAGACAGTGAATGAACTTCACCTAGCTGACAAGCTAGTGTCAAACATCCTGCCACCGTCGGGACTTGAACCTAGGACCTCCCGGTGTCAAATCAATTGAAAAACTTTTAACTCACACATTTAATTCATAACAAGAAATGTTTCCATATAAAATTAAACGTGCTTCTATCGTTCCAATATACAAATCTGCTGAAAAATGTAAATAATCATAAATCTACATCGTTTCTGGCAAGTTTATTCATCTTGCTTGAAAAGTGTTTGCCTTTTGATGGACTTTCTGGAGAAAATTAATTATTGAGCAAATATAAATATCTGTGAATCATTTATGAAATTTACCACAAAACCGTTTGCGTAGTTGGATTCCAGAAAGAAATATTTGGAAAACTTTTTAGATTTACAAACTGCCTTTGGTACAGTAAATCTCATCAAATATTAGAAAAACTTCATCACTTTGTAATAAAAGGTATCGCTTTAGAAATGTCTTCATTCTTTGTAAAAAAATAGAACGTAGGTGAGTAAAATTGAAGACAAATACAGTGCTATTAATACAGGAGTACCTCAAGGTACCGTCGTAGAACCAGCCTTCTTTTCTCATATATTAATGATTTACAGCAAATTAATTTCGAGAAAATGTGGCACTATAAATTCTTACGCAGATGATACTGTAACAATGTTTTGGCTCAAATTGCAATGATGTTTATAAGAACGTAAACACAGATACAAATATTATTTATTATTGGCTAAATGCAAATATTCTACGAGGTGGTACATAAAATATCCGAGAATTTCATTGTTCCGATTAAACCAGTAGCTGTACGACATTGCAATGCTAGATATATCTAGGTATACGAGGCCTGTCTAAAAAGTATCCCACCTTTGGCCAGAAAAAATATTTCGAATACTTGACAGATTTGGGACCCTAATCCCCTTCAAAGTAGGCCCCTTGTGCTTCAACACACTTAGCCCACCGATCCTTCCACTGCTGGAAACACCTCTGGAAGTCTTCTTTTGGAATGGCGTTCAGCTCCGTCATCGCGTTCCGCATTATTTCTTCTCTACTTTCAAAACGGGATCCTTTCAGTGACATCTTCAATTTTGGAAACAACCAGAGAAGCTAAGAAAGTGTGGATCAATTGGAATGAATGTGCAGGGGCGTTGTCATGATGCAAATGCCAGTTTTTGGCCGTCCACATGTCTGGTCTTCTGCGCCGAATTGCGTCACGGAGTCGCCGGAGAACATCTCCCGCACTGTCAATCGGCGATCTGCCATCATCAAATTTCGCACCCTTTCAACAACAGCTGCATTGCGAGCAGTTTGGGGCCTAGCGCCACTCTGCTCACTCTCGGCTGATGTGCGGCAATCTTTGAATCGGTTGAACCACTGCTTAATTTGTGTTACACCCATTAAATCTTCTCCAAACACCTGCTGAATCTTACGAATTGCTTGACTTTGAGAATCACCTAGCTTTTGACAGACTTTGATGCAATATCTTTGCTCAATTCGTTCAGTCATCTTGTGAGAAAACTAAATCCGACGAACACTACAAACAGTACCTTACTTAGCGACCACCAGCCAGTGACTGGCACAAGCGAACGCGGTGAAAAAATTCAAGCATGCGCATTAAGAATCCTCCTTCCACCGTGCACAGTGGCTCCGCCTTAGAATCACTACTTTGAGCGGAAAAAATTAAGGTCTGATACTTTTTAGACAGGCCTCGAATGTCTTAGCTATTGCAATGCAAACTTGCGTCATTTCTAGCGAATTCAGTTGTGAATTATAGTGGTAGGTGTCAGGATGCGTTTCATTGCTTCTGCGAATTGCCAAATGGATAACGGGAAGGGGCAATGGATTTGCACAAAAATTCTGTTTTAAATTGAAGAAAACTGAAGCTGAAACCCACTGTATGTTGACAAAAGCATTTGGGAAGCAGTGCACTGAGAGTCAAGCAAGAAAAGTTTAGTGTTTCAGACGCTTTAAAAGGCCGAAAATCTGGGGAAGATGACAAACATTCTAGTCGACCGTCAACACGTACAACACCGGAAGTGGTCATTAAAGTGCGCGAATTGTGAATAAGGTGGTGGTCTCACCTGATCAAAATATCAACGGGCAGTCTTACTGCGAGGTTTTGACGTGATTGAGGGAAAATGTTCGGCGCAAACGACCAGAGCTTGAGGAAAAAGAAAGAGTGGATTGCTCCCCATGACGACGCACCCGCGCACACATCGCTCATTGAGGATATTGCTGGCCCAAATCAACATGGCAACGGTCCCCCAACCTCCCTACTCACCAGGCCTAGCCCCGTGGGACTTTTTTCTCTTCCCGAAGATGAAAATCGCGTTGAAAGGCCGAAATTTTCACTCCATAGAAGATATCCAAGTAGAATCGCGACGGGTCCTGAACACCCTCCAACTTGCTGACTTCCAGGATTATTTCTAGAAATGGAAAAAATGCTGGTATCTTTGCATACATGTCAATAATGACTAATTTGAAGGTGACGGAGGACATAAGGACGTAACTATAGTTTTCTGATTTTTACAATGAAATTCTTGGATATTTTGGGTAGCACCTCGTATTATTAAACATCTCTGAAACTACTACAAATGAAACACTAAATACTGAAACCTGCTTGTCCCTCGATCCAACAAGTCCCCTCAACCTAACAACCCCAATTTGGTAGACAGGCAGAAAAACAAACTACAAAGTCGCACTTCGAAAATAAGGCAAAGTTCACTGTCAAACGATCTAGAAGGTATATTTACTTCATTCTACGAAAAAGATGTTTCAGAGGAATGTAGTCAAGAAAAATTGTTGTTTGAGTTGTTCTCCCAGTCCTAAACGAAGGTAACTCTTCACTTTTTGCAGAAAATCGCAAAGAGAGAAAAGAGCGAAAACGCCAAGGCAACACTACGATATGGTGGATGTAGGATCGTTGCATACAGAAGCCGAATGAAGTTGTGGAAGGAACTTGGAGCGATAATGTTGGGAGTGGGCCTGGTGGTAGGGGGGAGAGTTCTCGCCCATCGACCGGAGGACTAGGGCCCACGCCCCTCCCGCATCAAACATTCAGAGGCGACGCGCGCCCAAGCTCCGCTACGACACCGGCGCCGCCCCGATACTCCCACGCCCGCCGTCCTCCGTCCGTCCTCGCCTTTGCCCTCTATCTTGCTCCATACCGTTCGCCCTCCTCCTCGCCCTCCGTCTACCCGTTTCACCAACCGTCCACCACGCTCTCTGCCCTACCTTCGCGACCATCGTCCATCCGTCGTCCCTCTTCTTCCTGGTCCTCTTCCTCCTCCTTCTCACCCTACGTCATCCACCTCACCCTCCGCCCTTTTTCTCCTTCTCCATCCCCCTCCTTACCCCCATCCTACTCCTCTTTACCCTCCAACCTCATCCACTTGTTCTCCTCGTCACACTTCTCTCTGTTTCTCCTTCTTCCCGCTGCCTGTTCCCATTTTCCCCTCCATCCGACCATTTTCACCCTTCTATTCGCCTCTTCCTCGCCCTCCGTCCGTCGTCCTTTTTCACCACCGTCTTTCTCTATCCTGTCTTCCGTCCTTATCCCCTGTGCCCTGAGTTCGTCCTCTTCGTGCCTTCCGTGCGTCCACCTCAACCTTCTCCCTTCTCCTCCTCAACCTTCGTCTTTCTCGCACGCCGTCCATCATTCTCGTCCTCATCCTCGTTCTCCCTCCTCCTCATCCTCCCTCTACCCACCCTTACCCTTATCCGCAGTCGTCCTCGCATTCGACATCGTCCTCGTCATCTCCGCTCCTGCCTGCGACCTAGTCTTCGTCCTCACCTCCCCTTTCACTCTTCTTCCTTCTCCTCGTCTTCTTCCTTCTCCTCGTCTTCTTCCTTCTCCTCGTCTTCTTCCTTCTCCTCGTCTTCTTCCTTCTCCTCGTCTTCTTCCTTCTCCTCGTCTTCTTCCTTCTCCTCGTCTTCTTCCTTCTCCTCGTCTTCTTCCTTCTTCTCGTCTTCTTCCTTCTCCTCGTCTTCTTCTTTCTCATCCCTCATTTTTGCTCCCATTTCCAATAGTCCTTCCCACCTTCCAATACCGACAATATTTCGAAGTGTTTGTACCCGAGCCTTTCGGAAACCCTTCCGCTCTTTTCACTGGGCCTTCCCTACTATAAACTGAGAAAGTTAAGAAGAGACCGCGCCGGCGCCGTGTCGTTTTTTAAGTTAGCGTCGCCGCCGAAAGCACTTGACCAAAAGGCGGTGCGCGACGTCGCCCCAATGGCGAAACTCTTCCTCAGGCAGCTCCTGATGGCGGTGAGAGGAAGAGGGTTATAGGGAAAGTTGAAACATTCTCAAGCGAAATGGGTAATTTCTTCGTAGCCGGAGGTCCGCAAGATTAATATATTGGCCGCTTCCGAATTTTGAACACCGCTTTTCGGTCCCCACGCACTCAGCTCCAATTAAGTGCGTGCGAGTTGGTGCTTAGCTTGTCGCACTTTCCTACGGGTTAAATTTTACATGTATTACACAGCCACTAGGTACCTTGCGTGCCCCATTTGTAATGCCACAAGCGCATAAAGCTCTTTAAAATATAGATTGCAAATCCTGTCCATTAACAGACTCGTAATCTGCATCATGACTTTAACATCGTAGTTAAATGGATTAGTCTACTTTTGTATTATAGGTATTTTACTCATGACTACTTCACTCACCAATAACATTGAATTTCTCCCAAGTCAACTAATCAATAACAAACAATCCGCGATTTTATCGTTAATGATTACGTATTTCAACGATGAACAACAGGGTATGTCCATGGACAAATTCACCATTGGATCATTCACGCAGTTTTTCTTTCGCTTAAGGTCTTTATTAAATGTAATTTCAATATTTTTTTAAATTGGTTTATAATGAAGTGCATCGGAAAAGCCCTCAATTTTCGTGCACTTCAGTACGCAATTTGGAGTGAAAAATAATACATGGAAATATAAAAAATGACATATATTTAATTGAAGAATGGGGGAAAATAGTTCTATTCATAAATTATCACGAAAAATAACATAAAGAAATAGGAACATTGTTAACCAGAAGAGATTAGTCATTTATTGATTTGATTAGCAATAACATAGGGAGAAAAAACACGAGAAGGACTACGTGACAAGAATAGAAACAAGGGACATTGAAAAAAAGAACGAGGTAGAACATTTTAGAAATTTTACCTCACTTCGTGTCAGGATCTGGTAGCGATAGGATGTAGGATTGTGTACTCTGAATTTATAGTTTCTTGAGACTGGAGCGTGATAGAATCGAGATGTACGAACTGTAATCGTCATCTTTGATGATTAATTTGAGATTGGAACACGGTGTAAGAATTATATAGTTAAATCTTAGTAATATCGGGATTTTTAGTAGTATCGGGATCGTAGGAAGTTTTCTGAGACTAATTAACAAAGTGTGGATTAAAGCGGACATCGGAATCCAAAAGAAAATATGGTGCTGTGAAGCTAAACTGGTATTCAACTGCCAAGTGTGCTGACGCCGAATGGACAACGAAGTATTTCCGCGAAATCCCGAATTCGAGAAAGACAAAACCAGCTAAATTTTTATGTACAAGCCCCAAGAATAATTGAAATTTTGGTTAAAGCAATAATTAAAAATTAACTTTGTAACAATTAGTTGATGGCCATCATTAGGGAAATTAATTGTCAAGTTTAAATAATATGATAATCATAAAAGGTCATGAAAGAGATTGATTAAAAATGTCTAATAATAAAAAGAGACGTACGACACTTCATGTCGTTACGTGCATATATAAATTTTCGTTTCATTAAATAGAAATTAGATATTCTCAAAATTATTCCCTTGTATTATTGGTAACCAAAGCGTAAGTATAAGATCCATCGACCGAGTCTTCGTAGAGCGGTATTTTCAGCCCACGACAAATGCAGAGAGTAAGTATTCTTATTTTTCAGGAGCATCCAGTGGACGTGGTGTCGAGCTAGCCACCCACATGTACCACGTTCACGTTTCCAATTATGGCTACATAAATTAATAAAATATTACTGGGAAAAAAATCATCTCATTGGCAACCCCACATGGGGGGTGAGATTAAATAATTAAGCTACTTACTTAGAAATTATCACAGTTGATGAAGGTATTACAATAAGAAAATACAAAATTTGTTAATTGATGTAAATAGAATATCAGTACTCATAACATTAAATTTCTAGATTATGCACTTTACTTATTAATAAAATATTTATTTGGATCTCTGCATGAAATATATTTTAGTGGACTACTGTGAAAAACTGTGAAGTTCGAGAACATGTCAAATGTTGAATATATGAAATGTATCAAATACTTAGCGAGTTCTAGAACTTACACTAAATCTATTTTTCTACGACCTTTTCACGGTCTTCCTGATCAACCAATTAAGACGCATCTTAGTGTGAGATGAGATCAGTAGTGAAACAAATGCTTTGCACGCGATCATTCAGTTCCACTTTGTCTCCCTCTGTCGAAAAGATCTTAGGAGTGTGTCACACAACTTTCCCTTTCTGCAGCAACATATATGTTCTATTTTCCTATGCACGGAAACTCATTTATTTTTCATAACATATTAGAAACAAGAACATTGGCTGTACGAGGCGGAGAAAAATTACAACCAATGTTGCACAAACTTTAACTTCGACAGTTATCAGACCACAACAAAACCACTTAGGCATCCGGAGTTCTTTCCATCCTGCTATGAGTACCTGCAGATATCAGATATCATTCGCAGCCTCCTCACCGGAGCCTGTAAACTATTGCACAATGATAATATCGGTCTTGATCAAATGTATTTTTTTCTACATCTCCATATCACTTGTATTATAAACACCCGAAAATAAGCCATATTTGTAGCCTCTATTCTAAACTCATTGTTATGTTTTGTTGTGTCTTGTCGCAAGTTGCAATATCAATAAATTGATTTTAACAGACTATTACATTTTTCGAAATTCTCGTGCAGCATCAAACAGAACATTTCCTTAATTGAATTGAAATGATGGGGACAATACAATGCTCCTTCACAATTTTGTAATTTTTATACCCAGGAGAAAAATAAGTTTTTTAATGCAGACACATTTCAGTATGTTGTCATATTGCTGCTAACTTCAGAGACATGGTTCTGTGAACAAGATTCAAAGGCATGTGGATCATTCTGTTTGTTGGAGAAATTTTATACATATTTAATTTGTATATGTGAAACGCGGTTTAGCAGAATGTTGTACGCACGTTGCACCCCTTCGATTCCAGTCGTACCGCAAGTCTTTCCTTTTTTGTGCTCGCTCTAATAATGACATATTGTGCTCATTGGCTTTCTTTAGGGAGTTGTGTACCTCTTTCCAATCTGGTCATTGCTCCTTCTTGTACTATTCTCAACGCTCCTTTTCAACCTATTCTCAACGCTCCTTTTCAACCTATTCTCAACGCTCCTTTTCAATCTATTTTCAACGTTCCTTTCCAACCTATTTTCAACGCTCCTTTCCAACCTATTCTCAACGATCATTTCCAATATATTCTGAACGCTCCTTTTCAACCTATTCTCAACGCTCCTTTTCAACCTATTTTCAACGTTCCTTTCCAACCTATTTTCAACGCTCCTTTCCAACCTATTCTCAACGATAATTTACAATATATTCTGAACGCTCCTTTTCAACCTATTCTCAACGCTCCTTTCCAACCTATTCTGTATGCCCTTTCCAACCTGTTTTCCGCGCCCCCTTCCAACCTGTACAGAGCGCTTGTTTCCAGGCCCGTATGCGCGTGTGTCGTGCAGCGCCCGCCCTGTTGCAGGCTGTGCTGGGCGGCGGCCGTGGTGACGTGCGCGGCGTGCGCCGCCGTGTTCGTGGTGAGCGCGTGGCAGAGCTTCCAGAGCAGCCCCACGGTGACGGCGGTGGAGAACACGCACTACCCGCTGCACGCCTTCCCGTTCCCCGCCGTCACTGTGTGCCCGGCCAACCGCGTGCGCCGGCGCGTCGGCGTGCAGCTGCTGCGCGAGTAAGGCCACTCCCTTTGCGCTCAAAGCTTTAACAGCACACACTTTCTCACCCATACTTTCACGAAACATTTCATAAAAATTACTCATGTTTTCGAAATTTGATCATGAACTTATTTCAAAGTCTATCTTTAAGGAACAGATTTCATTAAGGTAAAAAATCTCTTTCCTCATAATTGTAGTTGTAGGAAGACGTCCAATTTTTGTTTTAAATTTTGCAATATTCAAAAAATCAATTTCAAAAAATTTTTAAAAATCAAAATTTAATATTCAACCAACATTAGACATTCATCATTCCCTTTAACGCACACTATCCAAGAACAAAGTTTAATAAAAAGCAATGCAGCTTTTTTTTATTTAGAAAATGTCTCAAGAGGTTTCATGTAAAGTGCATTCCAAAGTTAAAACATCAGTTTAAGTTCAATTTAGCTGCTAGCGTTGTTCACTGATGGACAGACTGTCGGACAGACGGAGAGTCAGAAATTTTGCCGTCATTTTGCGTTTCGAATGTTTCATTGAAAGTTTGCGTTTTTGGTGTCAAAGACACACGACACACAAAAATGCATTCAGGCTACTCGACGTGTTAGAGAATTTTTTCTACATTTATCAACTAGATTTATCTACGTTTTCGTTGACAGAGCCCTGTAGTAGGAGTTTTTCAGTCGAATATTGGCCTTTTTTTGCGCATATTGCATAACTGTCTCTCTACTACGCAGCTTGAAAGTAAAACGACGTTGGAATTTCAAACATAAATTTTTTTTTGCTCTAAAATATTACACAGAAGGGTAATTTTAGTTTTCACAACCATTAATGCTTTAGAAACACTACTACTTTCTCTTAGCGTGAAATAAGTAATAGAAGCTCTTTTGATAAGAAAAACATTTAAGGTGCACTGAAAGGTAAAGAAGCTGATGTATCGTCAACCTTATCCAAAACGTTTCGAATACTAACACAGGATAGCCTTGATGTATTCCTCCCCTCCTAGTGCTAAGCAAAGGGGTTGCGTTGCAGGTTCCTGGAGAGCCAGGCGGCCGAGGGGCTGCGGGAGGTGCTGGCGGCCAACGCGTCGGAGGGCGGGCTGGAGGGCGGGCTGGAGGACGCGCTGCTGGACGTGGTGTCGGCGCTCAGCCTCTACTTCCACCCGTTCCTCTACCGCATGGAGCCCTTCCTGCGCCGCGCGCGCCCGCTGCTGCCGCTGCTCGCCAACCTCTCCATCTCGCGCTTCATGCGCCAGGTCAGCGCTCGCGCTGTTCCCGTACGCGTAGTGCTCGTTACAGAGTCAAGGTGGACGTTTCTCCCCCGCTCCCCAGCCGTGAAATCCATCGCATGTTGGCTTACGGGTTCCCCCCTCGAGGTGTTTCCCCCATGGGGCTCCACCACAGCCACGACAAGCTCCAAGTCTAAACGCCTAACATGTGTGGTAGGGTGATGCATGCAAGAGTAGGACAAGGACAAGAAAATATCGCGCGAGATTCAGGGCTCACCCTTCGCTTGGTATGCATGGGAAGAAACCCTCTCTGAAACCATCTCTTCTCCACGTCAGAGAAATGACATTCAAGATGAGGAGAATGGATTTGTGGGAAAATATCTACATTCAAGTCACTTATCACTTTTTCTAATAGAAGGAAATTAGTTTAAAGATGCTAATACATAAAGTACAAATGAGTAAATGTAAAACTAATGAAATTAGCTTCATTGACTGTAGTACGAATTAAAACAAGGACAAACTTTGAAGCCAGAGGAAAATGAATGCCGTACAAAACATAAAAGACAACGCTTTTTTCGGAAGGAATTGAAGCTAAAGTATAAAAATTGATAGAGTAATTAAGGATAAAGTGATCCCTAGTGTATTACATTTGGCAGCGGCAGCTGTCGCTTTGGCCTCTGCACTTCTCATTGTTTGGCAACAGTTGCCACCGAAATTTTCTGTTTCACTTCCGCATTGCCGCGATTGTACATTGAGCAATAGCGCGCTGCCAGTAGCGAAAACGTGATGGACTCTGCTTACAGGAACGCGGACGACCAAGTTGAGACAACAGCTGCTTCTATTGACGCAACGCCCTGAGCATGGTTGCCAAAGTTTCGGTTGTTAGCCTGGAAGAAAGTCGCAGTATAACGAAAGAAATATCGTCTTGTCTCAGGCAGGCAAAATTCCACATTTTGGATTTGAAATTATGCTTGATTTAAATAAGTGCGTAGTCATGCGGCCCTCTTACCTTTGCCTTCACGACACCATCAGGCAAAATACCCTCCCCTTGAGATGGATTGGAAGCCGGAACCCTAGCGAAGAGCATAACTGCGATCTTCAGAACGGCCTTTAACCGACAACGCCTCTCAGAATTTCTCAGAACGACTACCTCTCTCAACCAAATACTTTTTTAATCACTTAACATAAAAGCCCGAGTGTACTCGGGGTTTTAATTTTTTCAAAAATTTTAAAGCCCGGGTATATTCGTGTTCTTTTCCAACGTGTGGTAGAAAATTGGAAATTTTTGGACCGCCTTTCGTTTCATAATTGGTAAGTTAAGTCGTTAAAATAATTTTGAGTGGTTTTACGAAAGCCAGAGCACAGTGAATTACTTCAGTATGGCTACCGCTTTCGAGCAACATTTCTCATCAACTGAAATTCTTTTACACTTTTGAGTTAAATATCATTTTCTGGTCACCAGTGCCCATAACGTATTCACACTAACGCAAACTAAAAAACATTTTACACTAAAAATGTAACATTGGAGAATATTTCACTTTGAAAATACAAATATTTGCAATAAATTCACGCACGTTATTTAGAAATAAATCTCTTGATCCATAGGTGAAGTGAAACGCATCAATTTAGATGTACGAACGGGCTACATCGTATTAAGAATATCACTCAATAAGTGAACGATTGTGTTTTTCTTTCCTTTCATAGGCTCTACCTCCATGTGAGACCTTGTTCCGAAGGTGCTACTGGCATGGCTACCCCATAGACTGTTGCAAGGAGATGCACCTGCAAAGAACGGAATCTGGGTTCTGCTATTCCTTCAATTCGCTCAGCTCGGAAGACGCACGAAACTGGTAGGAGTTCTGAATACGTTACGACCTCAGACACCAATCTTGTCACAGTGTTAATAATGAGCATTAGAAACGATCCTAGTTGTATATCAGCGCAAAATGAAATTATTAATCAATGTTACCTATTATCATTGTTAAGAGGTCCCATATATTTGAGACAGTCAATTAGAGAATAATAGTACTTTAATTGCTTTACTATTCAACTTTTCAGAAACTTAGTTTGTTCCCATCATCAGATAATCTATTATCGTAATTTTCTTTTTCTTGGTCCCAAATAATTATTTTATAAAATGTATAATTCATATACCATACCAGCTATGGGATTTTTATTATCATTTTGTTATTTTTCTTTTTCTTGCTTTCAAGTACTTATTTTTATAAAAACAAAACAACAACAAAGAATGATATGAATTAATTGAATTTTCACTTACAATCCTTGGGCACATTTTTGTGAACATTATTTACGCGTTTCTACGCCTTCCTCAGAAAGTGCACTTCTCTCCCTTGCCTATTTAGCAATCTCATATCGATGTCATTACGCAACAATTTTGTTTTGCACTGTCTTGAAATATTTTCAGTTTTTGAGCTACGGTGAGAACATACGTATTTTGAACATTTTCCATACTTGCGGACATTCCCCCGAGCACACAGACGGTGACGTCCTTCATTTTCCTAAGTTTAGATCAACATTGAATGTAATTGCCTTATTTTACGTGGCGAGACTCGGGCCATGAGGCCTGCTCTTCCGTCTGACCACGCAAATTTCGCTACGCTCCTTTCAGAAACTAGCGGAGAAAGGGCAACCATATTCCATGGGCGACGTAACAGGCGATTTTGAATATTACTCAGAGGCGTTATTTAAGCCTGAGGATCATTTACATGCAATAAATCTACTAATATGGGACAGCCGGCTTTACTTCCCCTCCGAAGGAAGGCGTACGAAGGATTTTTTCGCCCCTAAAAATCCATGGCTTCGATCGGGTTTGAACTTGCGAACTTGGGTATAACAAGCCGATACGAGATTGACGTATTTGTGGGTATGTTTGGCTGTAAGAGAACGCCGCTTTCCACGAAGTTCCTATGCATGGCGATGGTTTCCAATTTCTCGTGAACATCCGATAAAAGCATTGAAATTTGAAACCTAGTTAAAGAGTAGCGTCCAGCAATTGACAGCAATATCGATCTTCTGTATCAAGGGTACCCAAGCGTTATTCGAAACTCGAACTGCGCATGCGCAGAATATTTAGTTAATTAGTTACTGTCTTATTTCGCGTGGTGAGACTGAGGTCCAGCAGACCCGCTTTCCCGTCTGACCTCGCAATTTTCGCTACGCTCCTTTCACCATCTAGCTGAAAAAGAAGTTATTTCTCGGGCGACGAAAGTATTTCTCAGGTGATTTTGAATTCGAGGAGGCTCCTTCTAGGCTTGATCTTTCACATGCTGTAAATCTACAACATGGAACAGTCTGTTTTCTTCCCCTCTGAAGGAGTTTTTCGCCATTATAAATCCACGGCTTTCATCGAGTTTGAAACCGCAAAGTTGGGTACAACAGCCCGATACGCTAACTGTTGAACTACCAAACCCGCTGAATGGATGTTGCTGTCAATTGCTGTAAGCTAAGCCGTTCTGAACTCCCTCTTAACCCCTTGCACTCGTAGGGCATGTGTGACATGCCACCCATGAACTCTGCGGTCGGAGGTTTTTGAGCACTACGAGGTCCTAAAACTCGTCAGACATATCTAACTGTAAGATGACAATGGAAAATGGCGGCACAGCTCGAAGCTGATACTCGGCATTCCCCCGTTCCAGCACGTTCTCAACATTGTTTAAAAATAGAATGGTAGCCCGGATCGATCCAACGATGAAAACTTTATTATACATACCAGGAAAATACGTGGGCATCTGTGACATGCCCTACGGAGTTAATTAGATATTATGGTGTGGCATCTGAGACATGCCTACGAGTAGTAGGGCGTCACGTTAAGGCGTCTCCACACATTCGCTATTTGGCGAATACCGGGTCGCATGCTATTTGCCGAGTGACGAACATTCGGCGGTCGTCCTACCCGCCGCGTGTAGACTGTAGCAGTAGCTCGCTGCTCGGGGAATGCCGAATATGTGGATCCACCTTTACGTACTGAGCAAGTAGCCATTATTTTCTCAGCATGTTTGGCATTCGATATGTTGCATTACGTACTGAGCTAGCAGCCATTATTTTCGCAGCACGAACTGTGGGACGAGTCTTGTGCTCGCTGCTCGTGCGTGCAAAGGGTTAAGGGAGCGTGTGTGCTTGCGCGCAGCTCGCCGGGGCTGGGGCTGCGTCTGGGGCGGCGCGCGGAGGCGGCGGAGGCGGCTCCGGGCTGCGCGCTGCGCCGCAACACGGCCGTGGGCTCCATTAGCGGCGTCGAGTTCTTCATGCGCCACACGCCCGACGAGGACGAGCTGCCCGAGGGCCGCCAGCGCGACCGAAAGGGCTTCCGGGTGAGCACCTTCGCATCTCATTGCTTGCGAAAGAATTACAGAATGACGTCTACGCATGTTCAAAGAGTTTTCACAACTGAGCGTTATATTTCTGTAAGGGTTATTGCGGAAAATGTTTTCATGCGCGCTAGATGAAGTAAAAAGGTAGTTATAATTTCTAGAGTTGTCTATATACCCTAACAGTGATAGATAAAAAGGCCCATTTAAGTTCAATTGTAGTTCGTTTATTGCTTTATATCAGTGAAGGTAACTATCAAATTCAGTTTTATTTCATCGTATATGTACGTACAGTCGACTCCGATTATAGTAAAATCGGATATAGTGAACCATCAGTTATAGTGTCACTGGTCCAGTTTCACTCACATTACAAATAAGCGTAAGAAGATTCGGTTATAAGGAACCTGAACCTCGGCTACAGTGAACGTAGAAAATACATCCGGGAAATTATTTCCCTCCTCGAAATGAATATACCGCCTCAGTGCCACAAATTCCAACAGTACTTGAAAGAAATATAGTTGGCCAAAGGCCATAATAGATTACCCCCTGAGGTGAAGTTAGCAGTCCCGGAATGAGGACCTCACCGATGACCTCATGCCACTCAGTTTCACTGCCGAAACAAATGCCGTGCCCTGCGTGGGCTACAAGGGGCGGCGGCGACACGTGATTGCTTCAGATTCAATGTTACTTGACATTCCACGGGACAAAGTGCGTTGAGTTCTACGTAGGCGACAGCAAGCACGTGACTGCCACAGCCTAGCGCCAGCAGCCTTCCACCGCACCACGCGGAAAAGCAGTTTCATTAGCCGCTTACGCCATCCCGCTATCGACAGGATCTCATGTTATTGAGCAAGTAAAAGGGCCTTCAGAGAGTAAGACGGTGTTCATACAGTGAAAGAGGTGTCCAGATTGCATTACGATACTTAGAAAGTGGACAATGCAGAATCAAGTACGCAGAGAGCACGAATTCTGAAGAAGGATCTAGAGAAATTACTAACGAAAAATGTACGAAGCAAACAATTGAAAATAATTAAAATTTATAAAGACAAATAAATATATTAAAATGTTCAGTTAATGCTGTTTATATGTTCTTCTGTATCTCTATGTTAATAAAATCAATTTTTGTAAAGAAATTGTATTTAATTTTGACATTATTAGACGCAGTGAACCGAAAATGTTAGTCACCAGATGTTCACTATAACCGGAGTGGACTGTATATAATTGTAATATACATAGTACAGAGAAAACACATATTGCTGTGGAAAATCTATTTCGAGATTTTAACGGAAATGCGCGTTATAGGGGCCCTGAAACAGAAAGTGTTTTTGTTGTTTGTTTCAAAACGTCCGTCCGTATGTCTGTGAATAAAACTAGCGCCTAACTTTTGCGTAGGATGTTTTCCAAACTAAATACTCGGTCGATCTGACCTCACTTGAAGCTCTGCAAAATAACCCAGTTGCCTGTACGGAAGACGTTACACCCCAAGCAATGTCGACAAAGTATTGCGGTCATTGTTGATCGAAATTATGAAAGAAATACGAAAATCAATTACGTTTTTTCTTGAACCTGTGTATTTCGAAAATGACAAATAATCGTCTCGATAATGTTTTTAAACCCTACTTCAACGACGCTTTAAAGGCCTCGTATGCATAAATGCTTTTATTACACTAGTTATATGAAATTGTTACATAAGCGTAAAATGTTGACAAATCAGGACTTCGGGAGGCAGGGGCTAGGAGTGGTTAAACCCACGTAAGTGTACACAAAGACCGTAGGTCCGATTCCTGCCTAAGAGACGAATAGTGACGTTCGTTCGTCTATTCGTCCCGCGTCCCGTCCCGCGTCCCGTCCCACATCCCGTGTCCCGTCCTCCGTTCTGTCCTGACCCGACCCGACCCGACCCGACACGATCCGACCCGACCCGACCCGACCCGACCCGACCCGACCCGACCCGACCCGACCCGACCCGACCCGACCCGACCCGACCCGACCCAGTCCTGTCCTTTCTCGTCTCGTCCTGTCCCGTCCCGTCCTCGTGCGCGACCCACCAAAAACCGTCCACCCTTGCCGTCCGTCCTTGCCTTAGCGACGCAGCGCGCTCGTAGCTAAAGAGCGTGTGCTTGCTCCATGGCAGGTGACAATCCACCACCCGAGCGACATCCCGGAGGGCGGCAAGGACCTGTACGTGGCGCAGCGCGAGGAGGCGCAGGCGGCGCGCGTCTTCTCGCTCAAGGTGTCCCCGCAGGCGACGGTGGGCACGGCGGCGCTGCGCGGCGTCGCCCCCGAGCAGCGCGGCTGCTTCTTCCCCGAGGAGGGCCGCCTCGCCATCTTCCACACCTACACCATCGCCAACTGCATGGTCGAGTGCCGGCAGCGCTACCTCGCCGCGCACTGCCGCTGCCGGACCTACTTCTTCGACAACATCGGAGAAGGTACCCACTCTCTTGGAATTACATCACCTATTTGCAACTGTTCAGCTGAGATAATTGCATACGCGTCAAGATTATGGTATATTAGGGCTGTTCCAAAAATGGTTAACATTGGTTCAGCTGTCGAAAAAATACACGCATTTGTGTATCCGAAAAATCCTGATGTGATATGTACGTACTAACTAAATGTAGCGTCACCGATGCTGTAAACTGTTTTAAAAGTATTTTAATTTGTTAAAAGTTTCTAATAATGTCAAGCAAGTTTTGTGCATAATTGCTTACAGTATCTGGCAGTGAACTTACCAATGAATCGTAGTAGCTGATAAGCTAATGTCCCATTCAAACATTCCCAACTCCAAATAGCCTTGCATTTTACCTCTATACCGAAAATGAACCTGTACTATTGCAATTTCAAAATTGTAATGGCCTAAAACACTAATTCCAGTTTTGGATGATGCGAATAGTTAGAATTTATTACAGCTAAATTTTAACGCTTTTTTGCTAATAGGTTCAAAAGTGCACGTAAAAGATCCCAGCAAGTTGTTCTTCAGCATCATTATCTAATCCTAATATAAGATTATTCTCAATTTTTCCTAAAATTTCTGCCGCAAAATCTTGTTTAATTATATTTGATTCTTCTCCGAATTTGCTTAACACTTCCATATTTTCGACCCCTAATATTTGAAGAGTTCAAAACTTCACAAACTCACTGGAAAACTTGATAGAATTACATTTCTCTGCCACTACCTTTTGAAAAATAACCAGAAATATGTCTTCTACGATAATCTTTGATGCCTAGCAACAAAATATTGAATGTCATCAAAACTCAAATTATTGTCAGCAAGTAAGAATATTTACACATGGGTAACAGACTTGATGCAGTTGAACGTCGTACAATGCTTAAGAAAATAATTCGCAACTTTTGAATGAATCCTTCGGCAGATGTTCCTGAGTGCGACACATCGCATCTCCAGTGCCTTGTGGAGAGAAATGGTGAGTATAGTATGATGATGATCAGTACCATCACCTCACAAGGCGTGTCAGCGCACGAGCCCGTGTATGTTCTCTTCCTGCACTGAGACGAGCAAATTTACTCTACTTTTCACGATGATTTACCTTGCATTTTCATTTTCAAAGATATATTTTCCGAGAGGAAATGACTCACCAAATTCCATAGTACAAGTTTAATGACATCACCCAGGTCATTAATAGAGCGTGGCACAAAGCACTAACAAAATTCAACTCCGCATTAGCTAAAACAAATAACAACCAACTTACTTCACGACCAAACTTCAAACTCTTAACATATATCCGGCTTACTACCTCAAAGATCTCCCCTATCATTGTTCAACATATACGTCTACAACCTTCAACAACCAAACAACATCCAAACAGCCCCATTTGCAGACGACACAGCATTTTATTTAGCCGGTCATTCACTAATTGTTACAATACAACATATTGAAAATATACGTCCATCTCTCAAACTGCTGGGCAGCCAAGTTTAAAGTTCTCCTAAACCCTTTAAAAGCATCAATAAAAATATTATCAGGTAGACCATGCTCTTCACCAATGTTTCTATCAACCATCAATCAATAAACTGAACACCTCTACATATACCCATCAAATATCAATATTTTCATACGGATTCCAAGGTAAAATAGAACCAACACATAAATATCAAAATAATCCAAGCTATAAATAAATTACATCAATTAAAATCTTCAAACTATCGCTCCACCTACCTACCACAAAACTGCAATCATAATTGACAAAACGATAATAAGGCCTTTTTGCTACATGCAAGACCAATACGTACCAATACTGCCCAGACAAACGTCAACAAACTTCAAATTATTCATAATAATGTTCTTAGGAAAAAACGCCCAGGGTTCATCACAAATGACCAACTCCATAGAACACCAAATAAAAAATTTTCTATCCAATGGTATTACCCGTTACCTCAGATCCCTCACTTCACCTCTTTTAAACTCTTGAAAACTCTTCACAAAACTAGAATCAAAAACCGATTTCAATCCCACAGTTTTTTCATAAAATTCGCTGACCTAAATTATTTATACCGGTTTCTCAAAATAATTTCTTAAAATTTTAGATTTAAGAAATTTTAAGAAGCATCGTGAACTATAATAAAATGTGTACAACATTGATCTATGTAAATCTAAACAAGGCAATAAAATATTAAGAAAATGTTCTTGGAAACACGGCATAAGTTCCAAGGTCACAAAATGTTATTAAATTCATTTGAATTATTTCAAGGAACTGTTTTATTCAGCACGGACGAACATAAACGTCTTTCATAATTTTGTGAACGAGAAGCCCTGTGAAAGATCTCCGACGTAAGTCACCACAACAGTAGCATGGGCAGGAAATTTCTAAAGAACTGGATGATATTTGTAATAAACAATTTTTTTTAATTTAAACCTACATACATTTGAGGTTATTTCCTTTACATGGATCTATAAGAGTTAAACGATTCTCGTTCTTCTCGGGAATAATTGGTGGTACTAAAACAGTATGTTCATTCTCGCATTAGTAACGGATACGTTTATTATAATATCGTAATTTCTATCCATGTTAACGAATCTCCATCATACTCAATTACCAATCGTAGCACATGAGATAGGAAAAGCTCAATATCAGTTCTACTAACCAAAACCGCCTGAAACATGGACCAACAATGAAAAGAAATTATGATAATTTTACAGTCGTTGCGTTGCAATTGTTTTGCGAACTGATACCTCGTGAAAGACTTCAACAAAACAAAAGCAGAAAATTGAATTTGCAATATCGGAGTTTCACGTAAAAACTACGTGAAATTACTCATATTTTCAAAAAAAGAGTATGTATATGATCCTATTTAAATATTTAACTTTATACAACAGATTTCATTAAGTAAAAAATCACTAATATCAATATTTTTGTTTTTGCAATGCACGTATGTACTGTAGTGGAAGACGCCAAAACAACGTTTGAACTTTTTCCAAATCCGAAAATTTATTTTCAGAGGAATTTCTGAGAAAAGTTTGAAAATGTCTGCTCTTCTTGTAAAGAATCCCTAATAATCAAAATCTCCATGTCAAATTCAAGAGGTGTTGGTTTGGTGTGATTCGAGAAATATGTTCCTAAAAGAAACTTCACACTCCTATTGCATATCATATTTATAGTATACTATATCCGGCACAAATTATGGTCAACCCAGCTTACGATTTCTTCTGTAATTTCCTGTCATAATTTCGGTCAATTGAAGAGAGGGCCTTCTACGGGACTTTTAGTCCAAATATAAATAAAATACGTTTGTGCCTCTACGTCCTTGTAGAATGTCTCAGTTCGGCCGACGAATTCGTGTACATTTCATAACCATTCTGTACAACCTTGCCTACGCTCTAGTGAGTAGTTGAAATGTACGGTCGAAAATGATTATTAGCTAGAATGCGAATTCAACAGAGCAGATATCCTCAATGAACTTATCGTTACGCTCGTTTTACACTGTCATTTTTTTCGTCTTTACCTATAACCAAATAGGTACCAATTTTACCAATACCAAAAGGGATGAAAAATGGACGTTTGATTTTGTGCGATACTGTTTTGCTATGAAAACTAGATGAACTCGCCCCGAAATTTAACAAAGGTCATTTTGTTTTCTGCATGTAATCGTGATGAAAATATTTTCGAGAAGTATCGCCTGGAGTGGGATAGTGAAGCACGATGTTGTCTGAACAAAAAAAGACGCATGCTTCATATTTCCTTTCTCTTAATGAATACTTAGTAAAGAGACAGTATTGTAATTGTGCACCGGAAATCAGCAAACTGTTTATTGTCGGACCCTGCTAACGAATATTTTCTCTCCACAGCAGAATCCACGTTTTGTGGCTCATTGACACCAAAAAACATGTGTCCGTTGTCTGTGTGTCCGTTGTCTGTCGGCCTGCCTGTCTGCGTGTCTGACTGTCTCGTAAACGCGTGTGTCTGTCGGCAAGCCTGTGGTCAACTCTAGCGCCTAACCTTTCGGATTAAAAATATACTCCGTTCACTAAAACTGGTTTTCCCGGAGTGATCTAAACTTGTAGTCAAGGAACTACAAGTTTGAAACGCATATTTTAATTTCTGGGGGTACTTTACATGGGCCTGGATAACATTTTCAAAATTTTCTCATAAATGGCGCAGAATTGTTTGATTAAAAATTTTTTTGGCGGCTACTTGTAGATTGAATAAAGATTTTTTCCTTGAATGAAAAATGTTGTTCCAAGACGGATTTTGAAATAATACCGTATACAATTTTTCGCAAATGTGAGTAGTTTCAGCTCAAAATTGCTGATTACAGAAAATTTCTAGCTTGTAAGCAATTTGTCAACATAGTATGTGCAACATTTCTAAGCTGTAATTTGTAAATAATAGGTAATTTGTACACAATCATTTTCTCAAAACACTTCCAAATTTATTCTGCAATTTATTTACTTTCTCGTATACCTACGTATACACGGAGTGATAACGTAGTCTAGGGAAAGTTATATAATGCTGCGCGAAAAATGGCGAATTTTCGGCGGAAAAAACTCATTGCCGGGCCGTGATAACGAAAAAGTGGATAAAACCAGTTGCTAAATTAAGAACAAAAAATCCCCTAACACGTGGTAACCCTCTTTTGTGGGTCCTTGATATCGAAAAACCAATTGAAAGGAAAACGTCCGTCTGTCCGTCTGTTCGTCCGTCCTGTCCCTCCGTCTGTGACCACTGCTAGCGCCTAAACCATACGTACGATTTCTTCTAAAATGGATATTTCCCGGTCGATCTGATTCTAGTCCAAGCTTTGAGATTTTGAAATTCTTCAAATTTGGGAGTACTTTACTTGTAGCTTCCTGGACATTTTCAAAATTTTCTCAAAAACGGCTCCAAATTTTTTCTTTAAATTTCTTGTATGAATAGAGTAAAATACACTTATGAAGGTGCCACAGGTCCGATTTTCACGGATAACTCTGAATTTTCAAAAATTGCAAAAGTTTAAACGTTTTTTCGGCGTCTTTCTGAGACTACAAAATTTAAGATAGAGATTTTTCCTTCAAATAAAATATGCTCTCCAAGGTGAGTTCTTTGTTTAAGGTCATGTACATTGTTCTGAAAATTTTAGTAGTTTTCACGCAATATTGCGTGCGATATGTGTAATTTTAAAAAATTACAAAAACTCGATTTTCTCAAAAACGGCTACAAATTTTTTCTTTACACTTTTGGTAGGGATAGTGGTAAATGTACCCTATGAGATGACAAACTCCATATCGTTCTATTCTATTGGTTTTTGAAAAATTGCAAAAATGTAATTTATTTGACTTGTCTCTCACGTCGTTAATATTTACACCAGCGGCGATTTTTTTCACATTATTATATTTATGAGTACATGTGCTTTAAATTATGTCAAGTAAAGTTTATCGAAAACATAAACGTTTTCTGTGAAAACTAGCTCAAATTTCCGCTATTTCAGAAAAGCTCGAACGCTATTTTCTCATAAATAGCTACAAATTTTTTCTTCAAAGTTTTCGAACAGAGAGTGCTAATTGCACTCTTTAATATGACGTACAGTTTATTTTGAGCAATTTCCTATTTTTTCAAAAGCAATTTGTTGTTTTTAAAGGATCTCTCACATCTTTAATATTCACATTATCAGCAATTTGTAAACATTATTATATTTGTGAGTGTATGTGTGCTTTAAATAACTTCAAATAAAATATTTTGAAAACTCAAAAGTGTTTTGTGAAAATGAGCTTCAAATTTCGCATTTTTAGTAGTGCTAAAACGCCATTGTCTCTTAAACGGCACATAATTTTTAAAAGAAAATTGCCATTTACGGCTAGGTTTTTGTGTTCTTTAATATTCTAAAATTAATATTTTCCTTCTACCAATAGGAAACCGAAAAAATTAATAAAATGACAAAAAAATGAACTTTCGGCGGTAATAGATGCTAGCTGGCAAGAAAAAGTATGTGGCAATTCGGAATAGCTAGCGAAGACCCAAGAAAATAGAAAACTAATACGGGAAAGTCTGTGCCATTCTGTAGCACCACTAGTTTCTTCGACAGTAGCACAGAACTGCAGAAAAATGGTTCTGGTCGAATTTTCAGCAACCTCTATTTTCAAAACTGCAAACATTTACCTTGCAAAATCACGGTATTGATTATAGAGATTGTTTTCTTAAATAAAATATGTTCTGAAAAATTAGTTCTTTAGATAAGGTCATGTACAACTTTTTGAAAAAGCGAGTAGTTTCTGCAAAATTTCTACTTGAATTTAAGGCAGTTTACAAAAAACCTCAATAACAGCTCCACATTTTTCTTTACGTTCTTCCATGGAGCGAGGAAAGGACTCTTAAAAATGACGAACGTGTCATTTTTGCTAAACTTTATGAATTATTGAAAATTGCTAACGATATAAAAATTGCAGAAAGTACGTCCTGTTGTATCACCAATAATTCTGTACAGGTTGCAACCAGTTTAGTGCGTTTTTTTTTTTTAACTACGGAAAACGGACGAAAGAAAAGGACAGTGCACAGCGGGATTAGAAGTAGTGAGCCCGGCTGCAGCGTCCTGTCACGGCACTACGCTTGCGTGTGCGTGAGTGTGAGCGTGATCGTAAGCGCGGGTGTGAGCGCGGGCGTGAGCATAGCCTTGAGCGTCAGCGCTTGCGTGTGCTTGCGGGCGCAGTGTGGCTGCGCTTCGTGCGCGCGCCCGAGGACGAGGCGGTGCAGTCGGAGGAGGAGGCGCGCTCGCAGCTGGACTGCGCGCACTGCCTGCCCACGTGCCACGACATGCGCTACGACGTGGACGCCAGCGCCGCCGACGACACCAACCCCTCGCTCGCCAACTCCAGCGCCTACATGGACGTCTTCTACAAGGACCTCGGCGCCGTCAAGTACCGCCGCGACGTCGCCTTCGGCACCATGCAGCTCCTCGGTGAGACACACAACACTCACGGCAAACATGACGGTGATGGAGGCCTTAGGCGAGTGCACAGGGGAGCAGGGGTCAATATTCTTAGAAAGTGCCCATATTTGTCCAACTTCTTATTTTGCCTTTTTTAACCTGACAATTTGAGAAATTGATATACGACATTATGGGAGAGTCTCTCCAAGTCATCTGGCATCGTGTTTGTTTTAAATTAAAGCAATTGTACTCCTTAAGTATATTAGGAAAATTATAATTTCATTCTCATTGCACGATAATCTATTCATTTACTAGTAAAATGAGTCACATGCAAATGAAAATGTTCGAAGAAAAAGGGGGACCAGAAACATAGATTTCGGCCTTCCTGTTTTGAGGTGAGCTCGCCTTTGGGTATTTCAATGCTAATTGTAATAGAAGTAGATTTTTTAACTGCGCGAACCGAAGTTAATTGACAGAGTGCAACGAGTTTGTTTCAACCTGTCCGCTCGCTTTTTCTGGCTCTAAATTCGTTTGATACGCAGTCACGCCATAAGCATTGTATGCCCAGTTTCTGCAATGTTGCCGTTGCAAATATTGCTCCCAATATACAACTGTTCCCTACCCTGACATACAGTCAAACATGATTTCAACGTGTTCGCGATCAGCCTGGATTCAAGAGAACGCCGTTGTTTCCAGGAAATGATTCCTCTTTGCGATGAGGTCGATGAGCGTTAAAAGACATAACTATCACTAAAGGCCGCTTCACAATAGCCCGTGGACGGGAACGGCAACGCGAACGCGAACGCAAAGAAAGTTGAAAGGCGGACATCTCAGGCAGGCGTTCACAACATGACGGGAACGCGAAGCTTGACGGGAACGGGAACGCGAAAGATGGTCAACATTTATCTCGGCCCGGGAACGGGAACGACCAATGAGTGTACAGCAAATGGAGGCGAAGCTTTCCAGCTGATCGAGCGCGCGGACTGCGCGCGAAACTGGTCTGGAGCGGTGTTGAGGTTACAACGTGGATTGGTGAGGTTAGGGTTTGAGGAGGATTTAGTTAGTCGTTGTTGAATTGTTTTAGTTCTTTTTAGTGATTTCAGTATTTTTCGTTTTCTATTCATATTAATACATAGAATTAAAATTTCCCACAAAATATTTTTTTAGGTTTCTTTTAAGTAGATTGGAGATTTTTGTTTATTAATTAAATTTTCGTTAGTTGTATTTTCTATTAGTTCTTAGTATTTTTAGCATTTTTTCATTCTGATGAATTATTTTTTTAATTAATATTCTTTCGTTGAAGTATTCATTATTCATACTACTACACATTATGGAAGCTACCACACGCAAAAAACTGACAGATGGCAAAGCAAAGACTGAACAGAGTAGCACAGCTAGAAGTTCTTTGGTTTCGGCGACTCTCCTGAAGTACTCGGTTTTGCCGCAACAGGTTCATAGCGCTATTCCTCTTCCCGTTGGCGTTTATTTTGAAGCGCACGTACCTCGCGTTCCCGTTCCCGTTCTCGCTTTCGCGTAGTCGTTCCTGTTCGCGGGCTATTGTAGAGCAGTCTTAAGGGTTCAGGGAGGATGTAATAAAAAAGTCATCAAAATTAAACGGGAACTCATTGACAAAACAATGATAGAGGAAAAGAACTAGGCTGGGATCCGTCGGCGACACAGTTACGAGCGCTGAGAGTACCTTGGTCTGCGTGTTGGTTGCATGTCGGTCGGGGGCATCGTGGGACACATTAAGGCACAAAAATAAAACAGGAACTCGTTGCTGATGAATGACAGGGGAGAAGAATTATGCCGTGGCCCGTCATTCACACTGTGTGTTGTGTTGCAGTGTCGTTCGGGGGCATCATGGGGCTGTTCCTGGGCGTGAGCATCCTGAGCGGCGTCGAGCTGCTCTACTACCTGCTGCGCCTGCTGCTGGCGACTGCGCGCCGCCTGCGCGCCTGCGGCCACCGCCCGCTCGCCCCCGCCCCCGCCCACGCCCTCGCCCTCGCCCACGTGGGCCCCGCCCGCCGCCAGCCGTGGGGCGGCGCCACCATCGGCGACGCGGCGCTCCCGGGGGACTACCTCTTCGGCAAGGCGGGCGCCAAGCGCGCCTTCTCCCCGCTCAACGGCTGAGCCGCCTTCTCCGCCACTCGCCTTCCACAAGACGTATTGTGGACCCACTCACACGTTCTACCAAAGCGGAAAGAGTCCAACATTAATACCGAATTGCGCATGAAATATGGCGCAAGTCATGAAATATGGCATAAGAAAAGTGGCCCCGTCTTCCCACTTCTGAAAATGTCAAAAAGATCTATGACCCGTTACCTGAATGGAGAGCCTTGGAAGTGGGGAAACTGTCACATTCCATCTTCTGCCGTACTATTTCTGCCGTATATATAACACCTACAGCGGCGCTAGCGAGACTTTGTGCCTACCACACCAATCACCGCTGTGAGGTGCCCTTCCTCCGCAGTCCAATAGTCTACGTCAGTGTTGTCAAGGTCGATGTCACGAGCGGAAGTCCGTGGCACCAGTGCCACGACGAAATCGCCCCTCTACGCAGTTCATCACCCCGCCACAAGAGACAACGCTATCACTATTGCAAACCGGCGGGGATACTGCTAATTACTTTCCTTTCCCGTCGCTAGATGCGCAGACGTGCTCGTGGCATGCTACGATGCCATGAAGCTTGCGACTGCCACCAGTAGAAGACCTTGACACCACTGGCCTACGCCGACTTCTCCACAGCAACTTGGATACCGCTGTCCGCTGGGTTCCGTTGCTGTTGCATTAGCCGCCTGTCGCCGCCATCCTGGGTTGATCATCGCAGCTGTCAGAACAGGCCTGCTAGCACTGCAGTAGCAGACGTGCTCCACCTCCAGTGCACATGTTTCTTCTATATTAAATATATTTGTTTCCCGAAACTTCACTTACTGAATATCCCCAACCTTTAAAAGAAGCATATGCCGGCTAAATAAAGAAGACTTAACATCGTATAATCTAAATGTAACCAAATCTAGTGTAACCAAAGATCGTAAATTTTCAAAAGGTTAAGAAAACTAGTATTGATTGAAACAGGAATATTCAATTACAAATGTTTCTGAATGAGTTTTACATAAAATATTTTTGAAACGACCCAGAAACCAGTCAAATTCTTCAGCCAGTTTGCTGGGTCTCGGGTGACAAGTTTGTAATATGGATTTGACTATATCAGCAATGTCTCAAAATCTAAAATTTTACATATTCTGCTATGCTCATCTAGGAAGGAAGTCAATGAAAAGCGATGGGACAATTGAACTATGCAAACTTTTGGATCACGACCTAACATTTTTCAATATTATTTTTAGTAGTGAACAGTGAATGATTTTCAATAATGTAGAAGGAAACTGAAATAATTAGTGTCATCAATTCGTTAGTTCAAAATTCAATCAATCCCTTCTACCTCCAGACGATTTAATTGGTGAAAATGCTTAATATTTAATATAGACGTGTTCTTAATATTGATTTCCTTAATATTTTACTTCCTTAATATTATATTAATATTTTACGTCCTTAATATTTACCTGACATGAAAATATATTATATTATTTATACTTATACTTATTATATTACTTAAACTTAATTTTTTTGATATGAATAATAACTGTTTTGATATATTTGAATAATCAAAACCAAATCTGAAATAATTTGATTATTTTGAATAATCAAAAAAATAATGAAATATCGTCTTATTCCTTGTGAGGTGAAACAATATGGACTACTGCGAGAAAATGAAGGACCACAAAGTGAACGCGCAAAACAAATGACGTCTTATAAACATACTTCTGAGGTCCAGGGTTACTTTTATGGTTGAAGCTCCCTTACACCTGTCAAAATTAATGGCAAAGCTGCCGCCTTCCAGACACGCGATTATCGTAAAGCAACTTCGAGTGCGCCCAACGCATTTTATGTCAAATTACTTCGTCGCTGAAGAGTTTGTCAGGAAAAAAGAAAAATAGGAAAAGGTTTCACGGAATTTAATAAACTGATTTGAGAAGACAATGAAGTTGTTGAGACTTTTCTTACAACACGTTATTGAAACTTCGCACGAGCGCACGAAATTATGTGAATGATGTCAAAAACTTAAACAAGCTCTGTGCACGCTCAACCACGCACATTCGAATGTGGAAGACTCGCGGGATCCCATCTGCCCTTCGCTCTGTTCTCCGATTGCGAGTCTATGCGCAAGCTCCCCAAGGTTAAGACCCGAAATATCAGTCAGAAAATAAATACACGGGTGATAATTTTACTGTAGAGTGTCATTTTGTTATATTTAAAAAATTAATGTACACATATTACATTTTTTTATATTTATGTAATAGATGCAGCAATAAATATTTTAGAGTGGCCGAGACTAATCAATAAAGGATATCTATGACACGTCCCATCTGTATCTCAACATACATCGAATTAAGATTATGAAGAAACTACAAATTAAAACAAGACCATCAGCCCAACACAATTGGGCAAATCAATTAGGAATTAATTTTTTCTCAGCGGTTATAAATTGTTACGTGAGTCTGACCTTTTTATGAGCAATAATAAGAATTCAAATACATTGCTCGTCTCTTGAATATAGTGAAGTACCAGCGTTCTCCCAAGTATTTATTCACTATAATCGTGTATTAGAAAGGAAAAGAAATTAATTTTAAGATGGGGTACTCCATCCCCACCCTTTCCCAGACCTGTCATGATCCCGGCCCCGTTCGCCCTATCCCGTATAAATTGCATTAATCTCAAGCATAAATTACGCAAAAACTACTTGTTTTTCCCAAAACGTTTACCACACCTCTTTTAAAGAACTGAGCTTTTAGAACAGATTTTCTTTAACACATAAATCTCTAACTTCAATGTTATAATTTTGAAATGTTAAATGTTTGCAATTTTTGCAAAATATAGAGAGTTTACCGGATATCAGACTAGCCCTAGTTATTTTAACGTCCTTTCACACATACGAGAAAAAATGTTGTAGGAGGAGTAATTTTGAGAACATTTTGAAAATATAAATAAGGCTTCATGTAAAATGCCTCATAAATATAAATAACACCTATCTCAAAGGGCCTCGAATTTCTTTAAATTGATCGAGGAATATCAATTTTAGAGAAAATCGGCTGAGCGTTTTAGGCGTTACATTTTGCCGTCAATCTATTCTTTGGTATCAACGACCCACGAAACACGGATTCTGACTATAAAACGATTAAAAGAAATAATTTACTGTATATGGGAACAAGATGTATCCACTTCTTCGTCATCAGGGCCCAGCAATGTTTTCTGTAGAAAATTCGCCGTTTTCCGGAGCACGATTACAATGCTTTCTTTAAAAAGTCAAATGTATAAGAATAGCGTTTGTTTCGAATAATTTTAATTATTTAACACAGATATTATTTTTTTTTTATATTTTGACAATAAACACACGCCTGATGATGCATATAACACGAAACGTCCAGCATATTATAGACAACATTTTTTTTAAAAAAACTTGTTTATTGATTGTCAAAAAACCATACCTGTGTGTAACATTATTAATACAATACTTTCACTTCTTAAGAGCGAGAAGGTAGAAGTCAGTTACTATGAAATCACAAGACATTCCAATTTTATTTTTCATGGATGTTAAAATAAATATTTGAACAGATCATGTCAATAAATCCAAAAGCTAAGTTTTCTGGTAACAATTAGACTGTTCCGATTCTTAGAGGAGTTACAAAAGGGTAAAATTCTTCAGAATGTTTAAATGTTTAAATGCAAGCAGTACTAAAAAACTCATCAGTAACGGAAACATCAACCACTTGTGAATACATAAGAGGCCGTTCACAAAGGCATTCAGAAATTAACGTAGTTCCTACACTTGTGTTTGCAGGTATGACCTTGAAATTTCAAAATTATGCAACACAATGCCGGGACATTGCATAAAAATGCACGCTTCGAGTTTCACACTTCTGAGAGTTATTTCAAATGGTCTTTATTTAGCCCCCACGATTTTAAAAGACTTACGAAAATAAAACCCATTTGTTTCATATAATTTGAACAGCTCAGCCAAGAGAAACATCAGACAAGAAACATCAGACAAGAAACTTCAAAACAAACTCAGACCCAATTTGTCACATTTTTTCATATCATTTGATATGAGTAAAATATAAAATGTGTCTACTTGGAACATTATGAAAACTGAAATATATAAAATGTTTAGTAAAAACTTACTTCACTTCAATATATATTTAAAATAATAATTATCACATACATTTCTAATCAGTTATTTTAATATACGTATGTAAAAATATTGTTTCTAATCAGAAAATAAGATTAAATCTTTTCGGTTAACAGATCTGACGAAATCCCATCTTTTTATATTTTATTCATATAGAAAATAATTGATATTTAAAAAAAATATCTGAATTCGTTTCTTCTAGAAAACAGCTTCAACAACAAAATAAAGTTAGTGGGGCTACAGTAGCACATAATTTCTCGTATCCTTTAACAGTTTCGGAATAATATAATACTAGCTGAACCTGCAAAAGTGTTTTCGCCCTACAAAAATATTCGCCCGGTTTGAAATTCCAGCCCAAGCTCACAGGCTCGACAATCATTGGAATTATCCATTTGCCATGCCATGCCATGCCATGCCATGCCATGCCATGCCATGCCATGCCATGCCATGCCATGCCATCTGTGAGACACCGGCTTTGTGTGATGCTTGGCGAGTCATCGCAATGGGAGAGGAGATAGAAAAAGAAAGAAAAATGGGAAGAATTTTATACAATAGATGCACTGACCACAAGAGAATGGATGGGAAAAGGATATAACATAAGACACTTGGTGGCACGGTTTGCGAAACACGAATTTCACCACGTAAAACGAAAAGTTTCCACGAAACAATCTGTGTAAGTTTGTGTGTGTGTGTGTGTGTAAGTTTGTGTGTGTGTGTGTGTGTGTGTGTGTGTGTGTGTGTGTGTGTGTGTGTGCGCGCGCGCGCGCGCGCGTGCGTGCGTGTGCGTCTAAAAATGGTGCGAGGAATTATGTAATAGGTATCATGCCTTACAATGCGGAAAAGGGATCACATCCATCTCCAAGTTCATCTCGGAATAAAAAGAACTAATGAAACTGATGGCAGAGCGGTAGTGAACGCGATAAAGAGACAGCAGTGACTGAAAAGTGTAAGTGTAACATTTCGACTTCCTCCATATTCTCTTTATCAAAAAGAAGAAAGAATAAACTATGCACATTGTGCGCTTTCCTATATTATTATTAATGGTTGGGGAGGGTTGGCGCCCGCAAAGGCTCAAGAAGGGAAACTTGAGTAGATGCAGTTGATTTGTAAGGAGGGGGGCTCAAATTGTGTTTTTTATTACAGTCAACTTTTCTTTTCAAATCAAACATTCCGAGTCACTCGAGGAACATTCAAAAATAATATTTTTCATTTCTCAATTAAATGGACTACACTATTTTTTATTATTTGTTCGAAACTCCTGAGAAATGATTTCGTAGAAAAAATTCCCTGAAAGCTCCACTACCCGCGCTAGCAAGAGATGAGATATCACAACACTCAGCCTTTTCCCTGACTGTCAGTGGAGGAAGAAGGCACAAACAGATGATCTGCGCCCAAATTCGGGCGTGAGTGGCCCATTAGCCTCCGCAGCAGGCCACCATAGGCACTCAAACACCAATTCTTGCATTTGAGCAACGTTGCTATAGCCCTTTTGACTCTTTTTATTTATACTTTCCTGCTGACACGTCAAAACGGAAAAGAAAGTTCAATTTTTGCAATTATTGACATTACAGGCGTTTTAATGAGAGTTGGATATATGATGTATTATGAAGCGAACACTGTTCTATTCGAATAAATAAAATTGAAGAAAATTTGGAGATATTTTGAGAAAATCTTCATTAAGTATTATGTTTTTTAAAAATTGTCACTAATTCATTCAAAAATATGTAAAAACCACCAATATTATTGAAAAATCTAATATTGAAAAAGCCTCATCAACATTTTTATGCTCAGTAATGTAGTTGTAGGAGTCGAAGAAAAGTTAAAATGGCATTTAATCAATAAAACTGACTTTCCATTGAATAAAAATGTTGCTGCACCTTTATATATATATGAAAGCGATCGAGAAAAATATCGAATCTAGTGAACCCTACAAGTGAGTGGAACAAGCAAAGCTTCCCTTAACGACTCGTCAATGTCAACAATCGGACAAGCGGGTGTGTTGAATGTCATCTCCAACGCGTCAGTCAACAGTTGTAAGAACATTTCTTATGCTATAATGGCAGAACTTCCAAATTTCAATATTAGATTCAAGGTATTACTTTTGCCTACAATAAGGAATATCGTCAACGCAAAACATGTTGATTACAAGAAAAAAATACAATAGTTATGTATTTCGTACATTTATCACATTGAAACAATATTGTTATAATTGTTGCAAGTTACAATATTTAAATGTGAGTTTCAACCCAGTTACAATTCAGTTAAAGTTTGTTACAACAAAAATTTTGAGAGTTTTTACATACAGTAACGAAAAACGCATAAATTTTACCCACAAATCATGAGCAATTGGTTGTGAACTTTCTTTAAAAGTTTGAATACTTTCGTTTTCTTTTTCATATAAAAAAATGGAAAAAAAAATTGGGAAAGTACAGTAATTATATTAAAGCCACGAACATATCTGATTTTGTAAAAATATCAATAATATTTTAACTTTTATACTTCAATGGAAACATTTGAAGTACAACTTGCAATAAAATAGTATTTCCAAATGGATTTGCAGGGTAATAAAAGTTACACAATTTTCGGTCGATTTACTACATGCTTTTTCGCGATCAGTTTAGAACAGGGTCAGCCACGAACCAAACTACGCGCAAGGCCAAGCAACCGATTTCCTCGAGAACACCGCCCCGCGGCGATGAGAAACAGGAAGTCAAACGACGACTGGCGGAAACTGTCGAAGATGCATCAAATGCTCTCGGAAGCTCTGTACTGGAAACGATTTGTAGACTTGACGGTAAAATGAATGATACGGTAGCTAAACAACGATCTTCCACTCACACATCGAAAGAGATGTTTTAATCCCACATGAAATAGTTGTGTATGAATTCTTGTTACTTTCCCAAGCCAATGCCATCAAAATCAGAATCAAGTAATTACGATCACTTCATTGTTTATTGAAAATGTTATTCTTTAGACATACTTTTTTCAGAACTTGACAGTGTTGGAGATGGAATTTTGTACATTTGCTACACCTAACCTGATTTTCAATTGTGTGTATGTGCAAGTGTTTATGAATATGTGTGCGAAGTATGTGTGAAAATGCTTGAAGAAAACACAAAAAATTCCCGTCGTATTTGAGTTAGTAGCAAGTGTGTAAGGTTAGCCATTCTGTCGCAAACAGAATGGCATCATGTATTATTTTAAACGAATTCCTTACATGTTATTAAAAAATAATGTAAGTTCCTTGTTATGATCTAATATCACACAACGACGCGTTCTTGTTAGCAAGGAATGACAGCAACACCGTATTGGTGTGATGTACATGGACTGGTCAGTTTGCTTAGTAAAACAAATTTGCTCCTAGTTTTGATGAAGTTAACTGGTATGTATACAGTGTACTGCTGTACATTATTGAATTAGTTTTTTTTTAACTTCTTCAAATGCACTCTATATTCAAACACAAATGCAATCGCCGCCAAACATACATTTCCATGTTGAGCAAGACAGAGGTCATTGTCTCTAAGTGTTCAAAGATTCTAATAATAATAAACGTATTATTTTCTGTCTCTCAGTCTACGAGCACACTATCATGTACATATTTCATTTATGATTTATGAATTAATTTAATAATAAAATCGCATTTTGACTGCCTCATTACCGGAAACATATTCAATGAATAAAATCATTTACACTAAGCCAGATGTGCACAAAAATTACTTACCCATTATATCAGCGAGGCAGCTACATTATTCTGCTTACTATACGTTGAAGTTACTGGACACGGCGTAAAGTAGATTAAGTCCATGCGTAAATTACTACTTCATTCATGCATAAATCACTATATCACATTTCAATACACCACTTCAAACTTTTTAAATTGTTCGAGTAAAACTTTTCTACAAAGATAAAACGAGATTCGAACTTTCACGGGTCAAGTGCACAAGCGGCACACTGATGTTTATATTTTTAATACTTTTATATTATTTCCAACTCCCCAAAACGTAAACGATACGTACGTATTAGAAAAACGTAAACATAATGTGCACGTTGGTATTAGCCCAGTACATTCAATCGCTTCAGAGCACGATTACCGCGAAACACCAAACCTGCAAGTCCGGCGAACACAAACTCTGCAGACAGACTGACAGTGAAAAGAGGCTGCACCAAATTTGGCCGCTAGATGGCGCTGAAAGTCGCACTGCGCATTCAAAACACTTCTACTGGCAGCAAATGGCACATCGTGAAGTGTATAGAGTATTTCCACATTACAGGCTCTTTGAAATTGCACAGCTATGGAAACATATTATAAAAACTATTATAAAAATAACTACCTATCCATTTATTCTGCATCCGTCATTTATTTCAAATGCAAAAGAAACAAACGTTTCATTCCTATATTTTCAAAAGTCTGGACCAACCCCGCTTTGTATAA
Source organism: Acheta domesticus (assembly GCA_031308135.1). Taxonomy (NCBI): domain Eukaryota; kingdom Metazoa; phylum Arthropoda; class Insecta; order Orthoptera; family Gryllidae; genus Acheta; species Acheta domesticus. The sequence goes on along the minus strand of JAHLJT010009436.1, from coordinate 177,818,876 downwards.
TGAGTACAATTTCGAAACGAAGATAATGTAAATACATTTATTGAAACAAATTCAAAGATTGAAAACTAAGTTAAAGGCGAAACATACTGTTGTAAAATTGTTTTTCTTGTGAATTAAAAATTTGTTACACGAACGAGCCAATACGAGTAATTTCTAAAATGTTCTAAAATATGAATCTCATTTATAACAACGCAGTTTTCAGTAGAACCAATAATTTAACACACGACAGATTGTTAATAAAACACAGGTATAAGCACCAAGTAAATGTATAATACAATATTTGTAATAATTACGCAGAAATATATGTGAAAGAGTTCACGTAATGTAAAAGTTCCAGACACGGCCACAGTTAAAAACATTTTCCAGTTTTCTCAAAATTCTTAAGCTACAGCACGAAATTATTCATGTGAAACAACGTGAAAGATTAGTACACCTCTTTCTCAATAGGTTTGGAGCCCAAAATGGCCAGCATTTAATTTAATATATTGTAATTAATTTATTAACAAACAGGCTTTTTTCAGTAATAGTCATTTGAAAATTGTCAAATTTGGTGGTGGTTAGATACTCGAATCAGTAATGACTATCCAATATACCCCCGATCATGCTTGAGACCGAAAAGTCTAAAACAGTTCATGTTACTTTGCTGCAATATTAATAGTAATGAGACGTTATCAGCTTACTCATTAAAAATAAAAAAAGAAGGAAATAAATTGAACGTTATAAACTTTATTCACTGAACATCAAAGTCCTCAATTTTTATTTTTCAAAGTTTGTGCTAGAAATGGCAACTATTGTGCCGTGATCTTACATTCCATATTAATACGAATAAAATGAAAAACTAGTGGTGCTACAGAATGGCACAGACTTCCCGTATTTGTTTTCTATTTTCTTGGGTCTTCGCTAGCTATTCCGAATTGCCACATACTCTTTCTTGCCAGCTACCATCTATCAACGACAAAAGTACATTTTTTTGGTCATTTTCTTAATTTTTCGGTTTCCTATTGGTAGAAGGAAAATATTAATTTTAGAATATTAAAGAACACAAAAACCTAGCCGTAAATGGCAATTTTTTTTAATTATGTGCCGTTCAAGAGAAAATGGCGTTTTAGCACTACTAAAACTGCGAAATTTGAAGCACATTTTCAAGAAAATTTTTGAGTTTTCAAAATACTTTAGTTGAAGTTATTTGAAGCACTTACACTCACAAATATAATAATCTTTACAAAGTGCGGATAATGTGCATATTAAAGATGTGAGAGATCTTTCAAAAAATTTACATTTATATAATTTTTGAAATAACAAAAAATAACTCAAAATAAACTTAACGTCATATTAAAGAGTGTACTTATCACTATCTGTTACAAAAGTTTCAAGAAAAAATTTGCAGCCATATATAAGAAAATGGCGTTTGAGCATTTCTGAAAATGCCGAAATTTGAGCTACTTTTCACAGAAAACGGTAGTGTTTTCGATAAACTTTACTTTACATTATTTAAAGCATATATACTCTTAAATATAATAATGTGAAAAAATCGCCGCTAATGTAAATATTAACGACGTGAGAGACAACAATTTACAAAACAATTTTGTAATTTTTGAAAAAAACAACCGAATGACCAATATGGCTTTTATGTCATCTGATAGAGTAAATTTACCACTATCCCCACCAAAAGTTTAAAGAAAAAATTTGGAACCGTTTTTGAGAAAATCTTGTTTTTGTAATTTTTTTATGTTGCACATATTGCACGCAACATGGCACGAAAACTACTAAAATTTTGAGAAACATTTACATGACCCTTATGAAAGAACTCAATATGCAGAACAAATTTTATTTGAAGAAAAGATCTCCATCTTCAATTTTGTAGCTGGAGAAAGACGCCGAAAAAATTCAAACTTTCACAATTTTCGAAAAATCAGAGTTATACGTGAAAATCGGACCTATGCCATGTTAATAAGTGTATTTTGTCTATTAATACAAGAAATTTAAAGAATAAATTTGGAGCCGTTTTTGAGAAAAGTTTGAAAATCCCCGGGGGGGCTTCATATAAAGTACCCCCAAAATTTGAAGAATCTTTTTCAAAATCTCAAAGCTTCGACTAGAATCAGATCGACCGGGGATATCCATTTTGGAAGAAATGTACGTATGGTTTAAGCGCTAGCAGTGTTCACAGACGGACAGACAGACAGACAGACAGACAGAGAGACAGACAGACGGACAGACGGACGTTTTCCTTTCAAACGGGTTTTCGGTATCAAGGACCTAGAAAACAGGGTTTCTTGCTACACCACGTGCTAGGGGATTTTTTTTCTTAATTTAGCAACTGGTTTTATCCACTTCTTCGTTTTCACGGCCCGGCAATTAATTTTTTTCCGCCGAAAATTGGCCATTTTTTCGCGCAGCATTACATAACTTTCCCTATACTACGTATATCACTCCGTGTATACGTACGTATACGGGAAAGTAAAAATAAAGTAATGGAGCAAGAAGGACGCGGAAAAAGCAAAAACGGTTTCTGCAAACGAAATGAGCACTTATTGAAATGAACATACCGGCTGTACGAATGCTAAACGAACTACGAGCCCCTGTGTGTTTGTTCGCGTTTGTGGGCCGGGGGGGGCAATAGCTGCAGCGAACGGGGGTTGCAAGGGTTGTGCGCTGTCAAGGCCACTGGGCCTCCTCGCGCTCAAGGCCTCCGCGGCGCGGCGCCACCAGATGCACGCGAAATGCCGCAGCACAGAAGGCAATTGTTTCCCTGACAGGCATCAGAAATTACTAGGGACTAGCGTACCCGTGCGAGAACTCTAGCATGTTAAATCCCACCCTTTCCCTATCCATTTGTCTACTTGTTCCATAAAGGAGAGGAACTACTAATGTACTTACTGAATATCAAAGAAAATAACAATGCAATTGATGTTTGAAACACATTTTCAATTAAAGTTTATTCCACATTATAGAGAGATGTTCTTGGAACAATTCATTCTTCTTTAAAAAAAAACATTTGAAGAAATTTTTCAATCTTCCTTGAGAGTTAGCTTTTCGCTTTCCTTGATAGTCAAATAATAGAAAAGGTTTTTACTCTTGAGAAAGCCAAGTAAAGTAGTGCGAAAATACAGGATCGGGCAAGAACAGACCTACTCATTGCAATATTATTTAACTTTCCTTGATTTGTTATAAAGAACAGAGTGGGTTTTGAAGAGTCAGGGTGCCGTCTTGCTGGGGTGAGAAAATTGAAAAATTATTTGTTTACTAAAAAGTATTGAATTATTTTCTGCGTCCTTACGTACCTCAAGAAAAAAACAATTCCGAGCCAAAAAATAATCAAACTAAAGTTTTCACCGTTGAGTACTAAATACCATTTGTTAGCATTAGAAACAATTTAGTAGACATTAGTAAGCCCACTTCGGTACATGGGAATGTTTGCATTTTTAATATCTTAACGAACCGACACCTTGAGTTTAATATCTAACGGTGTTTTATTTACAATATTAGTTTGCCGTTGGGCATTAGTGTACATACTTCCAGATATCGCCAACATTTAAATCGTGCGTTTGGACTGCGATCGTTGGCAGTTATCGGGTGACTTGCACTATTCTTTCTATAATTTTAAATTTAGTTGTTTTTTAATTGATTCACGTAGTATTGTAGGCTAGCGCGTTTTGATTTTTGTTTTCCATTTATTTCAAGCATTTTTACTTTAGCTGCTTTAAAAAGGTTGTTTTTTGTGTTGTGCCATAGCACACGTTTTCCCGCACTACCTCTGCGTATATATATCCGTGCGAGAACACTCGCATGTTAGACCATACACTCATCCCTATTCTTCTATTTTCATTCTAAGACGAAAAGTAGCTAACGAAACGTGTTTATTTGTATCTATACTACTTACTACTATCTATACTACTATTCTTTTATTCGTATCTATAAAGGTAACTTGCAAAGTACTAACACAATTACAAATAAAAAAAAAAATAAAAAAGAGTTCCATTGTGGCAGCCGACCGAGACACATCGTGCTCCGATCGCGTCCAGTGAAACGCTGTTTTTATCATATTGTCTTTCAGTCAGTGAATTAAGTGGTATTTACTTGGTGGCAATATTCTTGTTCCACGAGTTGTGTGCCTGAAATCAAGTGTATGGTCAGCCGGTGCAGCGGCTACCCTGCGCAAGGATGGAGCCCTCGGACATCGGGGCTCCCTTAACCTCAACCCCGCAACCTCAGGTATCTACTCAACCAAATATGAAAACCTACGCAAATGTTATGTCAACTGAAGTGTTTCCCACCAAGGACCAGGCCATAATCATTGACTCACAAGAAGGCCTCACCATTAAAGATTACGTAAACAGTTTATCCGATATTATTGACCCAAGTGAAATAAGGTTCATATCCAGAATAGCAAACAACAGAGTGTGCATCTTTCTAAGCTCCCAAACTATAGCTGATAACCTCACGAACAACCACAAAATCATAAAAATCAAAAACCATGAATTGAAATTGAGACCACTCTTAACAAAGGCCAAAAGAATAATTATTTCAAACGTCTGTCCCATCATCCCACACTCAGTAATAGAGAATGTATTCACCACCAACAATATCAAACTGGCATCCAAAATTTCATTTGTTAAAGCTGGTATTCCTGGACAGGGGTTCTCTCACATTATGAGTTTCCGCAGACAAGTATATGTTTCCCCTGAAGATATAGATCGACTAACTGAATCCACTACTGTGTATTATGATGGCGCAACATACAGGATATTTTTCACAACAGATGAAATGTCATGCTTTAATTGTCACCAAACAGGACACTTAGCTGGACAATGCCCTACACCTAATACTTCTAATCAACAAAAGACTACCAATTCAATAAGTACTCCCATGGAATCTGAACACATTAGGGAAAAATCTTGTGACTTGCCAGATCCAACAACCAATGGAACAAACACTGAAGTAGCAGATATACAAAGTAACCATGATCTCACCACAAGAATGCCCACAACTGATTTTTCACCACTTCCTAAATCTCTACTCTCTACTAGTGAAGCTAAAAACAATGAAGAAATTCCAACTAATGACAACATAGTCTCCCTTAATACCAATAAAAGATGCCTCCAGACTGACTCCTCCTCACCCCCCATGTCAGTAAGCAACACAACTGAAACAAATAATATGGAAAAACTCTCAAAACAGCCAAAAAAGAAAAAAAAGAAGAAAGAGAAAAATATGGAAGAGCTGATAACCCCTATCAAACACATCATTGAAGACTCTCAAAATAACTTCCCCCTTACTTACATACAATTTAAATCCTTTCTAGAGAACTCTTTCAGTGCTAATGATCCTATACTTGTAGCCAGTAACTACTCACAAGACATATCATCCATCACCAAAATGATGCATAGTTTATATCCGCATCTCACCAACAAAACCATAAAAGGCAGATTCACCAGGATTATCAGGAAAATCAACTCAGTACTTCATACTGCAGATGAATCAAGTACTGAAACAGACTCCAGTATAGAAATCAACACCAGTCAATGAAAATTCTTCAATGGAATGTAAATGGCTTTTACCCCAGACTAGAAAGTATACAGTACCTATGTAACTTAACACACCCTGATATCCTGTGTATCCAAGAGACCAACTTTAAAGACTCCAAGCATGGTAATATCAAAGGGTATAATTGCTCCTTCAAAAACAGATGTAACACCAATCATGCCAGTGGTGGTGTAGCTATATACATTAAAGACCATATTCCATATCAAGAAGTGATTATTCAATCAAACATTGAAGTTAGTGCTATAAGGATCCTGTCACCTGTTCAAATTAATATATGTAATATCTACTTACCAAATAGCTACAAGTTTGCTGAACAAGAAGTAACTGATATTATTAACAAGATGCAAAAACCATTTCTCATTATGGGAGATTTCAACAGCCACAATCGAATTTGGGGCTCTAATAAAACTGACAGTAGAGGAATTATGCTTGAGGAAATTTTTGATAAACTAGATACAATTGTTCTTAATACTGGAGAACCTACTCACATCAATACCAGTAACAACAGTTACAGTGCCATCGATATCTCCATCTCCTCCACCCAATATTCCTATAAATGTTCATGGAACATCTTAGATTACCCATATGATAGTGACCATTTCCCCATTTTTATAAACATAAACAACACTCCCAATACTCATAACCAAGATCAAGCAATCCCAAGACGGAATTACAACAAAGCAAACTGGAACCTTTATAATAATTTGATAAAAAAGTACCTACCTAAAATTAACGACCTTCTAGAAACAGAAAATATCGATACTATTATCAATTCATTTAACGATGTCATAACTAAAGCTGCAAACGGATCAACTGAAACAATCAATTTAGCAAAGAAACCCAAACTAGTGTATTGGTGGAATGAGAAATGTAAATTGGCACTTAAAAATTCCAAACATGCCTTCAACAAATATAAAAAACATAATACAGAAGAAAATAAAATACAATACAAAAAGATGAGAGCTATTACAAGAAGAACCATAAAAGAAAGTAAAGCAAACACCTGGCGCAATTATGTCTCAAGTCTATCAATACACAATAATATAAATGAGTCATGGGCAAAAATAAAAGCTATCGAAGGAACAAAGAAAGGTAAACAAATACATTTTTTACTGTCAAATAACCAAATCATTACAGACCATAATGAAATAGCAAATTCAATTGCATGTAGCTTTGCCAAAAACTCTAGTTCCAAAAACTATACAGAAGCCTTCTTACAGCACAAAAAAGAGCAAGAGAACCTTACAGAACCTACAAATAATCAAGACTTGGCTACTTATTACCATATTAATGACCCTATTAGAATTCAAGAACTTAATTCTGCTATCAACAGGACTAGGAACTCCTCACCTGGACCAGACAATATTCCATATATTCTTTTAAAAAATCTACCCCTGGAAGGAAAAGAAATTCTATTAAGAATATATAACATAATATGGAATAAAAATGTATTTCCTGAATTATGGAGATCAGCTATTGTTATACCTATACCAAAGCCTGGGAAAGACCCCACTAAAACGGAAAATTACAGACCCATTTCCTTAACATGCAATATGTGCAAAATCCTGGAAAAAATAATTAACAAAAGACTCAGATGGTTTCTAGACTTTAAAAACATCATATCCAACAATCAATTTGGTTTCAGAGCTGGACACTCAACTACCTCTCACCTAGTAAGTATTGATAATTACATCCAAGAAGCCCTTGCTAACAAACAACATGTTTTAGCAGTGAGTCTAGACATCGAAAAAGCTTATGACATGGTGTGGACCCATATAATCATGACAAAATTACAGGAATATGGACTTAAAGGCAACATATTTCAATTCATCAAGAATTTTACCAAAGAAAGAACCTTTAATGTGAGAGTTAATGGTAGCCTATCATCAGTACAACACTTGGAGAATGGACTACCACAAGGTGCTGTACTTAGTGTTACTCTATTCCTGTTGGCCATCAATGATGCAGGCTCTGAAATCAATCATCCGGTAATCACAAGGAAATATGCTGATGACATTACCATTCTCTGCAGAGGATCATCTATTACAACCAGTCAAGAAATTATACAATCTGCCCTAAACAATCTACTTGAATGGTCTCTCAAATCAGGCTTTAAATTTTCAGCTTCCAAAACCCAATGTATAGTGTTCTCCAGACAAAATATGGAGAGTCAGCCTACATTAAAAATGGGCCTACATAACCTAAAATTTTATCAAAACATTAAAATATTAGGCATGCATTTTGACTCAAAAATGAACTGGAAAAGGCATATACAAATCTTATCTGAGGAATGTAAAAAAAGACTCAACATACTCAAGTGCATATCCCATAATAACTGGGGAGCAGATAAACATCTCCAGCTGATGACCTACAAAGCAATAATTCGATCCAAAATCGACTATGGATCCATATTATATGATTCAGCTAGCAAAAAAGACCTACAAAAACTTGATGTTATACACAACAAAGCTCTACGAATAAGCACTGGTTGCTTTCAAACCAGCCCCATTGGTAGCATCCTAATAGAAGCCAAAGAACCAACACTAGCTCACCGTAGACAAATGCTAACTCTCAAATATGCCATCAAATCAGCAGAATCAAATAACCCTATAATCTACCACGATATATACCCAAAACTTCAAAATTACTACAAAGAACAAAAATGCTTTTCACCAGTATATACCAAAGTCAAAAACCTTCTGAGACAGTTAAACCTTCAGGAACATATACTAATGGAAAAAAGAAACAATAGTATACCACCGTGGACAATTCCTGAAATAGTAACAGATATAACACTAGACACTATTCAAATAAACAAAATGGCTAAAAACGATAGGAAAATTAAACTTAATGAAATAGAAAATAAATACCAAGACTCCTATAAAATCTATACTAAAGTTACCCATAAGAGAGACGGAAAATATGCAACTACAATTACCAAAGATGTTAAAATTATAAACAGACTGCATTCCTACTCTAGTACTACTACAGCTGAAATATGCTCTATAATGACAGCCTTCAAATTGTCACAGAAACTCAGAAATAACAAGTTTGTCATATTCTCTACTTCTCTTGAAGCAATAAACAACATTCTCAATAACTACCCTGGCCTACCAATGATAAACAATATTCATGAAATATATCATGACATTATACAATCTAAAAGAAGTCTCATAATTGCCTGGATACCAGATTACAAAACAACCCCTGAACATAATACAATGAGTCTTGAAGAAGAAAATGTAAGCCCTGAAACAGAAAGTATTTTAACAATATCACACACTTGCAAGGACTTATGGACCCACATCAAGAAAGCAATGGATGAAAAGTGGAGCAACCTCTGGAAAAACATGAAATCCAGCCCTCTACACAAACACGTTAACAATTTTTACTCCCTGAAAACCTCCAAAAAATTTTCAAGAAAAGATCAGGTGACAATAACAAGAATAAGAACCGGTCATTGCAAGTTCAGTCATCAACACTTATTAACTGGAAATCCCCCACCTACCTGCCAGCACTGTGATACCATTCTTAACTTTGAACACATTTTAACTCAATGTCCTATGTTTCAGTACAGCAGACACACGTACCTAGAAGATGAGCAAAACCCTGAACTGATGCTATCATCCATCGACTATCAAAATAAAATATTAAAATTCTGTAAAGACAGCAACATTCTTAAAGAAATCTAATTGTAATAAGTGTATTGGTATGGATACAAGAAACTAAATCTGTAACATCAAAATACCTGTAATGTCTGTCACTACATATTCACATATATTGTAATTTGTAAATTTTCATATGTATTGTAAAGTTGCCGTGATAATATTGTAAAGTTGTACTTAAAGTAGTCGCTAATGACCTCAGTAGTCGATGCGACTTTAATAATAAATTAAAAAAAAAAATAAAAAACAATGCAATTAATGTGTAAAAGAAATTTTCAATAAATATTTATTCAATATCATGGAGAATTTGCTTGGAACAATTCCCAACACTTACTTAAAGACATTTGAAGTAATTATTTAATATTCTTTGTCAGTTAGGTTCTAGTTTTTCGTGATAGTCACAAAAATATTAGCTTTTTACTTTTGAGAAAGCTACGTGTCGGAACCCGATGACTTGAAAATTTCATCGAATGATAACGAAAATATTGGTACCGGTAAAACACAAACACAGTCTTCACTCTTCACTCAACACCCACATCTTTCTACAATTAAGTACACAGCACTTATAGACCATGAAAAAACGTTAATAGAATAGTTTCACTACATGCATAAGAAACAATCTTCCTAGGTATAGGTGTCAAGCAACTATAATAGTACTTCTAGTTGTTGCTGGAGAGCAAATCTTGAATTAATGATTATGCAAATAAACCTCGTCAGACTGCACAAACTACGGTGTTAACAGAAAGCGTAAATAAAGATTGTCGAATCTAAGCCTTCTAAGCGTGTCGCCACAAAAATTGCTACCAGCAGGAAGGACTGAACTATTGAGGTGGCCTTGATAGTATTGAAGCGTGGAACCGAAAATTTAATTGAATGGATCGGAGAATGTCTCATCTTGTATATTATGGTGTGAAAAACGTTTCTTTGAGGCTGTAGCTTCAAAATTTTACTTTTTAAGGCTCTAAAACGCTTCGTTTATGAGTTATTTGCCGATATAAGTTGACATGTGATGTGGGTTGCATTTTACGTGAATATTTCGATGCGTTTTTTTAAAGAAATCATCCATATTTTTAAAGTCAAAATGGAATTCGTCAAGTCTCCGTGAAATTCTCTTTCTTTGGAGCCCTCATTTATAAAGATTGGTTGCGTGTGAGAGCCGGAACCCAAAAGTATACTACTGAAATAATACAGGAGACGATATGATTTCTATGATTTTGCATATTTTTGTCCGTTGCTTCAGGGAATAGCTAAATGAAATTTCTTTACGTTTGTTTAGAATACGATGTTATATAGATAAACAGGTTAGTGCATATTTGTGGATATTTGGCTGATTTTTTCTGTTGGTGCATATTCGTGTAATTATAAGCGCATATTTTGCATATTTCGTTAAAATAGAGCCCTTTCTCTAACACGTTTCATCTTTTAATAGAATCTTTTTTATTCGTGACCGTTCCTTTAATTCGACAGAGCTTCTCAAGTTTGCCTTTGTTTTTCTTTTTTTACATAGATGATAAAATACTTGTGCAAATGTTGGTTCTTGATATCATATTTTTTTAAATGAGGTAGAATAAATGCTACAAGACGTACTTTAGGTGAATATTTATTCCATTTATTTCGCCCGCGAAAAAAGGTAGATTATATTGTTTGCAAAACCATATATCGTTTCATTCCAACCATGCTTCTTCTGAATTGTATCAAGAAAAGTTTGTACAGGAAATGAAATGTTAATTTTAATTGTAAATTTAAGGGCATATTTCAGAATTTGTAGGTCATAAATGCATATTTTTAAAGCACTTTTCAAGATTTTTTAGGGCATAAAAATCCGCTCCCTAGAAATTACAATTCTTAGGACACCTGAAATTGTCCACTCTGTTTGGTCACTAAGTACGAGTCTCTCATTAATGAAGAACAAACGTCCATTTTTTATTCAACATTATTTGTACATGTTAAGGGGAGTATTAAGTTATCAATACAACTTGCTCGCGTCGGCCATGAAACAGAAAAAGCTACTACAGTACAGCATCGTTAACACGAACTCGCTTAACACGAATTTCGCAGTACCTAACACGAAGAAAATTTCGATCCCGACAAGGGATTACGGATATTTATAATACTCGATTAATACGAATTTTTATAACACAAACTTCGATTATTTCGGTCCCTTGGAATTCGTGTTAATGAGGGTTTACTGTATTTACAAACGTTAATTCTGGTGCCGAAGAATTAATGGAGGTATCAATGCATCATTCCAAAGGAGGTTGCGCATGCTTGTGAATGGACACGAAGAGCGAGGCTATCATTGCTAGTAAAGAAAAGTAATTATTAAAGATTGGTCCCCTTTTCTGGGAGATCGTACTCACGAATTATGGGGGGTATTATCCAACGAACTCTTAACGTACTATACATTTTCAACTTCCAATTGAGACCAAACAATTTCAAATTGGGTACTAACACACTAAAAATGAGAATAAACACGAAAAGTTTGAGGTTAAACACAAACAATTTAAGACCAACAACTTCAAATCGAGAAAAAACAAAGTTGAATCGCCTAGAGTTTCATTTGTTGTTAACAAAACTAACCTATATTTCTCCGTGTATGGGTAAGGTAATTTCGTTACAATGATTTACATAAAGAAAAAAGGAAGCTGAGAGGAACAAAATACAAATTTGTGTAGTAAGGGAGACTGTAGAGGGCTCGCTAATACACTTGGAGTGAAGAGATAACTGCATATCGGTAGGTAAAAAGTCAATACTAAATATCACGGCAACGCAAATTCGAGTGGACACAGGGATTTGATGCTTCAGAACGTAGAGGAAAATCCCATAATTATATTAAAAGAACTGAATCGTAAATTTGAAGATCAGCATCAAGTTATTGTTTTATGGAATTTTTGCATCAACATTCAGATGGCGTAACGTTTACGATAAAAGGCATTCGCAGAGAGCCAGAAAAAAATGAACGTAAATAAAAGAAAATGATACGAATACGTGCTACAGCTCTATCAAGCAGATAATATCCCTAAATGGTTGTAACCTGATTTTTATTTACTTTCCGGTTTCAACCTGTTAAGTATCAATTTGGAAGTGATTGCTCTCGATTTGAATGTGTTTATTCCCAATTTGAAATTGGTTGGTCCCAACTTGATTTTGTTTCTTCCCAGTTTGAAACTGTTTGGTCTCAATTTGAAGTTGAAAAGGTATAGTATAATATGTGGTGTGATATTTGAGGAACAAACCTAATAATTGGTTGTAACATCATGTGTATTAAAGAGTCCAGTGTAATGTTACGCAATTAGTTTATAATGTAAAGATTTGTTGCATGAATACATGTTTGGAAAACGGGTCTCTTTAGGAGCTAGTTATCAAATGTATTCGAATGCAATAAAGCAATATTATAAATGAGTTGCGTACATTTTTTGTATAACAGCATTATATGTAGCAAGGAAAACCATTAACTTGCCACTCCAAGGAAACACAGTATTCCATCCGGAAAATCATTCAGCCTAGAAATAGAAAATTCTGGAATGAAAAAGGATGAGTTCAATCACCTCCATCCAAGTTATTTGAAGAAAGAAACTTAATCAATGATTGCCATGCCTTTTCCTTAAAAATAGAAAAAAAAACTGTATTCTCACTCGTTTACAAATTGGCCTTTCAAAATTAACACAGATTATGTGCTAACGAAAGAAGATCCCAAATTATATGATTATTGTAAAATTACTCTATATCACATGTTTTTACACAATACCCAAAATATAATCAACTGAGAAAGTATGTTTTGTCTAATAAAATTAAAAAGTTACTGAATGATAATATTGAAATTATTGAAGTAATTGAGTTTTTAAAAGATGTATAAAGCTAGAAGTATAATGACATTATGAAAACTTATTTATGTTGTGTTATTTGTTACGTAAATTTACTTATGTTATAAACGTCTACAATAAATAACGTGGTCGCAAATGACCTCGATAGCAATGCGAACTTTATAAATAAAGTGCACTTAAAAAACAGAATTTTACATTTATAAGAGAATCAAAGTATTGTTTTTCAAACTTAACGTCACGGGTTTTTGACGTCTGTGTAAAAAAAAATAACTGTAGTCGTCTGTTCTGTATACCGCTTCCATCCCACGATTCTCTCGCTGCGATTGGATGAAATTGCGATGTCGCTATTATTCGTGCCATAAATAGCAAATATGTCATTCATTATCTGTGGGGTAAGATTCTATTATGTGAACGATTGCTTATAATGGTCCTTTGTAATGCTGGAACCAAATATTATGAAGTTGATATTATGAAGTTCAAAATCTTCATACTTATTAGTGAGACCGGATTTTTATGGTCCCCCTTATGCGCACGTCAATGTTTGCTACATTGTAGCATTAAGTAGCATTAATTTTAACAATGATGGTTAATGTAATTATTTATCATTTAGACTGTATAATTCTAAAGAACCTGTAACAAGTATTGTACCACAGTTTCTGGGTTGATGGCCCCCATCTCGATTAGGTTTTTCGTCCAGTTTCCCTGATCCTTGAGCAAATGCGGAGATGGTCCCTTGTTTTGCTTCTGGACATAAATGTAACTTCATTCTTTGTGCACGTCTTCTGAATTTCAGTGGGAAATATAGTTACTCAAATTATCGTTTTCCATATTATCGCGGCAAAAAGTATTATTCTTTCATGAAGAACATGAGGGTTCAGGGCAGGAATTTATAGCTAATTTACCTTTGAAAATATATTTTATTATATAGGAGCGAATATTTTGTCAACAAAACTCGAAAAAAAACTCTCTTTTCTGTATTCAAAATTCGACTAGAATATGGTTTAGGATAGAGATCACAGAATTATGAAAACGTGCACAAAATTCACTTCTCCCTATAGCTCGTCACACACAGTTTTTAACTGTTTTTGACGTAAATAAATAAATAAATTGTTCATTCAGCAAATGTCTAAAAAAACTAGTGCGAAAAAATTGAAAGTAGCAAAAAGGTAAGTGTATATAATTTAAATGTATAATTTCTAGAAGAATATTACTAGAATTTAAAACACATCAGTACAGACCGAATTCGTATGTAATTTTACATTTAATTTATATAATAATACATATTTGTACATATTGTACTACTTACAATTCTCAAATTGTCATTTTGGCGAATCGTCGCCATCTAAGCGCAATATCCAAATTTTTCGTTACGTATTTTTACATTATTAGTAAACTACTATATTACGTATTTTGTTATTTTCACATTATTTTTTATTCCATCAATTACCTTCAACTTATTATACTTTTTTATGAAAATTATTTTTAAAAGAATCAGCATGTTTTCCCAATATTATTACTGCGTGCTGTCTACTCCAGGTACGCTATGCGAAGACGCTGTCAATATTCTAACAGTCCGGCGCGCGTTCTCTCTGTAGCGAGACCTGCGCGTCAATGACTGAGATAATTTTCACCATTAGGTGTCAAAAATATCTCTGACGCGTGCATCGAGACCTTCAACCTTAACTTCCGTGTAATAACCTTAACTTCCGATGAGAATGCTGTACGCTGCAGTGATTGCTGGTCGTAGATTTCGCTACTTTATAGGATGGCTTCTATTGCGTCTAGTCTGACTGCCAACCTACGATCCTGGATAAAAATAGATGATTTTACTACTGATTGAATTATTTTCAAAACGTTTGTATTCGTTTTAAAATTTGTTTAGGTTTTTTATAAAAAGAATTTCGTATTATGTAAATGTGCTCTATAATTAGTGAATTTTAATATTACATATTATACCCAATATTACGTGTTTATTACATATTATTATTGTTTTCATTAAAAATTTATATTTTGATGTTTCTTGCTACATATTTTTCCGGTCCCTTATTAGAACTGATGAGGTAAGAAGAAATCATAACTAAAAGGCTTCACGAGAGTTATAATAGTTACACTCAAAACCAGGGCCGTGAGACGAACGAGCACGCGAATGGCCTTCGCAAAGGTTTGGGGCACGCGGCGATATCAGCTTAGCGAAGTCACTCGAGTCACAGGCGGGAAGCAGGGGTGAGAAAACATCGTGCGAATGTGGCGAGTTGGGTGAAACACACCGGTTGGTACACCATAATGAGACATTTATTAATTTTGACGAACTTTTAATTGAAATTTGCATGTAAACAGAAACTGCAGTTACTCTAGCATTGATCATTACACCAAAGAAACATTAACGCACGTTTCTACTTATTCTTAGAGAATGCAATATATGATAACTATTAACTCTAATCACAAATAACTCAAATGAATATCTGTAAGAAAATAAATATAAACCAAAATATATACTTAATCAAGATAAATATTATATATCATAATTTCAGAAAAGAACTGACACTATTAATGAAAATAAACATTTAAAGAAATATGATGTGCATATTTTTCGTCTGAAAATGCATGTAATAAATGCTCTTAAGAAATTATAGAATAATGATAAAAAGAGACCGGAGAAATATATAGAATAAAATGTCAAAAAAAACACATAAATATGTAATGAAAACAGTAAAAATATGCAATAATATGTAAAATCGGATTCATTATGAAATATTAAAATACACTCATTTAAAAACGCCTTTAATTAATACAAAATTGCATTTATGAAAACTTTTCAAAAAAAATTTAACCACAATACAAAGGTTTTAAAAATCATTTGGAGAGTACAAGTTACATTTTGCAGTATATAAGAGCCCACTCGAACAAACTTTTTATACGTCTTCTTGCGTCCCGTCTCGACTGCCTTCTGTGCATCCCTGAGAAATCTGAGCGCGAGCTTCCCTTCGCCGCGGGCCCTGCGTGCCCTAGCGGAGCGCAAGCGCGCTCCGAGCACGTACGTGCTCCGTTTCACAGCCCTGCTCAAAATTAATGTTTTTCGAGTTGTGCCAGTTTTGTGAACCATGAAACATATGTGAATTTACGCAGAGAGCAAGACATAGTTCGGTAGAATATTCCTGTCAATAATGATATTTCGAGTACAAGTCTAATACATTCTATTCTTCTCGAATTTCTGACAAAAGTGTGTTGTTTATTTCGATGTCTGAAGGGAAGTGGCTGATGACAGTGTGAATAGGGAAAGAGAAAATTGAACGAGTAATCGATGTTAATTTGACTTTAGCCCTAATTCGGCTTAACACCCAATTTTCATTCCCCTATTAAAGAAAAAACTTCAGCAGTAAACTATTGCTGTAGCCCTTTTTGCAAAGATTGACATGTCCAGAGTAATTCACACTTACGCGCGTAAATATTTTCAAAACACCACGTTCGCTGTGGCAATTGCTCTATTTGTTGTTCTTTAAAATCCTATTAAAGATCTTTGAAAACAAGTCGTTTGTCAACATTCTTTTCATTCGAAGTCAGGTACAACCTAACATTTCCATTGCTGCAGCGACACATGTTAGCAGAAAATTGTAGAAGCACATATAGGAACAAGTATTGAGGTATTTGACACCGTAAAAGGTTACATTATTTGCTCCTAAATGTAGTAAAATACTTTCTCAAACCCATTCTGAAGTCAGAATCCACGTTTTGTGAGACACAGATACAGAGAAAATGGTTGAGGGAAAGACGGCTTTCTGTCCGTCCACATGTCTAACCGTCCGTCCACCTGTAGACCACCAGATACCAAAATCGAAATTTCCAAAACTGATACGTCAATTGAGCCAATGACGCGGCACATTTGAAACGGATATTTCAATATTTGGGGATACTTATAATAAAGCTTCAAGAAAGTTTTCTTTTTTTTCTCAAAAACAGTTACAATTTTTTTTATATTATGATATTGATATTATATTTGATATATATGAAATAAAAATAACTTTCTCGCTACCGCTTACCCAGTCGAGAGAAATTTATTTAATGCTCCTCGAAAAAATGACTAATTTTCAGCAGAAAACTCTTATTACATGGCCCTGATAACGGAAACGTCAATAAATCCAGTTGATAAATTAAGAAAATAAATTCTATAACACGTAGTGTGGGTAGAATTCGTGTTCTGTGGGTCCTTAATACCGAGAAATCGATTGACGGCAAAATGTCTGCCCGTTAAGTTGTGAACAACTCTAGTGGACAAACCGTCCAGCAAATTTTCTCCAAAATTGATATTCCTCAATCAATCTGACTGATGTCACGGCCCCTTGAATTTGAAACCGATATTTTAATTTCGGGGGGTACTTTACACGAATATCCTGGGACATTTTCAAAATTTTCAAAAAAATGGCTCCGTCGTCTTTGATGAAATTGTAATGTTGAATGGTGTGAATGGCGTTGAAGAGAATGGTGCAAGTCTCATGTTTCTTCAAAACTCTGATATTTCGAAAATTGAAAAATTCAAAATATTTTCGGCGACTTGCTACATCTACAATTATGAAAATAAACATTTATCTTAATGAAATGTGTTCACGAAAAGCAGATAAAGAAATAATGCCACGCTCAGTTTTCTAAAAACATGAATATTTTTTTCAAAATTTTGTGTTAAATATAGGCAATTTTATGTTTTTTTAAACAATTTTTTCTTAAAAACAGTACTTTTTGTATTAAATTGGGGCCTTAGATAGCGTAAAAGACGCTTAAGAGAATGGTGACACGTCCGCTCACGAAGAGCTCCGGCATCAGACTTGCGGACCCCGTTCCAATGCAGTGCCATCGTTGGCGTGGGGACGCGCAACGACGACTCCTGATTGGTCAGGGGCCCGAAGATCCGCCAGAGGCGAGGCGTGACGGGGTGTCTGCTTTATTGAATACACTTGGAACATACACTACATGAAAATCACAAAAGGTATACACTAGGTGGGCAAGAATACAAACATAAGGCACAAAAATATAGCAACGCCGTCAAAGCGGTTAAAAGTTCATTTTCAAATATGTTTTTCTTGGTAGCGCAGGCCAGGCGAGGAGCCTTCATGGTACTACGCACACGTGAAGGGTGTGGCGTCAGAATACACCATGGCGACTTGCGACGGGATGCGCGGCGGCGACCGCGGCAGCGGCAGCGGGAAGATGCGGCGTACCAGTGGTGGCGAGCTCCGGCCACCTGCGTAGGACGCGGGAGAGCGGGTGCGACGCGTGGAGGCGAGCGCGAGCCACGAGATCATGCCCGCGATAAAACGAGCGAAGCGTGGGTGTTGCAGTATTTATTGCGGTGCGTAGCGCATCGCCTCGAGATACGCGATGTCGTGGGTGGCGACTTTCAACTGCAGGTCGACGTAGATGCCAAGGAACTTGACCTTGGAGGAGGGCACTAGAGAAGACTTCTCGTAATTGATCTGAAAACCGCGCTCGATGAAGACCTGAAGATCCCGGAGGAGCACATCTGGGCTGATAGCGAGCAATAAGATATCGTCATAGTATATTTCAGCATGTGACCAACAGCACTCCGATATGGCGGCGCGCATAGAAACTTGCATAAAGTAGGGGGTGAGGCTCCACCCCAGGGGGAGCGCGGCGGCCACACGTGATGCCAAAGTATTTCCTGGTGGATTTGTGGACGGGTAAATAGTAGAATCCATCTATCAGATGGATTCTGATAGCCCATTGAAATCTATCCAATAATTCAAGCACTTGCAAGTAGGTGAGGGGAGCGACACGCGAGGCGCGTGCGTATAAAATTCTGTCCACAATGACATGTCATTTTAAATTTTTGAAAAAATCAGGCATTTCAACGAACATCAGCTATCTCAGGTCCCAATTTGATAAAAAAAACGTTGGGCGGTTTTTAAGAAAAAATGGTTTAAAGTAAATAAAAAATGTATGTTTGACACAATTTTTCGAAAAAAATACATGTTTTTGAAAAATTTAACATGACCTTATTTGAAGACCTCTTTTATAAACACATTTCATTAAGAACAAAAATTGTATCTTCATAATTGTAGTTGTAGGAAGATACCGAAAAAAATTTCAATTTTTTCAATTTTCGAAAAAGCAGTTTTCAACCAACATGAGATCTACGCCATTCTCTTATAAGACCTTTATACTATCCAACAACAAAATTTAGTCAAAATTGATGGCGCTATTTTTTTGAAAATTTTGAAAATGTCCCAGGCGCTTCATGTAAAGTACCCTCCAAAATTAAAATATTGGTTTCAAATTCAAGGAGCCGCGAGATAATTTAAATCGACTGAGGAATATCAATTTTGGAGAAAATCAGCTGAACGGTTTAGTCGCTAGCAGACGGACGGGCTGACGGACGTTTTGCTTTCAATTATTTTTCGGTATCAAGGACCGACAAAACAGGGGTTCTGGCTGCACCACTTGTTAGGAGATTTGTTCTTAATGTAGCAACTGGATTTATCGAACAGGGATTTATTCCCTTACCAGGGCCCTGTAATAAGAGTTTGTCTGCCGAAAATCCACCGTTTTCTCGCGCAGCATCTTTCCCTACACGATGTACGTATAGTATACAGGAAAGTAAAAATTTCGGCGGCTTCCTAGAAGTACAATTGTGAAGATAATTTGGTTTCTTAATGAAATGTGTTCATCAAAAACAGATCTTCAAACAAGGTGATGTTGAATTTTGTTGGAAATATGAGTATTTTTGTGTAACTTCGAGACAAAAGCCGCCCCTCCAAATTTACGAATTTGTGAACGTAATTCCAGGCATTTTGATGCTTCTTAAATTGGAATATGTACATTGTTTCATATTTTTCTGTTCGTTTCTTACATTCGAGCTTTCGTTATACATTTACAAGTTATTCTTTTAGAAATTATTTAAAACCTATTTGAAATACATCAAATTTTAGCAAACCTTGAGGTATATTAGATTGAAATTCTACAATGGCTCGGCAACAATGACTCGGAAGCTAATTTCTGCGTTTTAATTGTCAAATATGTGTTGATATTTGCTTGAAAATATTTAGTTGTTGCACCAAATGTTCTACGACTTGTAATGAGTTTTACAAAAAAATTATGTTTGTGATACGTTAATTCGGAGAGTAATAGTATTGCATAAATATTACTAAAGAAGAGAAAGCACGTGCTGTTTTAACACCATTATTTTTTATCGAATTGAGGAAACTAATCTTATAAAAATGTCGCAGGTCCAATGTTTGTTGACTCCTCTAAATTCTCGAAAATTGCAAAAGTTTATTTTTTCGGTGTCTTTCTATAACCACCATAATGAAGATAGAGATTTTTTCTTTAACGGAATCTGTTCTTCGGAATTAAATCTTTAAATCGGGTTATCCCCCCCTCCCCACCCACACACTTCACAATTGCGCAAAATGAGAACTGTTGCAAATAAAGCAATTTCATTATTAAGTATTCTTTTGCTATACTATTTTATTATGAAGCATTCTTATTGTTATTATTATTATTATTATTATTACTATTATGTCCAATGTGTTGTGGAGTGGATTGGAATGAAAAGGATGTGTAAGAACGTAAGAAAACCTCACTATTCAGTGTAGTGAAGTAAGGGGAGGCCAAGTGGTGTAAAGACTTACGCGGTGAATTTATGCAATATTGTAAAGTACTGCATGTTATCCACTTTGTTACACTAATAATGTACTAAATTTATCGTTTAAATTTCACTATTAGTCCTAGGAAGTGTGAAAAACTGAAGTTGATGTATTGAAAAGGGGGCCATGAATTACAGAGGGCAACGACCAAAAAATGTTTTGTTTGAGTTCACCTAATTCGTATCGTTTTAAGTGTGTTGATTCCAAAAATAGCATTAAAATGCAGTATCACTGACCATTTGTTAACATTTTAACATTTTATCTCTATAGCTAGGCAAATGCAGCTCTATCTAGAAATATATGAGATGCAGGACGTTAGAATGAGAAAGTATTAGGACGACAAAGAGAATTGTATACTTTTTCGTAAACTACTTGATAAGCAGTAAACCGTGTTTGTTTTATTGGAGGCACGTGTGTTTGCTTTGTTTTTATCAAGATACGATAGTACTAGTTTAGCAGTTAGTGTTCAGTCATGGCTAGTCTTCGTTGTAAGAACAGTCCTGACAGTTTTTGTTATACTTGTGCCACATTGATAATTAAAAAACACCAATGGTTACAGACTTTGCTAGAAAATATTTTTTTTTAATTTTGGAATTATACTTGGTGACTCAAGACAAATATTGGATGCGCTTATTTAAAAATCCAACTTCGTAGAACAGTGTTCAAACAGTGAACAGGTATATTTTAAATATTTACTGTAAATGTGGAACTTTTGGAAAAACAATTAAATACATCAAAATTTCGTTTACGTCATGTCATTTAGCGCATTTAGCATTATCCAAGGAGACATTTTACGAAAAAATTTGGAGCAGTTTAAAAAAAACTATTGTAACTTTTTTATTATTGACCAAATGTCACTAAAAATTCCTGAAATCTAGAAACACTCGAAACAAAGAACATGCATTAACAAAAGAACAAATTGTAGGGAAAAATTGATTTAATGAAAATAATCTCTTTCTACAATGTTGTAGTTGTGGTTGAAGTTGTAGGAAGATTCCCCAGTCGATCTGGGTCGACTCGGAGCCCTGCGATTGTAAAACGAATTCTTCAAAAATTTAGACATGCATCCCCTATTACATTTTCACAGTTTTCTCAAAAGTCTATTCATATATTTTCTTCAAATTTCTTGTAAGACAAGCGAAACGCACTTACACTGTAGTGACAAAAGTCATGGTACAAATATACAGATGGTAATATTGCGTGCGAAGGTATAATTAGAGGCGCTAAAACAGCATGCATTTTCTCGCATTTTTTACACGCAAAATTAGGCGATAACTACTCAAATTTTCGAAAAATTGTACATGACCTTATTTCAAAATCTACCTTCAAGGAACTGATTTCATTAAGGAGAAATTCTCTATCTTTAATATTTTAGTTTTATAAATACTCCGAAAACATTTTGAATTTTTGCAATTTTTGAAAAATCAGGGTTTTCAACGAACATGAGACCTCTCTTAAATGTCATTCATACTTTTCAACAACAAAATGTAATAAAAAACAATGGAGCAATTCATGTACAGTACCCCCTAAATTAAAATATCGATTTCAAATTCAAGGATCCGCGACATAAGCCAGATTGGGGAAAATCAATTTTGGAGAAAATCGGCTGAATGGTTTAGCCGCTAGTGCTGTTCAGAGACAGACGGAAAGACGGATGGAGGGAAAGGTAGACGTTTTGACGTCATTCAATCTTTAGGTATCAGGGATCTACAACACATAGATTCTGGCTATACAAAGTAGTAGAGGAATTTGTCTCAATTTAGCAACTGGATTTATCCACTTTTTCAATACCAAGTCCGATTAATAAGATTTTTCTGCCGGAAATTCCCCGTTTTTTGTGGAGAATTACATGACTTTCTCTCTACTCCGTAGCGGGAAAGTAAAAGAACAGCGCATTAGCAGAGGTTTCATTCCCACTCATGTGGTTCATGGGGAAAGGTTTCTGGCGTGTTTATGGCCGCATGTCGCGAATTAACAAACTTTAAATACGGAATGGTAGTTGGAGCTAGACAGTCTATTTTTGTTTGAACTGTCCATTTCGGAAATTGTTAAGGAATTCAATATTCCGAGATTCGCACTGTCAAGAGCGACCAAGAATACCTAATTTCAGGCATAACCTCTCACCACGCACAACGCAGTGGACAACGGCCTTCACTTAATAACCCAGAGCAGCGTGTTCGCGTAGAGTTGTGAGTGCTAACAGACAAGCAACGCCGCGTGAAATATCCGCAGAAATCAATGTGGGACTTACGACGAACATATTTGCAAGGATCGTGCGGCGAAATCTGGCTATAACGGGCTATGGTATCACAAGGCCTTTGCTAAAAGCACATCACCTGCAACGTCTTTCCTGGGCTCGCGACCATATCGATTGGACCCTAAACGACTGGAAAACCGTGGCTTGATCAGATGAGCCCCGATTTCAGTTGGTAAGAGCTAATGGAAGGGTTCGATTGTGGCGCAGATCCCTCAAAGCAACGGACCCAAGCTGTCAACAAGGCACTGTGTATGCTAGTAGTGGCTCCGTAATGGTCTGACTGGAAGTGATTATATTCAGCTACTTGGAGTGCAGTCATTCATGGCTTCATATTTTCAAACGACGATTTTTTTATGAATGGCATTGCGCCATGTCACTGAGCCACAATTTCATTTGATGAACATTCTGGACAATTCGAGCGAATGATTTGGCCACCCAGATCGACCGACATAAACCCCATCGAAAATTTATGAGATTTATTCGAGAGGTCAGTTCGTGCACAAAATTCTGCACCGGCAATACTTTCGCAATTATGGACAGCTATAAAGTAGTATGGCTCAATATTTCTGCAGGGGACTTCCAATGACTTATAGACACCATACCACGTCGAGTTGCTGCACATCGCCTGGCAAAAGGAGATTCGATACTATATTAGGAGGTATCCAATAAACTTTGTCACCTCTGTATATAAAGATGACATATGCCTGATTTTCACTGTTAACACTGATTTTTTGAAAATAGAAAAGGATGGATTTTTTCGGAATCTTCCTAAAACTACAATAATAAAGATGGAGATTTTTTCAAGTGAAATTTGTTCTCCCCAATTGTTCTTTCATTAAAGTCAAATACGTTTTCTAAAAATTTTAGTAGTTTTGGCACAATTTTCAGTAAAATGTGGGCAATATTTAAAAATATCCAAAAACAATTATTTCTCACAAATGGCTCCAAATTGTTTCTTTAAACTTTTTGTAGAGATGGTGGGAAATGTACTGCATAAGATGACCTAAACACCATAAGTCTGTACCATTCTGTGGCACTACTAGTTGATTTCTATGGTAGTACTAATGTAACACACTCTTGTGTGTGTGTGGAAGTGCATGTTTGCTTGCAATCGTACAAGGCTGTGGGAGAGAACCGATGGTAAAGAAATGAATGGTAGGTGAATAAGCCTGTAAACAAAAGTCGATTGCCTAAATGAGAAAATCTCGTGCGGCCGCATCAAACTCATGAATATGTTGGGGATCGCATACACCTTCAATCATGTCTAAATGGCTGAAATGAGATAAAAGGGTTTTGTGAGAGAGATGTTTAGAAAATAAGCGAACATTCAGCACCTAACGTCCACAAAATCTTTTTTTTAATCGTTCACTGAAATTCCATGCAAAGACTGAATTGTGAATAAACAAAAATGTAATTAAATAAACAGAAAAAACATTGTAATCCCCCTCATTCGCATAATGTCTGTCTGGATCAGTACATTGATGAGTTAATATGACTGTACAACGTAGTGGGATTACATACAATCGCCGGTACCCTCGAATATCTCAGTAGAGTTATTTGAATGATATGTAGATCGCGAAATCCTTCATATAATATTCCCACGCACAAATATGATTAGAACATATAACACTTATTCACTTCAAATGCACCAGCTTTTGTAAAAGAAAACCACATTCATTTTAAGTAAATAATAATGCTTGAAGCGTTCACTAGACGACTGGTAGAGTTTGCCTGCTCTCAGAGGCAAATATCTTACTGGTAATATATTGTGATTACACGCACTTAAGGACATACGAGAGTTTCTGCTCAAGCACGAGAGAAAGTTTCATTCTTGAACTCTGCGGTTAGAGCACGTCACAAATTTTCAATCCACGCCTCGATGAATAGGCACAGTTTGCAAATTATTATGCAAATTAAAAGATAAATTACATTTGTGCACTCGATGATTATCGCAATATTGAAATACGTATTATAATGTCGTGACATGAGGGTGGCACTGGTGGCGTGATGGTGAGAGTGCACACCTTCCAATGTTTGTACCCGGGTTCGATCCCGAGTTCAATTTGTGGTGGACAAAGCGGGTTCCCGGCAGTTTTTCTCGGAGTGCACCCGTTTCCCCTGCCAATTCGCATTTCATCGGATCGCTCCATTTAATGACAGGCGGGGTGAGTGGTACAGCTTGATGCTGACTCATTAAGGTAAAAACAGACTTTTCTTTTAATGACAAGCACAGCAGTGCTACAGCCAAAATTACCTGAAGTGTGAGTTTCATTTTCAAAAAGGCATTCAAAACTTTACTAGTACGCAACGGAGATTGCATAAAATCCGGTTTCGCTGTAGTGCGAATGCTTTAGGCAAAGTAAATGAGTGGAGACTGTTTTTTCCATTTCCATTAACAGATTCAAAAGCCCCCAGAAGTATGGTGGCTCAAATTGATTGGCTAGAGCTGAGAACTTGGGGCTGCTTTTTCTGATAATTGGCTGGGCGGTCGCACACGTGTAAGGTCAAGTATGTGACCCCCGCCTCTCTTCTTCTGCAGACGCGCAGAGAAGTGCCCAAATCCAGCTCCATTATATACGACAGATCTATTATCTCACAAAAATGTATTCCAGACGCGTGAGATCTTGGAATTAGATTCCAAATCACAAACTCTTCTCCCAAAGAAACGAAATTTTACGTAACCGTCCATTGAGCACTTTGGAGTTTTCCTGTGCCACATCAATGTTGCTGTTCAAGGTGTGTTCAACTGAAATTCGTACACGAAGTTAAATATTCTCTAAAAATTAAGAGCTAAGAGATTTTACTTTTTTAGCCTTACTCCGTAAAAAGAGAAATTATCGTAATCGAGCGCCCGAAAATGGCAAATTTTCAACAACAAACTCGAATTGTCGGGCCTTCTACGTAGTACTTAATGCATTACGTGTAAGGAGAGGCAAGAGTCAGGAAAGGAGGTACGATTGCGTATAGTCCGTTGCTTTGTGTTACGATTCTCATCCAGCGTTTGTCTGGTATTGATCTGATAAATCATGAAAAACTACCGATCAGAGCAGCCAGCCGCTATAATTACCTTTAGTCAACAGCTGAATTCGACCTAGCAATGTATCTAGTGCCAAAAGTCGTGACATCGTTGGATTGAAACCCAGTGCGTCAATTGATGTCACTGCAGTGCCTTGAATGGGAGGACCTACGTTCGAGTCCCGACGGTGACAGGATTTTCGACACTAGCTTGTCAGCTTGGTCGAATTCAGTCGCTGCCTGGAGGAGAATTCTAGCTGCCGGCTGCTCTGATCGGTAGTTTTCCGTGGTTACTACGATAAACACCAGGCGAATGCCGGAGCAGTACCCTAACAAACGGACCACGGACCGCGCGCAATCTTTCCTTCCTCTTCCTTGTCCTCTTCTCTCCTCTTACACACACACGCTAATATGCACTTCACTACCACATATGTCGGGAGTCCGGTCGGGGGCTTATAGCTTATCCCGGCTGGGGCGGTGCCCCATTGGTGAGAGATACCTGGTTGGGAAAACCCCGCTAGTCGACGCGTCGGTAGGTCGGCGCCGGATGAAAAACATTCACCACACTTACGGGACAAATGACCTCTTTAGTTGACGCGCCCGGAATCTCAATCGATCAAGTCAAATCAAATCGATCAAATCAGCAACATTATTTGCAAGTTTTAGGGTTGTTTCGAATGAATGTTAGCAACATGTATAATGAACTGTGTTTGGTACGTATTTGTAGTAATATTTAATACCAAAATAAATTTTATGAAAGAAATGTGTTTAATATTAAACTCGCTGATTACTCTTATTTACAATCATCTATTCCACAGTTCTACCCACTCAATCCGCTCCGTTCTCTCAACCCAGCCTGCACATGCCTAAACACATGATTTTCAATGTTTCCTGTTTTACTTTTTGGAGCATAACAATTTATGGGGGAAAACACTCATATCCAGATTACATTACCTATTACACATTCATTCAAGGATTTAATTTAGTATTCTTGTCAATAACTGTCACACTTTTAACCGAAGCTTCTAAATTACGAATTTGATTCCTGAATACGTCTGTCCTTTGTGGGAAAGATGGTTCAACATTTGTTGCTACGCGTAACGAATAGTTTAAGACAATAAATGTGTGAAACTCTGAGCTTGTAACACGATTACCGATCACAGGATGTTTGCCCGCAAGACCCATTTCTCCTCCTCCGCAGGGTTGTTTGTCCACGCGATCCGCGACGAAACCTCCCCTCCCCCTCGTCATGCACTTGGCCAACTCGATTAGAGGAGAGCGCGTGTGCAGCGCGTACACAAAAGAGATTCACGCAGCGCGTGGCCGCCCTGTGTGGGTGGCGGCGCCGGGGCGGTGGGGGAGATCGATTCGCGAGGGGCGGAGAGGGGACGGACAGGGGACTCCGGCCTTGGGCGCAAATTCATATTCACCGCAAGCTGGACGGGGAACTCTCACGTTGTATTTATACTGCGAAACTGCTCCACGTACTATGGTTCGTGGCTGTAGGCAACATGCTCGAGAGGTACGTTGTGTTGTAACAATTTACACTTACAAGTACCTTTATGCAAGGTTCGTGTGACAGTGAAACATCGTGTATTCAATGCAATGAATTTTCGGGTATTATTTTAGATAACAAAGGAGTCAAACAAGGTTGCGTTCACTCACCTCTTCCTACATAATACCATAATTTAGAAATAAGTAGTAGGTTTTAGAAATAAATATTCAGAAATATTATTAATGCAGTGGGATCTCGTTAATTCAGATTCTTTGATACCTCTCTCTATCTCTGTCTCTCCCGATCTATCAATCTCTAAGGTGAGATTTTTCGACACAAAAACTTTTTTTGCCAGACTCTGGTAACCAAAAAGTGGATAAATCTTGCTTATGTATACGTAGTAAATTTCTTCCTCAAATACGTTGTGGAGTCAGAATCCCTATTTTGTTGATCCTTGAGACCGAAAAATCGATTGATGGCAAAACGTCTGCCAGCCCGTTTTCACCCGCCCGTCCGTCCGCCCATCTCTGCGTCCGTCCGCCTCTGCGTCCGTCCACCCGCCTCTGCGTCCGTCCGTTCGCCTCTGCGTTCGTCTTGTCCGTCTCTTGCGTCCGTCCGTCCATCTCTTGCATCCGTCCGTCTCTTGCATCCGTCCATCTCTTGCGTCCGTCCGTCTCTTGCATCCGTCTGTCTCTTGCATTCGTCTATTGCTTCCGTCAGTCTCTGCGTCCGTCCGTCTCTTGTGTCCGTCCGTCTCTTGCGTCCGTCTGTCTCTTGCGTCCGTCTGTCTCTTGCGTCCGTCCGTCTCTTGCGTCCGTCCGTCTCTTGCTTCCGTCCGTCCATCTCTTGCATCCGTCCGTCTCTTGCATCCGTCCGTCTCTTGTGTCCGTCCATCTCTTGCGTCCGTCCGTCTCTTGCATCCGTCTGTCTCTTGCATTCGTCTATTGCTTCCGTCAGTCTCTGCGTCCGTCCGTCTCTTGCGTCCGTCCGTCTCTTGCGTCCGTCTGTCTCTTGCGTCCGTCTGTCTCTTGCGTCCGTCCGTCTCTTGCGTCCGTCTGTCGCTTGCGTCCGTCCGTCAGTCCGTCCGTCTCTTGCATCCGTCCGTCTCTTGCGTCCGTCCGTCTCTTGCATCCGTCCGTCTCTTGCTTCCGTCAGTCTCTGATTTGACATATCTTGAAATAATGTCATATGCAGTTTTACAAAACTACACGAAATTTTATGTGAAATTTAGGCAATTTTTAAACAATTATTTTCTCACAAACGGCTCCAAATATTTTCTTGGAATTTTCCCTTCGTATGTATCCAATGAATATAAAATATCACCCGATTTATGGTGAAATCTCTGTATTTTCCAAAAGTGCAAAAACTAAACATTGCAAAAGTACAAATTTATGTATATATATAAACGAATTATTATATTATTATTATTATTATTATTATTATTATTATTATACGTTTGGCAAAATGAAGCGGCGGCCGACCCTATTCAAATAGCGCGGCAGTTATGGCCGTTGCCGTTTGACCCGTTCTGAACGAGTCAGAAGAACGCGCCAGCGGGAGGGCGGGCATGGAATGAGTCAGTGAGTAAGAGAACTCGGTAAGAGACGGACGGACACGTGGGCTGGAGTGATTTTGGATCGTAATCTAGGGACTGAGTAAACGTGAAGTGTAATATTGGACAGTGGACATAGTAATAACAGTGTATAGATGACTGCGAAGAATATACGACAGCTAATCGGAGTTCGAATTATAGAGAATTGAGCAAGTGCGAAGTATCAGGGGAAGCTAGTCTCGCCACGTGTCGGTACTTGTGATTATAAAACGTTCCGTTAGGACGGGAAACTGAGTGCTGATGAGCAGCGGGTCCACCGACTAGACAGTGTAACAGGGATGGACAAAATAAACATAAATAGTGCTTGGAAGAAAAGTGTTTTGGAGGGAGCATTGTACAGGGGCGTGTGGGCTCCGAGTTGCAAGCAGCGTCGTCCGGTCGTGGCTCCGGGTAACGGCACCGACCGAGGGTAGCCGAGCAATGCCGGTCTGGAGGGGGGACTGCGCTTCGCCTGCCTCGTCTGGAATCTAAGTGAATCGCCCAATAAATGCCAGGTTTTCTCTTTCCCTTTGTGGTATGGTGGTATGGTCTAGTGTTTTAAGAATAAAAAGGAGTTGTGGTTGTGATTTGTTAGCAGTTAATATTAGAAAAGTGGAGAAGTGTCACACCGAGTGTATGAATCTATGTAAAATAAAGTATTGTCCAGGTTCTTTATATTTCAATGTGTGTGTATTTCTGATGAATGTGTCAAAACCCAGAACCCATTCGCGAACAACGATTACCTGTCCCACCCATAAAACATTGTTGAAATGAACTCGAAAGAGGAACGTTTCAATATATATATATATATATATATATATATATATATATATACATATATATATATATTTATACATATATATATATTTATACATATATATATATTTATACATATATATATATATATGCGGGGAACGTTCCGAAAGTAATGTCTCCCATTTATTTGTATGACAACTGTAGTAAATAAAGAAGAAACCTACTACAGTGCCATAGAACAGTTTTTTTAACACAAAACTATTTTTAAATACAGCCCCCCTCTTTTTCTATGCATTTTATACACCGATGAACAAGAACCTGCATGCCACGCTGGTAAAAATCTGTATCAGCCGCGGTGACCCGTACGGGGAATTCTTATGGCGTCATTCCGTGGATTGTCGTTTTATTTCAGGCTCATAGAGTGAATATCCTGTCTCGCCATCTGTGATTATTTGATCCAGAATACCACCTTCAGCTTTGTATCGGGTCAAAACTCCTTAAAAACTACCATTCCGTGTTGTGTTCCTACGCGAGTGATCGTGGGACCCACCTTGAGCTCAATTTTCGGTAACAATTTACTGAGCGTTGCCTCTCATGTATTGCAGCCAAGGTTCAACGACGTATGCAGTTCCCCAGCAGCAAACACAGCCCCCCAGTGAGCCTATCCCCGCGGATGAGCTGATCGAGGCGCTTCTACACTGAGTGATGTTGCAGCAGTGCGTGGACGACCGCAACGTGGTTTGTCTTTCACGTCGCTGTCACCACCGCTGAAACGCAGTACTCATCGTCGACACGTCCATTGTATGTTCCCATAAAAGTTCAGCGACTTTGGACGTCAATACGTGCAATTTCCTCCCTATGCTTCTGAAGCGCGTGTCAGCTAGACGCCATTTCAGCGTACTGTAACTGTGCTTCTATCTGACAAATAGCAAGGAAATTAAACGAAAATTAACGGGAAGGATCAAATTCCACAATGAAACACATTTGTTTTAGACATTATATTCCCACGTAAAAACTGGGAGGCATTACTTTCAGAACCACCCTCGTAGATGGTATTAAATGAAATGTTTTCTAAACAATGAGGTATTTACAAAATGTGAGGCTCAAAGTTTTGAAAAACCAAGTATTTTTGCGCAATATCTTCTTGAAATTAAGACAAATTGTAAAAAATGCTTTTTTTGAAAAAAGATCCAAATTTTTATTTTAAATATGTTTCCGATTATAACGAGGGACGCTTAAAAATGGCGAATGTCTAATTTTTGTTGACAACTTAAATTTTTGAAAATTGCAAAGTTAAAAATAATGCAAGAAAGAATGTGCTGTTGTAGCACCATCAATTTGCAAACGTTTACGCATCTAGAAACGCGACGCAGAATATGCTTTCCATGATGAACGTTGGCTTGTTGAGGTTATAGAATTTCTTTAAACTATAAAGATTGTCTCTAGATATATTTCGAGAAATTCTCTACCTTACTCCCTCTATCGCTCATGAGCTGCAAAATTAACAAAACTCGCCAAATGGAATTTTGATACAAAAATATTTAAAATATTTGAGAGATGACTGAATTTCAACCGTCAGCATTCATTATCAGATGGATTATTAAGTAAGTGTTATTAAATTGAATTGATGCCCTATTGTACGTTGCGAGACTCAGGCCATGAGGCCTCTTGATGACTCAGGCCATGATGCTCTTCCCTCTGACCAAGCAAATTTTCTTTCACCAATTAGCGGAAAGAAGGTATTATTGAGGTGACAAAACAGTTGATTTGAACTTAGCTCAGATGCTTCATTTAGGCTTGAGGGTCTTTTACATGCAGTAAATCTACTGACATACAGCCTGCTTTATTTTCCCTCCGAAGAGAGGCTTACGAAGGATTTTTTCGTCCTTAAAAATTCACGGCTTCGATTGGGTTTGAACCCGCTACATCATCTCCACCTCAAATAATAACTAATATATAACAGATTTATAACTGATAGATTTTTCGTTAACAACAATATTAATAACAATTGAAACTATGAACTACCGAATGCGTAGTCTTGAAGTTGTTGGCTGAAGGGCTTTTTTTTTGCAGTTCCGCAGGCGCCCCCTGCGCTGAGGCGATGAGGGCGACGCGCTGGGCCGCGCAGGGGGGCTGGCGGTCGCGGCGCCGCTGCCTCGGGCGTGTGCTGGGCGCCGTGCTGCGGCGGCCGACGCCCTGGGCGGCGCCCTCGCCCCCGCCCCCGCCGCCCCCGTCGCCAGGGGCGGTGCTGCGCGAGTTCCTGCAGCAGGCCTCCCTGCACGGGGTGCGCTACGTGGCCCGGCCCGGCGCGCCCGCCCTCGACAGGTCTCTTGCGGAGCCGCCTCCACACGCTGCAGACAATTCGTGTGCTCAGCAACATTTTTTCCCTTAGGCAGGGCTGTTCAACGTAGAAGAGCTTATGGGCCACATGTCAAATTCTAGTTAAGCCGCGGGCCGCACCATAGTTAAAGGGATGCGAGCGCAAACGATTTGATGAACATTACAAATCATTATAATTTATGGTCAATCAGCTATCTCTCCAATATAAGACATTCAGTAGAGCACTGATGTCAAGAGTTATTGCACATTTATATTCACAGTTATGTAATTACAAAAATGCACAACAGAATAACTAAACATGTATTTGGTTGGTATAATAAAATTTTTCAAAGCAGTCGCGGGTCGCACAAAAAGATCCGGCGGGATGCATGCGGTCCGCGGGCCGCCAGTTGGAAAGCCCTGGCCTAGGGCTTTATCCAGCCGACAGCCGGTTACCCTTTGCGTCCGGATGAGGAGCATATTTGAATACGCTAGACACCAACACTCTTACAGGCTCCTGGGATCTGGGGTCAGCAGAACGCGAGGTCCTCAGAGACAATACATACATTAGAGATAAGGGGAAAACAACCATGCCAAAAGCGGGATTCGAACCCGCGACCCTTCGGACCAAACCGGTGAGTCTGTACGCGCTCTTAGCCAACTCGGCCAACCAGGTCGACCCGACGAAAAATTCACTATTTAAATATCTTTTCTTTCAAACTTGTTTTATTTCAAGAATTACACCCAAAATAGCATTCTAATTTTGTCGCATTCCCACCCATTTATGTGATTATGTGAGTCAGGCCATCACCTGATGTTACTGCAGTGCCTTCGACCGGAAGGTATTAGGGTTCGATTCCTGATGGTGGCAGGATTTTCGACACTAGCTAAATGCCTAGATGAAATTTAGTCGTTGTCTGGAGGACAATTCTAGAGGCCGGCTGGTCTGATCGGTAGCTATCAAACTAAGGTATCAAACATATTAGCATCAATTTACGTTAGGATAGGAAACGTTCAGAGAACTAACTTTTCGTTCTCCGTAACGTGAAGAGCGCTCCGTACATTTTTTGTAAAGCTCCCCTGTACAATTTTGGTGACCACAAAGTATCGAATTCTTAGTCAAGACAGCACAAAAGTGATGTTCAGTGTTTATACTCTACTGTACCTGTAAAAACCGTATGAAACTAGAGGTTTGAAAACAGCACGTACTAACTCCCCCGTATTTTCACGCAAAATTACGCAAAAAGTACTAAATTTTTCGAAAAATTGTACATGACTTTATTTCAAAATTTCATTAAGAGAAAAATCTCTATCTCTAATATTATAGTTGTAGGAAGACTCCGAAAAAGTTTGCACTTTTGCAACTTTCGAAAAGTGAGGGCTTTTAACAAATATGAACCTGCATCGCTCACTTAAACATCCTTTACACCAACCAACAACAAAATGTAATAAAAAATATTGGAGCCATTTTTTTGAAAATTTTGAAAATGTCCGAAGGCGTTCATGTAAAGTACCCCCAAAATTAAAATTTCGGTTTCAAATTCAAGGGACCGCAATATCAGTCAGATCGATTAAGGAATATCAATTTTGGCGAAAATTGTCTGAACGGTTTAGCCGCTACCGTTGTTTACAGATAGACAGACGGACGGACAGACAGACGTTTTGTCGTCATTCGATATTTCGGTATCAAGGACCCACGAAACATGGATTCTGGTTGCACCACGTGTTAGAGGGTTTTTTCTAAACTTAGCAACTGGATTTATCCCCTTTTCCGTTACCAGGGCGCGGTAATAAGAGTTTTTCTGCCGACAATTCTTCGTTTTTCACGCAGAATTACATAACTTTTTCTACCCCGTAGCGAGAAAGTAAAAATAGTGCGGTGTTTTGCAATGCAATTTGCATGAAAATATTTTGTGCTGATATCACATGTAGCTCTACTTTCGCATTTCATTTGGGAGATATTCGAAACTTGTTGGAGCGATTCGTAATGTTAATATTGTGTTACATCCAACTTTCGAGCTGTCTGCAATGGTGTTGAGAGCAGAACACATTCGCGAATAACTTACGCATGAAATGAAATTCTACACTTTAATCATTTAACTCAGCTAATAAATCTCAACCATTGGATCCCATGAAGTTTCATGGTGCTACTAGCAGTGCTATTATGAAATTGTACGAACTTGAACCGAAATTTGAATCTTCATTTTTTCTCACAAAAACCATCTACTCTGATCGGAGTTTTTTTGTCATCTTAAACTGCATGGAATCTGCAACGTTCAAAATGGCTTTAATACTAAGCCTACAGACGATCTCTAAAATTTCTCATAAGCTATCTTGAAAATATTAACTATTTTGGTTCATAAAAGTATGCTATTTTGGATGTTACAAACTTCCACTGACTCACACAGTCTGCATAAATAAACTGATACATGAGTTTTGCGAAAGACAGGCCATGTGACAGGGGTAAAATCTTCACAGGATTGCAGAGTACTAGAACCCAAATGAAATGTCTACAGAGTAACGCGCATGACTTGGTTAATCGACAATTTTCAGTAAATTCAGTTTTTCCGGAAACGTGAAATTTGTTCAATTGCTGGCAATATTTCACGTAGCAAGCAAAAGGAAGACAGAAAACAATGAAAGTTTTAAATGTCTCGCCATGACGCTCAAGATTAAACACATTTAGAAGTGTCTGGTTATGAGAGTGATGCAAAAAGATTTAACAAGAAATAAAAACTCAAACGTTCTTCATTAGATATTCCTCAATTTGTCTTCAATAGAAGAAACGTTTACAATTTTTTTAAGTCAACTTCATTTTTCACAATCGCATGCGCATTAATTTATTTTAATTGCAAAATGTGCATATTGGTATCCTTCCCGTCAAGTCAGAGCTCTCTATTCGGTTCGCCCATTTATCAAGTGTCTTCCCGTTTGATTGAGTACCTTTCACTGATCGATCGGTCTGAATTTCATTGTCTCCTCGTAAAATAGTTATGCTTAAATGCATTTCTACTCAAAATGAAAATACAATGAGAATATTTGTAGGAAAATTTCTTCGAGTTAACAACGATCCATGAATCGCAAGATACAATTCATGAAACAATGAAAAGGTAAATAAAATAGATGTATTTATTTTTATATAGTTCTAAAATTAGAGCAATTTGCTGCTCCATATCTGAGTATGTGCGCATTCTAAATAGAGCGTGTGTGTTGTGGGTGGGCTCTTAGGTTGCGTTGAAGGAAAAATAAAAGTTGGTTTGAAAAAATTCTTTCTTTGCCAAACTGACATTTCAGAAACATACAAACACTCCAGAAACATATAAATTGTTGATTATTTAGAAAATAAATGACTACATTTGTTCACCAAGAAAAATTAATCCTTGATACCAAAAAATAGAGTGATGGCAAAACGTCTGTCCGGCCGGCCAGCCTGCCGACCAGCCGTCCGTCCGTCCATCTGCTCCTCTGTGAACAATGCTAAAGGCTAAACCGTTCAGCCGATTTTCTCCAAGATTGATATTCCCCAATCAATCTGGCCGATGTCACGGCCCCGTGAATTTGAAACCGACATTTTTATTTGGAACGGTACTTTACAAGAAACCCCTCGCACATTTTCAAGATTTAAATGAAATGTCTCAATTATTTTTTTATAAAATTTTGTCGTTGGATAGTGGGAAGGACTTTTAAGAGAAGTTCGGATTCTTCGTATTCGTTGAAAACCCTTTTTCGAGAATTGCAAAAATTAATATTTTTTTCGGCGTCTTCCTACAACTACAAGATTTTTTACTTTCTCGCCTTACGAATTTTCGTAAGAAGAGAAAGTTATGTAATCGTGCGCCGGAAAACGACTAATTTTCACCAGAAAAACTCTTATAGCTGGAGTCTGGTGAGGAAAAATTTGATAAAACCTGTTGCTAAATTTAGGGAAAAAATCCTCTATCTCGTGGTGTAGTCAAAATTCATGTTTTGTTGCTTCTTGATACTGTAAAATCGACTGACGGCAAAACGTCCGTCCGTCTGTCTGTCTGTGGTCAACGCTAGCGCCTAAACCATTCAGCCGATTTTCTTCAAAATTGATATTCCCCGATCGCTTTTACTCGTCTCAAGGCCCCTGGAATTTGAAACCGATATTTTAATATTTGGGGGTACTTTACATGAAGTCCGGCGGAGATTTTCAAAGTTAAAATAAAATGGCTCCAAATTTTTTGATGATATTTTGTTGTTGAATAGTGCAAAGGACGTTTAAGGAAATTATGTAGATATCATTTTCGTTGATATTTTCAATTTTTCGAAAATTGCAAAAACTACAAAATTGAAGATAGAGATTTTTATCTCAAACAAATTCGGTTGTACAAAATTAGCACAAGCATAAGGTCATGTACCATTTTTTGAAAAAAAAACGAGTAGTTTTTGCGAAAATTGCGATTCAAATTTACAAAAAAAAATGTTTCGCAAAAACCGCTCCAATTTTTTTCTTTTAATTTTCATCACTTATGTAATGAAGGTTGATAAAAGATATGGCCTTAGTCCTACTTCTGAGAAATACGTGGTTTTTTTAAAATTGCAAAAAAATATTTTTTAAACTACAAAATTGTAGATAGCTATTTTTACTTCAAATAAAGTGTCTTGTACAAAATTATATCTTTAAAAAAGATCTGAAAAAACGAGTCGTTTTTGCGTAATTTTCGCTTCAAAATTACAACAACAAAAATTCTGAAAAACCGCTCCAATTTTTTTCTTTAACTTTTCTCCACGTGTGTAATAATGGACGGTAAATAAATACATAAGCTAGTGGTGCTATAGAATGTCACAGACTTTCTCGCAGAACTTAGTTTTCTAATCTCTATAGTTTGAACCAGTTTTTCTATTATGAATGATAATCTTCCGAGATACCTTCTTTGGGCGCCCAAAGGACATTTTGTTTCACATTCTCTGGATTTTTCAGCTTCCTAATGCTAGAAATGAAACCACCACACGCTATTACTATTATACAAGTGTAAACGTCATGCAGAGTCATTTTGGTCGCAGTCGTTAATCAGCGAGAATTGGCACAGCTTTTAGGAGGGTAGCTGCGCCGGTTCGAGTTCTGATCGGGGCATATTTTTCGTCAAAATTCTCTATTGTCACAGGTCATGTCTCTATTATATTCACAATAATTAAGAATACTAAAAACTTTATTGAAAAACATGTGAAGCCATTTGAATCACAAATATTGATAATTACGATAAATGAACTGGAAGTGTCTGTATATATTTTTTCGAGGTTTTAACATGCAACAATTTTTCACGTTTCTTCTTGGATTTGTAAATCGTATTTTACCATCGTATCAATTGTTTGTTTATTATGCATTTTCCATTTTATAGCTCGGTTCGATTCTTTTTATGGCTCTGTTCGACCTACACGGTGCTAGTTTGGCGTAGTGGTATAAGTGCCGGTTCGTTAACTTTGAGGATCGAATTTCGGGGCAATAACATATTACGTTTGTCCTTGTATGCAGCATGCAATTTCTAAACCTTTACTTGTGTATTGTGGCATAGCACGTTATTGCCCTGAGAGCTTCAATTAAAGAACTAATGTATAACATAGTTTATTTTAAGAAAATGTTTCAAAAATGTAGATCTGTGACAGGGGCCGACAAATTTCAAACTACTGCAATTTTTGAAATAGAAATGACTTGTATACAAATGTATTTCACTCTAATCTTAAAGGAAAATTAAATCAAAAATTGTAAGTAATTTTTCTGAAAATATTGAGCAAGAAAAAGATTAATGTAAGGTACCCGCAAATATTTAAAATTTTGTTCAAAATCGCAGGGCTTCGTGCCATGCCAAATCGTCTGAGAAATGTTGAACGATACAGTAAAAGAACTTGCTGAGCCGCATCGGCTCAGCTGAAGGGCGCGTGCTGAAGGGCGCGTGCCTGCGCGTGCGGGTGCGCAGGATGTGCTGGGCGGCGGCGGTGTGCGCGTGCGCGGCGTGGGCGAGCGTGTTCGTGGCGGGGGCGTGGCAGAGCTTCCAGAGCAGCCCCACGGTGACGGCGGTGGAGAACACGCACTACCCGCTGCGCGCCTTCCCGTTCCCCGCCGTCACGCTCTGCTCCTCCGTGCGCGTGCCCCGCGCGCGCGGACTCCACCTCCTGCGCACGTAAGCACGCCGCCAGACCGCTTCGCTGTGCCGACGAAAAGAGATTCATCCGGTGGTATGTTCTCAAGCACTGGGAGAACCCTGAGAAACGAGAATGATTTTGGCTGTCCGGGTGACGCAGCGTTGAAGGCTGTGTTGCTGAGGTTTCGACCATCTTGTCGTGGTCATCCTCAGGGCTGCTCTGGAGACCAGCAGACGACATATGATATTGGCTGTCCGGGTGACGCCGGGTCGAAGGCTGTGTTGTCGAGTTTCGACCATCTTGTCGTGGTCATCCTCAGAGCTGCTCTAGAGACCAGCAAACGACAAATGATCTTGGCTGTCCGGATGACGCTGCGTCGAAGGTTGTGTTGCATAGGTTTCGACCGTCTCTAGTCTAGTCGTGGTCTCTTCAGGGCTGCTCTGGAGACCAGCAGACGACATGTGAATGATCTTGGCTGTCCGGGTGATGCCGCGTCGAAGGTGGTGTTGCCAACGTTTCGACCATCTTGTCGTGGTCTTCCTCAGGGCTGGTGGGAGGAAGACCACGACTAGATGGTGAGAGGCTCTGTTGCCACGACACGAGGTTGTGTTGCCAACGTTTCGACCAACTTGTCGTGGTCTTCCTCAGGGCTGGTCTCCTAAGAAAGACCTCGACAAGATGGTCGAAACGTCGGCAACACCGCCTTCGACGCGGCGTCATCCGACAGCCAAGATCATTCACATGACTCCGGCCGCGAAAGCCTACGACTTCAATGAGAAACGAGATCCGAACCCGTAACCAAAGTGTAAAAACCCGTAACCAAGTTTTTTACTCATTACAGTAACTAGTATTAGTAAAATTACCATTTATTTTTACACTTTTATAAAATGAATTTACTATTTCAAATCTTCTCCAATATTTTCTTCAGAAGTATACCTTCCACACAGTGTATACAGAATGACTAATTACTAATAATGAAATGACTAATTGCTTGATATTTTGTGCGACTGAATTACACGAGTGTATCTCTGCGCTCGATAATAAAGTTAAATATGAATAGTTTGTATTGACAAGGGTGTATTGTATTGGTATCAATTTAGAGGTGTCATGTAGAACAAGTGCCGCAGGATAAGAGGGTCCTGAAGAAAAATATATATTACAGGCTTAATATAGAAATGGAAAAATAGGGAAGAGGGCGGGATAAAGCATTGGACAGTTCTCGCACGGGTACGCTAGTCATCATTTTATTCCATTAATGAGTGGCACATAATAAATACGATTGAAACTGTTATCCTGACCACATCGAAGTAAACATGTTTCTAAAGTGAATAAACGGAATAAAATAAACCGAGGTTTGAGATTGCTGGCAGCGAGTGCCAAACCATGAGACAGTTTGGTGCTAGCATGCGCAGAGGCGGAGCGCAGAGGGCAGAGTCTCTGGGCAGGGAGGCGTGTGAGCCGCCGGTCGCATGCGACAGTTTCCTGCGCGCGCGAGCGGACGCGAGGGCGCTGGAGGCGGCGGAGCGCGCGCTGGGCGGGCGCCTGGACGACGCCCTGCTGGACGTGATGGCGGCGCTCTCCTTCTACCAGCACCCGCTCTACTACCGCATGAGCGAGTACTTGCGGCGCGCGGCGCCGCTGCTGCCGCTGCTCAAGGAGCTCAGCATCTCGCGCTTCATGCGCGAGGTACGCTCCGCTCGGATCCGCTCCCACGCGAAGAGAGATGACTGGGACAATCACGCTTGGAGGGACGGACGGTTGGGCAGAGGGACGGACGGTTGGAGGGAGAGACGGACGGTTGGACAGAGAGACGGACGGTTGGACGGAGAGGTGGACGGTTGAACAGAGAGACGGACGGTTGGGCAGAGAGACGGTTGGGCAGAGAGACGGTTGGGCAGAGAGACGGATGGTTGGGCAGAGAGACGGACAGTAGAGCAAAGAGACGGACGGTTGGGAAGAGACACCGACGGGTGGACAGAGAGACAGACGGTTGGGCTGACGGACGGTTGGGCTGACGGACGGTTGGGCTGACGGACGGTTGGGCTGACGGATGGTTGGGCTGACGGACGGTTGGGCTGACGGACGGTTGGGCTGACGGACGGTTGGGCTGACGAACGATTGAGCAGACGCATAATCGGGAAGACTGACTTACTGACGGTTAGGTGGGTGGATGGGCGTACCAACAGACAACTATTGTAGAATAATAACTCTTGCAGAGCTGAGTGAGTTAACGTTGGTCGCAGGTACATCCAGCCTGCGAGGAGCTGTACAAGGGCTGTTACTGGCACGGGCACCGTTTCCCTTGCTGCACCAAGTTCCAACTGCAGCGCACGGAGCAGGGCTTCTGCTACTCCTTCAACTCGCTCACGTCAGACAACGCCACCATTTGGTACGATTGCTCAACGGTTCCTTGTCCCTTCATCGGGGATGCACAAACGATTTATTTTTACTGATAACTGTAATTTCCAATGAGGACTAGATCTATAGTGTATTTTCTCAAATTTCAGAAAAAATATATAGTTACTAAATTTTAATCACTTTTGTTAATGACAAAACCAGATAACATGCGTTATAATGAGAAGCAGTCCAGGCGCAGAAATATTGATAATTTTAGAGAGTTTTCTTGCATTTCAATAAAATCCGTTCCTGCTCCATGAAATTCTGGTGTATATGACAACTTTTGTCCTAAACCTTCAAATTAAGTCATCAATCGTATCAACGAACAAACGTGTTCGTCTTATGTTACCGCAGTGTCTTGTTATCAGTTATGCGACCTTACTGCTACAAAACAAAATATTTTAAATAAATTTAGAAAGAACAAGACGTTCAGATAAATCAATGAGGGAAATATCCAGAGTAGCAAAGAACTTAGGAATACTTTTAAAGTATCCGTAAAGTTACAATAGATGAGTCCAGCATGACATTTCATAAGCACATAAGCCTCAGGAAAAAAATCAGAAATGTGTCATGAATAGGTCAAAACCACAGACAGAATGACTCTTTCAAATGTCCTGTAGTACAATTAAGAGAGCCGGGATGCACCTCTCCTTGTGTTTGCACCTCTGCTTGCAGCCCTGGCAACCGGGCGCTGCGGTTGGCACCGAGCAAGAGGGAGAGCCAGGGCTGCCACCTCTACCGCACGTCGGCGGCGGGCACCCTCACGGGCCTCGAGATCTTCACCCACATCGTCGACATGGACGAGCTGCCGCTGGGCATGCAGCGCGACTTCAGTTCCTACCGGGTACCACACGCCATGAGTTTGCTGTCGGGTTCACTAGGCGTCAGATAGCGGTTTTGCTAAATTCCCTGAGTTTTTGAATATTACAAATATTCAACAGTTTAAAGGCGCGTCCACCCGATGCGTCTTTTCGTTCAATTTTGCGCATGCGTCCAACGTATGCGTCTAGCGCACGTAGCGCACGTAGGCGCGTCCATTCGTCAAAACGATGGACGTATGCAATAGCGCAAGCTTCCCAGAGCTGACGGGAATCTCGTTCGTCTTTCTCGTGCGCTTTCTCCAAAGAACGTTTATATCATAGCGAAGTCATCCGAAATACCGAACCGGAAGAGTTCTTTTCACTCTAGTCACCTGACTAGAGTTTATTTTGTACCGTCCGTTTGTGTTTTATTGCGAATTTGTTGCAGATGATTCTTTTATTATATATTTGCGGCAATATCAATTTTCAATACATACATTTGTTACGGTAAATAGTGGATACTAGTAAAATGAACATGTGATTATTTCCATTTCTATTCGATGTGTTGCAGTGACAAGAGAAAAATGTTTAGTTCTCCTTAATTCTTATTTTATTTTTACAGTAATGTCAATTTTCGAAATGTATGTAAGAAGTTCTATAGCTGAAACAATTGAATGCAATAGCTTTCAATTAAGGTTATGTATTTTCAGAATGTCTCTTGAAAACAAAGAACTTACTCTTCCGTTCAATCAAGATTGAAGGGAAAATGAAGTTTTTCTCTTCTCTTCTTTCGACTGATTATAAAATAAGCTGTCGAAATTGCCGTGCAAATAGCTGGATCCATTGTACAGAATAGAAAACCACCGCACAGTGTTGCACCGTGTGGAAAAGGTAGCGCACGTGCGCTGTGTTGAACGTTCGTCTTTCAACTTTGCGCATGCCATTTTATTCCCGTGACGCACAGAAAAGACGCATCGTGTGGACGCGCCTTTAGGTGTCTTCCTTCAACTTCAATAATTAAGATAGAAATGAATGATTCCTTATAAGAACCACACTAGTTCAAATTCGAGATTTTTCAAGAGGAAAATCTCCATACCGTCGACGTGCGTAGTAATGAATTTATGATTTTTCCTTGAGTTTGGCACTTGCCCAAGGGAAACGTCCTGGCAAATAGCGCCGAAAGGGAATCCGTTGGTGAAATATTTCAAAATATATAATTTTGGACTTGTTTGTTTCTTGTAAGAAAACCCGCAAATGATTTCCTTCATGAAATCTGTTCATTAAAAACAGATCTTCAAATGCGTTCATGTTCAATTTTTTGAATATATGAGTATTTTGTGCGTGAAACAGACAATTTTGATAAAGAGGGATTTTATAAACAACTCCAAATGTGTTGATAGATTTTTTTATTTTCTCCTCATATGTAGGAAAGAACGGAAGAGAAAGAGGTGCTGTTCCCATTTTCGACGAACTCAGTGATTGTGTGATTCAAAGTGATTCACTGCGGTCGGGTGAAAACGGTGTTCATCGGCCCGTTGATCTCCCCTTCCCAACAGCCACAACCATCTACAAAACCATCATTAGACTACTCCTTTACGTCTGACCAGTTTGGATCTCCGCCGCAGAAACAAACCTTAACAAGCTTCAAATAGTCCAGAACCATTTTCTTAGAACTATCACAAATGCTCCTTGGTTTGTCACATGCAGTTCCACGAATACTTCTAAATTGTCTCCATACATCACCATATAACATTTTCTATGACCAAATTGACAAAAAATTCATATTCCACACATAGTCAAGTCCATACTCCGTAAAATTCTTCACAAAATCTAAAACTACACATCCCTACCAGGCATTCCTCGTCAAATTTTCGGAAATAGATTCTTTTATAGGTGTCTGGAGAATATTTCCTGTTAGTTTTGTTATCTTTTGCGAGAATTTCCGCAGGAACATCAAAATATTCTTTCATTTTGTACGAACAAATCAGTTCAATAGCGATTATGCAATAGTAATTAGATATACCAGGTGTGATCAATAAAAGACCGGACTGATTTTACCGCGCGCAAGCCGTTCAACGGATCTTAACGAGGAAGGTTGCGCCACCTACAGATACATTTGACAATAAAACGGGAGCTGTCACGTTTGAGTACGTTGAGTCGTTAAGTAGCAACTGCGGTATTTGCGTAAACCTGTTCGTCGCCTCACGCAACGGCAAGAATGAAGGAGTTGGAGGAACAGCGTGTGGGCGTGAAATTTTGTTTCAAACTTGGAAAAAGTGCCACGGAAACCTTCCAAATGATTCAACAAGCCTTTGGGGATGAAGTTATAAGTCGAAGTCAGTGTTTTCAGTGGTATAGTTGCTTCAAATCGGGCGGAATCTCGATAGATGATGAATTACGAACGGGGAGGCATTCCATATCGACAGACCCCCAACCACGTGACATTGGTGAGCGATTTGGTGCGGGCAAATCGTCATTTAACTATTAGGGAGATAGCCGATGAAGTGAACATTAGTTTTGGATCCTGTCAGACCATTTTGACAGAAATTTTGGGCA
Source organism: Acheta domesticus (assembly GCA_031308135.1). Classification (NCBI taxonomy): domain Eukaryota; kingdom Metazoa; phylum Arthropoda; class Insecta; order Orthoptera; family Gryllidae; genus Acheta; species Acheta domesticus. The sequence continues at coordinate 177,774,894 of JAHLJT010009436.1, read as the reverse complement.
TGTCGAGCGTCGCGTCAAAATTCGTCCCGCCAGTACTGAGTGCTGAACAAAGACAAACACGTGAAGACATTTGTTAGGAGCTCCTGGATCGAGCCAACGCTGATCCAGATTTTCTTAAAACCATTATGACCGGTGACGAAACCCGGGTTTACGCTTACGACGTTGAAACAAAAGCCCAATCTTCTCAGTGGAAGGGTCCTCATTCTCGGCGACCAAAGAAAGCTCGCATGTCCCGGTACAATGTGAAGGTCATTCTGGTGTATTTCTTCGACTGGCAAGGGCTCAATTCATTACGAATACGTCCCTCAAGGTCAAACAGTCAATAAAGAGTTCTATTTGGAGGTTATGAAGAGGCTAAGAGTCGCACTGAGCCGAAAAAGACCGGACATGTGGAGAGACAAGTCATGGCATTTCCATCACGACAACGCGCCGGCTTACACTGCGCTGATCGAGAACGAGTTTTTTGCCAAAACCGGAACTGCGCTATGACAATGCGCTTTTTCACTTTAGACCTAAGAAATGTTATAAAATGTTTCGAATTCTCGTTTCATTCAGCAACGAACTAGTGAACCATAAAGTTTTGTATGCACCATATGTACCACGGACGTTACTAGATATTTTTACCCCTCAGACGACTTCCAACCCCTCGGGCCAGAAGCCCTCGGGATTGGAAGCCGCTCTCCGGGCAAAAACATCTACTTAACGCCCTTGATACATGAATAACTATTATTTAAATAACTCAGGCTTCTATATTTTTCAGACAACTATATTTGGTTACATACATACTTCACTAGTCGGCAATCACATAAGCAATGTAGCCTCGGACATGTGAAGTTATATTTTACAATTTTATATTTTATATATTGACATGAATTGTAAATAATTCGGAAATAAGTGAAGTGTGTAAAGTGTTTTTAGAATGGTGTAGACGTAATATGTACGAGAATGTAAATGTGAATATGAATACAAAAATATGTGAAAGATATAACTGAGAGATGATGCCTGAAGATGGAGGAAAGTAAACCTCTGAAACGTTGCAGATAAATGTAAACTGTACGTATGTGAGTTGTAAAATATAGTTGTCTGAAAAATATAGAAGCCTGAATTATTTAAACGAATTTATAGACAACTAAAGAAAAAAATATCAAAAATAACAATTATGAACTGATGTCTGTATGCTCTGAAAAAACTGAGCCCGTTGGTGTCAGGTGTCAGTGTACCACCCGAGCGACGTGCCGGGCGAGCGCAGCCAGCTGGTGGCCGCGCCGGCGCACGCGGAGGAGGACCGCAAGGTGTCGCACCAAGTGCGGCTGTCGCCCAGCGCCACGGAGTCCACGCCGGGCGTGCGCGCCCTGGCGCCGCGCGCGCGCCAGTGCCTCTTCCCCGACGAGCAGCCGCTCGCCATCGCGCCCTCCTACACGCTGCAGAACTGCCTCGTCGAGTGCCGGCAGCGCTACGTCGCGCGCGTCTGCGGCTGCAGGACCTACTACTTCGACCACATCAACACCGGTAACACCTGCGCCTTCAGGCCTCGTTTCGCTAGATGCGAGAGGAGTGGGATTGATTGATTGATTCATTGATTGTTCGTGTTTCCGGACACGTCAATTACTGAGGTCGTTAGTCATTTTTAGTGGGGGTAGGTATTCCATAAGGGTAGTGCGTGTCTTTTCATCGGAAGGTGGCGGTGATCTTTCCCCGCTGGATGGAGAGATCCGGCGCCGACCTACCGTCGACTAGCGGCTCAACCAGGTATCTCTCACCAGCGGGGCACCGTCCCAGCCGGGACAAGCTCTAAGCTACCGACCGGTCTCCCGACATGTGCGGTTGTGCAGTGCATGTGCAGAGTAAGTGTGTGTGCAAAGGGTGAGGACAGGACAAGGAATATGCAGGAAAGATCGCGCGCGGTCCGTGGTCCGTTTGTTAGGGTACTTCTCCATCATTCGCCTCGTGTTGATCCGAGAAACCATGGAAAACTACCGATCAGAGCAGCCGGCCGCTAGAATTCTCCTCCAGACAGCGACTTAATTTGACCTAGCTGACAAGCTAGTGTAGAAAATCTTTCCGCCGTCGGGAGTGCAACCTAGGACCTCCCGGTCAGAGGGACTGCAGTGACATCAGGTTGATGCACTGAGCCACCTCTCCCGATGCGAGAGGAGTAGGGAGTTGGTTATTTCGATGACAGGACTTTAATATCCAATCTGTAGCTCGTGTATCGATGCAATATAGTCTTTATTATTCAAGATCAAACATGACGTACTACGTAATGCAAAAATGTTTCATTGCTTTGGAACAGAGCGTGAATGAACCAGACTATACTGCTCGGCGCTAAAGCGCGACGCAACTATCGCAGTTGTTAGTTTTCAGATGCGCCGTTCCCTCTTCAGTTCCTACACTTCGCTTGGTCGGGTTATGCCTTCGAAGTTGGGAGCTGTTGTTTTGCGGCAAAATAGATTTTGCCTATCATCTACCGCAAATAAGTTTTGTCCTTGTAACAAAAATTAGTATTATAGGTAATATTATAGGTATATATTGTTAATATTACAGAAAAGTAAAGAGCGACATGAATCAACATTGCTAACGCCTCGTATTTCGAGAACGATCCCAATAGTAGGGCATATATAGTTGTAAGGTTTCATGAATTATGTATGCAACTCATACGAAAGTTTCTTGGGCGTACTCATTGCAAAATGATTTATTTCATTCGTAAGCCAAATATTTGCTTTCTGTATTAGTTCCGTAAATCGCTATTGTAGCTAATGCCGCAAACTTTCTCTGTTTTGGTACAGGAGATGAAAAATAATATTCGTTTAAAATCATGCTTTCAAAACAATCGGGAACGTTTTATTGCGAGAGGAACCTACTGTTGTTTTCACGCTTTTCCATGATTATTCTTATCGCTGAAATAGTATCAAAAAGCTATTTTCAATACTGCATTACTAAACGTTCACTTACAGGTATATTATAATGGTGGTAAAGGAATTCTTAACGATAGAACTATAGTAATAACACATGTTTATGATTCCCTTTTGGATATCATAGAACATAATGCGGAAAAGTCTCCACGACTATCATAATGAAAAACGTCAAATTGCTTCGTAATTCTTAACGGTAAAGCGAACAATTTAAGTAGGATTCACGTTGATGTACCATTGAGCTAACTGTATTCTAATACATAGTACTTTCATAAAATTCTGATCTAGTACAGTTGACTATACTTACTTCTGTTTTCTTCAGAGAAACCGGAGTGCAGCATTTTAGACCTCGAGTGTATCAGCAACGTAAGTGGTAAGTTACATGCCTTCAAAGCTATGTAAATCAAGGTTTCTTTCTCCATCAAAAATCCATTATGTGAAGAATGCTTATAATTTCAAACTTTGTAAGGGAATTTCGTGTTTTGGTTGTTCAATACCATTTTTGAATAAATTATTCATATATTATTTTAAATAATAGTTAAGAGGAAAGACTATTCCCTATTTGAAAAAATAGTTTCTGAAAATCGAAATTCGTTCATTCGAGATTGATAATTTATTCTGCAAATATTACCACAATAAAAACATATTAGGTAAATAAATATCACTGTGATTTGTAATCTAGAGTCTTCTGAATCCAATTCTTTATAGTTTAAAGAGTTGCAACCACCTAACAATGAGTAATTTAGAAAACAGTAAATGACTACAAACGGGAAAACTTGGGCGCATCTTAAAAAAACAGTGGCGCGGATAAACAAATGACCATTTGTGAACCACACAAAATAACATATTTTTAAGAAACGGTATTCAACAACCAAAACAGAAGGAAATTTATACAAAAGCATGAGTTTTTCAGAGATAGACGAGCGATTAGTGTTGGACCACGTAAAATGCATTGACCCGAAGTTGTAGCTTCATATATTAGTTTTCGAGAGGTTTGGGTTTGCTTTATCCCGCATTGAGCGACCATTAGATTTTTTAACTACAAGATAGACTTATTCAATATGCTCAAGAGCCAATTCAATATCATTTCCCAAAAAATTACCTTCTAGAAATCCTCTCAAAAATTCTCATTAGAAAGAGTAGGTTTTGAAAATTTACCAAAATTTACCATCTAAGAAAACTGAAATTTAATATCTAATATTTCAATATAACGTTTCAATGCAAAATTTAAACCTTCTAGCTCTTTCCATAAGCGTAAAAATTATGTTATTTGCAAAAGCTTCAAAATAGTGTATTTTAAATCCACGTTTACAGAAAAGTAGTTTTAAGAAATGACTTAAAATATCTCTCATTAAAAAAAACATCTCATACATTACTGGATTTAATTTCTAACGCTGGAGTAGAATGTCTTACGTTAGAGGCAATGATGAACTATTGCCACGTCGACGAAATATATTTAATGAAAAAAATCCATATCAAACGAGACCATTTTTTTATTGTTCGTAAACTTTTTATTACAATTTCGTACCAGAGAGACCAACCTACGCAATAGAGTCCCTATATAGAGAGAGTAACGCAACCTGAACGGCCGCCGCCATTTAATATCCTTTCGCTCAGAAGACCCACCAGGTAGCAATTCAGAAGTGAAGAAGAAACGATAACAATTCTAGGCATTATGGAGAGTTTCCAGTACATTATCACTGAATTTTGGTGCGTTGATGGTTCCCAGCTCACTCACAATACCGCAGAGTTCAACTGGACATAAAATGGCGGAGTCGGCGGTGCAAAGGAGAGCGCTACTCTCTGTATCGAGTGATTCTGTAGTACGCAATGCTTGAGAGAGCCGACCCGTGTGCCCCCTCCCCCGCAGTGATCCTGCGCTTCACGCGGCCGCCGCTGGGAGCGCACGTGGGCGGCAACTGGAGCTTCCTGGACTGCTCGCACTGCCTGCCGCCGTGCCACGACATGCGGTACGGCGCCGTGTTCGTCACCTCGCGCGACCCCGTCACCGAGCTCAAGTGGGCCTCCAACTACATCGACGTGCACTTCCGCGACCTGGGCGCCATCAAGTACCGCCAGGACGTGCTCTTCACCGCCACCAGACTCCTAGGTCAGGCTTTCCCCTCGGGGAAGAGGCGGTTGGCACTGATGAACCTCGATTGAGTTCCATGCTTCAGTGATTATTCGTTTATACTTCTCATCATAAATCAATTCACAAATTTATAAAAAAATAATTAAAATACAAATCAAGATACGCTAGCCCTTTCCCGATTTCACATTATGGCTTTCAATTAACTGAACAATATCATGGTCCAACAACAACATATTCGCTGATCATTTAGCTTCTAAATTATATGTAGTATGAATTACTTTTTACTTTTCTCAAGTTATATTCGCAAAGTTTCACAATACCTTAAAATACGTTGTCTTCCTTGCAACTGAGAAGTTAAATACAATCAACAGTTCACTTGTTTTTCTATCATCCAATAATCAAACCATACCATAAGTTTCTTAAACCACAGCTATTCTGTACTAAAGGATGTCTATGCTTCAACAAAATTAACAAAATGAACCTTTGTTTCAATTTCCGTCTTGGAGACATAACAGTTTGATATTGAAAACAGAAGTCAATGAAAGAAGGTATCAATCCTAGTGGTTGGCTGGATAGAGCAAAATGATGTGCTAATATTATTCGTCTCAAAGGAAATCGTTTAATGTCACCAAAATAGTTTCCTGTTGTTGGAAAAATCATCTTGTCATACGCTTCTGGAGTTTCTTTGCCCGTTACTAAAGCTCGAACCAGAAAATGTTTCAAGTTCTTATTATAAACTCAAAAATCTTATGATAGCTTCGTACATTTTCAACACTATGTTGAATGTTTTTGAAACGAATTTCGAATTTGTCAATAATAATTGCATTTGCTACTCTTTTTCTTAAATGACAACTTTTGAACAATTTTTCTTTAAAATATATCGTAAAAACTCCCAAATGTTTGAATAAAGCTTTAAGAATTAATTTTTAGAAGTTGGGTGTCTAAACTTCGATGTCGTTCTCAAGTGAGTCTAAACATACAGATCATGTGTCACTTCATAAAGTATATACAAGAAAAGAAAAGGCACAGAAAGTCAAGTTGCGGGATATATGTTCCGAAAATACTAAGCATGTTTGTTCTGGTATATTTTTCAAGAAAATAAATTAGGAAAAATTTTGGGCAAAATTATAACTTATTATTACTATTATTATTATTATTATTATTATTATTATTATTATTATTATAATTGAATAGTTACCCCGAATAGAGATCTAACCCACAAAAGAAAAAATTTTCACGAAAAAGAAAAAACCTCTAATCAGTGTAAATCTATTTATTTATGTTAAAAACTTACATAACATCAATTTATTATAAACTGTGAATCTCACTAACATCAAATTTTAATCAAGGTAGTGAATTTGAAGGTGACAAAACAAAAATAGTACAAAATTTCATGAAAAAGAGGTCTATCCTCTTAAAGTGGAAAAGTGATCTAAGCACAAAAATTAGAAGGCAGCTGTTATTGTGCTCATCAATTGTCATTTTCTTTAAGATTCTGATAGAACTCACGGTATTGTAGAGGAATGAATTTACACATATCTAATAAATCTTTTTTCTTCATTTTTTAACTGCTGTGTCTTCTTGACACAATTGAGGTAGATGTCTTGTAAGCGGTTGCAGTTGAATTCTTTTGTCCGTTTGTTGACTCTCATAGTTTACCTAAGGCTGAAGAATATTGTGGGAACATCGAGCTCGACGTCCATTAGATTCCTCTGCAGAAAACTGTATCCAATAACATGATGTGATCTTAAATTTTGGGTCTCTTTTAAGCATCCGTTCTATTATTGACAGGTCAATAATAGTTTTCGTTCTATTATTGACAACATAAAACAACAAATCTTTTTTACTTGGACAGCATAAAATGCTGTAATACACACAAAAGAGCACTACCACTTCACACATTCCATTAAACATAACTACTTAATCGTTCAGCATGTTGAACGTAGTATAACACATTGCTGTAAAAACGCGGTTAGATCCGTTTTCCACTCTCCTGTTTTGATGCACATTTTCCGGGAACAAAATGCCCTTCCTATTCTTATACGGCATCCCAGCATTCCTTAAAAACTTATTTTTATTATCTTTCCATTCAGATATATGAATCTTTCGCTTTCGACCTTTATTTAGTTGTTTTTTCAGCACTACCGCTCATTACATACTCGCATCGAACCGCCATCTTGCCACAGATAGATCACTATTCGCCAATAGGCCAACTTTGACTAAAGAAAACATTTTGGAATGGTCGGTGCGCTCTCAGAATCGAAGGGGCTGTGTATTACGTCCAATAGGTCACTATTCCACTGAAATCTCAACTTTCGACTTTTTGTGGGTTAGATCTGTATTCGAGGTAACTATTCAATTATTAGCTAAACACTTATATGCAAATACGAAAAATAAAAAGCGAAATATTGTTCACAAAATATATATTTTACATACAGTATTTGTAATTAAAATGTAATACTTTTTTGTATTTATAGTATTACACTCTATATTGGAAAGACATGGTTTCCCTAGTTCAACATTCACATTCATATATTTAAATAATTATTTTGTATCTACATCAACTTTGACAATCCTCTTTGGCAAAAAAGTCCCATATGCGATTTTCGTTCTCTCTCCCTAGGAAATACGTTAGGATGAAATCGATGAAATCTTCTCTAATACATAGTGTTGAGCAAATTGTAAAGCAAAGTGTAAAGCAAAGTGTAAAGCAAAGTGTAAAGCAAAATGTAAAGCAAAATGTAAAGCAAAATGTAAAGCAAAATGTAAAGCAAATTGTAAAGCAAAATGTAAAGCAAAATGTAAAGCAAAGTGTAAAGCAAAGTGTAAAGCAAAGTGTAAAGCAAAGTGCAAAGCAAAATGCGAAGCAAAGTGTTGAGCAAAGTGTCGTGCGCGGTGGCGTGCGCAGTGTACTTCGGCGGCGTGCTCAGCTTCTTCCTGGGGCTGAGCATCCTGAGCGTGGTGGAGGTGCTGTACTACGCGGCGCTGCTGCTGGCCGCGCTGGGGCGACGGGCGGCCGCTTGGGGGCGGCGCCGGCGGGGGTGGGGGCGGGGGCGAGGGCGGGTGGCGCCGCTGAGGGCGTGGGGGGCGGAGCCGCTCTTCGACCGCCTGCGCTTCCGGCGCGCGCCCTTCCAGCCCTCGCCCTCCGCCGCCCTCGAGCCGCTCTGCGCCGCGCCGCCGCTCACCAGATTCTGAGCCCGTCGCACCTCGGCTGCTTGGGAGGTCAAATCGGCGGCACCCTCCCCGCGAAAATAAAGCACGGGAAAGGTGCACAGCGTATTATCCGCGCACGTTTTCTTGAGCCCTCGCTTCGCTAGTTGTGAGAGGAGAGGGGAGTCTAGTTTGACAAACGGTATTTTATATCAAATTTGTAGCTCGTTTCTCCATGCAAAATAGTTTCTATTAAATGGAAGCAAACCTTTCTGGTTATCAGATTTTTGTCTACAAGGCTGTTGCTATCATTTATTCTTAATTTCACTAATGTTGACAAAGACGTGGGGGTAAGTAAAAAAACGCACGGAGCTCAAAAAACCGCACTAAATTTTGTTTGCACCACCACACTATTTCCATCACATTTCGACTCCTTTAAATTGTGCTTGCCTCCATCACGCGAGATTTTCAGGACGAGTTCAGTTTAATGTGCCCGCGAATGTGCTGCGAATGATCAATATTTTTAGAATGGGCCGCATCGCGATCTATCGCGTTACCATCCGTAGCTGATGCCGTAGGCAATGGAAGCATGAGATGGAGTAGCGGTACCGGGAATTAGTGGGGGCATCTTGTTGATATTGGGGTTTCATTTGGGGGAAGAGCGATCTCGTTGCGCTTATTAACTATGCTAAGAATATCGATCCTTTCCTCTGATCCCGTGGTATCTACAATAGGTTGCAATTGGGACAACTTCCTCCATGCCTCAATAACGTGGGGACTAATTTATGAACGATTCATTTAAATTAAAAAAACAATGCCTAAATGAAAACTATTTTAACATGTACTGTAATGCATTGTAAAATAAAATTCTACAAAATACACTAAATTCCTCAAAAATTTCCTTTAATTTTTTTAAAAGTGAAAGAAAGTTAAATTAAAACGTTTCTTAAACTTTCGTACAAAGAAGGGGAGTGTCTTTGTTTGAAGTGTGTTGAAAAGCATCAGATACCATCGCGATAAATTTGCGCCAAACTGCAATTTACGAACAGAAGGTTGGCACATCCTACTACCAATTTTTTATCCAAAAATGCTATAATACTGCATTTAAAGAACTAACTGTTGTGTTACGTGCTATAACGGGATGAAATGCGACACTCTACAACAACACAACACATTATCAGTTATTCACAATTCCATAGGAATTCATGTTCATAGTCAAGTTGTTACACACAATACAATTCTGCTCGTGTAACGTGTGGCCCTTGGAGTTGACTAGCTTCAGCGTCAGGGCCTTTTAACTCCCACATAACGTGGAGGAGACTATTACAGTGGCGCCCGCTCCTGTAGCACCTTCTTACAGGAACTATAATAAGAACTGCTACCAACGATACTTCAAACGTGCATGGCTACTGCGTAGGTTCGCGAGACGCAAGGAGGCGCGCAATGTTACAAAAAAATAGCGTCGATGTTCGCGCTTTCTTCAGCGGTTTCTTATATGTTTATATTATGAATAATTAAACATTTAGAAGACACTTTTCGTATTTCTCAGAAATCAGCGAATTTTTATGTGAAGAAATTAGCGAGTCTAACCAGCAGCTGTACCCGGCGAGATTAGTGCCTCCTATAGTAACACCTTCAAGCTTTATCTCCGGTTTCAATGGATAGTGCATGGCCCTGTTCAGCGTACTCCTAAGGCTGGTCACTTGGAGTACTGTGGTTGATTTGGTGAGTTCAGAAAGTTGAAAGTGAAGGGGGAGGCCGGTTTTCTCAAGAAGTCATGTTCAGATCAAATGCACCATTTATTACTAAAAGAGATAAGAGAGGGAGAGGAGAGCGATAGACCATGTGAAGGAGGTACACAGTAGACGAGCTTTCGAGATGACAGCCTCTGACCCCATCACTCCGTGGACCAGGTGCTCCGGCAGGGGCGGCGGCAGCAGCGACGGCGGAGCTCTGGGATCGTGACATCATCAGAGGGCTCTTGACGTGTTGTATGTGCTTCACTCGGCCACCTCACGTGTGCCTTCGTTTCATGTGTACCTCCATGTCTCTCTGCTCCTCTGTCTCCGCCATTGGGGCGCCTTATTTGCATTCGGCAGCGTTTTTGCAGGTCGCTGCCGGAATTTTTTGCGACGCTGCATGTTGCTTCCCTTGGGAGTCGCCCGCGTCACGGTGCGATGGTGTAGTGGCGACTAGCCACACTCATACAAACTAGCCATTGCTCTGTGCCAAACGTCGGAGCAGTGAGAACTTGCAAAGGTAACCGAAAGATCGCTAAGCCAGTAGTGCCGTAGTGATCTCGGACCGTGAGGTCGCGCGTTCGAGTCCCGCCTCGGGCATGGTTATATGTGTTCGTCCTTTCACCCCCTATCATCGTATCGTTCATCCTTATACCATAACGTTAAATCCAATAGTGGTCGCTAATAACCTAGTGGTTGATGCAACCTTAAATAACAAAACAAAATATAGGGGCGAAAGTGGTACAGAAAGTGAAAAATTACACTGAAGTATTGCAATTATTTTTTTCCGAATTATGAGATGTAAATGATGTTAATAATGTTACATGATTTGTAAATGATAAGAATGATATAATGTGTACGGTACAATCCACTAAGAATTGTCATTACTTGTCACAGTAACTGAGTGTTTTGTTCCTCGCAAATATCAGTAATTGCAAATTTAAAAACCTCTATTTTCATTAAAAGTTATCGTTGTATTGTTTCATCTCATTATATTCAGATTGCATTCTATATTACTTCTAAACCGAGTTGCCACATCAGTAAGTTCACAATAATGTATAGAATGTACTGTATATTTGTCCTTTTTCTTATAAAATAAATATTGGCTTGAAGAAAATATGTTTTAATTGCCGACTACTTCATCAATACTAACGTTCTATCACAACAAACTAATTTAATTGGGAAAATAAACATTAGGAAACGTAGGAATATATCGGTAATCCACAAACATGTCATAATTACGAGAATGGTTTTCATCTAATGACTCGGCAAGATCACGGTATACACGAATCCTATCAATAAGTTGTTTACAATAATACGGTAACATACTATTTTGGAAAAGAATAATACTGATTTGATTTTGTAATGATTGCTAAAACGCGAAAACTCGCGCTAAAATTGCGAATCTTGCAGAAATCTTGGTGAAATGAATTTTTTTCCACTCCATCTACAAATAACACGCTTCAAAGTTCTTTCTACTGTCAGTCTGAATGAAAGCAAAATTGTTGATTGTGTCAAAGAAACATCTCTTAGCTCGCACTGTAAAGTAGTTTGTGTGCGGTGTTCATGCAATTACTTTAAGCGCAAACTTTCTAGGTGTATCAATAGCCACGCCTCGCGGCTAGCTGTGTGTCAGCATGCTCGCTTTCCACTACGACCCCGGGTTTCATTCCCGGTTAAGGCAAGATTATAGTGTGAGTTTTCCTTGCAATGTCCCAGTTGCTGTGTGACGAGAAAATTCACTTCTCAGGTTGAGAAGACCGGGATACGGCGTGGGTATGTCTACGTGCTAACCACACGTACCTCCTTAACCCACAGCCGCGCGGCAGGGTCGTCGCCGGTAGGCCTGAGCCCGTTCACGGGCTGTCGCATCAAGTACATACACACATCAATAGCGACAATGAGAGTAAACGTTCGCCAAAAATCTGCTTTATTGGTATATATTTGGATATGCATTTGATCATTATGTGCATTTTAACGGCCAAACACAAAGAAATACGAGGCATGAGGGGAGTACCGTTTGAGACCTATACAAATTAATGGTAACAAAGATTGAATGAAGAAGCTATGAAGGGACGAGGAGAAATAATGGCAGTTCTTAGTGCATCTGTCCTCTCATCGCACAAGTAATCCCCCACATTTCCAACACTGGAGCCTCAACTGGAGTAGAAAGAATACAGAACGGTAACACCCGTGTATTCCGCCTGCCAATTTATCCGCGGTACCGCCATATTGTATCCAAGTATACTGTTGCTGCTGCTGGCTGTTGCTGTGTTTCCGCTGTTGTATTCAGATCCTCTTTGTATTGCGAGTACTTTTCGCAGGTTTTCGTTTGCAAGTTAAGTGTTTATTAACCAGTGGTTGCTCGATGTAAAATTTAATTCATTTTGTTTATTAAATTTGAAAATTTATTAGTGTGTAATGAGTGTAAATAGAAAGAAAGGTGGCCAGTGTTGTTCAGCACGAAATTGCAAAAGTAAAACTGAATTTAGTTTAACTTTCCAAAAGACAAGGAACGGTAAGAATGAAAGTTTCTCATCTATTAATTAAATGGTTAGTTTTTTAAATGGATATTTAAATTTTATTTTGAGCTATTTTTCTCATAGAATCTAGTGCCTTGTGTCATTAGAAGAGTAGAATGCAACAAGTTTTATTTTTAAAATAATTGAGGAAAACTTCCTTCAATCTAAAACGATGAAAATAGTTTCGAAGGTAGAGTATTCTCTAACTAATTCTACACATAAGCCTAGATAATACTCTGTGTCAAGATGGCGGCCGGAGCATTCTCGTCGCCTCTGAAAGATCAACGGAAACGCCATCTAGTTTCCCTTCTGTATATTTTCTATTCTGTGGTACGGCTGCGAGTGCAAGGCGGGGCGCGTCAGGAGGTCGAAGCCGCGGGCAGAGGACACGCGCTCGCTGAAAAGGCCAAGGAGCAGCGCAGGTGTCGCGAGTGCGTGGGAGCGGAAGGAGGATTCGCCTGAAGATGGCGCGATTGATCGATTTCTGACGATGGTGCATTTTTGACACTAGCGATGTAGCTAGGCCGAATTCAGTCACTCTGTCTGAAAGATAATTCTGGTGACCGGCTGCTCAGATGGGTAGTTGTTTTGGTTTCTGCAACCAATGCCAGGCGAATGACAGTGCAATTTCTTAACTAATGGGCCAATGGCCCTTTAGTTGACTTCTCAGCCAACGACGCGGCGTCTCCCAGACAGTCAAGAAGTCATCGATTGATTGATTGATTGGAGTGTCAGCTGCTCCGGTCAATATTTCCTCCAGTGTAGCGTTAAATCGGGGAAGTTGTCGGTGTTCCTCCACACTGGATCATGAGTTACGGCACAAACCTCACTTCTACTGGGCGGGTTTCTCCTCAAGTTAGCAAGGCATCGCTCCATTCGAGACAAGCTCTGAGATACCGGCTGGTCTCCTGACATGTGTAGTTGTGTAGGGCATGCAAATGTGTGTGTGTGTGTGTGTGTGTGTGTGTGTGTGCATATGTGTGCAATGAGGGGAAATTAGGGTAGAAGAATGAGGTAGAAAATATTGCAATCGGCTCGTTAGTTAAGAAACTGCACTGTCATTTACTTGGCATTGGGTGCAGAAACCAAAACAACTACCCATCTGAGCAGCCGGTCACCAGAATTATCTTTTACAGTGACTGAATTCGGCCTAGCTACACATTTAGTGTCGCAAATCCACCATCGTCAGAATTCGAACCCTGGGACCTCCTGGTCATAGTCGCTCAGACCTGAAATTTCATATAACGCAATTACAGGTAACAGTTGCCCCTGATTAGCAGGCAACTTGCAATACACTAGTGTTTGCCTGGTACACTAAACTACCAATTGCTTAGGAACGTGACATCATATTAAAAGCATATGATGATTGAGTATTACGAGCGGGTAAGATGTCATTAAGAGCACAGTTTCTGAGGAACAGAAAATACTGTCTCATGATTCCATACAAGAAAGGTTTATATATTCCGTTAATCAGTTACACACTACGCGAGTACGCATAATTAGTTTTCAATTATCTGTTACAGCTAAAGTTCGAAATATGACCTATTCATCTAGTAGCCAGTTAATTAGCATATCAGACGGTTTGAATAATTCTGTATGGATGACAATAAACGCATCATTTCGGAGAGAATTCTGCTAATGTTTGCATTAGCCATAGGGCGATGGTTAAAGTAATGTGACTATCCGTGTTGTGTGTGCGCGATAAGTATTTTGGCATAAAACTACGCTGAAAATTACGCATGGCACTCAATGTTGTTTGATGTAATTTTCTAAGACAGGAGCCTCGTTGCTCCGACATCCAAATGCACAGTGGAGTGTCAACTGTACGGACGAAGAAGACCTGTACAGTAGATGATTTTTACTTTTCCGTATACGTACGCATACACGGAGTGATATACGTAGTATAGGGAAAGTTATGTAATGCTGCGCGAAAAAATGGCCAATTTCCGGCGGAAAAAATTAATTGCCGGGCCGTGAAAACGAAGAAGTGGATAAAACCAGTTGCTAAATTAAGAAAAAAAAATCCCCTAACACGTGGTGTAGCTAGAAATCCTGTTTTCTAGGTCCTTGATCCTTGGTCCTAGGTCCTTGAAAACCCAATTGAAAGGAAAACGTCCGTCCGTCTGTCTGTCCGTCCGTCTGTCTGTCCGTCCGTCTGTGAACACTGCTAGCGCCTAAACCATACGTACGATTTCTTCCAAAATGGACATTCCCCAGTCGATCTGATTCTAGTCGAAACTTTGAGATTTTGAAAAAGATTCTTCAAAATTTGGGAGTACTTTATATGAAGCCCCCCGCCCATTTTCAAAATTTCCTCAAAAACGGCTCCAAATTTTTTCTTTAAATTTCTTGTACTAATAGAGTAAAATACACTTTTTAACATGGCATACCGATTTTCACGTACAGCTCTGAATTTTTGAAAATTGTGAAAGTTTGAATTTTTTTCGGCGTCTTTCTCCAACTACAAAATTGAAGTTCTGCCGTCATATTGGGTGGAGCATCAGCTGTTAAAGTCTCAAAAAACTCCGTTCAGAGCTTGCAGTTAAGGATGGTTTCACGGACGATTTACATTATTCCAATGAAACTAAAATCATTTTGTAGGAATTGATACAAATAAAGTGGAAAGGAGATGATAATTTGTGTGCCTTTGAATTAATTCCTCAAACTGATGTAATCGAACAGCCCATAAATTTCGTATTTGAAAGAACCTGTGTTGTTTGCTTGTATCATACTTGTAATTAAACCCGCAATAGAGAAAATTTTAGCCAAATAACTATGCACGAAAATAATATTTCTTAAAAAGAAAATTTCTGTACTTTAGGCCGGAATATGCTCAAATGTCGAATGGCGCGGGGGCATTTAGCAATTTGTTTGAACGTAGCAAAGTAAATTAACCTTTGAGGCAAGACCAATGATGTATATAAATACCACTAGATGGCTGACTCCGCGCTTTCCCAATGGGCGGAGGTGAGGCCGTACAGGGAGCCATGTTGCACGGCAAAAGCTTCGAACGTCAATTGCAGGCCATGACAATTCGGTAGATTTTTACGAGTGTAACACGTATACATTGTATTTATTAACATGGTTCTCTTCCATCATAAGAAAGTAAAGCTCTAGGCAACAACATATTGTCGAAATATATTTTATAATCTACATAAAACTACGAACAGCATTGACAAGGTGTTACCAGTGACTTGCAAAAATGAGGACTTGTTTTACTTTCCCGTATACGTACGTATACACGGAGTGATATACGTAGTATAGGGAAAGTTATGTAATGCAGCGCGAAAAAATGGCCAATTTTCGGCGGAAAAAAATTAATTGCCGAGCCGTGAAAACGAATAAGTGGATAAAACCAGTTGCTAAATTAAGAAAAAAATCCTCTATCTCGTGGTGTGGTCAAAATCCATGATTTGTTGCTTCTTTATACTTAAAAATCGATTGACGGCATTCCGTCCGTCTGTCCGACTGTGGTCAACGCTAGCGCCTAAACCGTTCGGTCGATTTTCTTCAAAATTGATATTCCCCAGTCGATCTGATTCTAGTCGAAGCTTTGTGATTTTGAAAAAGATTCTTTAAAATTTTGGGGTACTTTATATGAAGCCCCCGGGGATTTTCAACATTTTCTCAAAAACGGCTCCAAATTTTTTCTTTAAATTTCTTGTATGAATAGAGCAAAATACACTTTTTAACATGGCATAGGTCCGATTTTCACGTACAGCTCTGAATTTTCGAAAATTGTGAAAGTTTGAATTTTTTTCGGCGTCTTTCTCCAACTACAAAATTGAAGATAGAGATTTTTTCTTCAAATAAAATTTGTTCCGCATATTGAGTTCCTTAATAAAGGTCATGTAAATGTTTTTCACAATTCTGGTAGTTTTCGTGCAATATTGCGTGCAATATGTGCAATTTTAAAAAATTACAAAAACAAAACTTTTTAAAAAACGGCTCCATATTTTTTCTTTAAACTTTTGGTAGGGATAGTGGTAAATGTACTCTATCAATGACATAAAAGCCATTTTGGTCTATCGGTTGGTTTTTTCAAAAATTACCAAAATGTAAATTTTTTTACTTGTCTCTCACGTCGTTAATATTTACATTATCGGCGATTTTTTTTACATTATTATATTTACGAGTACATATGCTTTAAATAATGTCAAGTAAAGTTTCTCGAAAACACTACCGTTTTCTGTGAAAAGTAGCTCAAATTTCGGCATTTTCAGAAATGCTCAAACGTCATTTTCTCGTATATGGCTGCAATTTTTTCTTGAAACATTTGTAACGGATAGTGCGAATTACACTCATTAGTATAGCGTGAAATTTATTTTGAGTTTTTTTTGTTTTTTCAAAAATTATATAAATGTAAATTTTTTGAAAGATCTCTCACATCTTTAATATGCACATTATCCGCAATTTGTAAAGATGATTATATGTGTGAGTGTAAGTGCTTCAAATAACTTCAAATAAAGTATTTTGAAAACTCAAAAATTTTCTGTGAAAATGAGCTTCAAATTTCGCATTTTTAGTAGTGCTAAAACGCCATTTTCTCTAAAACGGCACATAATTTTTAAAAGAAAATTGCCATTTACGGCTAGGATTTTGTGTTCTTTAATATTCTAAAATTAATGTTTCTGTTCCACCAATAGGAAACCGAAAAATTAAGAAAATGCCAAAAAAATATACTTTTGGCGATGATAGATGGTAGCTGGCAAGAAAGAGTATGTGGCAATTCCGAATAGCTAGCGAAGAACCAGGAAAATAGAAAACTAATACGGGAAAGTCTGTGCCATTCTGTTTCTGTTTTTTGACAAATAAATAAATAAATAAAATAAATACGGTCATGCTTAATTTTTTCAAAATACGAGTAGTTTTTCTTTAATTTTGTGACAAACGTAATAGGCCGCTGTAAATTTACTGCGCTTTGGACAGCTGGATGCGTCGTAAATTAGAATGTGCAATTTTGTATATTATTTCTTTCTTCGTTTCTTACATTCGAACTTTGTTATAGACTTACACATTAATATTTTAGAAATTGTTTATTTTGAAATATTTGAAATAAGTAAAAAGAATTAATAGCTCTCAGAATAGCGACAATGCAGGGTCTGCAACAATGGAATTCACTTTGCGCTCGCGAATATCTGTGAATTAGTGTCATTGTTGTGACCTAATGGAGCTGTATGAAAAGGAGTTATAATTGTCTAATTTATGTTGATATTTGCAGGCAAATATTTAGTTTTGCACCAAATGCTGTACCATTTGTAGTGAGTAGAGAATTTGTTGCATGGTTTTAAAATACTCTTCCCTAATCATGGCCCAATGGAAGGCATTTCTATATTTCCAGGGTATCAGGCTTCTTTTTCCAATACAGGGTTACAAAACGTTTGCATTCTATTTTTGTGAAGTTGTAGAATTCACATAGTTCTGACAACACTGCAATGGAAATATTGAGTTCCAAGCGAAGATGTTAGTAGCGCATAAAGTGCAATATTACAGTACTACTTAGCTGTTTCCTCTAATACGGGAAAGTAAGTGCTGTTGTAGCACCACTAGTTTTATGATGACTTACAGGTACAAACTTCTTATACTACTTCAGAAGAGATCAGTTTATATGATAATACTGCACGTGACAGTAAATTATTATTACTACGTCAGCTTTATTATAAAGGATTCTTTCTGTGTTTCAAAATTCCGTTTTCAAATATAAGAATAAGACGTACTTATTGTTCATGTGATTAGAAAAACTGCGTTTCACTCCAAATATCCCCTTTTTCTCTCTAAATGGATGGTTGTAAATAACTGCTGGATTTGGGAGGTGGCAGAGAGATTTAAAATGAAAATACGTAGAAAAATATAGTACATATGTACTTTTTATGGGCAGACATTTTTATTTGCATATGAATACAAAACTTTTTGCAGGAACTAACATTCAAATGATACCTTTCACCATTGAAAGAAAATATTCAAATAATAAAAAATGTTTCTTTTAATTTTATGTAACAGGAAATAGAACAAAACATACATTTAGAGAATAAATGAATATATTAAAATACATGTTCAAAACATGAACACTTAAGACTAAGATTCCACTACACGAAATTGTTGTGAAACCCACCTTATAGTGGTAAAATATGGATAAAACAAAGGCTAAAAATAATTGATTTCCTGGACCAATTTTGAAAATAACAATTACATTACGTAAAGATCAAAATGAAAACATTTAAAAAATCAAAACAAAAAATGTTTCACTAAACACTCAAGAGAAAACTCACTACAACACACCGCTTTCGGCAATACGAACAAGGTTTTTGCCGTGCAAAATGGCGTCTTGGGTGGCCTCACCGCCAAGGCGACAGTCATCCATCTAGGAGTATATGTATACATCATTGGGCAAGACTAACTACTGCGTAGTAATCGTTTTTCGGATGTTACTGGTTGCTGGTCGTTGTAGAGAACGTAGGTCTTGATTGTTTAATTTGTGTTGTCATAGTAGTTTTAAAACAATTAGTTCGGGACGTTTTTGGAATATTCGAGTTGCATTTTATTAATAGTCTAGTGGTATTACGTAATGGCAAAGATTCTCGCACTAGTTAGTATTCGAATTTCTTTAGTCTAGGGTATTATTTCCCCAACCTCTTCCCAGCTGCTTTCTAGCGGCGCCTGTAAGTCAATTAACATTTTCTTAATTTTTCGGTCTCCTAAGAGTAAGATTGAAATATTACTTTAAGAATAGTAAAGCAGAGTTAAACATTGTTCTATATCCCAACTTTCATTAAAGAATTTGGAGAAGTTGTTGAGAAAATATCATTAAAGCGTTTCTGAAAGTACCTTTTCTAAATGTATCTAAATACTGAATCGTTGTGGCTAAAATATATTTTCTGAATCTGAATTATGCAAGATATTGATCTGGAAAATCACAAGCATTCTTTACTTGTGAACTATATATACAAACCAACAATAAAATCAAAAATAAAATGTACTTACTGAAATAGAAATAAATATTTATATAACAAACGTTTTGAAGGAAAATGTGCACAAAAATATATTATCATTTTCGCAGGAATATGATTTTTATTAAGAATAGGCAAAATAAACATGGTATGCACTATAAAATCGTGTTCATGTGATAGAAAATTTGGGATATTATACATATACCAATCGAGCGTCCTTAAAGTCTAAACAAAAAAAATTCATTGGCATAGATATCCAGTCTCTGGTCATTTTATTGTCCTGCGAAATATTCTAAGACACTTCAACACGAAAACTGCTGTTGCGAATTTCTTTACCACAGGGTCGGGTCAAAGAGAAGTAAAGGGGTTTCAGACAACTCCTAGACATTGTTGACACAACAACAGATTTTATAAGTTGCCTGTAAAATTAAAGTCTTTCAATCAACACAAAACGAAACGTATAGTAACGATCGTCATCACAATTGAATTAATCGTAAATAACTATAAATCAATAAATGGAAATACATAATGAATTCAGCCTAGATAACAAATTCTGTCTAAAAAAACACAAGTCTGGGAGACACTAGAACTCTCCTTAAAGAAACCTCCAGGTTGCACCAATATATTGACTTTGACATTACAGTTTCGATAGTAATGAAGGGTGATATTTTATCGACCTGACGGAACGAAATGGAAAGCCTCTTAACGGGCGGCATTGGTTAGGCATTTTACCTTCCGTCGACCGATTACAATCTAAATAAAGGAGTACATCAAAATAAAATATATTAGCGTGTAGAGAAAAGATACGTATTTACTTCTTATTTGCAGAAATATTTATTAAGGAGAAGTGGTGTTATGAAAAGTACAAATGACACACACCCGATAACACAAAAAACGAACACTGTTATTAACCTCAGCTAATATTGAAACATTAAAACGATAACTCAAAATTATAAAAACGCATTAAAGAATGAAATCAGCATATTATCAATAAAGTCTTTCAAAGGATTGCCTTATTAGCGGCTGATAAAATGAGAGATATTGAGCGCCATTTTCAAACCAAGGTTCACATAAAAACACAGCAGTGCTTCTAATTAAGGTGCTGCTCCGCGTAAACAGCACGCCGATACTCGAGAAGCTATCGACCCCTTCCCCCTCCCGTGCCTGACAGATGTTCGGAACATTTGCCGATCGTTGCCACATCCGGCTTCGACCGACAGATGAATGACAACAATAGACACGATCTTCGAAAGCTGCACAACAAGAAACAAACTTTAAAAGTATGCCAAATTATTTCCTTCCGCACTTAGTCGAATTATTACGTTTGACTACAGCCTTAGTCTTAAACAATTTTTAATTCGTACGCAATTTCCAGTATACTTCTTACTTCGTGTCGTTAAAACATTTTATAGTTAAAAAAATACCTATCATTGAAAATTTACTCAATAATAAATAATAATGGCGTAATAATATAAGATATTTGCACTATAGGTTGACAGATTAATTGATTGATTATTTTGTGGTTCGGGTGCGCCAGCTGCTATGGCCCATAATCCCGTAAAGTTTGTTTATATTTTGTTATTAACGTTTAATTATTATTATCATTATTACATGAAAATGTACAATCTATTTCGTAATTGAAATAAGTTTAATGTGAAGTGGCGTCTCTCCCGTGCTGGGACCTGAGATATGGCGCCGACCTACACATCGGCTTGCGTAGGTCTCACTTCTAGGTATCTCTTCCGGTGGGTCACCGCTCCATCAGGGACAGCTGGAAACTCCTGACCGTTCTCTGGATGTGTGTGGTAGTGTAGTGCACGTAAATGTGTGTGGGGGGGTAGAAGGGATCAAGGGTGAGCAAAGAAAGATCACGCGCTGTCTGTAGGCCATTTGTGAAGATACTGCATCGACATTCGCCTGCTACTGATCTGAGAAAACAAAGAAGGCTCTCCACCAGAGCAGCCTGCCACTAGAATTCTTCTACAGACAGGGACTGAATTATGAGTTCTTAAGAATTTAAGAATTATGAATTGTTCTATATGCTGAATGCGACTTAGCTATCTAATAGAGCAGTGATGTCAAGATCTTCTACTGGTGGCTGTGACACGCATCGTGGCACCGTAGCATGCCACGAGCTTCTATGCGCAACTAGCGTCGGGAAAGGAAACTATTAGTAACCCCGCCGTTTTACAATAGGGATGGCGTTGTCTCTGGTGGCGGGGTGATGAACTGCATGGAGGGGCGATATCGTCGGGGCACTTGTGCCACGGACTCCCGCTCGTGCATCGACCTTGACAACACTGACCTAGAGTTTAAAGCGGTCACTGCCGGGTTTGAACCCCATGGCTTCCCGCTCAGAGATTATGTAGTGGCAACCGTTCTTGCCCGCGCCATCTCAGCCAGTCATTTAATGTTGATCGGATATCTCAATTTATTGCTACACGTTCCTTCTATGAAATAGCCCTTCGTTTTTCTCTCTCTTCTGCTGTTGTCCTACAAGCCAATAATGTATTGTCAACACCTACTATTGTAAGAAAAATGTTTCGTTCAAGATAATTGTAGCCTCTCAGTTAGAAAGGAAATGGCATAAAATTGTTTGTTTCTTTTTCATCATCGTTACATCATGTTTATATGAAATTTCATGTTGATTCCACTGAAAGAATCCGTCGAAATTGAAGATGATTAACGCAGAAACTGTGCACAGTATGAAATATTTAAATAATAATTGCACTTTGGTTCTCCTTTCGACTGTATTTTTTAATTTATTTTATCTAAAAATTTTAACTGATTATATTTACTACTACACAAGCAAAAATGGTAATATGTTATTTGTTAAGGTTATTTAATGATACTGAAGGAAATTTATCAATCAATAATCCAAGATATTGGTATAGATTATGTATGCGTCGAGTATGTCCATGCATGTTTTCGATTCTTCACATTTGCACTACTAATATGATACACTACATTGATGTTTGCAATCCAAAGTTCCATTAATGAAATTAAATCTATCATTACTTTGCTTTGCGATTTATTAACATTTGCTTCGTAGCTATTGAAGAGGTGGGCCAATCCATATTTAAAATAGTCCCGAGTCTCGCTAACAACAATAGAAGTCCCTACAAAACAAACGAAGTGACGTAGTCAAGGCGAGAGGGTGAGGGGAAGTTCTATAAATGGGTTGTCAGGTAGGCGGGCAGTCAGGCAGGGAAGAGTGTGACAAACGAAGCGAGCGGCGCATCGACATGATAAAGGCCAAGTAAACAGGGCAATTTGCTTCGCCGGCAGAGGTGGGGGGCGCTGGGATGCGTGCGCAGCGCCAGCGCAGCGGTGGCGCCACTCGGCGGCGCGGGGGCAAAGCTGCGCCGCTGGAACCACGGGCCCGCGCGAACAGGTACGTGCTGCGCCCACTGCTCCACGCCACAGCACATCACCTTGCACAGAGGGAATATGTTTACAGGACTTATTCTGACATTGCTGAGAAGAGAGTGAAGAAAAATGAATCATCTTGCTCTAAAGATGGTAAAAAATTCCGAATATATTTTCACTACAATTGATGGAAAGAACATAGAATATTTATCACCGTGTTCATTTATCTGCAATATCTTACCATTCGAGCTATTTTTTATTATTATTATTATTATTATTATTATTATTATTATTATTATTATTATTATTATTATTATTATTCTAAATCACGACTAAGGATGTTATGTGTCGGTTGAATATAAAATCTACTCCAGGTTGCAACCAGCTACCTAAGAAGTAGATCAAGGGACTGTCGGTGCCTCTACAATACTTTGCGCAAAATGTGAGCTGTTCCAAATAAAGCGATTTCTTGCACTTCCCAGTCTTTTGAATTACCTGGGAGTTTAGACAAGTTCTTACTCACATTTTGCGTAACAAATCCCAGAGCTCCGATAACTATCGGGACGACCTGTCCTTTTACTCCCCACATTCGGCTGATCTCGATTTCCAAACTCTTGTAAGACGTTTCTCTGCCTCCTTGGTAACGACGTTTTGATCGCAAGGTACAGCAACATCGATAAGTAAACACGATTTGTTCTCCAAATCCCGGATGACTATATCCGGTTTGTTTGCCGCTATCGTGCGATCCGTTTGAATTTGTTGGTCGTACAATATCGTACACAATCCAACAGACGTCACCGGTTTCGGTGAGTGTTCGTACCACTTGGGGCATGTGTTCGGAACTTCGAGGGCGGTACAGATCTGCCAGTGGAGGTAGCTACACACCCTGTCGTGTCTTTCCAAGTATTCGGTCTTTGCTAGGATTGGACAAGCTGAGACAATATGATCAATGGTTTCTACGTGTTCTTGACAAATGCGGCATTTATCATCTTGGGAAATTTTGAGAACCGCTTTATCATAATGTCGTGTTCTCAAGGCCTGATCTTGGGCAGCTATTACAAGTGCTTCCGATTCTGGCTTCATTCTTCCCCTTTTAAGCCACATAAATGATTGATCTTTATTGATCTGCACCTTGTCCATTCGTTTCAAATATTGGAGCGGTTTGTCTCTCCACGATTTCTTTAACATTTTTTGTGTCTCAAATTTCATGTTAAGTAGCATCAGAAGTTCAGTGTGTCTGTCATTCTGGGTGTCTTGCATAGTCTTGTTTGCAATGATTCTTGCTACACTTACAATGCCTCTGTTTCCCATTCTTCGGTCAGATTTCATGACCTGCCTCATTAGAGGGTCATCTTGATGGCTGACTACATACTTTCCCATCCCGGTTATTGCATTGTGCCAGGAGGCTTTAATTTGTCTCAGGCCTCTTCCTCCTTCCTTACGTGACACATAAAGTCTATGTACATCAGCTCGGGGGTGGGCAACGTGATGCATTGTAAACAGTTTTCTTGTTTTTCGATCCATGGTGCGAATTTCCTGCTCAGTCCAGTCTACTAGTCCGAAACTATTCGGCTATAGGCACCGCCAAACTAATTATTGCTGATATTTTAGTCCTTGAGTTTAGAGCGGACTGCAGGACAAGTCTCACTCTTCTATAATACTCACTGCGAATTCGCTCTTTCATTGTGTCGTTCGAGATGGTCTCACATTCTTCAATGCCCAGATATTTGTAAGTTTTACCTGGCTCAATATCTTGAATCACAGGATGTCTATCAACTTCAAAGTTCCCCGACGTGGTCATTTTGCCTCTTTTTAAGTTGGCTTTTGCACACTTGTCAAGACCAAACTACATGCAGATGTCGTTGCTAAAATCATTGATGACAGAATTTGGGAGAGAATCACTTCATTCTTAGCAAACACTTTAAGATCATCCATGTAAAATAAATGTGATACAGGCCTTTCGTTACCATGGAGCTTGTAACAAAAGTCAGTGTGCGACAGCTGTCTCGATAGAGAAATCAAACTAATGCAAAACAGCAGAGGGGATAGTGAATCTCCTTGAAAAATTCCCCTGTTAATCCGAATACTTCTTGTTTCTACTACTCCCTTCCGCTGTGGATTAGTAACCTGGTGCTCCACGACTTCATACTAGCCTTGCAAAACTCAACAAGTCTAGGATGAAATCGATAGATCTCCAGGGTCTTCAAAATCCAATCGTGTGGTACTCTGATAAAGGCCTTCTGGTAATCAATCCAAGCCTTGCTTAAATTACGTTTTCGTTTCTATACATCATTCAAAATTATTTTATTCAGAAGCAAGATTTCCTTACAGCCATAGGAACCTTTACGATATCCTTTCTGTTCAACTGGCAACAGATGGTTCTTCTCTAGGTGCCAATACATTTTGTCAGCTATGGCTGCAGTTATGTTTGTACATGACTGGCAGGCAAGTAATTGGCCTGTAGTTCTTCGCCAAAGAGCTGTCTCCCGCTTTGGGTAGCAAATACGTGATTCCGCGAGTGATCCATTTGGGGAGTTCCTTAGGGTTTTCTAAAATTTTATTAACAGCCTTTGCAAGATGAGAATGTAGTGCAGTTAATTTCTTAATCCAATAAATCTGGATCTTATCAACCCCAGGGGATTTACAGTTTCCCATATTCTTAATTGTTTGGCATAGGTCCTCTTTCGAGAATCCTTGAACAAGTTGCACTGTTTCCACGAGTCCATTGGCAGCATCAACTTCAGATTGGAGCCACAACGCGTCTTCGTTGTAGGATCTGGTTTCCCAGATTCCTGACCAAAATGTTTCGACGTCATCTTTTGAAGGAGGGGCAGCACTGCCATTCGGTTTTTGAGTCAGACTGCGATAGAAACTCTTCGCGTCTGTTTCAAACAACCGGTTCTGTGCACGGAAATCTTCTCTTCGTTTGTACCGTCTTATTATTATTATTATCATCCGAATTTTTCACTCTCTGCACTATGTGCAGGAACATTCACCTGACCATTGCTGGTCTAGGCTCGGTCGGTCTCGCTGAGACAAAACACGAACGAATGTTACTCTTGACATTTCAATCAATCGTGTCCCAATCAGTCGTACATCCCAGGAATTCTCTTACTATTCTGCAGCTATCCAGTATTACTGCTTTTTGCATTTGTTCCACGCATGAGAATGGTAATTCCAACACTTGAATTGCATGCATTGTGTGTTTTGGTACTAATCCTGTGGTGGACATTATTATCGGTAGTATGCCGATATTCTCAAGTTTCCATTGGTGGCGAAGCTCGTGAGTCAACGGTACATATTTCTGAATTTTCAAGCTATGAACAGATTCTAGATTATTATTGTTGACGACTGCAAAATCGATGATCATGGCTGTTTTCTTGAGCTTGTTCAGAACTATTATATCTGGCCTATTGTTCGAAATTGTGGTATCTGTAATAATGCTTCTGTCCCAGTACAGCTTCCATTCTTCATTTTCCAAGACTGTAGAAGGATGATATTTGTAATATGGGACATCACAGGACTCAAGTCCGTATTTTCTTACTAGTCGTCCGTGAATTATTTTCCCCATATTATCGTGTCTAACTTTATAGGCAGTGGGAGCCAACACACTACAACCAGCAAGGATGTGCTGGATGTTTTCATGCTGTGCACCGCATCTTCTACATTCATCACTTACTATGGAGGGGTTTCTTATAACATATCGTAAGTAATTTCTTGTTGCGATAACCTGGTCTTGGATGGCTATCATAAAGCCTTCTGTCTCTGGGTACAGTAAACCACGTGTCAACCACCTGTTAGAAACTCTAAAATCAATGTTCTGGCCTGATAGTTCATTGGGATGTCTACCATGTAGCTCTTTTCGACACCAATTTTGCATCAGGCTTTCATGACTAGTGTGCTCTGGTTGAAACTGAGTACTTACAAGATTTAAGGGGGTGAAACTGAAATCAGCCTCTACGATAGCCTTATGCATTGCCGATGTTTCTGCCCTCTCAAGAAAGTACTTTCTCATAAGAGAGATTTGATTGGCATTACTGTTAGTTATATTTGTAATGCCTCGACCTCCTTTTTCACGAGGTAGATTGATCCTCTCAACAGCAGATTTAGAATGATGATATCGATATTGAGTCATTTGGGTTCTTACATATCTATCCATTGCTTCAAGATCTGTCTGACTCCATTTTATTAAGCCCATTGAGTACACGATCACAGGAATAGCGTATATATTTATTGCAGTGGCAAGATTTCGCGAATTCAAAGATGTTTTGAGAACCTTTGTGAGTCGGTCCTTGAATTCTGCGGTTATACGTTTCTTCACTTCCGAGTGGGCTATTGTTCGAGACTGCTCTAGACCAAGATACTTATACACTTCATCATGGTCTAACGATTTAATAAGTTCGCTTCTTTGCGTCTCGTATTCCAGACCCCTCGTCAATTTGCCACGTACCACGTTAACCGTTCTACACTTATCTACACCAAAACACATTCCGATGTCTTCAGAGAAAGTTTCTGTGATATTTAGGAGCTGCTTCAACGAACTGGCTGTTGATGCATACAGCTTTATATCATCCATATAAGCCAGATGGGAAAGTCTGTACGAGGAGTGCCGACTCTTTATCTCGTAGCCATACTTACTGCTGTTGAGGATAGTGGATAGCGGGTTCAAAGCCAAGCAAAACCAAAGTGGGCTCAAAGAATCTCCTTGGAAGATTCCTCGGTTGATGTCAATTTTATTTGTAATAATATTCATTTCCTTGGTTTTTAATACTATTTCTGTCTTCCACTTAGTTGTTAGGGTTGCACAGAAATCTATCAACTTGGGATGGATTTTATATATTTTTAGCACGTCTATAAGCCAGTCATGTGGGACCGAATCATAAGCTTTCTGATAATCTATATACGCTGCAAATAGATTTCTTTGTTTATTACTTGCTTGTTTCAAGACTACTGAGTCAATAATAAGTTGTTCTTTACATCCTAGCGAGCCTTTCTTACATCCTTTTTGTTGTTCTGCTAGGATACTGTTACCATTACAGTGATCTTCCAGGATCTTAGACACACATGATGTTAAGAGTTTGTAAAACGTGTTCAAACAGGTTATAGGCCTATATCTTGCCGGATTACTACTCCTGGAGCCCTTCGGTATGAGATACGTCACACCTGTGGTCAAATGATGAGGAATGCTTTGAGGTTCTTCAATAAAAGCATTTATACATTCAACGAATTTGCTATGCAAGGCTGATAAATTCTTCAGCCAGAAATTATGAATTTTATCATTTCCAGGACACTTCCAATTCTTTAGTTTGGCAAGAATAGGTTTTATTGTCTCAATTTGGAAGCTCTGCATGGGTACAATCGTTTCTGCTGATTTGCTAATTGTTTCCAACCAGCTTGCTTCAGCATTATATTTAATTCCAGTTGACCATATACCTCCCCAGTAGCCTTCGATTTCGTCTTTAGTTGGCGGCAAGTTTGTCTCAGTATCTTGTTTATGTAAAGATTTATAGAATGCTTTCTGGTCTCTTTTGAAGTTGGCATTATGCTCCTTTCTCTTCTGACTTTTTTTATAACGTCTTAACCGTTTATTATTATTATTATTATTATTATTATTATTATTATTATTATTACTAAAAAGGCATCGTACTCGCATACTACTCATGTAATATAGAGAAAGAATTGTAATGCTGCAGAAAAAACAGTGATTTTTATGCAATACAAATTCACTGACAATTTAATAAATTAAAATTTATTTTATCACTGGAGCATCAAATTATTTAATTAATTGAATTTGGATTAAAATGTGTGCAGTAAAATTTTCTGAAATTTGAATGAAGATTGTCAGTCACTTCAAACTCCGCCATTTTTAAAACTGAACTAAAACAAAGCCGACAACGATGTGCACATTTTATATACCACTAAAGATAAGTTTATTACACTATTACATTATATCTACATTATTTGCCAGCTAAGCTAAAGTTGTATTTGATGGATTTCTGAGATTTTATTTCTGTTTAACTTTGCGGATACTGCATATGGCCTCGGATTGAAAACCCTACAGATGACCCTCATTGAATGTGTGCAAAATACGTGTCCGAGGTTCTGTTATAACCTCAAAAAGTACAATCACATACCTCTGACTATGCACAATTCAGGTTGGCTGTCAATGAGACAGAAAATCTAGCTACCTATTGATAAACTTATTATTAAAATTCTTATAGCTGTCAACCCACCTTATCTTCGTGAACAATTAACTTTCATGAGAGACTGATACGCTATGACGTCATTCTGCTCTACATATTTTTCTAAGTTATCATTTCCGCGTTATTCCAAATCACTATTTACCCCATCCTTTTCTTATTTGCCCCCGCAATTGTTTAACCAGTTACCGGATGGATGTTTGAAGATGAGAGACAACGAGTTATTTTCCTTCATGATTTTGTTACTAGTAATTTCTCATTTTCAAACAGCCCTCTGGAAAATAGTCATCAACTACTAATTGAAATAACGTTAATTAGATGTCAGTACGCTATAATTTACTCCA
Source organism: Acheta domesticus (assembly GCA_031308135.1). NCBI lineage: Eukaryota > Metazoa > Arthropoda > Insecta > Orthoptera > Gryllidae > Acheta > Acheta domesticus. The sequence goes on along the minus strand of JAHLJT010009436.1, from coordinate 177,745,619 downwards.
ATACTTGTTTAAATACAATGTAAAACCTTTCGTTTAGCACTTTTACAGAATTTTTGATGTCAATTATCTACGATGACTTATTTCTTGTACTACTTATGGTTGATACTTTTGCCATCCTTCTGTACTGCGATATCCTTTATTCGTGATTTTTTTATATTATTCACATATTTTATGTATTTGCTTTTCTTTATTATAATTATATGTTATCTGCATTCTACTTTACTAAATACAAGAGTTACTCCAGGTATGATTTAAAACAGGATTTCCTTAATCGTGTTTGTGCAAATACAAATTGTTATATTTGTACATTTGTTCAAATAAAGCTTATATTATGTGTAAAGTTTGTGTACACAAGAGATATGTTTAATACTAATTGAGATAAATGTTGAATGAGAGCATCTTGAAAGTTTTTCCATCAGATTTTTTGAGATGCTAGACAAGTTTCTCTTATCTGTCGTTTGGTTATTTCATGACTCCGGGCGAGTCAACGACTAAGCTCAGTATTTCCTTAAGCGCAGTGTGTGTTTTCATCACGGGATGTGACTGTTCTCCCCCCGATGGATGGTGAGATCTGGCGACGATCAACATGTTGCGGGGTTTTCCATATCCAAGTCCATATTCCATACCCAACAACAGGGCACCGCCCCATTCGGAACAAGCGCTAAGTTCACAACCGGGTTTTTGACCTGTGTAGTGGTGTAGTGGATGTGAGTGTAATCAAAGAAAGAAAGACCCCGCGCTTCCTATGGCTTGTTTGTTAGGACACTGCTCTGATATTCGCATGGTACTGATCGAAAACGGAAAACTACCAATCAGAGCAGCTGGCCGCTCCTCCATACAGCGACTGCTCTCGGTGTAACAATTTGGCTGCTGTCGAAAATCCTGCCACCGACGGAACTCGAACCCACAAACTCAGAAACACTGCAGTGATCTCCGTTGATGCCCTGAGACACCTCATCAGGTTAATCTCTCCTGAACATAAAAAAGAATGATCCCTTTAAGAAATATACATTGCTGTCAAGACGCAATCGAGTAAATTTGGTGGCCGTAATTCTTATATTGCACTCGTTTCTTATGATGATCACCGATTCTGTTCTTAGACCAAAAAAATTGAATTCGTTTACTTTTAATATTTCACTCTTACAATATTTAAATTGGTTTTCATTTCTTCTGATCCAAAGAAATTAATTTTTTCAAACATATTTGGTTATTCGTGCAATAAATGTTGAAATTCAAAATTTATACCTTTATCTAAGATCAATTGATGAAGAAATATCAAATGATTACACGTCGTGACATTTTGAGCAGAAAGAAAATAGAATAGCATCATGTGAATGAAATGAATATACATGAAATGAAATAAATAAATACTACAATTAAATTCTGAGGAAAGAGTTAAAAACACGGAAGGTTTTGCAGTGCCACCCAAAACAAATTCTCATTTTCGGTTAACATGTGAAAGATTTGAAATGAGTCGCCATGTAATATGTCAACACTCTCAGAAGTATCGTGTAATGAATAAATTGTAGAGCCCACACAAGGAACTTGTATGATAGTGAATTATTCATCACAAACCATTAACTGTTGAATCCCAGGACTTTATCGACATACGCGCTAATGATGTCATCAAAAATGGCACATCGATTGCTCTGTCAACGAGTGGGAAAGAGACGTGAACTTCCAGTTTAACTGACACGAAATATAGAGGGTAAATGCAACTCTTACATTTTATCTTTTTGAAGAATACAATGTCTCACAAAATTACATGAATTACGACATGACAAGACCGCAACTGAGCTTTCTATATATTAAATCATAAACCGCACCCCACTTAATAACTGATTCGTTTTTTTAACTTCTAATAGACTAAAGTAAAAGATAAAATGAATTTATTGCCAAACGTTATGAACAAAAATCGTTACTTTCCTAAATAATCGCTGTAAAGATTCGATCATTTGTCGTATCTTCTGTGGATGAGCTTTCCGATCTGTATCTGACGAACGTTACCACCAGTAATGTGAGGTGTGTCTTTGCTTTGAAGCTTCTCAATGGACTGGAAGCAATGACTTGCACCTTCCTTAATTCGAAGTAAAGATGCTCGGGGCTATATGACGGATGATCGAGCGCGTTCAGTCTGCCTTAACAACTGTTTGGTTGCCACTGTGATGACAGGCGTTGACGTGAATAATAATATCTTCATAACCCAGTAATCCTCTTCATTTGTTTTAAATTTTACACCAATTGCTCGGTACAATCTTGAGTGTATTTCTGTTGCACTATTCCCTTCTTGAAGAAAGCAAATGAGACTGCAGTTCGCAGTTGGCAGAAGCCCTTACCGTCAAACCAGCTTACGAGGCTCGGAGCTGATGAGGTTCGGAGCTGATGACACTACAGTGCCTCTGACCGGGAGGTCCCAGAGTTCGAGTTCGGACGGTGTCACGATTTTAGATATTAGCAAGGGTGGAATTCGGTATCTGTCTGGAGGATCTAGCGACCGGCTGCTTTGATCGGTAGTTTTCCCTGGTTTCTCCGATCAACACCAGGCGAATGCCGGAGCAGTACCCTAACAAACGGGCCACGGACGGCGCGCGATCTTTCCCTCCTCTTCCTCGTCCTATCCTCATTCCTTACTTACATACACTTAGACTTACATGCACTAAACTACCACACATGCCGGGAGATCGGTCGAGAGCCTAAAACGTGTCCCGGCTGGGGCGGTGCACCCCTGGAAGGAGATATTTGTTTACGGAAAACCCCGCAAGCCGATGTATGTGGTCGGCGCCGGATCTCACCAACCAGCGAAGGTAGATCACTGCCATTTCCCATGATTAAAAATGCACTACACTGACGGGATTAATAACCATTGCAGTTGCCGCACCCGGAAACACGAAAAAATCAGGCGTACTACGCAGTTTTACGTACCTGTGAAGGTAAAGGTGCATTGCACACAGGCCGATGTGGTCCTAAGGGGAGGTGAAGTTAGGGCTCCACCTTTTCGTCGCCGTCGGCACAAGGAGGAGGTTGTGTGGCGAGCACAACGCTCCGGCCGCCTTTACCCCCAGGAAAGATCCTGGTACTCACTTGGAAAGGAGGGTGAGTCAACCCCAGAGCCGCCCTGAAAGGAAATCACCAGATAAAAATCCCAGCCTACACCGGGATTCGAATCTGGGTCCTTCAGGTCAGGAAGCCACCGCGACTCCTTTACGTACCTATAGCTATCCTCAAATTAACGAAACAGCGTCGATAGTAGCAGAAGTTAGGGTGAGAGATAAGCTCAATCGACCACTGCCCCAAATCCTCCTCATTGTCTAGTGGTTTATATTCTCCATGGGAGGTTGAAAAACGGCACTGGTGCTGCGTGCATAAATATGGTGAGTGTGTTGAGAAGCAGTAGTGGTGTTGCAGGGGGCGGATGTACGTGTCGGAGCGCAAGCGGGCTGCGCTGGCGGGGGCAGGGGCGGTGATGGGGGCGGGGACGCGGGCGCGGGGGCGGGGCCGGCTGGCCGCTGCCGCCGCCGCCGCCAGAGCGCTCTGTGTGCTGCGCGAGTACGCGGCCGAGGGCTCTCTGCACGGCGTGCGCTACGTAGGCCGCGCTGGCGCCATCCCGCTCGAAAGGTGAGAACCACCACACACACATATTCCTCACACGTTATTTTGTGTGTGAACCACCGCAAACATTCCTCATCCGTTATTTTGTGTTTGCGGCCGCGGCAACTGCCATAAACGTTCGGCAATGCCAACCTTCTCAGGAAAAAATGAATCTGCTATCCCATCTTTCCAATGAGCATCAATTTCCTTCTCCAATGAGCCTATACCTCCAAGGGACTTTAGGAGCCCTACAATCGACGCGAAACTTAACCGCGTATGCACGTAAAAGTAACGTTCATTCTTCTTCTAGTAATGTATAATTAATGTATATTGATCTTCCTTATTATTCACTTGTTATGATTTTAATTCGAAACTACCTGAAGTACCATGTGCTTCTCGGGTATTTATTAATCCTAATCAACTCTTGGTAAAAAGAATGAATTCTAGTTATGGTTGTCCCCGCCCGATCCTTCTTTCTCATACCCGGACGAGCCGTGGCCTACCCTGCATCGTCACGTCGTAGCCTCTCTGCCCTGTCCCACCCACCCAGCTCCACCCTCCCCCACCTCACTCTACCCTGCCTCCGTAACTCTGCCTCACCTGGCTCGCCGTGCCCCTCCATCTTGTAATACTCGTTGTGGTCATCGTTCTTACTTCATCATTGCTATAGGCAGCTGTCAACTGATGCATTATTGTATGCTCTTGGTAAATATTTATTGTCAATTTTGACCTTCAAATTACTCTGACCCTAATTCTGCTGTTTAAATGAATCACCATGAATTAAAAAGGAAATTTTAAGAACTTTTAGAATTTTTCATTTCACAATGGTGAAGTTTGTTTTCAAGATATCTGCTAAAAACAAACTGATTCCGGTAGTAAATTACTTCTCTGAGGCAGGAAATAGGATTAAGAGTATTTTTACGAAATCTCACACAAACGGTGGAGACGTGAGGTGTAAGTGGAGGCGTGGTGTGAAGATGATGGCATGAGGTAGAAGTGTAGGCGTGGGAATGGTTACGGTGGTGTGGAGGCGAATGTTGAGGTGGAGGCTTGGTGTTGAGGTTGAGGTGAGTTTGGAGTCAGTGACGTGGGGTGGAAGTGGAAGTGTGTTGTAGGTGGAAGCGGGTGTTGAGGTGGAAGCGGGTGTTGAGGTGGAAGCGGGTGTTGAGGTGGAAGCGGGTGTTTGAGGTGGAACCGGGTGTTGAGGTGAAAGTGGGTGTTGAGATGGAAGAGGGAGTTTGAGGTGAAAGCGGGTGTTGAGGTGGAAGCGGGTTGGAAGTGGATGTGTGGTGTCAGGTAGGAGACGTCGTTGGAGGGGGAGGCGAGCTGTTGGAGGTGTATGTTGAATTTGGAAGCTTGGGGTGAAAGAGGCGAGTAGTGAGATGGTGGGGCTGGTGTCGAGGCGGATGGGCGTGCGCAGGCTATGCTGGGCGCTGGCGGTGGTGGCGTGCGCGGGCTGCGCCGCCGCGCTGGTGCACGCGTCGTACCTGAGCTTCGTCAACAGCCCGCTGGAGGTGACCGTCACCACGACGCACTTCCCGCTGCACGAGTTCGCCTTCCCGGCCGTCACCGTCTGCCCCGCCGACCGCATCAAGCGCGAGCTCGCCGAGCGGACGCTAGCCAGGTGAGGTTCTCTCTCTCACTCTCACTCTCTCTCCTCTCCCTTTTCTCTCTCTCCCTTTCTCTCTGTCCCTTTCTCTCTTTCACCCCATTTTTCTTTCTCTCTCCCCCTCTCTCTCTCCCCCTTTCTCTCTCTCCCCCCTTTCTCTCTCTCATCCCCTTTCTCTCTATCACCCCCTTTCTCTCTATCACCCCCTTTCTTCTCTCTCCCTTTTTTCTCCCTCTCCCTTTTTTCTCCCTCTCCCTTTTTTCTCCCTCTCCCTTTTTTCTTCCTCTTCCTTTTCTCCCTCTCCCTTTTCTCTCTCCCCCTCCCCTTTTCTCTCTCCCCCTCCCCTTTTCTCTCTCCCCCTCCCCTTTTCTCTCTCCCCCTCCCCTTTTCTCTCTCCCCCTCCCCTTTTCTCTCTCCCCCTCCCCTTTTCTCTCTCCCCCTCCCCTTTTCTCTCTCCCCCTTTATATCTCTCTCTCAACCATCTACTGCAAACACTTGCACAACACTCGCAGCGTTTCTTTGACTCCGGGAAACAGAGAGTGATGTTTTGCTGAAATTGAGACCGTATTGGGTGTTCTAATACTGCATTCTCTGGAACATATACTAATATGTTGTTTAAACTGCTTTTTCTAAACAAGTACAAAGTTCACTGAGAAGTGTTTTACAAGATATCAGTAAAATGTCGACGTCAATGACAGCACGTTATCTTTAAAATAATACAATTTTATGCTGGATTTTCAAGCCAAAAGAAAAATTACGTCAACTATGTATATGTAGATCGAATAGTTTCAAGCTAATGATAATACCAATGCGGAAGTTTAGAAGGGAGGCGATTGCGCAAAAACAGCAGACTTTCGTGTGCTAATGCCTGTTCGTGAGCGTTGCCCCTATACGTCCGAATGTTTCGCACTATTTTTTTGCGTGGGGGGTTCTATTCAAAGAAGTAAGTTAGTTTTTGGTTGAAAAGTATTAGGTGAATGTACCAATTAAATGTTAATTTCATAAAATCATAAACGCTGCCAACACAATTTGAAGTGACATATTATTCAAGCATTCACATTATTCAGTGATTTGTTATATCAACAACATGCTATATGTGAAATTTATTTTAATTTTAGTTTCAAATTTCGTATTTATATCGTTAACAATTGATATATTGAATGACTCGTTAGCATAGAAAATTGGTAAAATCTCCATTTTGAATGTGTATCATTGTCTTTGGGAAGTGGCTGAAAACCCATGAGCTCCTCCTTTGCTTGCGCTACTAAAATGCATATTTTTCAGTGAAAAGCGAAACATTTTCATATTTTTATATTTTCCATGAGTTCTTGGATAACGAACGAAACCAAGACACCTCTCACATGGTTGGAGGCTGCATAACGTTTTGGTAATAACTTTTTCGTTATAGCTGTAAATTAAGCCAACAGAAAAAGGGATCATATATTGATTTATTTAATTATTGATACATAAGGTTGACCAACAATAAAAAGCAAATCAGATATTGTAAAATGTTGTGAAAGTGCATACATCGTGGACGAACAGCACGGAAGAGGTCATTGTGAGCAGGGAAAATCTAAGAAGAGACTTGCATTCGCGAAAGGGGATGTCAATAAATATCAAGAATTCTGAGATTGTGTAATATGCTTCAATGAAAGTAAAATAAACTGAGTCGGATCTGATGTTATCTGTCGCATTTCAAGGAGAGTACACACACAATCATAATATGGACCCAGTATCGATAGTGAAATACGGTGGTGGTTCAATTATTACATTAGTCTCTATGTCATAGATGGTAAGAACTAGTACGTGGATGGAATTCATAGGAGCGTATGTATATTTTGTTATACTAAAGAGAAAAATAAAGCAGAATGCCTTGAATATGAACATTCTACCAATTTATATATTTAAGCAGGATAATGACCCCAAGCGTAGGCATTAAGACTGACTCTGTTAATGTTGAGTTGAAATATAACATACCGCAAGAAGAATAAAATTATAATTTTAACTATAAAAGTAATAAATACATTTGATTGTTTTAATTTATTTAGGCCGCCGCTTGTATCTATAGCATGTAAAATATGTTACAGTGATTTTGTGTTGAATCATTTTTAGAGTTGTCAGAGGTTTGAAGGGCCTCTTCTCCAAATGTTAGGTTTCAATCCTTCAAATTGTCAGCTTAAAAATGGAGGTGCGTGAAGTTGGCACCCCCACTTTGTCGAAAATTCAAATGACATACGCCAAAGTTTTGCCCAAGTTTTGCCCAAGTTTGCCCAACCAATAAAAAGTTTTGCCCAAGTCACACAACGCCAGAAATCGAAAATCAAATTTTGGACTTTAAAGTGACAAGCACCCCCACTTTGTCGAAAATTAAAATGACATACGCCAAAGTTTTGCCCAAGTTTTGCCCAAGTTTGCCCAACCTTTAAAAAGTTTTGCCCAAGTCAAATAAAGCCGCAAATCGCAAATCAAAATTTCGGACTTAAACGTCCTGGAGCACTCCCACAAAGCTATTTCCAACTTTCGAACATGCCATCTGTTTGCCCACGATGAGACCAAGTACATCGAGTCATAAAACAGTTTTGCCCAAGCCACACAACGCCGGAAATAGCGAAAATCGCAAATCAAATTTTCGACTTTAAAGTGACTAGCACCCCCACTTGCGAATTTCAAAGTTTTGAACAAACCATCATGTAGAAGAGTTTTGCCCATTTTTGAATCAATTTGTAAAAAGTTTTACCCAAGTCAAACAAAGTCGTAAATTGCAAATCAAAATTTCGGACTTAACACTCCTGAAGCTCCCCCACAAGGCAATTTCGAAATTACGAACACATCACAGTTTTGCTGACGACGAACCCAAGCAAATCGAGCCATAAAAAAGTTTTGCCCAACTCACAAAAAGTCGGAAATCGCAAATAAAATTTCCCGACTTAAACTTCCTAGAGCTCTCCCAAAAACAAATTTCAAAATTTCGAACATACCATGGTATCGCTCACGATTGATTCAAAGTCATTGAGCCTTCAATAAGATTTGCCCAAGTCACACCACGCCAAAAATCGCGAAAAGAGCAAATCATATTTTGGACTTTAAAACGACTAGCACCCCAATTGCGAATTTCAAAGGGGTGAAGGTACCATCGTGTAGAAGAGTTTTGTACATTTACGAATCAATTTGTAAAAAGTTTTGCCCAAGTCACAGAACGCGAGAAATCGCAAATCAATATTTTGGACTTAAACCCACTGTAGCTTTCCCACAACTGTTTTTCAAAATTTTGAACATACCAGCGGTTTGCCCATCATGAGCCCATCTTCATCGAGCCATAAACAAGTTTTGCCCAAGTCACAGAAAGTCAGGAATCGCAAATCAAAATTTCGGACTAAAACCTCCTATAGGTCTCCCAAACAGAAAATTCAAAATTTCGAACATGTCATCGTTTTGCCCACGATCGGCGCAAGTCCATCGAGCCTTAAAAAAGTTTTGCCCAAGTCACACAACGCCAGCAATCGAAAATCAAATTTTGGACTTTAAAGTGACTAGCACCCCCACTTTGTCGAAAATTAAAATAACATACGTCAAAGTTTTGCCCAAGTTTTGCCCAGGTTTGCCCAACCTTTAAAAAGTTTTGCCCAAGTCACACAACGCCGGAAATCGAAAATCAATTTTTGGACTTTAAAGTGACTAGCACCCCCACTCTGTCGAAAATTAAAATGACATACGCCAAAGTTTTGCCCAAGTTTTGCCCAGGTTTGCCCAACCTTTAAAAAGTTTTGCCCAAGTCACACAACGCCGGAAATCGAAAATCAAGTTTTGGACTTTAAAGTGACTAGCACCCCCACTCTGTCGAAAATTAAAATGACATACGCCAAAGTTTTGCCCAAGTTTTGCCCAGGTTTGCCCAACCTTTAAAAAGTTTTGCCCAAGTCACACAACGCCGGAAATCGAAAATCAAATTTTGGACTTTAAAGCGACCAACACCCCCACTTGCGATTTTCAAGGTTTTGAACATACCGAACATCCTGTAGAAGAGTTTACCCCATTTTTAAATCAATTTGTAAAAAGTTTTGCCCAAGTCAAATAAAACCGCAAATCGCAAATCAAAATTTCGGATTATGTGTGGATCATACAGTAGTACGAGTGAAAAACATGATATCTTGGTCTTATTGGATGCTGTGCGTCTTACTGAGGATCTGGATCCCTACAATGAGAACTAAGGGGCATATGCCCTGATAGAGACAAAGGATGCTATTGGCTAATATGTGAAGTGCCAATACAGACCTACGCGGCATTCGGCTAGCGCGAAAATGCTTTTCACTGCGAATGTGGGCGTAGAGTGACCGCGAACGAGTGACCGCGAAAATACCTGATAGAACGTTTAGGTGCCGATAGCGGGTGGAACAAGGATGGGACGAAACTACAAAGCCAGAAGCAATTTGAGAGATAAAAAACTGACTTCTCCGAGAATGTTTATATCATTTTGTAGCACTATTAGTTTCAAATTGTCACTATTTTGCTCTAACTCACGCAAAAACTTCCCAACTTGAAATATGTACATATTAATCAAATATCTAATTTTGAAGAATAGGTTTCATTACAAATTCTCTTCAGTAATGTGGATACACGATGTAGTTGTATTTCGTACATGTAAGCAGCCACCAAAAAATGCAATTTTCGAAATTTTACATATCTTAGGAAAAATTGAACCTGCCTGTTGTGTTTTTTTTCAAAACGTATTTTGCTACATTTCATAAAAAATGAAGAATTTAAATTCAAGGGGCAGCAGATTTACCTTCATCATTAGGGGAATATCCATATTGTTGCCAATCATTTCTATTGTTTACACGCTGATTCACAGACATACATACAATGGACGGACGGGTGAACGGAGACAGAGCAAAACCGGCTGACAAATGAATCCACATTTTCCAAATTTTTTCGACGTTATGACCCCACCCCCAAACCGTATATTCTGACTCACAACATACTAAACAGAACTAGTGGTGCAGCAGATTGGCACGTACTTTCTCGTACTAGTTAATTTTCTAATTTCTTTGGTTTCGGTTCCGTGTCTTTTCGGTCTTGCCACGACTTTTCAAATTTTCGAAAATTCACTTTTAACAGTAAAAAAACGACCTGTACCATATTTATAAGTGTATTTGACTCTAATATTTTAAAGCATTTAAAGAAAATAAATTGAAGCTGTTTTGAAGAAAATTTAGAAAATATCCATGGAGCATCAAGTAAAGTATACCACAACTTTTGAAGAATGCTTTTCAAAATCGCAAAGCTTCGAGTTCAGCCAGATTGATCGGGGAATCTCCATTTCGGAAAAAATCGAACCTATGGCTTAGGCGCTAGTGGTGTTCACGGGGCCACGAACAGACAGGGAAGGACAGGCGGACTTTTTGCCGTCAATTGGTTTTTCGGTGTCAAGAACTCACAAAAAATGGATTCTGGCTATGTTAGAGTTGTTTGCTATATGTAGCAACTGGATATACAAACGGCTTCTGAACAGTATAATTGAAATATGACTTACAAATTAATATTCTACTGGGGTATAATCTGGTTTTATGAGTTAATTTTTGGTGAAAAACTTGTAGGCGTTTAAGGGAACGACGTATGAGCGTTTCTGAAAACGCAAAAGTTTTAGTTAATTATCCCATTAAAGTTTTGAGTTTCCAAGGCACTTCATAGAGAATCATTTGAAATTCCTGTACTTGCTAATAAAATCATCTATAAAAAACGACCTTATTGTGTGTGTGTATATATGTGTGTGTATATATATATATATATATATATATATATATATATATATATATATATATATATTTATATTTGTCATCTTTATACATTCAAGGTGCGATAGTGTGCCCATGAACACTGTTCAAAGGGTTGGTTCACTCGGTAACTTAGTGATCAGCGCAACTGAGCTTAAACCAGAAGACCCGGGTTCGAATCCCGGTCGGGCCGACCAATTCTTTGAACAAATTTAAATATTAGTCCTTATTGTAAATATTAACTACATGTGAGATTTTCGTTAAATATTACATTTGTCCAAATGCTGATTAAACAAAATAAAACATGAAAATGACATATCATTTTATTAAGAAGATCATCCCAGAGGATCAATGTGAAGTACCACCAAAATACAATTAATTAATTTAAAAATTGGATGGATTCGCGTCGGACCAAATTGATTTTTGAGTATTTATTTCGGAAAAATCCGACGAATTCTTTAGATTAGTGTTGTTCACTGACGAAGGGACGTACAATAACCCTGGCAGAGTGATGGACGGAAAAATGATTTCAATAAAGCGACATTAACGGGATCAGGAGACTCCGATACATGTTGTTCTGTAGGAATTTGAAAATATATTTTCTCCGGCATCACATAACTTCCTCTAAATTATGTATATTGCTAATTTTGAACGCATTAAGACGTCTATACTATTTGCTTTACATCGTATACATAAGTAAATGTGCAAGAAAGTAAACGAAAAACGATGGAAATGATTACAAATATTTTATTATCAATTTATTTCTTATTTTATTATTAATTACTGGCGGGGTCCTGGTATTGAAAAAATGGATGAATCTTGTTTTTAATTATAGTAATTTACTGGCTACAACTTGTTATAATTTCAGAATCCATATTTTGTTGTTCCTTGATACCAAAAAACCAATATCGCGAAAACTTTCCGTACGCGTCCGCTGTCTATCCGTCCATCTGCCCGACCATCAATCTTTCCGTCCGTCGGACCGTCTATCGCACCATCTAGTGGTCCGTCTGTCCATCCGACGGTCAGTCCGTCCATATATATGTAGTACGTCTGTGTAGTACGCTAGCACCTAAACCGATCAGATGGTTTTCTCCAAAATTGTTAGTCACGGAATTCGGGAGTCTCTGATATCCAATGGATATTTTGAGTAATCGTTGTACTGTCAATGAAGCCGCGACATATCAACTTATCTTGAAAAATAATTCCAAATTTTCTGTTTAAAATTTCTCCTATAATAGAGTACATATTTTTTTGCGTCGTCCTGCAAATACATTTTTTTTCATTTTTCAAAACAACAATCAACATGAAGTTTCCGCTTAATAAAATAAGTTCCTTTAAAATTGGGTAAATTTCGGCAAGATTTGGTTAAAAGATGGTGTGTTCAAAATTTCGAAATTATTGGGGCAAAGCTAAAGGAAGTTAGATACTGAAAGTTTGATTTCCGATTTCCGGCTTTTGTGACTTGGGTAAATAGTTTTTCTAGCTCAATAAATTTTGTTTCATCGTGGGCAAAACGATGCTACGTCCCAAATTTCGAAAAACACTTGTGGGAGAGCTACAGAAAGTTTAAGTCAAAAATTTTGATTTGCGATTTCCGGCTTTATTTGACTTGAGCAAAACTTTTTAAAGGTTGGGCAAACTTGGGCAAAACATGAGCAAAACTTTGGCGTACGTCATTTGCATTTTCGACAATGTGGGTGTGCTAGTCACTTTAAAGTCCAAAATTTGATTTTCGATTTCTGGCGTTGTGTGACTTGGGCAAAACTTTTTTAAGGCTCGATGGACTTGCGCAGATCGTGGGCAAAACGATGACATGTTCGAAATTATGAAATTTTAGTTTGGGAGACGTACAGGAGGTTTTAGACCGAAATTTTGATTTGCAATTTGCGGTTTTATTTGACTTGGGCAAAACTTTTTACAAATTGATTTAAAAATGGGGTAAACTCTTCTACAGGATGTTCGGTATGTTCAAAACCTTGAAAATCGCAAGTGGGGGTGTTGGTCGCTTTAAAGTCCAAAATTTGATTTTCGATTTCCGGCGTTGTGTGACTTGGGCAAAACTTTTTAAAGGTTGGGCAAACCTGGGCAAAACTTGGGCAAAACTTTGGCGTATGTCATTTTAATTTTCGACAGAGTGGGGGTGCTAGTCACTTTAAAGTCCAAAAATTGATTTTCGATTTCCGGCGTTGTGTGACTTGGGCAAAACTTTTTAAAGGTTGGGCAAACCTGGGCAAAACTTGGGCAAAACTTTGACGTATGTTATTTTAATTTTCGACAAAGTGGGGGTGCTAGTCACTTTAAAGTCCAAAATTTGATTTTCGATTTCTGGCGTTGTGTGACTTGGGCAAAACTTTTTTAAGGCTCGATGGACTTGCGCCGATCGTGGGCAAAACGATGACATGTTCGAAATTTTGAATTTTCTGTTTGGGAGACCTATAGGAGGTTTTAGTCCGAAATTTTGATTTGCGATTCCTGACTTTCTGTGACTTGGGCAAAACTTGTTTATGGCTCGATGAAGATGGGCTCATGATGGGCAAACCGCTGGTATGTTCAAAATTTCGAAAAACAGTTGTGGGAAAGCTACAGTGGGTTTAAGTCCAAAATCTTGATTTACGATTTCTCGCGTTCTGTGACTTGGGCAAAACTTTTTACAAATTGATTCGTAAATGTACAAAACTCTTCTACACGATGGTACCTTCACCCCTTTGAAATTCGCAATTGGGGTGCTAGTCGCTTTAAAGTCCAAAATATGATTTGCTCTTTTCGCGATTTTTGGCGTGGTGTGACTTGGGCAAATCTTATTGAAGGCTCAGTGACTTTGAATCAATCGTGAGCGATACCATGGTATGTTCGAAATTTTGAAATTTGTTTTTGGGAGAGCTCTAGGAAGTTTAAGTCGGGAAATTTTATTTGCGATTTCCGACTTCTTGTGAGTTGGGCAAAACTTTTTTATGGCTCGATTTGCTTGGGTTCGTCGTCAGCAAAACTGTGATGTGTTCGTAATTTCGAAATTGCCTTGTGGGGGAGCTTCAGGAGTGTTAAGTCCGAAATTTTGATTTGCAATTTACGACTTTGTTTGACTTGGGCAAAACTTTTTACAAATTGATTCAAAAATGGGCAAAACTCTTCTACACGATGGTTTGTTCAAAACTTTGAAATTCGCAAGTGGGGGTGCTAGTCACTTTAAAGTCGAAAATTTGATTTGCGATTTTCGCTATTTCCGGCGTTGTGTGGCTTGGGCAAAACTGTTTTATGACTCGATGTACTTGGTCTCATCGTGGGCAAACAGATGGCATGTTCGAAAGTTGGAAATAGCTTTGTGGGAGTGCTCCAGGACGTTTAAGTCCGAAATTTTGATTTGCGATTTGCGGCTTTATTTGACTTGGGCAAAACTTTTTAAAGGTTGGGCAAACTTGGGCAAAACTTGGGCAAAACTTTGGCGTATGTCATTTTAATTTTCGACAAAGTGGGGGTGCTAGTCACTTTAAAGTCCAAAATTTGATTTTCGATTTCTGGCGTTGTGTGACTTGGGCAAAACTTTTTATTGGTTGGGCAAACTTGGGCAAAACTTGGGCAAAACTTTGGCGTATGTCATTTGAATTTTCGACAAAGTGGGGGTGCCAACTTCACGCACCTTAAAAATGGGAAGATAAGGAATTGATCACATTTACGGAAATAAAATATTTTATTACTATTTTATTACGTAGGGTTACGGAGCCCCTTTCGAGTAGACAGGCACGGCCCCCATTGCCCCCCTTGGACGCAAGCCAATGTTTGAAACATCGTCATTGATTAACTGACAAGTGCCAAAAATCGGAATATAGTTGGACCGATCTCCATGAAAGTTGGCACTTCTCCGTGTTTTTTTAGCCAGAAGGTTTATGTGCTTTTAATTCTGTTGTAACTCCACTACATGACGCTGTAGAACAAAATTAAATATTCACGTCAAGTGCAACCCTCAACACTCGAGTCTATATCGTTAAATAACTCCGAAACGAGGCTTTCTATGGCCTTAAAAACGAAAATGTTGAGACCGAACATTCTATTACATTTCTGCTCGTTAGGCGCTTTCCGATTTTACCTCACCTGCTCAGAGACGTGCAGAATCTGCAAGTAAATGTGAATGAGCGGGACAGAGAGCGGCAGAGACAGAGACAGACAGGGACAAGGTGGGGGAGGGAGAGACAGTGAGAAAGCGTGATGGGATGGGAATGAGGAATATGAAGAACAGAATAACGTCTGCCGGGTTTTCCTAGTGAAGTATAGAACAGACTTGTTCAACTCGCTTCAAACAGGCATGATCGAAATATATTGTAATGATTCAGGATCATTTACAGTTAATTTGCAGTGAATTGCAGCAATTTTAAGTTTATTTCATAAAAAAACATCAGCTTAAACGGAATAGACTATAGCAAAACAAGGACCATGTGTTGTGAACAGAGTATGGAATAAACAAAAGATAGCCGTATTGCGTAGGGACAACACTTTTTGTTTACCAAAACGCATAAATAAAAACATAATTGAATATGATAATTAGATGGCCAGTGAATTAAGAAGAATTCCAGTGTTTATTTCGTTGAAATCGAATCACGGATTACGTTGTTAGAACAATTTCAATAAAATGCATGAGTAAGCTTCGACGGGGAAAATAAACATTTTCAAGAATTTTATGTGAAATTAGTAAAGTGTGCCGTAATGGTAATTATTAGACGGTGTGTCTAAATTGCGGCAAATTTATGTAAGCGGTAAAAGACTTGTGGGATACCGGAAAACTTTATTTTTCACAATTTGCATGTTACGAAGCGACAATGGAGAACAAATAACATTGGAAAATACAATTACGTTATAGAAATGGGCGTTTTTCGGCGTAATGGGGCCGAAAACTCGCATTTTGGAAACTGAAGTGAGACATTGGACTCGGACAGCAATTTTTGAACATTGTGGAATAGCTAAAAAGTGAAAATTGCGGAAAATAAGAATTTTTCGTATTAAGGTGAAAATAACAAGAATGGTAGCGGCAGTTGTTTGTTTTGACTGAAATTCTATAAACTACAGACCCCAACAATGCAGGAAAAGCTTAGTTGTGAGCATGTAGCTGCAGGCAGAAACTGTGTCGGAACGAATCGCGTTAGATGTTTTCAAGTTTGGAAGTTTAAGACTATGTTTGACAAATTTTTAATTGCAAGTTAGCATAAATTCGGAACAGTTTTTGATATTTTGAAAGTGTGGAAGTACGCAAGTTTTGAAGTTTAGATTTTTGTGATAAAAGAGAAAATTCTCGTAAACTGTAGTTCGAGTATTAAAACTGAGTCGATTCGCCGCGGACGGAGCGCGACGTATATTACAGAATTGTCTGTGATTGGAAACCAGCGACGATGGGTGACATGTGGTGACGTGTATGGCGATGCAGTGTTCGCGTATGCTAGAAGAATTGGTTCGGGACCCAGGAACTGTGATATGGCGCCAGAACATCAAATAGACGACAGCAAAACAGGGAAATACACGCGGTTTTCGTCATAGAGATTTTTTTTGTCGAAACGTAATAAATTATCCAAGACCAAGATTGTCTTTTAGTAATAATCGGTAAATGAATGGCCATGCAAAAACATTCAAAACATTCAAAATTGCAGAAATTTTAATAATATTAAAAGTGTCATTCAGAATTTTTAAATAATATGCAGATTAGCATTTGATGTAATAAAACCCGTTGAATTAACGAAATAATTCAGATTTTTTTATTCAACTTGTTCAATTATTCAATTAGAAACAGTTTAATTTGAAAGAACGGGTAATCAATTGAGATTATTGAAGTATTAATTCAATTTTAAAAAGAAAGCACGTGCGAAACGAGAAAGGAACCCCAAAGAGAAATGGTTATTGTTGTCGTATATATTTGATGGTTAGTGTAGGTTTTATTTTGTCAATGTTATGTGTATGTAATTCAGGACCTATTTGTGTGTGTTATTTATATGTATTATGTGATGGGCTGGTTTGGACGCAGATCCAAATAAGTGGATTTGAAAGAAAATATTTTGTTTTTCAGTTAATAAATTAAATGCCGGAAGGCGAGACTGCCGACCGAGTCTTGCTCCCTCACACGATCGTGTTATTATTTCAGTAGTTAGGAACCTGGTTTCACAGCAAATTTGAGCCACAGTTTATGGTCTAATCCGTACGGAACCCGTACGGATCTGCCCGTACCCTAATCCGTACGGATTCAGCTTGGACTCACCTTGGAAACAAATTTCTGTAATTGCAAGTATTTTTTGAGAAAATTGGGCACAAATTTACGAGAGTAAACTAAATACGTTATGTGTGTGAGTCGCAATAGAAAGTTGGACAACTGTACGTTCACGTGAATAAATAAGTAAGCTAGCCGGTGCAAAAGGGGGACGTATGTCCTGGAACTTGCGCGCGCACATACACGCATGACATTGCGATAGGGAGGGACGGTTTACAATATTGCGGGAAGAGGGTCGCTTGCGGTGAGGAGAGAGTGAGTGGAGTGAGAACGCAGCGCCTCTTGACGAAAGGGCAAGCGAGTGGCTTTCAGAGTGGTTTGACGAACGCATCGTTTATCTCGCGGACCAGATGACACTTCCCAGTGAGGGGAAGTTGCGAATTGGGTGCAACTAACGCGTTTGTATCGTACGAAGCCCGGAACGCGAAAGGAGATTCGCGTTGCTCCCTTTGCCGTACGCTTCGGAGCCGATGGCTGTTAGGAGTCCAACCGCCCTGCACTCCCCTTCCGAAGCCAGCCCTTGTCGCAGAGTGACGTCCAACTCCCCCATGACCCATCGCAGCTCCTAAACGGAATTTCTGTATTCACGGGCGGTCTGCAAAGCCATTTGGTAGTTGAGCAGAATGCCAAAGAACGTTAGAAATGAAAAGTACAACTATTGCTGACTATTTCACTTGTGAAATTAAAACCAATAGTGTTTAACCACACGTACAAAATTCCCTAATCAGGGCGGTATATATCTCCAAGAGTTTATCGCTTTTTCTGTCCTATTTTTCCAACTGCTTCTCCCTACAGGCCAATCAAACTCTGTGGTCACGGGGTAAAAGTTCTTAAGTCAAAAATCTTAGTTTCGAGAAAACAAGGGTTAGATTTTTGAGCCACCGCTTGTTACTACACTAAACGCTATTTCTTAACGGTTTTTTCTCGTTAAGGAGGCAACATTTGAGCTCGGTCGTTTTACTCAAATAAAACATCAATACTTAACTTGTAGTTTCAGTACTTAACCCAATTTTGCCAAAAATTGACTTAAGAACTTTTACCCCGTTACCACAGAACTATGTCTCATCTATCTTAGAAGGCGGTATACATCGTTCGCTATGTCGATGTCCAATAATTCGCTTGTGTACTGTAACATATCTTCTCTGATTTTAACATAGCTTTCAGTTATTTGCAATATTTGGCACATTTTGGAGCTCTGTTGCACGTAATTTCAGTCGCGAAATAGTCCTATCAAATTCCATTCGCGCTTTGAAAATTCTGAGAGAAATCCCCTCGTCGCTTCGCGAGTCGAGGATTTACCGACAACTTTCCAAAGCACTCGTGATGTTACCTCTGATAATATTTTGAGCTAAAGGACTCGTTCGTGAGCTGAGGACAATAGACCGGGAGCCAGAAAGAAAATCGACGTATGATAAGCTCCAAGCTAGAACTTTTTGAGAAGTTAGCCAATGTTGAAATTTGCCTGCTGAATTTGACAGTTTTGAAACTGTATGGCGGCTACTTAGAGAGGGCGCAACGGTACGGCGTGGTCATACTCGGCAACGAAAAATAATTTTCTACCATAATACCACAAAAATCGCTTTGAGCTCGTAATCCAAGCGGGCATAAACAAAAGACACTTTCAATTCAGTATGGCGGACAGTTCGAGACCCCCCTTCGGTATGTCATACAACTCCTTCACACTTTGGCTATCTAACAAACAATATTCAATTAGAATTATCTGTGTACTCATTCCCAATGGCATAGATTTTTTTTCGACATATTTAAAAAATTGCGCAGGGCAACGCCGATACCTAGAAGCCGCCATACTTGCGTTTCCATGTTCCTCATCACACTGGCTAACTTCTCAAAAAGTTTTAGCTTTGAGCTTACCATACGTCGGTTTTCTTGCTGGAGATAAGGAAGGAGGCTGAAACGAAGTGACGGCGTGTGCGCAGGTTCCTCAACGAGAGCGTGGACGAGGAGCTGTCGCACCGCGTCAAGTACTTCCTGGCGGCGTTGTCGCAGTACCAGCACCCGCTGTACGCGCGCATGACCAACCACCTCAACGAGACGCTCCCCTTGCTGCAGCGCCTCGCCGGGCTCAACATCACGCAGTTCATGCTCGACGTGAGTGCGCTCTCGTTTTCCTTCGCACCGAAGGGAGCAAATCGTGGTTTATTTACCAAGGGCATTATAAGGGCTTTTTTGTTGTTGTTTTTTTTTTGTTTTTGGGGGGGAGGGGGCTCAAGAAAATGTGCGCAGATAAATCTCTTTCTCCACAGGTCATTTACAGTTTTTACTGATTTTTTTGACAATAAATAAATAAATAAATAAATAAATAAATAAATAAAGGGTTCTATCAATCGCCAAAAGTCCTCGGGCGTTTTGTCGCCCGTGATCATTAGAACCAGTTAAAGCCCGTGGTACATACAAGATTTTATATTTTAGCTAATTTTATTTATTCAGATTTACTAATTAACTAGATGTTTATTTGGCTAGGTTTGTCTTTTCATATTTCTCTCCCATAATTCACTCCGTAAGAGAACTTGTATCATCATTCAAGTGTTTTCATATTTCTCTCGGAAACACGGTCCTCTCGATCTAGATACGTTATGCAGCGTATATCAAACTCCATATCGAAGGCAATAACAAGCTATAACATATATCAGCAAAAATATTTCATTTTATACTATGCCATATTTCGGTTGTTTACGTTCCGCAAAGCAGGTCGGAAAGTGAGGCTTTGCGGTACGAGTGTTCCGTAATGAAATCTCATACCAACTTATGAACTTTGAAATTTTGTGCCAACTGTGAAATTTTCGGACTTGTTTTATAAATACGTAGTCAGCACCAACGTTGTACTTGATTGCAATAATAAGAAGGAAACTTAGATTCATTCATGAAAATGTAGATAACAGTACCATATGATGACAAAAAATAAAACAAGTTGATAAGTAAATCAGCATTACATCCTTATTAACCATATTAATGTTATTTGTATTTATTATGTAATGTTATTTGTAGGTATTAATTATTCATTTGTATCATTCGATTAATATATTATCATTTTCCAAAGCACTTCTTTATCTTTGAATTCCATTTAAAGAAGTTCAGAGCACTGCAATTATTTCAGCAGACATGACGATTCTAGGGGCTCAGGCGCCGCGTGCAATTCTTTATTGGCACTCGTACATCTTGAAATATTGCAACATGAAAGTAAGATAAAAGGAAGTAAATGCGATATAGTATGAAATAAAACATGTTACGACACAGGGACGGAAATGTTACATTAGAAATTCCAGCCTCGGCTTCTAACGTCGCCTCGGCTGGAAACATCTCACTCGTAATGTGACGATATCCATCCTTATGAGGGTAATTACGTACTATCCAATATCTTTGGTAATTATTAGTATTTCGTGATGGTGTATCTGGGTGTCTTTGTTACCACCGTTACCATCTGAATGATTCGATTAATATTATGTGACGTATGCTTACTACACTCGTCTTGACAGAATGAATTTTATTAAAATAATTTGCATAAAATCCAATAAGACAAACAGTAGGCACAATTTTCTTCATTTGTTTGTCTAACCAGTTTGACAAATTTCAATATGTGAGGTATGTATAAATTCTAGATGTTCTGCGTGTCATACGCTGCATAAAGTTTCTAAAAACTAATATGGCGGAGAGTAGGATCCATTTTATTGATTTTTTGTTCATAACTAAATATTACATTTTTAATTGCGTGATTTAAAAACGCGTTGTCTTCTTGTACGGCATTATTATAACTGAAAAAGTGGGTGAACTATTACATTCATTTTCTTGTCTTAACGGTAGATAACCGGCCCTCCCTGGTCAATTGACGAAATACTCATGCATTTAATACTGTTGTACTTCGTACTAGCCAGAAAAAATTTAAAACAACTTGATTGGTTGTTGTTTACGGGCGTGTCAACTGCTAAGGTCATTAAATCCGCAAGAATAGTGCAGGAGGCGATGATCGTCTCCCTGCTGGATGGCCAGATCTGGCGCCGACCTCCACGGCGGCTTGCAGTGTTTCCCCAACCGGGTATCTCCCACCAGCGGGGAAATACTCTAAGCTCCTGACCGGTCTCTCGACACGTGCGGTAGTGTAGGTCATGTAAGAGTAAGTGTTTGTAAGTGAGGGCTGACGATAGGACAATAAGAGGAAGGATAATCACGCGAGGTCCTTCGCCGTTTGTTAGAGCTCCGGCATTTGCCTAACGTTGATGGGAGAAAACACAAAAAGCTACCGATCGGAGCAACCGGCCGCTATAATTCTTCTCCAGACCGCTGCGGAATTCGATCTAGCTGACTTGTGTCAAAAATCCGTCGGGATCCCGAAAGCTAGGACCTCCCGGTAAGGAGGCACAACAGTGACATCGATTGATACCCTGGGTCACCTACGTCGTTTTACATAACTCGAAGGCAAACGCAGGCCGCTAAATAACAAAGACAAAACCAAAAAACTAGGAATGAAATTACAACCTGATTAATTTACGGATATTTCAAGATACATTTCAAGATAAATTTCAAGATATCTGCAGAAAGTACGCCAAACATTGTGTATAATTTTTTTTATTGTTTTTACTGAAATGATGCTTCAATTGACTCAAAATACAAATGTGATACAAAACAGTGCTGCAAATATTATTTGAACTTATTTTCTCCGTCGGTCAGTGCATGTATAAAATTGATGGTATTAAAGTGAGCTGTTGTTTCCTCAGCATTGCGCGAAGGTCGCCGACCCAGGGCCTTCCATTCGGAATGATTTTATTCCTCCACTCTGTTTGGTCGCTCCTGCTATCAGGCGGCATTTCGGTGAACTTCTTAGAGAAAGCCTGCAGTGCCTCGAAGTTAGGAACTCGGCCGCGTGAGAGCGTTGCAGTACAACACCCCGGAGAAATACCTCTTTAAGCTTTCTGCATCCTTATGCTCCTCCAGCGCTCGGGTGTTCCAGGACGACTTCCAGCACAACCTCTGGCAGCTTTTTTTTTTTTTTTTTTTTTTTTTTGCTTGTTTGCTTTTTTTTCTTATGATCGATCTTGGCGCCCGCGTTGAACGCCGTAACTACGATTACGAGAACTGAGCTATTTTTATTGTCCAGCAGAGGTAACGCGGCTAAGTCTCTATAACCTCTCAGTAGCCGATGTTCGTTACATTTACTCATTCAGAATCTCCTTAATTTTACATACAAACTTCAGTTAAATAAAAAGCCGTAAACAGTGGATGATGTTTGAAATTTGAATTAAGATAAATGAAATTTTTAACACAGGTTAACTTGGTGTAACAAGCTAAAGAGAATAGGAACAATTAAATATCTCAAAAAACACAAGGTGTAAGATCTTAATCCGCTCATTCGAATCAATTTCGCCGCTCATTGTCGTTTCTCTCGTGCGCACATTGAATTTTATTTGCAATATCTACATTCTTTGAAATTATTCTTGAAAGATTATCTTAAATGTTTAGGGCGAATTAAGAGATGAATCGGGTTTACATGTAGATGTATATTTTAACTTCAAAGAATATGGCGTGGGTCACTTTGGTTCCATTACTCCTTTTGGTGTTGAGCGAAATTTTTTGACGATTCAAAACCAATATTAAGGGGTACAGCTTTGCATTTGAACTTTTAAAACAATACAGTTTCGTAAAAACCCAATTGCCAGAATATGATTAAGGAACTAACTATTTAGCAATACAAAAGTACTGTCAGTGTACTTTTAGTACATTAAATCCTCTTCTGTGACTAATATTAAATCAGACCTCTCAACGTTCCATTTATACCTTCAAATGTTTGATTAATACAATGTTGTATTAAAAAAGAATTGGAATCACCTAAATTATACGGTCTCGAATTTGCTTGTAAATTTTTTTTTTTCGAGACGTAAATTTGCACTCTTATCAGGAAGGTCTATTGTGCTGTTGCGGAGATCGTTACGATAGGTGGCGATAGGCGAGAATGGATTCAGAATTTTTTTACCATAAAATCAGGATGTCTGAATAAATAGATGGATGTGTCACGCATCTTCAGATTAGAAGATATTGAGCTCAAAGTTGGTAAACATGTGAGATTAGTTGTGCCGTTCCAGGAATCAATATTGTATTCTGCTTTCATGCATACTTTGTACTCTACTTTTTTCTTTTCCTTTTTCTTTTAAGTCACATAAATTAATATACTTTAATTAATTACACGTTTTTCAGGTTTGATTTAAAAACAGGTTTTCCCTCAATCAAAACCTTTTTGTACAAGTGCAAATGCAAATTTTTACTTTCCCGTATACTATACGTGCGTATTGAAGTACATCAAAATACCGGTGGTATTTTGGATATAAAAATATTAGGAAATTTAAAAATTGAATTTACGTGATAAGGGACGATGATGGCAGGGTAAAGTATAAAGAACAGAGACATTAATATAAAAGGGCTTCGAGTCATGATATTAAAACGTGATTCGGACAAATAAATAAATTATTAAAATTTATTTATATTAATAATTGGTTCGATAGTAATGACCTTGTGAAAAAAAGAAAAACAGAAAATACTCAGTCAATTTGAAAATGACGAGAAGCTTAGCGGTAAGGGATCATAAAACAGTGTAATGATATAAACAAATGAACTGAAAAGGTGAAATAATGTTCTTTGGCTGGATAGAAGCGGGAGACGGGATTTGACTTGCGAGTTGGTTCATAGAGAGAGCTCCGGGATTTGATACGCGAAGGGTCGCGTAACGAACTTCGACGTTAGATAAGTAGGTCGGATTGGAAGTGAGTTGGCGGTATCAAGTGCATGATTTGGCAGCCAAATATGGAGGAGCAGAACGAATAGGAAGACTGGTGGTTCTGGATCTTCTCGGCGTTCAAGATGGCTGTATCCGTCGAAAAGGAAAGTAACAAATAGTAGAACATTAAATTCAAATCGGAAATCAATCGATCTCATTGAATGTACAAGACCAAGACTGTTATCAAAATTAATTAAATTAAGTTTTGGAGATTAAAGTAATTAAAAATTAGTATTGTAAAAATTAGGTGATGGCCATCAAGGAATATTAAATAATGTTAGTCAAGTTTTCTGTTTTAAAATAATTAAATTGCGCGTGACGTTTATGTCACTTCATGTATTGAAAAGATAATTGTCTTGTTATTTCAACTTGTTCATAAGTTGTAATAATCCCAAACCCACGTAAATGTATTCATGTATTTCTCCAGTCGTGATCTCGTATGAGCGGCATTTCCCCCACGAGTATAGAAAGTTAAATTACCCAGAGATTAACAGCATTAGCAATGGTGCCCAAATTATATATACATATATATATATATACATATACATATATATGTATATATAATATATATGTATATATATAATATATATGTATACATATATATATACATATATATATGTATATATAATATATATGTATATATATAATATATATATGTATATATAATATATATGTATATATAATATATATATATATGTATATATATATAATATATATATGTATATATATATAATATATATATATATTATATATATACATAAATTTGATAAATGATATCCAATTGAGCTAGCCACCCATTGATATCATTAAAATATTAGAGAGTAACAAAAAATCTAAATATATAAATATTAAATATTAAATAAAAGAAATAGATTCGTTCGGGGTGTGGTTTATTTCAGAATAGTATACTGTACGCATATACTATACGTACGTACGTATAGTATAGGGAAAGTTATGTAATACTGAGCGAGAAAACGGCGGATTTTCGGCAGACAAACTCTTATTACACGGCCCTGGTAACGAAAAAGTGGATAAATCCAGTTGCTAAATTAAGGGGGAAAATCTCTTAACACGTGGTGCAGCTAGAATCACTGTTTTGTGTTTTCTTGATACCGAAAAGCCAATTGAGAGCAAAACGTCTGCCCGTCTGTGAACAATGCTAGCGACTAAACCGCTCAGCCGATTTTCTCCAAAATTGATACTCCCCCATCGATCTGGTCTCGCGGCCTCTTGATTTTGAAACCGATATTTTAATTTTGGAGAGTACTTTACATGAAGCCTCTGGGAGATTTTCAAAATTTTCAAAAAACTGGCGCCAACAATTTTGACTAAATTTTGTTGTTGGATAGTCTGAAGGTCATTTAAGAGAATGGGGTAGGTCTCATGTTGGTTGAAAACTGATTTTTCGAAAATTGAAAAAATTCAATATTTTTTCGGCGTCTTCCTGCAACTACAATTATGAAGATTCAAATTTTTTCCTTAATGAAATGTGTACATAAAAAATAGGTGTTTAAATAAGATCATGTTCAATTTTTCAAAAACATTAGTATTTTTTGCGAACATTTGTGTCAAACATAGACAATTTTTTTTCTTCCCCTTAAACCATTTTTTCTTAAAAACCGCACAACGTTTCTTGATTAAATTGGGACTTGAGATAGCATAAAAAAGCTTAAGTGAATGGTGCGTGTTTCATGTTCGTTAAAATGCCTGATTTTGCAACAATTTTTAAAAATTAAAAACTTTCTACTACTACAATTGTGCAGTTACAATTGTTTTTCTTAATGAAATATGCTCATTAAAAACAGATCTTCAGATAAGGTCATGTTGAATTTTTTGAAAATATGAGTAGTTTTTCTATAATTTCCTGACAAACATAATAGGCCGCTGCAATTTTACTACGCTTCAGACAGCTGGATGGGTCGTAAATTGGAATTTGCAATATTTTTATATTATTTCTTTGTTCGTTTCTTACATTGGACCTTTTGCTATTCATTTTCAATAAATTATTTATTTTAAAATATTTGAAATAAAAATTAATACCCCTCAGAATAGCGACAATGCAGGGAATGCAACAATGGACTGTCGGTGCTGCCGACAGGTGCTGCCGACGTGCGAGGAGCTGTTCCTGGGGTGCGACTGGCGCGGGCGCGACGTCAACTGCTGCGAGGAGTTCCAGCTGCAGCGCTACGAGGGCGGCTTCTGCTACGCCTTCAACTCCCTCACCTCCGAGCGCCGCAAGCACTGGCAAGCACGCTTCCCGCCCCCCTCCACACACACACACAAATACACTCATTGAAACACAAAGGTCTCGTACATGTGTTAAACAAGATAAATTAAAGCAAAATGACAATTCTTTTACCGGTAAAGGTGGCTCAATGCATCAACTGATGTCACTGAAGTGCCTCTGACCGGAAGGTTCTAGGACTCGAGTCCCGACGGTAGCAGGATTGTCGACACCAGCGAGCGAGGTGGAGTTCAGCCGCCGTCTGGGAGAGTATTCTAGTATTCTAGCAGGCAGTTGCTCTCATCGGTGGCTTTTCGTGGTTTCTCCGATGAAAGCCCGGAGCAGTACCCTAACAAACGGCTTACGGACCGTGCGCAACATTTCCTTCCTCTTCCTTGTACTATCCTCACCCCTTACTTACATACATTTACTCTTTCCTGCACTACATTACCACACATGTTGGAAGACCAGTCGGGAGTTTAGACCTTGTTCTGGTTGAGGCGGTGCAACGCTGGTGGGAGACACCTGGTTGGGGAAACCCCCCAAGCCGACGGGGAGGTCGGCGACGAATTTCTCCATTCATCAAGGGAAGATAACCGCCACATACCGCGATAAAAGATTATGCACTGCACTTACGGGACTAATGACTTTAGCAGTTATGCCCGGAATAGAATATAATATTTATTTCGCTACTTAGGAATACAGGGAATACTTCCGGTGGTAGCGTTTTCTAAGCAATTACTCAACACAAAACAAACATCAAACAACTAAACAAATACACAAAACAAACATCAAACAACATTAAAATATTCACATATTACTAATACAATTGTACAAAATTAATGTATTAACCCTATAATGCTAAAGCTGAATCACAAATCAATTAATTATATTTGAAAACAAAATAATGACCAACCACAATTCATTCATTAGCAGTTATAGAACGTTCACGAGATTCAAGTTAGTCATTCTAGCTTGTATTCTATTTCTTCCAAACTTGAAGATTAATGAATCGCTTTTATGATTATCAAAATATAATTCACAAATAAAGGAGTTGGACACAGTATTATAATAAATCCACGTTTCACACATTCAAAACAAATATCTTATAATTTCCTCCCAAATCAAACAATATGATCCAAACACTACAAACGTGTTGTTTGAGCTACAGTACTTGTAAATAAAGCAACATAAATGTATAACATATATTCAAACTATGAAATGTCTGGATTAACACAAACGTTCTTTCCTCTGACTTTACAAAATTACAGAAATGAGAGTTATCATTATGTCGACCCAACACCGTCAAATAAATTCTCGATTGGTTGATGTTTTAACATATTTGAAACATGACTCGATAAAACTTAGGGAATTGTCTTCAAATAATTTGTTGTATTGTAGAAGTTAAGATTATTTTGTGCTTCGTCGAGCAGGTGTTTTATCGCCGACTGCGAAAGACGTGGCCTGAACGCCCTTGACGTACACCAAAAAAAAAACCATGTTGTAGGTTTTTGTGGATAGGTGAAAGACGTAATGTCAGGTATTGAATGTCAGTGAATTGAATAATTTTAAAGTTCTTGTCGAACTATTTTTCCCACTTGCGTAAAGACACATTCCTTGCATTAGTAAGGAGAGTAACATAGCACTTAATTCTAAGTAAGTCTTCTTGTGTCATGTCATTGAGGTTCACGATGGACTCGGAACATCTCTATTCAAGAAGTGCGGTGTTTCATTACAGCACAAAGTTGCCTTGGCTTACAACTGTTCTACTTCAGACAACAGCAACCGCTTCACCAGGAAGAAATTACTCCGGCAGTCTTTGTTTCGAATGTAGTAATACATTTATGTTTTGTAGCAATTTTTAACGCGATGACATTTAGCAGATATATTGTGTCCGTATGTTAAAGATTTTTTAAAAAATTTACTTGAGTGAATCGATCCCATTTTATACATATAAATTAAGCCTAAGATCTCAAAAATATAGCCAAATGAATTTTTGTTTGCTTCCGCAATAAAAACACAAAACTTCCGGCATTTCTTATGAGGTATAAGTTATCCATATATCGATCTTTTAAAAACCGTACCGAATTTCGATTCTTCCGAGAAATTTTCACGTTTTCGGTGTCTTCCATTATTTATTTTAATGCACGCTGGCTTTTCACGTCGTATCACGTGCTTAGCTGGAGTAAAGCTCATGGCCTCTTCTGGTAAATCCACGAATGAAAATGCAGTCTTAAGTTTAATACTGAAAATTCAAAGATACAAATCGATCTATAATTTAAATACACATGCACAAATTTGTACAGACAAATTGTTAGAATTTATAGCCGTGGCCGACAATTGCGTCGTATTCCTTCTATAACCCTAACGGTCACGAGATCGACTCAGAGAGAAAGCATTTGCGATCTACACGAAACACACGAACCACGCGCCACAGTGGGAGGAGGCCCCAGAAAGAGTTGTGGTGAAACCAATGAAAGCAAACAGCACCCTCCTTTATATTGAGCAAACAAATCCCCTCCTTTATGGGGCTTCATTCATTTCGTTGTCCGTTTAGTTGCCAACGTGGAAAATAATCTCCACACGATTATCAAAAATATTTTGTAAAGCTCAAAATTTCTCACGTATTCTCATGTACATTAATGTTTATGTATTCAAGTTACACATACTCATAATCGTGTAATATTCTCACGTATGTTTATAAGTCTCTCATAAACCCACGTGATATTTTGTTAGCTACAAAATGGAAATTCCAAAGTTTTTTATGGAGTTTTCCGTTCACAATAATGAAATTTAATTTCAATGAGTAAAGTTTTATTACGTGTGTTCGCGGCCTAATGTCGGATAGCTATAGCGGGGCCGCGTACAATAAAAAGCTGACGAAATTAGCATTCCGATTCCGTCAATTCAAAAATGTCCAAAAGTGTGCAAAAGGAGGAGATGTTTACTTGACCAATACTTAGAAATATCTTCAGTACTTTGACACACAATGAGTACAACTTTCTGGACATTATAGAAGAAGAGAAATAGTGAAAAATTGCTGGGCACAAACGAATCGTTTCTCAATAAAATGAGATAAGAAGCATTTGTTCATCTAATTTACGAGAAAATGGAGGTGATTTTTTACCTGAAACAATTCATATAATGGGCTAATAAGTTTCAATAGAGACGAGATTTAGATGTTTCGTCCAAGAAAATCGGGAAAATAGTTGTACCAAGAGACAGAACAGAATTAGGGTCATTGCATCGGAAAAAAGGGATCACTTCAACGACAGTCATTTCATGCGTGAATGCGAGTTGTAGCTACATTCCTCCCAAGTTTATTGATGCTTATTTATATTATTAATTTTTTATGTTTTCCCAAGCAAATTCACTCTCTCGAAAGCGAATAAACCCGAAACATTATTGATTCACATGCACTTCCGGGAAATCATGGAATATGGTTTTAGAAGATATACATCTCTTTTTTAGTCTTCGTGCACATGCACTTTATTCGAATGAAAGATTTTTTGTCGTGAAATGAAAGGATAGTTTTGAATATCATTCACATCTCTCAATGCTGTTAGCAGTAATTTCACTGAGAACTCGGAAAAAGAGAGTTTGTGAAACGGCAAGAGAAGGATCTTCACCTGAAGCAAACTATTTACATCAGATTGAAAGCCACTCGCAACACATTACTTCCTCACGAACCATTAGTTTGTTCCCCACTTGCACTCATATTATCGTTTTGCTTTCTCTCGACACATTTCTCCAGACTTCATTGCAAAGTTATTCCCCTTGATTGAATTCATAACTCTTACTGATTAAGTTTTACTTTCTTTTATATATACGTACGGACTAATATATGTAGTTCAGATAAAGGTATGTAATGCTACAGAAAACAGATTTCGCGACTTCAAGGGAAATACACCTTTTGGGATCTGTTGATACCAAATTGTTGTTTTTTCAAAATTCCGTCCGTCCGTTCGTTCGTGGTGTGTGAACAACGCTAACGCTTATATTATTTTTAGGATTATTACCCAAAATTTCCGGACTGGTTCAAAACACTGCGAGTTTGAAACCATAACTGGAGTTTAGAAGTACTTTACATGAAGACACTGCGACAATTTCAAATTTTTCTCAAAAGTGGCTCCAAATTTTTCTCCAAATTTCTTGCAAGAATAGAGTAAAATACATTTGAAACTATAGAGTAAAACTAGGAGAACCAAACAGACGTTGTTCTGCCCTTCATCTCCCTCTGTCCCCTTCCATCTCCGTTTCTCACTCTCTCTCCCTTCCTCCCTCACCCTGTCCCTGTATATCTGTCTCTGTGTCTCTCTGTCTCAGCCGCTCTCTGTCCCTCTCATTCACATTTACTTGCAGATTCTGCCCAACTCTGAACTGGTGAGGTAATATCGGGAAGCGCCGGGCCAGCAAAAATGTAATATAATGTTCAAGAAGAGGTCATCTGAAAAGCAAAGCAATGGAATCCAGAAAAAATGAACTTGAACTGACTTTCCAACTAACAAAAGATACATACAACAAACAATCGCTCTCACGGGGGTGAAAATTACAAATTAAAAGACAGTAATTAAGCCAGAAGTACTGTATGCAGCTGAAACATTAAACATGAATTTCAAAGGCCAAATGGAGAAATTTGAGCTAAAAGAGAGAGAAATTTTAACGAAAATTATAGGACCAAATTTTCAAGATAACAGGATAGAATACAAAAAGAATGAAACTTTCTATAAAAAAACTGAAAAACTTTCAGATACCATGTGAACAAGGAGAATATATTTTTATAGTCACCTTCTCCAAATGAACTCTAACAGAATAACGAAAATAATTCGTAATTGGTTTAAAGAAACTGATAAAGGCCTACTAGAATTGAAGATTTCAGAAAATTCACTAATCAATCGAAAAGCTAAATTCATTACTAAAGATGAAAACATAAGGTTCCAAGAAAAATTTACACAAAAATCCAAAACCATCATCTCGGAAGAAGAGAGGGGTAGAAGATCTGAAAGAATGAAGAAGCACTGGGCACTAAGTAAAGAACACACAAAGAAATGATTGATTCAACGTATCCCAAACTGGGTGGAACGAAAGAAGAAAGTAGTAGTAATAATAATAATAATAATAATAAAGAGCAAGAAATCCGCACCATGAGCCGAAAAACCAGAAAACTGCTAACAATGCATCATGTCGCCCACCCTCGAGCTGATGTACATAGACTTTATGTATCACGTAAGGAAGGAAGAAGAGGTCGCAGAGAAATTGAAGCCTCATGGCACAATGCAATAATTGGAATGGGAAAGTATGTAGCCAGTCATAAAGATGACTCTCTAATGAGGCAGGTCATGAAATCTGATCGAAGAATGGGAAACAGAGGCATTATTAGTGTAGCAAAAAGCATTGCAAAGAAAACTATGCAAGATACGTCAAATAACACAGACACTGAACTTCTGGTACTACTAAACATGAAACGTGAGACACAAAAAATGTTAAAGAAGTCGTGGAGAGACAAACCCCTCCATGGACAATATCTAAAAAGAATGGACAAGGTGCAGATCAATAAAGATCAATCATTTATGTGGCTTAAAAGGGGAAGAATGAAGCCACAATCGGCAGCACTTTTAACAGCTGCTCAAGATCAGGCGTTGAGAACACTACATTATGATAAGCGGTTCTCAAAATTTCCCAAGATGATAAATGCCGCATTTGTCAAGAACACGTAGAAACCATTGATCATATTGTTTCAGCTTGTCCAATTCTAGCAAAGACCGAATACTTAAAAAGACACGACAGGGTGTGTAGCTACCTCCACTGACAGATCTGTACCGCCCTCGAAGTTCCAAACACATGCCTCAAGTGGTACGAACACTCACCAAAACCGGTGACATCGGTTGGATTGTGTACAATATTGTACGACCAACAAATTCAAACGGATCGCACGATAGCAGCAAACAAACCGGATATTGTTATTCGGGATTTTGAGAAAAAATCGTGTCTCCTTGTGGATGTTGCTGTGACTCGCGATCAAAATGTCGTTACCAAGGAGGCAGAGAAACGTCTTAAATACAACAGTTTGGAAATCGAGATCAGCCGAATGTGGGGCGTAAAAGCACAGGTCGTCCCGATAGTTATCGGAGCTCTGGGATTTGTTCCGCAAAATTTGTGTAAGAACTTGGCTAAACTTCCAGGTCATTCAAAGGACTGGGAAGTGCAAGAAATTGCTTTATTTGGCACAGCTCACATTTTGCGCAAAGTATTGTAGAGGCACCGACAGTCCCTAGATCTGCTCCTTAGGTAGCTGGTTGCAACCTGGAGTAGATTTTATACTCAGCCGATTCATAACATCTGTAGTCGTGATATGGAGCAATAATAATAATAATAATAATAATAATTATTATTATTATTATTATTATTATTATTATAATAGTAGTAGTAGTAGTCTCCCTAACCCTGATCATGCACAAAGTTACCGGATTCGCCTGCAGTAGCAGAGTCTTCTGGAATAGAAAGTTGCTCGGGCGACCCAACGCTACATTGATGATCGTCTTCGCTTTGCGATACTTCGCGCTCGGGCCAACACGTTTTCCCCATGAGCCGGACGGTTTGGTGAACTATATGCTTATTAAACGTAACACTTCCCTTTTGCGTTCCCCTTGCGCGATCAACCGACGACCAATCGGCCGATCTCCAATGAAGGGAAACTTATCGGGTGGAACTCGCCCATCTACTGGCCGACGGCAGCAAGACCTTCACGTTCTCAACAGGTTTTGTTTGATCGGTAGTGGTCAAATGCTACTATTATCGAACACGACTTCGTTAGCCATTTTATAGAAGAAATACTACAAAAGACAACGATGTAATGCGATGTGATATAATAAGAGCGTGATTACGAACACTCTCTAGTCGGCCAGTAGAATCATGAGTAAAAACTCATGATTCTGAACACACGTACATTTCACATTTGCGATTTTATTTTCAGGCATTTACCCCACAAACGTCTATACTTTCGTGACATTAGGATCAACTATGAGATAATGCAATAATAATAATGATAAAACTAAGCATTGCCAGATAAACCAATACGTTGCGGTCAGTAAGAGAACAGAGAAAAACGTGAAAATTATTTGATTTTATGATAAATTCGACATTATATATATATATATATATATATATATGTAGTGATTTATTGTAACAAGGGCATAATTCACGATAGAATACCACGATTTGTGTATCGTTATGCTACAAACGTGCATTTTTCTTTCCACTGTCTGCAGTAACACAAATTCTCGAATACGTAATGTACCTAGAATCCACATTTTGAGAATCTGTTACCAAAAAGGTTTCTTCGCTTCACGCTATCTACATATTTAAGTTATAAAGAGAAAGTATTGTAATTCTGTGGCGGACAAAAGCGTTAAATGTTATTCATGTATATAGCAAATTACTTCCTCTAACACATTGTGTTGGAAGAATCCACATTGACACTGGTATAGTGGACGATCAACCGTCCTTCTGACAGTGTCTGTCCCTCTGTACAGGGTGAGTCA
The DNA here is from genome assembly GCA_031308135.1 of Acheta domesticus. Taxonomy (NCBI): domain Eukaryota; kingdom Metazoa; phylum Arthropoda; class Insecta; order Orthoptera; family Gryllidae; genus Acheta; species Acheta domesticus. Next base: position 177,711,861 of record JAHLJT010009436.1, on the reverse strand, counting down.
CGTAACTTTAGCACCTCCTGTAACTTTTGAACGGTTGAAGATATTGCAATGCAGTTTTCACGGAAGTGAATGAGGGAATGGGGCTAATTGATGTGTGTATTGATTTCTCTTTTATCACTTGTATTTTACGAGATATTTGAGGTAACTTTGTTTTTTCAAATGGGACTATACATATTTTTTCCGTCCACCATGACAAGCGTAAAAAGACAAATCCAAAGATATAAATATTGTCATATGTTAGATAAGCATTTTTTTGAGTAATTGTGCTTTTTTGTGACTAGTGTTTAACGGATATTTTCATTGTAACTGTCAGCTCCACAAGGTCACGCAGCGCTCCCCCAGCAAACGCGGGGTCGGAACAGGGAAGGGATTTTAGTATTTGAGGATACGAAAAATATTCACAAAACTGTTGCATTTTTTCCTGAACTCTCCTTTCCATCCTGATCCATTTTCAGATATTTTGTGTTTCTTAGGGATTGAAAAAAAGGATTTGTCTTAAGTAGTATTTATTGAAATAAGATTATTTCTATTCCTAAGTTATTATTATATTCTTATTAACATTGAAATTGTTTGCTCAAAATACGCAATATTTTTGTAGTTTTAATTATTTATTCTTATTGTGCTTTGTTTCAAGATCCCATTAATACGTATCTTATGAAACCCCATTAAATGGAGTTGAAGTTATAAACAATTTTAATACGATACAAACTAATGACAAATCCTTATTTTTCATCCTTTAATTCTTTCAATCAAAGAAAGTCGAAAATCTGAAAATGCGGAAGGATGGAAAGCACAGTTCAGGAAAAAACTGCAATGGTTTTGTGAATATTTGGAATATGTTTCGTATCTTCAAATCTCCCTTCCCTTGCTCGGGCGCGCGTTGCTGGTGGAGCGCTGGGTGACCTTGTGTGGTAGACTATTCAAAATGTCCGTTAAACCCCAGTCGCAAAAATCAAAATTAATAAAAAAAATGCTTATCTAACATATGACAATATGTACATCATTGGATTTGTCTTTTTACGCTCGTCATGGTGGACTGAAAAAATATGTATAGTTCCATTTGAAAAAACAAAGTTACCTAAAAAATCTCGTAAAATACAAGTGATAAAATAGAAATAAATGCACGTATCTATTAGCCCCTTCCCCTCATGCACTTCCGTGAAAACTGCATTGCAATAACTTCAACCGTTCAAAAGTTACAGGAGGTGCTAAAGTTACGTGACTCACCCTGTATATCACTGCATGTCTGTCTGTCCCTCCGACTGCCTGTCTGCTGGTCCCTCCGTCTGTCTATCTATCCCTCCGATTATCTGTCTGTTCTTAAAAACAACTCCATGTTTTTCAATAAAAATGTGCTTACCAAACCACATTTCGCCCTTTTATAATATGCTTAATTTAATATTTCAATTCTACTATTAGATATAAGGAAAATTGAGAAAATTTAAAAATTTGATCTTAAGGCGCCAATAGATGGTAGCTGAGAAGACGGTGAGGCAAAGCCGAAAAGATAGCCCAAATTGAAGAATAAAAAAACTATAACCAGAAAGTCTGTGTCATTTATAGAAATAATAGATTTTTTATAGACAGAGCAAAGCATGCATGTAATTATGGCTCTGGTTTCATTTCCAGTTACTCCCTCTCTGTATTTTTGAAAATTGCGTAAAATTAACATTGCACAACTACTAATATCCGCGCACGTTTTTTGAGCCCGCATTTCGCTAGACATGAGATATTAAAACTGCTCCAATTTTTTTCTTTAAATATTTCCTCAAAAACATTGTTTAGTCTGAGCTAGATTTTCGGTTTTCATTTTTTTCTCATTTTCTTAATTTTTCGGTCCTCAAATTGTAGAATTGAAATGCGACTTTAAAAATATGAAAGGTAAAAAAATATAGGCAATATTTTTAATATTACCTATCTTTCATAAGGAATGAGGGGAAACTAGTAATATTTTCAAAAAATATAAGTGACATTAACTAAAGAACTATTTGTGGAGAAGAAATTTTATTTGAAGAGAAAATCCTCAATCTAGAACATTTGGGTCTATGCCACATTTGTGTTTGTATTATGCTCTATTAATACACATACAAATGTGGCATATTAATACTCTATTAAATATAAAGAGAAAATGTGAAGCCTTTCTTGAGAAAATTTTGGATATGCCCCACGGAGATGTAAAGAACCTCTAAAATTTAAAGTATTCGTTTCAAATTTGCAGAACCTTGAGTCAGTTCAGAAACAATAAGGAATATTAATTTTGGGAAAGTGTCTAAGAATAGTTCAGACACTAGTGTTGTGGTGCGTGGGTGTGTGTGTGTGTGCGCAGCCCGCGCGGGTTCGGGGCGCTGGCGAACGGGCTGGCGGGGCCGCCGCACCCCTCCGACCCCGCGTGCGCCCTCAAGCGCAACGCGGCCGACGGCGTCACCTCGGGGCTCGAGGTCTTCTTCAGGGCGTCGTCGCCGCAAAACAGGCTGCTGCTGGGGCAGCGCGACGAGCAGGGCGTCCGGGTGAGACACAGCCCACCCCCAAGCGCCTCCAAGCCACCAACCAAGCCACCAACCAAGTCTCCCCCAAGCGCCCACCAAGCGCCCACCAAGCGCCCACCAAGCCCCCATCAAGCCCCCACCAAGCCCCCACCAAGCCCCCACCAAGCTCCCACCAAGCCCCCACCAAGCCCCCACCAAGCCCCCACCAAGACCCCACCAAGACCCCACCAAGACCCAAAAGCCCCCCCCAGACGGTGCAGGGCTCCTGTTGGTTAAAAACCCTGATTTTTTAAAATTTGAAACAATTCAAAATTTTTCGGCGTCTTCCTACAAGTACAATTATGAAGACAATTTTTTTGTTAATGAAATGTGTTCTTCAAAAACAGATTTTCAAATAAGGTCAAGTTGAATTTTACGAAAATGTGTTTTTTAGTAATTTGGCGACAAAAATAGTCGACCGCTTCCAATTAACTGCGCTTCCTGAATGTAAAATGAATAGTGTTTCTAAACACTTGGATCCATCATAAGTTAAAATTTGTGTATTATTTCATATTTCTTTGTTTGTTTCTTCTTCGAGATTTTGTTATAAGTTTTAAAATTAATCTTTTAGAAATTATTTGAAACATTTTAAATTACGTCTTTTAATTGAGTTAAATGTGAAAAGGAATCAATGATTTCGCTTTGCTTAATAAGAAGTGGGAATAAAATGTAATGCATATAAAAAAGAATTTTAATGTATATAAAAAAATACTTAATTATTATATTTTTTCTATCTACTTTCATTTTCTTGCCTGCGGTATCAACAATGTTAATTGGCACAATGTGTATCCCATACGAATTAGCAGTCATTGTTGCTTGTAACTCACTGTTGTAACACTGCACTGATAACAGAAGGCCATAACGGCCACTGCCTTTTCTTTCGCATTAATATAAACTAATTATTATAAACTAAATTTTAATTAATATTAACTAACTTTTATTTACGGCTAAAATACATATCATGCGTCGTTGGTGTTCGCGTTATTTTGCATAATTTGCGTAAATTTGCGTACTTTTCGCGCAATTTTGCTTCAAAACGCGGGCGATAGGGTACACCACTTGTTTTCCGCGTGTCGGCAGGTGGCGATCCACCACCCGCTGCAGTTCCCGGAGGCGAGCCACGACACGTTCGTGCCTGCGCGCGCGGCGGGGGCAGCGGCGCAGGTGCTGCTGCTGCGCGTGTCGCCGTCGGCCACGGTGAGCGGCGCCGCCGTGCGCGCCCTGCCGCTGCGCGCGCGCCGCTGCTACTTCGCCGACGAGCGCCGCCTGCGCCTCTTCCACGTCTACGGCCTGCACGCCTGCCTCATCGAGTGCCGCATGCGCTTCGTGGCGCGCCGCTGCCGCTGCCACCCCTACTTCTTCGACGTCACCGACGGTGCGTGCTCCCCGCTCGCAATAATCTGCCCCCTTAAGACGCAATAATGCTCTTCGTCGCGCGCCGCTGCCGCTGCCACCCCTACTTCTTCGACTTCACCGACGGTGCGTGCTCCCCACTCGCAATAATCTGCCCCCTTAAGACGCAATAATGCGCTTCGTCGCGCGCCGCTGCCGCTGCCACCCCTACTTCTTCGACGTCACCGACGGTGCGTGCCTCCCTCCCCGTGCGCTTACCGACTTGGGTGGGGTCGTCGCGAGACTGGGACCGGGAGAGATGGTGGCTGATGACTGACCGGTGAGACAATGGTCCATCAACCTGATGTCCCTGCAGTCCCTCTGACAGGGAGGTCCTAGGTTCGAGTCCCGACGGCGGCAGTATTTTCGACACTAGCTTGTCACCTAGGTCGAATTCAGTGGCTGTCTAGCGGAGAATTCTAGCGGACGGCTGCTCTCGGTAGTTTTCCGTGGTAGATCGGTAGTTTTCCGTGGTTTCTCCCATCAACACCAGGCGAATGCTGAAGCAGTACCCTAACAAACGGGCCACGGACCGCGCACGATCTTTTCTTCCTCTTCCTTGTCTTATCCTCACACACACTTACACTAACATGCACTACACTACCACACATGGCGGGAGACCGGTCGGGAGCTTGTCACGGCTGGGGCGGTGCCCCGCTGGTGGGACATACCTGGTTGGGGGAAAACCCCGCTTGTCGACGGTAGGTTGCCGGCGGATCTCGCCATCCAGCAGGGAAATATCACCGCCACCTCCCGATGAAAGAACACGCACTACACTTACGGGACTAATAACTTCTGTCGTTGACGCGCCCGGGAACACGAACAATCAATCAAGTGAGACGGGAATGAGAGGAAGGTGCCGTGGCATGGCCGCAGTCATACACAGATCTGGCTTAACATGGATTACCTGGTGACTGGAGAGGGCCCACTCTTGAGCCATATGCCATCCACACGCAGTGCATTCTAATTCTAATAGTTATCATGTTTGCCACAGACAAACCGGATAAAGGTATCCGGGGTATGAAGAAAAAATCGTGTCTACTAGTAGACGTTGCTCTGCCATGCGATCAAAACGTCGTAAGCAAGGTGGCAGAGAAACGTCTTAAATGCAGAAGTTTGAAAATCGAGATCAGCGGAATGTGTGGGGCGCAAAAGCACAGGTCATACCGATAATCATCGAAGCTCTGGGATTTGTTCCGCAAAACATGTGTAAGAACTTGGCTAAACTCGCAGGTGATGCAAAAGACTGGGAAGTGCAAGAAATTGCTTTATTTGGAACAGCCCATATTTTTCGCAAAGTATTGTAGAGGCAGTTTCTAGATTTGCTCCTTTGGTAGTTGTTGCCACCTGGAGTAGATTGTGTTTTCAGCCGACTCATAACATCTTTAGTCGTGATGTAGTGGAATAATAATAAATAAATAAATAAATCTATCACCCGTGTCGAAGCAAGGTGACGCACAGCCAGAGCTGAAATGACCGATCGAACGAGAGAGGAGAGCCTGCGTCCCAAGGGTGGTGCCTTACACGAGGGCGGCCGGCGACCCAGAATACACAGGGCTGTATCAGCGGTTTCAGCAACCCGCGGCCCCCGCACGAAACTAGGTCGCAGCTCGCCGGATCTCAGTGGCTAAGGGAATCAATTCATGACTACAGAATTCTAGACGCCGGCTGTTCTGATCGGTAGTTTTCAGGGGTTCTCCGACCACAACCAGGGCGTGTGCTGCAGAACAGTACCCTAACAAACGGGTCACAGACCGCACGCAATCTTTCCTTTCTCTTCCTTGTCGTACCTCACCCCTTAGAGACATTTACACTTACATGCATTGCACTACCACACATATCTTGAAACCGGTGGGGAACTTAAAGCTTGTCCTAGCTGAAGTACTGCCCCATTTGTCGGCGAGAACATGCATAAAAAAGCACGTAAGCTAACGTGCAGATGGGAGCCGGATCTCACCATCTGGCAGGGGAAGGTCGCCGCCACCTCTCGTGATAAAAACATATACTACACTTACGGCACTAAAGACCTTGGCATTTCACGTGCCCGATATCATTAATCAATCAAATGTCGGGTGTTGTTTGGTGCCGTTGGCACTCGCGTGGGGATTCCCAATATCTCCACGCTTTTTTTCTAATATTCCAAACAATTATTGCATTTTGTAATTTATTATTTGTAATATTCAATTTCATTTAATAACTTTTTTAAACTTTTAAAATTTAAAATTTATAAATCAGTTTTAAATCTTACGCAATAATCTAAGTCGGGATCATATATTACCTTGCTTATGATAACTTCTCCAATGTAAGTTATTTTTATATATGAACGAAAAAAGTAAACAGTACTATTAATTTTTTTCAAGTGTTGTTGTCACAAATCTCTGTTAATACTTAAGCGTCACAAATAATTCAATTTTATGCAATATCTGGGCGCACGTGGGGATTGCAGGAATTCTCCGTCCCAAAGAATGCGTTATCTTTTAAGCTCATTAATACACACAACAAGTTTTCTTTTCTTGGAGGGAAAGTAAACAATTTATTGAAAGGTACTGTAAATTCTTGAAGAGCAGGACAATTCTATTTTATTTGCCAGTTATCACAATTGGTGTGGGGAAGCTTATAGTTATTCACGCAACTACTTAAGGGGTAAGGTGTCCCTTCAAATATCTCCTGAATCCTTGTAGAAACTGACGTGCGTTTTTTTCTAAAACATATGGCGGATACATAAAATGATGTACAATATTTTACTATGTATAGATATTCATTTAAGTGATAACCACACACATTCGATTTTTAAAGAGAAACCTACAGATTTCTTTGGCTTATGATAACGAGCGTGAAGAGATGAGCTCATACATATGCATAATTTCCTATAGCTATTTTGTTACATAACAATATTGTTGAGAAATGCAGTTTTTGTACGCTGCCACTAGCACAAAGAAACGCAACCAGAAGTCATTTCGCGCTGTGGCGTTGGCTCTGCGGGGTGGGAAAGATTGCAGAGCCAATGCGAAAGCTTGGAGTGAAAATGAGCTTCAAATGCGCTTTTTCAAACACGTTCAAACGACATTTTCTTAAAAACGGCTCCACATTTTCCAATATAAATACGCTTATAGGACCCAAGTTTTACCTTTTTGTAATATTCTTAAACCCATGTTTCAAGTCTACGGACACAAATCCGAAAAATTAAAGAAATCTGAAAAGATGTGTTGTAGCCGCGCCAATAGATGGCAGTTGAGAAGAGGGTGGAACAAAACAAAAAATACGACAGATTGAAGGGATGAGGAAAGTAAGGGATACGAGAAAGTCTATGCCATTCCGTAGCTCCTGTATATTTGTTTCTATATTGGCTTCTAGCAAAGCAAACTAATTTTTCTGGTAGTGAGAAAATAAAATTTGGGTTCATAGTTCTGAATGAAAGCAATTATGGATTAACAAATTAGGATAATAAAAAATTAACTTTACTTGGACTTACTGATGAATTAGAAACAATTTTCTTCTTGATTTATTGAAGTACTAGTGGAGCCCGGCAGAATGCTATTCGGGGCGGAGATCAATCCAACTAAACAGAGATAATTAAAATTGATCCAGCCGTTCTTGAGTTATAAATGGTGTAACTAACCCGACTTTGGTTTATATACAGAGATTATTTACCGCGCTTTAAGTTTCCTAGAATTTTTCGTTTTTTGATGGAAAATGCCTCTGACCTTGCCTGCGCTCACAATTTTTATCTCTCTACATCTCCGTGTGTAACCTCTCTCTCGCGTGCCAACTTTAATAGTCAACTCGACTGAGCGTACGTTAAATGAAAGTGCGTTCGGGTGGGGTTTGACGACACCGTCACAGTAATAAATAATTTTGTAATTTTTTACAAGCCAAAATCAATTTAATCTATTATAAATTTATAATGCTAATTGTAGATTTTGGTACGTAACCGCAAGGGGTACAATATCGCCTATTTCTAATTTTGTCCTTTTTCTACCCAAATTGGTAACAAAGAATTAGTTTGTTTGGCTTAAAGCCGAAACAGAAACAGATCCACCTGTGAGTATGAGTTCAACTCAAGAAAGCTACACATATACGCATAGTTACATTGAGAACACGAAGTTTCAATTTCAGTTTAGATTTCGATCTAGCGTGTATCGCCAGTGAAGATGGGACTCTTTTTTTCTTCCAGATAACTGTTGCGGAAAGGCCGGAAAACGATGGCTTCCGAGGAAAAATAGAACTCATTTTTTTCTACATTTACTTTCCTAACACTAACAATAATTCTATCCATCATGTAGTTCATGGGTTTGGTCCATAAGTTAAGACAATATCATCTCAGTTTGCAGACGTTTTGTAATTTCTCCATCATCAGGCCTAAACACATCAACAACACGGTTAGAACAATGTGTAACTCACTAATTATTAACAAGTATAATGGAAGCACACAATACCAACCACAAAAGGAATTATATAAAAATTAAAAATTAAAAAATACAATAGAAACATATCTTACTTACAGAATATTTACAAACATTACAACAACCTTCACTATACCACTGAGCTGGCATGATGACACATACACAAGGACTGCATGATCGCGACTGAAATAATGTTCAAAAATTTGAACCCAACCCTCATTCATAGGAAACCAATTTTGGGTACAATATACATCAATTACCTTTACAGGCTTATGAACAATATAAAGTACATTTTATTCTTAAGATGTATGATAAATGAGTATTGAATTAGTACAACAAATCAATCGTATAACTTAAATTGGTAGGATATGATTACACTGACTATTGATACTAGAAGCTGATTTAAACGAAATAAAAACAATAAACCAAATGAGATGTCAGGATACCAAGCATGGTCAAGTCTTAAACAAAGTAATTGATACAAACATGAGAAAAATATATTGCTAGCAATGGAAAACTTTTTGTTAAAATTTGATAATGAATTATGTAAACCAAAACAATCAGAAATATAGTTCACCTGTATTAACTTACTTAAATGATGGAAACAATTATAATAATATCATAAATAATATCATGAATAATTTTGACTAATAAAAAATTTGACTCATAAAAAACATTTTTTGGGGGTCAGTAGTGTGGAATTTCATTATAATTGTTAATAATTAGTGTGTTACACATTGTTCTAAGAGTGTTGTTGATTAATTAGGCCCTGGTGATGGACGAAAACTGAAACGTCAGCAAACTGAGATAATATTCCCTTCATTTAAGGACCCACACCCATGAATTACATGATGGATTATACTGTAGATGGTCATGAAATACAGCATAAAAACTTTTATCAATGCATTTGTCCCTTCGAGAACTATCATGGTAGTACAAAGTACATACTTCAATTTAAACATGTGTAAAGGTGTGTAAATATCTAAAAAATTAGAACAGTGATTATCTAGAAAACGAAATATATATTGTTTCCGACATTATCTAGAATTTAGCGCAAGCCGCATCTTGATATGTTAAACTTTCGAAGATTCTTGTTGTGCTATTTATAGGTACCGACCAAGGGTAGGGAAAATGACCAGCTAACAAACTGTGTATGAATTAAAATGCTCGTACTATATCATTAAGAATACTAAATGCTAAACCTTTTTGAGGACTTGGAATCATATTTTTTTATGCCATATTTTGGTGAAGATTAGTGTACTACCATCTACACGGTTCTTGCCTCTCCAATTTGTGTCTCTGAAAGTTTGAAGTAATTTCTGACTACTAATGGCAAAGTAATGTGATAGTTATTGTTATAAATTATTTCTTTAAATGATATTAAAACAAATTTGCCTTATACGTCAATTTCAATCTGAAGTGTCATAGCACTTTCTGCTTCTGAACCTTTCAGAAACCTCTAGATAACACCGCAAACGAGCGTCCTTTTTTCCCCGATGCACACATAGGTTTTCCACAGGACATCCCTTCGCGTTGCAGTGCGCGACGACCTCGGGCAAGTAGCTCACCGTAGTGCTCATCACGCGTGTCACATGTGAGAGGATGTAGGCAAGGTTTACGGTGTTGAAGCTGCCAAAAGATCAGAAGCTCTGATTATCTTGCGCTACCGCCGAAACCTTCTCGTGTGATAAAAACCGTGTTCCTCCCTCTTTAACAACATTAAAAACAGTACAGGAATCCGGTAAATGAACTACAGTGCTAACCAAGAAGTGAGCACACAACAGAAGCGATATGGAACCCATTCAATCAGAGAATTGAGGTACTTTGTTATTATTCAATAAGAGAAATAGGATTCACGACTGTATTACAGGTATCATTTTATTAAACATCATCAGGAGACAATTTCTACACCCTAAAATGTACGATTCAAGTTATGAAATGAATCGTTTGTAAATATGCAGTAAAAGATACATCACAGTAGTTTACATTACAAGAATATTTTTGAAAATTGTTAAATGCTTTTTTCCATTATAGAATAATCTTTATTATTCCTTACTTCATTATAATTTTCGTGGCTTCTAGTGAAAATAAAGTATTTATTGTGAATATTTGTTGCGCATTATTTCAAATACGTTTGACAAAGCATTGAGTATATTACAGATGGTCAAATGATTGCATAAATTTTATGCAAAATTGGAGATGTTATACTAATTGTTAGAATTTGACATTTCAAATTCTAGTTCGAAATAGATATTTAAACACAAATTACGTAATGCAAATTGTCTCGACTTAAAGTTAAAACATGTTCGTCTCGTTGGTAATAGAGAATTCACTACATTTTCCCAAGTGAGAATAGATGCTATTTACACAGTTTAGTGTAAATTAAGAACTAAAGAAGTAAGTTTGTATTTGTTTTCTATCCTCAGAGTGACGTGATATCATTTGAAGAAACAACAGAGTCAAAGTAAATAATATATGACGACAAAACCAAAGTTGAAATTAATTCGGAGAACGCATTGTACATTTCAGAATCTGATAAAACTGTATTCCAAAATGGATTTTTTAATGCCAGAAGTCTCACAAGGAAATTTGCGTCACATTACTCGACTCGATAGGTCGTATGGAAGAGAGTAAACTGCTTTCCTCGTACGCCGCGAGTGAATCACAGCCGAGTCACGGAAGCAGCGACCCCTGAAATTACACCATACGTTGCCTGAGAACACGCGAGCGAGCTGCATTTTGGCGGTCGACGCACAAGATCCGCTATCGGCGATGGACGATGGCCTCAAAACCGCCTTTGCCCCGGCGCTGACATAATTCCCGCCCGAATCAACAAAAATTCTCTCGTGGACAAGTTCACTTGGCCGGCAGGACCGCTGCGAAGGTCGCTTGCGTGAAAGTCGTCTTGGGAATGGCTCGAGCATATAGAAGGCCATAGCCACCCAGACTCTGCACAAGCAATCTTACATTTCAGAAGAAAAACAAACGTATATAAACGTTCCTAGACATTATGGACAGTGATTTTAACGTATTTCGTATTCGCAAAACTTTATTAAAAACGTACACATTAAGTTATCAATGCTGAAATTTTCGATCAAGGTTAATGATCGAGTCTAAAAAGTCCACATTTTACCGAGATATAGGAAACATTTCTTTGTGTATTTATTTCTTAAAGTAGAAATTTCCGTGCTGTAATAAAACGAGTAGAAAACTTTATTTCTGAGCTCGTTTTGAGTTTAAAATGAAGACGTGGCTGTCTATCAAACAATATTGTAATATTTATTTGTCACCAGAGAGCAAGGGTTACGTTAGAGTAAATAATAATAACCAGCTGAACCCTTGCGTTTACATCGCAACAATGGAATAATGAAGAAATGTTTCAACGGAAAAGTACCCAGCGTACAAATGCAGTTCCTATACGAAAATATTAAAAAGAAAATGGAAAAATCCAAAAATACTGGTTCTTCTTATTTAAGGGAGTGAAATGAGGGAGCCTTAAAAATTCTGAATCAATACAGTTACTATTAATTTTGTATTACACTTAAACATGTTTTTGAAAATGTAATTAAAATGTTTTATATTTACCAATCTCTGAACATGTGGCTTGTAGAAGTGCATAGATCGATACCCTGCTATCCAAATTAACATGAAAACGTAATGCCTCACAAATAATTATAACCACCGAATACTTTTTGCAAAGGGTCATGTGTCAGGCAATGCTGGACATGGCTTTACACACACGAGCGCGCGCGCACACACACACACACACACACGTTTCCACTTAAAAAATGCAATCTTTCAACTTCGTTATCTTTGCTTCGTTAACCATATCCCGCACTCGCACGCTCGCGAACATTGGCGGAACGTCATCTGCATTCGATCGATTGCAACTCACAAAACAAAACAAGAAAACCTACTAGAATTGTAGTTGGTTCTGAAAATGTAACAGCAGCAGATGAGCATTAATCCTACCAGATTTAATACATACTAAAATACAGTGTTTGACTCCTAAAAAAATGTTAATAAGAGCAAATGAAAACATACGGCCACTGCTTCTCCACTTGACGAAAAAATCTCGAAATTTGCTTGAGTAGAAATCTCAAATTTCCTTCTAAACGAATGCCCTGAGTATTGTAAAATCTCTAGTGTAGATAATAACAACAATAATAATAATAATAATAATAATAATAATAATAATAAGTTGTGATAGTAGCACATGCAGAGATTATTTCTATTTTTTCGATCCAACAAATCAAGCAAATTATTCTGCAACAAGGAAGAATTAGAACCAGGCAAGATCTTGCAGTAGGAAAGATGCTCTGGAAAGGAATAGAAAAAGAGTAGTGTCCGGTGTTGGCCTTCCTGCCTTAATGTTTTTCTTAACTTTAAAATTCCACGAACCAAAACTTATTAATAAATCTCAAATCATGCCGCCCGCAGTAGAAAGATCTATGTTCGTCCTCTTCCTGCCGACACACTCGAGTAGGCAGTCTTACTGATTGGAGTTAACATCACTTACGTATTCACCTTAGAGTTCTACAGCAAACCTTTATATTTTCAACATAAACATATATGAACGCACACCAGGATGTTTTTCATTACCATTTTTGGTATGTTTACAGGGGAACTGCCGCAATGCAACGCCACTCAGCTCATGTGCATCGCGAACATAGGAGGTAAGTTTTCGTTTTCCAAAAAAACTTCCATATTGTACAATTTTCCTTTTCTCTATAAATTTAAAGTTTATAAAAAAATGGAAAAATATATAGTTCTATAAAACAAATAGAGTTGATAATAATACAGTATACACTATATATTCTAAAATATAATAAACGTAAAGGCAATGATGATAAAAACAAATCCAAAGTTCAACGAATGAAATTTATGAACAAAAAATATGAACTAATGAATCTAAACATACTACCGTTTACTATGAACTGATATCTTCTTGCTTTATGGATGTGGAAATGAAATATAAAAAAATAATAATGTTCAATATAATGATCTCCACAACAAAACGATTTAATTCACTGTACAAATAAGAAGAAAACGAAACACGCTAAAAATATGAATTAACATTATTTTGTTCTAAGAGTTAATGTTTTCAAAAAACATCTCAAGTTTATCTTTCCCAATTTCCATATAATTTTTTTCTCTTTCTTTCTCTCTCTCTCTCTCTCTCTCTCTCTCTCTCTCTCTCTCTCTCTCTCTCAGTTTATAAACTCCAATATTTGAATTTATGGATACTTTCATCTTTTAGTGATTTTTAAAAAATGTATCATTATACCTCACCGATGTCTTGAATATTCTTTCTCCATGTATTGATAATATTATCAGAGCATAATATAATCTACATTAGCTTCAAAACAAAACGTTCATAGTTTGTATCATGACTCCATCACCCAAAATAACTTCCTTTCTCTCTGTCTCACGATAACATTCCCATCATTTGTTTTTTCGTTGTTGATTTTCTCTGTCGTCATGACATCCATGGCCCACGGCTTACTACAGTCTTTTCCCTTCTGTAAGCTTTGCGGGAATCACGAAATAATTACAATATATATAAAATGAAATTACTTATTAAGGCTATTCCCTCCATGAAGTTAATAGAGAACCAATAGCGTTTCATTAAAAAAATAATATATGGTGAATTCTCAATCTCTTCTGAAGTTGCTGAATTTGTGAAATGAAATAGAATTTTGTTTAATACCACTCGTACGTTCCCTAGACTAATTCCCTCATAACTTCCTGACTACCACAAATTTCAAATCTATTCATGGTACTACCTGAAATAAATACTTATAATAATTTTGCAATTGTTTAAAAATTATAATATACAATTGTAATTACTTTTATTGATTTCTACGCTCGTGGATTATAAAATGATTCAATTAACTGAGATCATGGCTATTTTAGCCCTTTTGTTGTGGAGGAAGTTGCTAAGACGTTTTTGTGCTTAATATACTGGTAATTTTAATTGATGTTGGTATTAAGAAAATATTTCAGCGGAATTTGATACCTTTTTGATGATTTATAAATAAACAGACGCTTATTCGCAAAAGTAAGGGAAATTTCTGATGGCTTTTCTTGATTCATTTTTCACTAAAGTCTTTTTTTTTTCACTAAATGAAAAATTAGTATTTTGTTTCACTGTTCTACCACTTCATGTAATCAATACTGTCAAATGAATTTGTTTCTAAAGACCTTTGCATTGGGAATGCCTCGAAGGATTTGTAATATTCTGAACGGAAATACTGTAATTATTATTGACGAATACAGAAGTAGCTTCAATTTTATATTTATAAATAATCTTATTAGATTGATAAATTGTGATACAAATTAACATTTTTTATTTCTTAGATTTCATCCAGTTCTCCTTTCAACATTTTATTATTTTCATGATCAGTTAACAATGAAAACTTCCGAAGAATACATTATTTTGAAAGGATATATGTCTACGTTTCAGCGAGTCATTTATGGCGGAAAAAATACTTCAGCTTTTTCGTGATGATATCTAATATATAGGTTAGAGTTAGGTCCAACAGAAGGATATTGGTATAGTACAATGGGAATGTGAGTATGTCTGTCACAAACAGTCGCAAAGTGGGGGTGTTGTTGATTATGATTTATGAGTTTATGACTCAAGCACTTCTGAACAACTCAACGCAACCCGCCGCACAAGTATTAAGCGCGTCTTCGCTGCATATTCTGCCCCTGCGATTGTGAAATATCGGCAGGAATTATTACTTCAACGTTAACGCTGAGAAGTAAATCAAATTTCTCCAAGACGATGTCATTGCGAATACATGCCCAAATTTGAGGGAGAACGTTTTAACAATAGGATGCTTAACAGAAAAAACTAGTACTCGATACAAAGCCTTTCATCTATTAAAATTTTTTGCAGGGCGTAGCGCAGAATGTCATTAACTCTCACTAGGGTCCTTAGCGAGTTCACTGCAATTCTGACGGACAGTGGGCAAGCTAAGTTTCTGATGCTTTAACATCGGACGCGATCCCAGGCAGTACAAGACTGTTGTAATAAAGACCCATTTCCGTCAATACACAAATTTTCGAATTCCTTCAATTGTATCCAAAAGGACTTTTCTTTGCCTTAGCGAAGAAACATCTTCGGGACTTGATTCTCTAATAACACAATGGTCTGGACGTTATAGAAGAAACGAAATTGTTATGAAACAACTGTGCAGGAACGAATATTTCTTCACAAAAGGCCTCATAAATTATTTGTTTAATTGATGAGAATAATGAATTGTATTTTATTGTAACCAAATGACTCTGTATTAAATTTCTTGATTTTTAATTTCTCGCTTCCGAGTCGAGAGAAAGTTATGTAATGTTGCGCAGAAAACGGCGAATTTTCGGCAGAAAAACTCTTATTATAGGGCCCTAGTAACAAAACTGTGAATAAATACAGTTGCTACATTTAGGAAGAAATCCTCTATCACGTGGTGAAGTGAGAATTCATGTTTTGTGGATCCTTGATACAGAAAAACCTAATGAAAGCAAAACCTCCGTTCGTCTCTAAGGCCGTCTGCGAACACCGCTGGCGGCTAAACCGTTCGGCCGATTTTCTACAAAATTAATATTTCCTTATTGACATGTGATTTGCTGGTCGAGGTCCAGATAGGAGAAGTGTAGGAGAAGATTGGACTGATCATCGATTGGTATAAATGAGTAGCAACATGAAGTCATGAAGTCCCAGGGGTGATGACTTCAATTTTTCCCACGGGTAGAACAAGGTACGCAAGGTAGCAAGGTACGCGAGATAGCTGCGGAACAACAACAGAAAAGAGTTGCAGCAACACCAGACGAAACAACCTGGAGCCCCCGCCTAGAAAGTGTGTGCCCCCAGGATCAGTGACGTGAACATAAGAAAATATTGGCAGTATGTACATAACATCCAGCAGTATACATATGTGTAAATAATAATCAACAATGTACATATTGTTAATAGTAGCAATAGTATAGGAAGTAGTCATATAGCAATAATATACTAGGATAGAATTTACATTAAGCCAAACGGCAACTGAAATGTATATATTAGATTAAGAAATAAATATTTGCTTTAAAGAATGGCGAAGGTCTCATTTGTAGTTGCAGTTTAAAATTTCCAGTTTACAAATGATGCGAGAAAGTGTGTATGTTGTTATAGCACCTCTAGCTGAGTAGGCGATGTTCTTGCTGTTGTTGATGGTGCGTTGCGGGTTGCAGTGACGATGCGGTTCTTCGACTCCGGGGGCGACGACGACGTGATGGAGGAGGAGGAGGAGGAGGGCGGGGCGGAGGACGAGGAGGAGGAGCGGGTGGCCGAGGGCCCGGGGGGCGCGGGGGGGCCGAGGGAGGAGAGGGCCGAGCTGCGCTGCCCGCAGTGCCTGCCCACGTGCCACGAGGTGCTGTACGCCGTCGACTCCATCTTCGTGGACGACACCAACCCGGGCTCCACCCACGCCAGCGCCTACATCGACGTCTCCTACAAGGAGCAGGCGGCCGTCAAGTACTCGCGCGACATCGCCTTCGGCACCATGCAGCTCCTCGGTGAGCCAAACCCACCCCCGCCCCCTGATTCTCTCAGCAAGCGTTCCTTTACTTTTATTCCACTTATTCTCCATCTCGAAATATTTTTTTAACAATTTAATGAATTCCATTGCGGGTTCACGGGTGTTGGTCCAAAAAATAACGTATATTAGTTTGCCGACGTTTCGGAGTTTATTAGCAAATTTAATGAATGCTGATCTGCGGTGGCCGAGATCGCGAAGGAGTAGTGTCGTAGCGATTTCGGACCAAAGAATGACGAGTTCGAGTCCCGCCTCGGGCATGGTTGTATTTGTGTTCTTCCTTTCTCCCCCTATCTTCACCATACGTCATCTTCATAGTTACCATAACCTTAAACCGAATAGTGGTCGCTAATGACTACTATACGGTGTTAATGTGGGCTTATATAACAAAAAAAAGTAATAAATATTTTACAATAATTAACTTGTACTACAGTAATAAATAAACAAATAAATGGTATATAATGGCGTTATAAATGGTATTTTTAACCATTCTTTGGTTGTTGTTTTTTCAAAACATTACATACTTAAAGTTGTCTCTCTGAAGACGTTTTTTTTTCTCGTGATTTTTATTCTTCATTGCATTTATAAGTACAAGTGCTTGAAATAATGTCTTATAAACTTAAACTTAAACTTTGTCTGTAAAAAAGAACTCAAAATTGCGCATTCTAGAAATGTTAAAACGACAATTTCTCAAAATATTATCAAATTTTGTTAACAAAATGGTACATAAAGGATCAGGTTTAACTCTTGTATAAAATTCGTAAAGTCATATTTTAATTCTATCATTAGGGGTCCGAAAAAGTGACACAATGTAAAAAAGTCCTATAGGCGGCAATGGGTGGCAACTGGGGAGAAGATGAGTAAAACCGAATAGCGAGTGCAGACAAAAGAAAATACAAAACTGGTATGAGAAAGTCTGCGCCATTCTGTAGCACCACTAGTTACTTCATCATATACGTACGTATATACGTAGTGTCATACGTAGTATACAGAAAATAATCTACTCTTGCGGAAAATCGATTTCGAGATTTCAACGGAAGTACACGTTTTGGGTACTTCTGTTGAACAAAGAATAATACGACTGTTTTCCCTGATACCGGAAACGAGTTGTTTTGACTTCCACTTATTACTTCGTAAGAAGAAAAGATTAGGTAATATGTTTCTATATGTAGTAAATTAATTTTTCTAACACGTGTTGTAGCCAGAATCACTGTTCAATGGGTCCTTGATGCCGAAAAATTGATTGACGACAAAAAGTCTGCCCATCTGTCCGTCAAGTTTCTCATCAACTTATTTGAAAACAGTCCCTTCTGCCATAGTTTTTTTGACAAAAAGCGTGAACTGTGGACTTTTGTATCGCTCAAGCGATTTGGTTTTTCTTTCCTTGAAGTGTTGAATATACTCACTTCATTTCTTTTTCAAGAACAACACATCTGACACATCAAC
Source organism: Acheta domesticus (assembly GCA_031308135.1). Classification (NCBI taxonomy): domain Eukaryota; kingdom Metazoa; phylum Arthropoda; class Insecta; order Orthoptera; family Gryllidae; genus Acheta; species Acheta domesticus. The sequence continues at coordinate 177,693,522 of JAHLJT010009436.1, read as the reverse complement.
CCTCCCACTACAAATCGCCTCTCATAACGAGGCGATGGCGGAATTACAGAACAGCGCACACTACACAAAAAGGTACAACACACGGGAGCGATTGCCAGAGCCTCGCTGGTGAATCCGTTATCCTGCGATTTTTCCACAGCTGCCTCTCAAGGCCCGTCTTCACGATGGAATATATCACGGCGTTTCACGTCTTTCTCAGTCCTGCTGCTAGATATCGCGTGATCGCGACCATAGCTAACACTGCTTGATCATGCGTGTCTCCGGACACGCTTGAGAAAGATGCAAAATGCCGTGGTATCGTGAAGATGGGCCTTGAGAAGCAGCTATGGAAAAAATCGCAGTATAGTAATGTGGTTTCACTACTCCATGAAATATTTTTATAATACGTACCCCAAAGTAGGCAGATGCAGACTGTTGAAACATCCTGAACGAAACAAAATGTACTTTTATTCACTAAAATTTTGTCAAATCATCATTATTAAAAGTAGAGAACTGGACTAATGCGTACAGTCTGGTAAAAACAGGAAAGTTTCATGCCCGTAACTTCAAATGTATTAATTCAGTACAACAAAAATGAACACTACTTTTTTGTAGAAAAGGTTATTCGTTTTAATTTTGCATGTAGACTAATTTTCAATAGAATTGATAGTTAGAAAGATATGTGCGATAAACGTCGAAAATCACCGTTAAACATCTCTCCCCTGATCACCAGCCACCCCGAAGTAATTACATAGAAGATACCAGCAAACAAAATTGGAAAGTGGAGAATTTCTCAACACAGGAATTTATTTCAAACGATTTATTTAAATTGACCGATCTTTTTTTGCAAAAACTCATCATAAACCACGCGTTCTTGAGATTTTCACTCATTCTTATCATTTTCTAAGATTAGATCATTATCGAAAAGTGTGAAAACAGTTTAGTGCGAAAACAGTTCCTATGACTTTCAAATACGAAAATAAGGCCCATAATGTATTATAATATTCTCCTGTCATAAAGGCGGCAAATATTAAACACGCAATTACAACATTTAATAATATCCATGAGAATTAAATCTTAACAACACATGCAATGCATTGATGTTCATAATCCATTAAACGATTTACCCTAAAGCTCAAAGATCCATTTTCGATGCATGATCCCAAGCATGGTCCCAAGCAGAATGGTAATAACAAGGAATTTCTCTCAGAATAAAGAGGTTCTGGATCGAAAGATGTAGTTAATAACACTAGTTCCTTTTATCTTCCTCAAAAGCCGAGCTAGCCACAATGATTTCACCTTAGAACTGTAAGACAACATGAACAATATTATGTTGCTCTGATTAATGCATTTTATTTTATAGTGTATGATAATCAAAGTACATAAGAAGAGAAGCATTCCAATTTAAATATGATTTTGAGGTACTTTTTACAAGCAAACTGAAATAAAATTTCCTTTATGTCCCAGCAACAAAATTCAACGGAAGAAATTACATCAATATATGCCAATTTGAAAAATTAAAAATTTATTTGGTTTGAAAACTGTACTTCGGCAGTCTATTCAATTGACAGAAAATTTAAACTTAAAAATCCAAATAGCAAATTTAAAATTCCCGAATTCATGGCGTAACTTGTCAGCCTTCGAGTCCCTAGGTACAGTCTGTGTCTAGAGACTCTAGTCAGTCTTTCCACTGAGCGCCATGTTGCGCTGGCGTGCGCAGTGAACTTCGGGGGCGTGGTGGGGCTGTTCCTGGGCTGCAGCCTCCTCAGCGGCGTCGAGCTGCTCTACTTCGCCGTCAAGATGGCGCGCGGGTGCGTGGCGGCGTGCGGCGTGCGCGTGGGCGTGGGCGGGCGAAGATGGCGTCGCGGCGGGGCGCGCCCCGTGACGCCCGCGCACCGCCCCCGCCCGCCCCCCGTCGCCCGCGCCGCCCACCCCGCCCTCGCGCCCCTGGACGCCCAGCGTCTCGCGTCTCTTCACTAATTAACGGTGCAGGTGCGAATTTGCTTCCGAGGCCGTGACGATCGAAACACAACTGGAGGATACACTTATTTCACACATTTATAAACAAATTTAAGTCGTACTAAAAACGTTCGAATTTAATTACCGATTGCCACTACGAACTTCAACTAATACACCAATGAAGTGTAGAAATACATGTTAGAATTGCACTAAAACAATTACGAAGAGTCAACTTACTGACTTTTGGTTTTATGAAACAACATCTACGAATCTAATCTACCCTGTAAGGAACAATCATTGGATCAAGCACTAACACGAGGTATTACGATGTCTTGGTAATATCAAACATCAATCAATACAAAAAATCAAATACATATCAGAACATTTTTGTGTATGAGTAAAAGATTTGCATATCTTTGAGTAGGATGATTTCTTGAATATGTTTATAAAAGAATACAGAACAAATTTCATGTGACACGTTTTATATTTTAAAAGTAGTTTTCCAAACTTGTAGAAAATAATAGGTGCTTTATTGCAATTACGCACAGATTTGTGGCGTAATATAGTATTCATTAGTAACTCCTAAAAATAATTTTGAAAACTGACTTTATGTAATTTTACAATATTTGTGCAAATATAATAAATGTTGTGCAAAATCATATTATTTTGAGTTTTTTTTCCTTATCTTGGATTCCACCTATATAACGCCATCTTCAGAAATTCCTGTGCATAATTTGTTACGTGTGTTAGTATTTCCGTCCTGTCATTCTTTTATGCCTCACGTGCCTTGTATTTTTCTTCATAAAACGATCTGTTTTATGAAGCAGTTTCTCAAAATCATATATTTTAGATTCAAAACCAATGTGCCGTTTAGCTACTGCAAAATAGTTCTCTTTTCGACCGAAAAATTAATATAATACTCATGCTTCAAAACAACCTGATTATTAGTTTAATTTATAAATTATAGCAACATTCCTGTATTTCAGAAGATGGTTAAATGTGTACAAAAAACTGCAAAAGTAATAATTATGTATTGGCTCTAAAATAACACCACAAATTTAACTGGAGAAATTCGTATCTGGAATGAGAATTTCGGCAGCATGAGTATTTTTTCATGTAATTTGCACAAATCACTATAATGTTATCCATCGTAAAGTAAAGGGTATCAACATTGACGTTCATATTTGTCTATTATTTCAATCAACATTCACACATTAAACATGTCTATTCCGAATGCATATCACAAAGCTTCGACTTGTACTAAACTGAAAATGATTTAATTTAAATTCTTTACTACATGGATGCAGATATACAAGTTTTTCTGACGTTTTAAATAATTCGTTAATTAAGGAATATTGAAATGAAATTCTCGGAATACCTTCTTCATTCTTCCATTTTGAATACTTTGGATACAAATCAAATGCGGGAAGACTTTGTAGATAAGTAGAAAATAATTAGCAAGGATTGGGAATGCAAGAAAACGTTAAAATTAAATTCTGATGATACGTTAATTATCATTGAAGAATAAAATGGATTTGATTTCAGAGGGAAAATTGTTATTACAAGCACATATTTCTTTGCAGAAATATGAAAACGTTTGTAGTTCGGAGAACTGAGTAATTTATAACATTAATCATGTCCTCAATAGACACATCTCCCACACATTGATGCCAATTCATGCCACATAGACCCATTTGTTAAGCTGTAGCCCCTGGCCATACAGGCAAATCGAATGTTTGATCTCGCGTGATCTGTAGAAAGCTTGAAAGGTTCTTGCGCAGATCTCATCAAGATCGAGAATGAACATGGCAAAACCATTAGCCACTTAGCAAACGAATTGTCATTATGGCATGGGCAGTATTTTGATATTGAATTTTTCTTATTTTTTTGGAAATAGCGTAAAATATATTTAATACTTCGTGGGAGACGGACAATAAGGTAAAGTAATGTTAATATACGGACAATAACATAAGCACGATTTTAGGAGATATGAACCGTGACTAGGCATGATGCTCTGGCCAGAAAGACATGTACAATGCCTTGGCGAACTCTAGTAAATGAACATCTAGGATTCAGAAATTTCAGAAGTTGTTTATACGGTTCATTGTAAATGTCTGCAGAGATCTGCAGCTCCATGTAACTAAATTATGTTGCAATGCAAAGGAAATGAAATTAAGAAATTGACGTGTAATATATCATACGCAGGGATATAATGTGTCATGTAACTCTGTTTCCTCTGGGGAGTTACTCATCACAGGTAATACCACGAGTACTTTGGAAATTGTCGATAACTTTCTGACTCGTGAAGCGAGAAGGGCCTATTCCACGAGTGAAATTATGTCTAACAGAGTTCTAAAATGCCCCAAGAATTGAAAATAACTGATATTTATGCTAAAATCAAAGAGGTTATGTTATAGTACATGCGCGGTTTAATGGACGTCGACATAGCAATCGATCTATACCACCTCCTCAGATAGACGAATCATAGTTTATGATTGGCCTGAAGCGGTAAGAAAAATCGGATAGAAAAAGCGATAATTTTTTTGAGATAGACCGCCTTGATTAGGGCATTTTATACGTATAGCTAAACACTATTGGTTTTAATTTCACGAGTGTAATAGTCACATTAATCTATTAGACGAGAAAAACAATTAATTGAACCCCTATTGTGTAACGAAAGTAATTTTAGTGGCATCTTCATCACGACTCAGCATCTCCTTACCCCAGTCCTACCGCACTCCCTGCCCGTCCCAGCCATGCTCTCATCAGACTACATGTTTTAAATTTTGACTTTAAATTCAAAGGCGATGAGATCAAAGGAAAGAGACCAAAGTCATAAAACATCATTTCTAAGGAAAACAAAGAAGTAACGCCGATCCACGGTGGCCGAGTTCGCTAAACAGTAGTATCGAAGCGATCTCAAACTAAGTATCGCGGATTCGAGTCCCGTCTCGAACATGGTTGTATTTGTATTGGTCCTTCCACCCTCGATCATCCCCATTTAATGTCATCTTCAGTCACATAACGTTAAACCCAATAGTGGTCGCTAATGAACTAGAAGTTGATGTGACCTTATAACAAAAAAACGCGAAGTAATGACATTTTATCATGGGAGGGAAGGGAAGAATTCCCTCTTCATATATTGTGTTCTTTTAAATATAAATACTGAATAATATGTTTATTTGATAATATTTTTATTTGATACATATACCAAAATAAATTTACATTTATTTTGGTTCATAATTATCAAGTTATTGACTTCCATCCCGTATAAAATGCTTGCGCGTTTTAAGCGACGCGAAAAAAACCGAAATTGCCTTATGGAGAAATCCTCAGCGTTCCCTCCTCTCATATAGTAATCGTCCATATCACACAGCACCGCAGAAGTCAGAATAGGAAATGCTTTTTAATGCAGCTCATGCCCAATCAAGGATCTGGAGGTGGGCAGACACACGACGTAATCTCATCTCATTGTGCGGGAACTCCCGGGGCTGGGGGAAAACCGAGTGAAAGGTCAAATCGAAACGATACGTCTCTCACTGCCTTTTCCATTCCCAAGACTAAGAATACTGCAATTACCAAAGTATTTTGAAATTTAGTCATTGAAGAGGGGTTGCCTAAAGAAATGTGTATTCTTCTCGCACTCTCTTCACAACCTGATTCATAATCATGTGTAAATGGGCACACGTGGTGTACCAAACACGATATTTTAGTGTATGACATAAACACAGTATGGAAGTGATTTAATTTTGCTCTTAAAATTGCGCCCCTCCATCTATCAGTCACGTGTCACATCACATCATTTCCTACTCGCAAAATAAAGTGCTTCTTTTACCACTCGTATGATAAACTAGGAAAACACGGCAGACGTTGTTCTGCCCTTCATCTCCCTCTTTCTCCTCCCATCTCCTCTTCTCATTGCCTCTCCCCCCTTCTCTCACCCTGCCCCTGTCTGTCTCTGTGTGTCCGCTCTATGTCCCTCTCATTCGCATTTACTTGCAGATTCTGAACATCTCTGAGCAGGTGAGGTAATATCGGTAAGAGCCGGACCAGCAAAAATGAATGTTTGAGAAGAGATCATTCTGTGGATTACGATGTGAGAAACGTTTCTATAAAATTTTAGTTTTTAAGGCCCTTGAACGCCTCGATTAGGAATTATTTAACGATATAAATTCAAAATGCTGCCGAGTTTATTGAGGGTTGCGTTTGACGTGACTATTTAGTTTTGTTCTACAGCGTCATGTAATGGAGTTACAACAGAATTAACCACACACAAACTTTTTGGGTAAAAAAACACGTAGAAGTGCCAATTTTCACGGAGATCTGTCCAACGGTGTCGGAGTTTAGCTCTTATATACAAACATTTTTTTAAAATCACAAATAAAATAAATTAATTAAAGTTGAAAGTGTATAGACTTCCGAGTACGAAAATAATATGAGGAGAAAAAGATAATATTTGAATGTAGGTGGGTTAATATATTTATGGTAGTTACAGAGTTACTTCAATCGTCATGACAAATTCTCTAAAACTCTTCAAAATAAGCTTTTTATCGTTTCCAACTCTTGGTTTTAATGTATGTTTGCTAGAATTCAGCCTGATATTTGAAGACGTGTAGATTACTATTAATATTACATAACCAATATCAGATTTCAATCATTTTATTGTTATGATGAAAATACCATGTTCTAATTCAATAGAGGGAAGGATTCATCTTGAATTTTCTTTTCGGTATTTTCAGAATGAGTAAGATGTTTACTATCTCTAAATCAGCGAGAAAATTCTGATCGTACTCCATATGCAAATGAAAATTACAGCACTTGCACACTGCTTAGTCAATTTTGGAAAGAGGCCATCAGATAATACAATAGAAACTTTAAACTAAGAGAATATTTGAAGAAAAACAATAACTTTTTTCATCTTCCGAGAATTGAAGACTGGAGTGACACGTGTGTGCCATCTAATACAGGTTTCCGAATGGAGTAAAAGAAATGGCGGTGGCATGTCCTACGAAAGTAGTGGGCGTGTAGCCTGGGAGGTCTCTCCCGTCCCAGATAGAATCGTGCAATATCGAAGTGAGAAAACAAACATGGCGGGCGAACAATTGCCGGAGTGGCGCCACAGGGCGCATGCGCGGCCGGGGAGGGGGGGGAAGTGGCGCTGGCGGCCACAGAGCACAGAGCCTTCCGCAGGGCGTGAGGTCGCGCTGGTCGAGGCGGGCCGAGCTTCTGCATTGCACGAGGTACGCACAACCCTCAGCACTAGGCCGCAGGAGGTTGCCTTTAGATAGCAAGCAATGTTAAAAACATTGTGTGTGTAAAACGTAGTCGATATAAATCTTAACAAAGTTGAGAGATTTCTATATTGAAACTAGAAAAATCTGGCCGCACATAATATCTTCGACAGTGAAATGTGTGTTTTAATATTCTAGTGACTTTTATGTTTTATGCTGCTCTCACATTTTGTATTAACACAAGATTGAAAAACTGAAAACTCAGAACGCTCTAAAATATAAATAAACGAAATATTTCATTCTTGTTGTGGAAGTCATCGGGAATATACGTAGTGTACGGGAATATTCGCAAAGAAAAGGCACTCTTAAAATGTGAACGGTACGTATTTTTTTAAATGACTTTTATCGTAAATTTCTTGTTTTCCAAACTGAAAATTTATTGACAAAATATATACATAATGAGATTTCACAGTTTATCACTATGCTTCGCATCTATCGCTAAAAATCTGCTATGAACCGAACGTTTTTCATACATATTATTAACATGATACATAACCTGTTTTCTAGCCTTCCTACCACAACCCTGCACTATTTAGTAAAGCGCTGCTCCCAGATTTTACGCATAATGTGCGTCTTCTTTGCGAGTCTACCTCGCTTGTTTTCTTTATTACAGAGTCTGTCCAAAATGCATGCAAATTAGGTGATACTATAAACTTACAAATCTGGTTATCCCACTGACATTTCCCCAAGCAGAGTTTAATTATTTCTTATGTCTCCTCTACGTCACGACTTAAGATGTTGAGTCGTCTGAATATATAGGGACTCTCGGTGCCTCTACAATACTATGCGTAAAATGTGAGCTGTTCCAAATAAAGCAATTTCTTGTACTTTCCAGACTTTTGAATGATCAGAAAGTTTAGGCACGTTCTTACAAAAACTTTGCGGAACAAATCCCAGAGTTCCGATGACTATTGGAACGACCTGTGCTTTTACGCCCCACATTTAGTTGATCGCGATTTCCACACTCTTGTATTTAAGACGTTTCTTTACCTTCTTGGTTACGATCGCATAGTTTTGATCGCATGGCACAGCAACGTCTACAAGTATACACGATTTTTTTCTCCAAATCCCGGATAACTATACCCGGTCTCATTGCTGCTATCGTGCGATCCGTTTGAATTTGTTGATCTTATAATATTGTGCAGCATCCATACGATGTCACCTCTTTTGATGAGTGTTCGTACCACTTGGGGTATGTGTGTGGAACTTCGAGAGAGGTACAGATCTGCCAGTGGAGGGAGCTATACGCCCTATCGTGTCTTTTCAAATATTCGGTCTTTGCTAGAATTGGACAAGCAGAGACAATATGATCAATGGTTTCTACTTGTTCCTAGCAAATGCGGCATTTGTCATCTTGGGAAATTGTGAGAACTGCTTTATCATAATGCGTTCTCAATGCCTGATGTTGGGCAGCTATGACAAGAGCTTCCGATTCTAGCTTCATTCTTCCCCTTTTAAGATACATGATAGATCTATTTTGATCTGCACCTAGTCCATTCTTTTTAGATATTGTCCATGAAGTGGTTTGTCTCTCCACGATTTCTTCAACATTTTTTGTCTCTCACATTTCATGTTAAGTAGCATCAAATGTTCAGTGTCTGTGTTATTCGGCATGGCTTGCATAGTTTTCTTTGCAATGCTTCTTGCTACATTAACAATGCGTCTGTTTTCCATTCTTCTGTCCGATTTCACGACCTGCCTCATTAGATAGTCATCTTGATGACTGACTACATATGTTTCCATTCCCATTATCGCAATGTTTCAGGAGGTTTAAATTTGTCTCAGGCCTCTTCGTCCTTCCTTACGTGACACATATGTAAAAGTCTATTTACATCAGCTCGAGGGTGGGCGACATGATGCATTGTTAGCATTTTTCTGGATTTTCGATCCATGACTCGAATTTCTTGCCCAACCTAGTCCACTAGTCCGAAACTGTACTCGACTACAGGCACCGACAATCTACCAAATGTAGATTTTTCATTCCTGTAGTTCAGAGCGGACTGCAGAACAAATCTCTCTTTTGTAATATTCCCTGCAGAATCTCTCTTTCATTGTGTCGTTTGAGATGTTCACACATTCTTCAGTGCCCAGATATTTGTAAGTTTTACATGGCTCAAGATCTTGAATTACAGTGAGCACATCAACTTCAATGTTCTCTGACGCTGTCAGTTTGCCTCTCTTCAAGTTGATTTTTGCACACTTGTCAAGACCAAACTTCATGCAGATATCATTACTCAAATCATTGATGACGGACAGCATTTGGGAGAGAATCGCTTCATTCCTTGCAAACACTTTAAGATCATCCATGTAAAACAAATGTGATACTGGCCTTTCATCGCCATGGAGCTTGTAACCAAAGTCAGTGTGCGACAACTGTCTAGATAGTGGGATCAAACTAATGCAAAACAGCAGAGGAGTTAATGAATCTCCTTGAAAAATATCCCTGTTAATCTAAATACTTCTTGTTTCTACTGCTTTCTTTCCGCTGTATATTAATAACCTGGTTCTCCACGACTTCATACTAACCTTGAAAACTTCAATAAGTTTAGGATGAGATCGAAATTATTTACGCACAAATATGCGCATAAACACTGTTTGCAACGATGACATATGTGATTGATAAGTGATTCCAGGCGCGTTAAGCGCTAAGGTCATTAGAGAAGTGCATCTTTTTTATCGCGGGGCGTGACGGCGATATTCCTCCGCTGGATAGCAAAATCCAGCTCCGGCCGCCGGTGTGCGGGGTTTTCCCAACCAGGCATCTCCCATCAGCAGGCCCCAGACGGAACACGCTCTAACCTCTCGACTGGGCTCCCGACAAGTGTCGTTGTGAAGTGCATGTAAGTGTAAGTGTATGTAAGCAAGGGTGATGATAAGGTAAGAAAGATAAAAAAACACGTGCGGTCCGTGGCCCGTTTGTGAGTTCATTGCTCCGGCATTCGCTTGGTGTTGGAACGGAAAAACCACGGAAAGCATTGATGAATTGAGATTGATGAAACATTGAGTAGTCGGCCTCTGTAAATACTCCTCCGGAGAGCGATTGAACTCAACCTCGCTGTCTAGTTAGTGTTGAAAATCCTGCCATCGTCGGTACTGGAACCCAAGAATCGCGCGATCGAAGGCCTGCTAGCGTAATGTCATCATGTGCGCCGACATTTTAAAGCAGTGCAATGAAAAGTTGTGCTGGGTGAAATTTTGAAAATAGTAGAAAAATTGATAGTGTCGCCCAAGCACGTCATCAAGGAGGAGGAAATATGGGAACGAGCTTAATCACTTTGTCTCTTACCAATCCTCACAAACCCAAAAAACGATATACAGAATTCGTATCTGAAGTGGCAGGTGCCTTTGTTGGACCAGCTCCGTGTAGTTAAAGCGTCGACATGACCGGAGGCTAGGTCCTGTGACATACGGTAAATAATAACGAAAATATCAGTTATTTCAAACAAGGAAGCGAAAGAAGGAATAACATATGTTCCGTTTTTTAAAGAAGAAACTATCGAATATTAGGATAAAGCCAGCTTCATTCAAAATGTCTTACAGATAAATCGGACATTTTGTGTAGACGATTTTATTTAGATAATGGGCATTATTGAAATTAATAAAAGTGGAACATATGATACGTATACTGTGATAGTACTTAGCACTTGCAACAAAGAATCTACCAAACGTTTATTTCATTGTTTTTGCTTTGTCGTATATGGGACTGTTTACATAGTGTAGAGAAAGTTTTGCAATGTTGCGGAAAATCTATTTTCATATTTTAATGGAAATATATGTTTTGGGGTCTCCTGATACCAAGAAAAGAGTTGGGTTTTTTTTTCAAAAAGTCCGTTTGTAACTAACACTAGTGCCTTAACTATTCGTAGGATGTTTTCCAAAATAATATTCCTTGGTCTAAATGTTCCGACACGAAGCTCTGCGATTTTGAAAACCATTGTTTAAATTTTGGGTGTACTTTACATGAGGCCTCTGGGATATTTTCAATATTTTTTCAAAAGTGACTCCAAATTTTTTCTTTAAATTTCTTCCCAAAATATATTGAAATACATTTACAAAGATGTAGAATTAACTCAAAGTTTGAAAATTGCAAAATTGTAATATTTTTAAGACCTCTTCCTTTAACCATAATATTGAATGCAAATATTTTTTCATCAAATAAAAATTGTCCCCCAAAAATAGTTCTCTAATTAATATGTTCATTTTTTTTAAATATAAGTAGTTTTTGCGTAATTTCTAGTGTAATATGGCCCACATTAAAACAAGATTTTCTCAAAAGATTCGAATTTGGTTTTCAAACTTATTGTACAAATAGAGATAAATACTCTGTGTCCAATGAAAAACTCCATTTACACTATTCTTTTGTTTCTTCAAAAATTGTACAAATGTAATTTTTTGTTCTGACGTTTTGTTCTGAATCTCTGACGTCGTTAATATTTATATTAACGGCGATTTGTATACATTATTGTATGTGGGATTATATGAGCTTCAAATGATACTGTATAAAGTTTCATTATAAAAAAATGTGAAAATGGTCTCTAAATTCCACATTTTCAGAAAAACTCTATGACCATTTTCTCAAAAGCGGCTCCAAATTTTTCATTCGAACGTTTTGTGCGGATAATACTAAATAGACTGACTAATAACCTGACATAACTGCCACTTTGATGTATTCCTTTATTTTTTTTCCAAAATTATACATATGTATTTTTTAACAACTCTCTTGTCATTCATATTTATACTGACTTAATACTTGTTAATATTTTTATTAACGATGTTTTTCATACATTATAGAATTTGTGAGAAGTATTTCAAATGGTTTCCCATGAAGTTTCTCGAACGCTAAAACCTTTTCATGAGTTCGAGAAATGAGTTCAAAATTGTGCATTTTCAAACACGCTCAAAAGACATTTTCTCAAACCTACTCTAAATTCTTAAACGAAAATTTACAAGTATGATGAGCTTTACCCCTCCATAATATTCCAAGTCATATTTCAGTTCTTCCGTTAGTGAGCCGAAAACGTGAAAAAATGTGAAAAATGTCCTTTGGGCGGCAATAGATTAGGCCGTGAGGAAAAGGATGGGGCAAACCTGAACTACAAAGACCAAAAAACTATTTAGTGCGAGAAAGTATGTGCCATTTTGTACCTCTAGTAGTTAAATTTCTGTAGTTATGTAGTAAGGAATGATTTTGTCGTTACTGTAATATGTTCAAACATTTATACGGGAAAATATAATTCAACATATAGTAGGTGCGGACGTTACACCAGCACGCGCGTGTTAGTGATTCAGAGTGATCACAGCTTCATTTCAGAAATCGTAAAATAATCATAATTTATAATTACTGTAAAATTAGCGTGACAAATTAGCTTTAAGTTGAACCGTTGCTCTAACCTTCCCTTATCTAAGATCTAGAGCAAGATTAAATTTCAGTAGGAACTTTAAAATGCATAGATGCCCTGAAGTCCTGAAATATATCTACGTAAAACTCAAAAGAACTCTGCTAGAACGAAAAACATTAATGTTTTTGTTATTCAAGTAAATAAACATGCGCTTAAGTTCATTGCAACAAACTGAATACAACTAATCAAAACTACATAAATCAAATAAAGCTAGCAAGCCTAGAAGATGGTCGTAGGTTAGCTTATTAATTTATTATGCCGATACAGAGCAAATAACGGACGTGATTTAAAATTGCAAACCAAGGCTTCAGCAGATATTTTAACCATAAGTCTGTTAGTGGCAATATTGTCCGTGCCACGTTTAGTACTTTTTGCCTATTACGTTCTTAACTGACGGCCATGACGGACGCCGGCCGTTAGGACTGACCTTTCGTTCGCCGAAAATGGGATCTGTGCAATTTTTTTACTTCTCTTGCTAAATCCCAGAAAAAATAAAGGAAAAAGCTTGAGTTGTCTTTGAGAAAATAATCGTTTAGAAATTGCTTGTACAGCACCCCAAATTACGCGAAAGCTACTCATGTCTTCTAAAAATTATCCTTTATACGGACATTATTTTAAGAACAGATTTCATGCAGGAAAAAAACTCTACGGTATTGAAATTATTGTATGGAAATGCCGAAAAAAGTTTTGACCTTTTGCAGTTTCTGAAAATTCAGTGTTTCAACGAAAATAAGATGTGTAGTTTTTCATCATCTTTTCTTACATCCTAGGAAAACGTTTAATAAAAAAACTTGAGTCATTTTGAAAATGTTAAAGCTGTGGGCAAGGCACTCTCAAAAATCATAACCTTCTTTTCGAACTCGCAGGGTCTTGAGTTTAGCCAGATCTATCGGAGAATATTCATTTTGGTCAAAAACCTACCGATAGCTACCGTTTTTCTTAGACATACGCTTTGCCGGAAACGTAATTTTTGGTAGTAAGTGCAAAATGATAATTATGACTTCATAGCGTGAGAAAGAATGTATTACTTCATATAGAAACATGATTTACACACTTTGTCGATATAGAGCCCCACAAAATCTAGGATTATGACCCCTTATTACAATACTTTCTCTTTTATTTGATAATACATCATCATTCATTACACTTTGAACGTCTTTTCCCGCCATTTACATAAAAAGCTGTAAATATTCACAGAAGAAATTCCCGGTATCGAACGCATAAAAACAAAACTTCCGGCTCTTATTTCCTCGAGAATATGTTCGACACGCATGTATCATATTTTACAAAATTTGCATCGAAATTCCCGGACATTTCAGTAAACAATCATCTAGCAATGCATTCAACTGTATGATCAGATAACATAAAGGGTCGTGACAACTAACTTCATCCAAATGATAATTACCGAATGTTTGCTGGCTAGCAACGCATTAAACTGTTTGACCAGATAACATCAACGGTTATGACTACTAAGTTCAAAGTGATTAGATTATTACCTCATGTTTGCCACCGATGCCGCAACACTTGAGTTACGTTTCACACAGCAATCTACAAAGCGAGATCTTTTTGGACCTTCTATTACAATGTTTGAAGTTCGGGTACCTTCACTTTGTCGTAAGAGTGAAGTACGTACCTTGAATTACCTTGAATTCAATTGAAATACATTTCTCAAAAGTATTTTTGCCTTCATACTATTCTGGGGAGAAAGAGAAAGATTGCATTTTCACACGCAAGAATTATCGCCCGTTCACGGTAGTTAACTTTAGATGATTACTCCACTCATGAAATTCAGGCAACAACATGCAAGAATTGGAACATTACCTACCCATTACAGACGACTTACTCACAAATAATATTATCAGACCGCGTTTATCACTAGGAAGCGATGATATTTTCACGGTTTTTTACGTCTTACAATCTTAATAAGGAAATGGAAAAATAAGGAAGAGGGTGCGGTATAGCATGCGAGAGTTCTCGCACCGGTACGCTAGTTATATTAAGTTGTATTAATGAAATTTCGTTCGTGAAATAGCGTATTAAATTCACAGATAAAACCCCTCGTCGCTTCAGGACTGGGGGATTTATCCAAAGCCCTCGTAATTCAATTTCGGGGACCAAAGCCCTCGTATTTCCAAAGCCCTCGTGGAATCTCCTATGCTAAGCGCAGGGGGCGTTGGCTTCCTCGCGAGAGGCGGAGCGTCGGTGGCCTTGGAGCCTCGTCGCATCTGCGAGGCGTCGGGGTGCCCGTCGCGGCGGCCGATGAAGGGGGGCGTCGCACGGAGAGGAGAACGAATATCGAACGAGCGCTCAAGCGCCCCTCGACGGCTTCAGCTCTCTCGATCGCCTCTTGCAAGAACGCAACTCCTCGCTCAAGACGGCAATTCAGCTGACCAACGGTGAGTCGAAGAAACCTTTTCTTTTCTGTGTGAAAGTGCCCATTATGTTCACTTTCCAACGAAAAAAGTATGTAACGATAGGAAAGTTATGCATTGACGGTTATCTTCATACAGGTGTAAAAGCACTAGTTTTCATATCTGCATTTATTTTTATCTATGCGGAGGGTGTTTTTAAAACAGTAAGTAAGCAGAAACCAACCTTACAAACTATATCTTCGTTATGGTATTTCTTCATGTCTTTGAGAAATACACAACATTCTGAATATTTCTCCTCAGAAGAAACCGTAAAATTGAAAAACTATTCTGTAATTGTTCACTGAAATATTCTTCAAATCATATTCATCACTGTATCTGATTCCATTTGTTTTGGACGTACTTGAGTTAGTATAAACTTAAAATTTGATGTTCCATAAGGAATGCTGGAAGCAACCGGAAACCAAACGAAGATTAAACGCAGCGCATTGGGCAACTGTCAGTCTGCAACACACGCGTCGGCAGCTTTACAAGCAGCTTCACAACGAATGGGTATCTGACATGCGGTGCAGAGGTAGCTTGCCTTAATGTCGCATAGAGCTGCAACAAAAGTCATGCGATCCTCCTTTGAAGTATTTTTATAATGCTGTTTTAATTTACTCATTAACCGAACTTTCACTGGCATTCTTTAGCGGTCTAACTTGCGGTTGTTGTACGCTGCTTCTTCTAGCCAGTTAGTCGCAGATGTCGATAATATATCTTCCTTATTGGCACAGTGAACTACGTGGATCTACAGCTCAGTTGATGCATGATCAATTTCCAATATTTTCCCAAGTTCCGACGGAATGTATGTGCCTGGATTCATTGCCATGGGTGCTGCAAAATTGTAGCTTCAGACGTTAGCGTGATTTGAAATTTCTACCACCAGAGAGCAGAAGTCAACGGAATCTATCCAAGCAGTTATATTTATGCTCGACCAAAAAGCAGTGCAATATTATTAGAATAATTAATAGGGCAAGTTTTCATAATTAACTATCATGAAAAACAACTTGTGCATGAGTAAAAAACTTTGTGCCATTCTGGAGTCCCATTAATTCTCTCATACTAGATTTCTAATCTCATGAGTCTAGGCTTGGTTTTCAGTATTGATCCATTCTCTTTCCAGCTGATACCTACTCGTATTTGTGTCTAAAAGGCATTTTCATATTTTCAATATGTCATCAATATGCATTGTTAATTTCATGATTATAAAGAGCGACTAATGACAGCTCTTTACCCAATGGACGAAGTCTTGAATATAGGATTGAAAATAGCATAGGATCTGCGCGCGTTTTTTTTTAAGTTCTCGTTAACCTTTGTGCGGGAGCGGGCTATTTCGCTCGTTTCTCGACGCAAATCGTTTGTATTACACAGGTGTAAAAATGCACTGTTATAAAATCTTGCTACAGAGTTTTTATTCTCTTTTATTTATAATTGAAGTGTCTGTGTTAAAAGATATGTATTCCGGAGCACATGAAAAATTCTCGAAGATTGTGCGATTGCAATCTGAAGACCACCATAGATTTGTTAAAACGATTATCATCTAAATTTAACGCATTGACCAAAATTAAAAGTAGAAATATTAATAGTTCATTCAATAATTAAATAGACAAATAGCTTTACAGTAAAACTGTCTCATTAAAGCGGTACAACTTTTTGATTCCTTTTCACGTCATTCTTGACGACCACTCTGCGCCTTTCCCATGGAGAGTCTTCTTACCCTCTCAGCAAGGAATTGTTTCCTTGATCACGAAGCCAATTTTGTAAGGACTGTAAAAGGGACGTGATACGAGCTCCCAACTCACTTTGCCGATACTTTCCAGGGTTAGCTGTGCCGTAAGAGTCCGAGCGTTGTCTTGCCTCTACCATCCCGAACATTTCCGTTCAATACGGGATTGGCTTAGTTCTCAATCTTGTCTGAGTTGTAAACGCTGTTGTTAATGTGTTGCTCCTCCAAATAATCACAGAAATTCGGATCATGCACGATCCAGGATATGGCATTTTGAATTTCTTACCGACCACAATTCTAAGTGTTTCAACTCCACGCTTTGATGCTTGGAACCCGTCTCAAAATAATATATCCAAGGAACCCGTTTTTCATTACAGGTTAAAAACCGTCACCATTAAAACAAACACTTTTAAACTCTGTACAATTGGACGGTGTTATGCATCCGGCTACGCGACATCATACAAGTTTTGAGATAATCATGTTCAAAGGTTTTATTACATTTTCAGCTCCAAAAACTGTAATTTAATTATTTAATTTGTTGAAGCGCCAAACTACACAAACATGAGTGGAATATCTGGCGCTTACCTGCATAATGAGAAATTAAGAACAGCAGATTTGAAGATCTAGGTTTATAGCCGGTTGTTTTGAAACTCCCTGATGTGACTCCCTGATGTGATGGCGTTTACATTTTTCATTAATTATAAGGCTATTTTTACAGATTTGGCGCCAAACTTTTGCGTACACTTAGAACATGGTCCAATGCAACTGACGGCATCCATATCCCATTTTTTTCAAAAACGGCGCTTGGCCGGTTGATCCAATTGCGAAGTCTTTGAATGAATGTGAAGTGAATCATAGAACTTCACGATTTATTGGAACCCACCTGCCACAAATTTTTCGGTGTATACTTTGATTTGAATAATGGAATAAAATGTTGAAACTTATTTGACTTTTCAGATTTGTTCAACTGTAAGTTGTCCGTTTATTGAAATATGTGAATCAATGCTGAGGTGACACTGTTGTCGGACGCCCATAGTGATACTCGTTAGTAATGCTTTAGCGGCGACTTTTAAACTTTCCCACTTGAGGGTTACTTCAACCAAATATTTCCGAGGGTTGTTGCCAAAAGCAAAAAACCTCTGAGCATCATTGTAACTAAGACTTCGTAACTAGGCCATCGTAACTAAGACTTTTGACGTTTCTTTTATTTTTTTGAATTTTAAATTGTTTCTATGTTGTAAAAGTAGTTGGGCGTGTTGTAAATCTAATACACTGGTAGAAAAAAGTATTGCAACATCAGGAAGGGCACGAGCAATCAAGAAGGCAATAAGAGACGTTAGGGATGGACGTTAATATTTCACGGATGACTGCCTTCCGGTGACGTACTGGCAGCATGACAAAATGGCCCGGAAGCGTCGTCGTCCTTTAAGCAAAGGCACCAGTTTGAGCGGGGTCGGATTGTCGGCCTGCGCGAAGCCGGGCGGTCCTTTCGGTGCATTGCTGACCACGTGAGCCGTGATACGATGTCGGTGCTACGGTGCTGGCGACGAAGGGTAGACGAGCCTTCCCATAGCAGTACACTCACTTTGTGGCGACCGCGGAGCTCTGACGAACGGGTCAATCCATTTTAAGTGGTCCAGAATTTAATTAATTGGTCGCTCGACCATCTCGAAAAAATTTCATATTTTGTATATTAATTATTAAGTAGAATTAATTATTTTAAATCAATGTAGATTTTAGTTTAAAATAGCTTCAAAATAAAGTGATAAGTGATTACTACTTGGCACAAAGTATTCTCAAGGGGGAAATAAAGCCTTTTTTTTTCGTGAGTTTTCAATTTTTTTAAAAAATACTTCGAATTAAATCTAAAAGTTGTAATTTTTGCCGAAGTTTGGTATGATAGCGGTCTAGCATGTGTGCAATTTTTAGATTTTTATCTGGTCCCCCAACAGAGATATTACAGTTCAAAATTGGGAAAAAATCCAAAATTCCAATTTTCAAGAGGATGTAATTCTTAAGGGGTACGTTATATACCAATGATATTTTACAAAATGTAACTATACTGTTGTGTGTAAAAGCACAGAAAAAAATAAGGCTTAGTTTATATTCCTTCTTTGAAAAATTTTTCTCTGAAAATCGAATTTCGTTCAATCGCGTTCCATAGATTTGGTTGCAAATATTTCCCAAATAAAAACATAGAAAATAGGTAAATAATATTTCGATTTGCAGGCCAGAGTATGCTGAATTGAATGCTTTTTATTCTAGAATGCTAGAACAACCTAGAGCTGAGTAACGTAGGAAAGAGTAAATGTCTGCGAACGCGAAAAATAGCGCACGGCGCGAAACAAAAATGGCCGCCATTTGTAAACCAAGTACGATAAAAAAATTAAAGATGGTTTTGAGCAGTCAAAACATAAGGAAATTTATGTACAAAATATGAATTTTTTTCAAGATGGTCGAGCGACCAGTGCTGGACCACTTAAAATGGATTGACCCGAACGTCAAGATCGACTCATCGTGAGGACGGCGTTGGCAGACCATACGGCCACCCGCGCAGATATACAGGCACATGTGTCCCCCATCGTGTCTTCACGCACAGGTGTGAAGGTTACTTGCTGCAGGATTACAATTGCGCATACCGCTAGCTCGACTGCCATTCATGCCGAACCATCGTCGGGCACGTCTGGCGTGGTGTAATGCGCGGGTCAGTTGGGAGACGGAATGGCGTGCAGTTGTCTTCACAGATAAGAACCGCTTCTGCCTGCACGCCACTGATGTCGTGTGTGTGTGTGTGTGTGTGTGTGTGTGTGTGTGTGTGTGTGTGTGCGGCGTTGCACAGGCGAGCCCTTGCGTCCGGAGTGTGTTCATCAACATCACGTAGGGCCTAACCGGAAAGTGATGGTGTGGAGTGCCATCAGCTACAACGTGCATTTGCCTGTGGGGTTCGAGGGTTCATTGACCAACGACAGATACATCCAGCACCATGTGCGGCATGTGTTGATAACTTTCTTGCAACGGGAGGGTAGTGCGCTGATCCAGCAGCATAATGCCCGCCCTCATACTGCCCGCGCTACGCAACACGATCTCTCCGATGTTCGTCAACTGCCCTGGCCGGCACGCTCGCCGGATTTGTCCCCGATGGAGCATGTGTGGAACATGATCGGCCAATACCTAACCCGTGCTGCGACTCCGCCAACAACTCTGCCTGCTCTGCGCGAGGCAGCGTAGGAGGCGTGAAACAGACCTCAAGACACTATTCGCCACCTGGACGATGGGATGCCAGCCCGCATCAGGGCTTGTACTGCCCGCGGCGTGTACACAATATTGATGTGGCGTTTTCTATGGTTCTCTCTTTTGTTGGAAGTGCGAGTCCCACATGGCTCTGTCCATGTAATCTTGTGTAGGATTCTGTATGTGCTGTTTCTGTACGGAGGAATTATACAATGCAATTGGGGTGTCGCAATACTTTTTTCCACCAGTGTAGTTACCTCCTGGCACTCAGCACCAATTAAAGCCAAATATATATTTCTGTTACTATTATTATAACCAATTTTTTATATCAATATTATTATAACCTATATATGGGCGCTTGCGGCTGTTACAATATTCTCAAAAAACAAGTCCAAAACTTATTTAAGGAAATATCTTTTATTTGAAACCTGCATAAAAGCTCCAAAAATAAACAATCATTATTAAATATCGTTTCAGGCATCATGATCTACGGACGAAAGCATCATACAGCTTGGGTAATCAAATCATTAAAAGGCGTCGTCTCGATTCTGCCACCGTCACAGCGAAGGAAAGCAGTATCAAGCACCCAGAAGAGAAAATACCATCCGAAATACTGAGAGAATATTTCGAACAATCCACTTTGCATGGAATACGATATATTATTCTCAGCGAAAATAAATTCTTTAGGTATTATTTCTTCTCTTTAAAACTGGACTCACGAATTTAATAGCCTTCTATTAAAAAAATACGTTGAAGGAGGAACACCCACACCTCTCTTAACCTCATTTATACCATTTCAGAGCAATATGGATAATAGCCTGCTGCATTTGTCTATTGTGTGCACTGTTTTTTATGATAGCATCATGGAATAATTTTTTTAGAAGTCCTATAATCACGTCTGTGAGAAATACATTTTATCCATTAGAGGACCTCCCTTTTCCTGCCATCACAATCTGTCCTGGCTTCATCATAAAGAAACGAAAAGGACTGGAAATACTTCGCAGGTAAATTAATACTTCAAATTGATTTAGAGTGAAAAGCGTGTAAACCATATTTGAAAAACAGTAATTTCTTTTCAGAAATTTAACGCTTGACATTGGCAATGAAGAAGTGCTCATCAGACTGATGAAAGCTTTGTGTTTTTTTCGTTATCCTTTCTACCACATAATGGGTAGAGAATTGGAAGTAGTAAAGAATTATACCACGCTTGATTCATTTGATAAACTCAACATGACAAAGTTTATGTTAGAGGTATGTATTTTTAAATATTATTATATTTTTGTTTAGCGTTAACAATAATATTTCAACATTTGTCCAGATTTCTGTAAAATATTCACTGCTTGTCATTTATATATTCTTAGATGAATTAAATTTTTTTTTCTTTTGCCATTTTTTCAATAGATTGACATTAGACAATATTTGTCTCTGAATATGTTACTCTCAAAAGTATTATTTTCAATTAACAATAGAAAGACAAAATAATTAAAGTAAGAAAATAGAAAGACTCTGGAAAAAAATGTCAGCAACACAGTATCATAAGTACAATTTGAATACGCACCTCTACAACTTAGTCCCAGATTTGGGACCGTAATTAAGTTAGAACAATTTTGTTCTTAATTTATTGCTTTGAAATGTAAAATTGAAGTAACAATTAATGAAATATATCAAAAATTAACGTTATCTTAATAATCCTTATTTTTGATTTTCCTCTCTATTTCACAATACTTTGGCGAAAATAGTTTTATGATATTTCCCAAACAAATGCATAAATGCATGTAAAGGTTCATACCTCGGAGAAAACAACGATAACTGTTCTAGAAAGTGAACCGTTCAAAGTTCACTTTATTTTAGTTACAGTAGTCATCGTCTCGGTATAAATTTCTCAAATTAAACAAATTACTAAAATTGCCGTCCCTAGCTATAATGAGATTTGATCTCTATCGTTAAAACAATTTTATCAAAAAGTATTCAAACTAATAAATACGCTTTTCTCTTCAATTCAACTTTCTAACTTATTTACCGATGTTCAACGTGATAATAAAACTGTTACTTTGTCTGTTAATAGAACTTCTTTTAAAATCAAATCCTTTTATTGCAGACAATGCCTTCATTAGAAGAAATGTTCCACGCCTGCTACTGGCAGGGTGGAGAAGTGAACTGCTCCGAAATATTTGAATTGCAACGTTTCGAAGGAGGGATCTGTTATTCATTTAACTCCCAAACATCCGAATCCTGCAAATTCAAGTAAATTATTTTATTACGTCCTTCTCGTGTATTTCTTGTGCTTGTATGGCTTTAAAAAGAACTCTTTATTTCTATTCAGCCCAAACATCTGCGAATTGTTCAGAAATTCTGCAGCTGGAACAACAAGTGGACTTGAAGTTTATTTCAATGAAGTGGATCCAAACGATCATTTGGGCCTTGATTCAGACGACAAAGGCATCAGGGTAAAGTCAACATCTTTGAAATTCACAAAACCTTTATTTCTTATGTATGTTTTATTTTTTACGATCATTTCATTAATTATTACTAGTTAATAAACAGAACAATCAATTTTCATGATTTCAAATTTCACTCAACTGTTACATCGTTTTCCATATTAATCGATAACGAACGTGAGGATAGAACGGTTTCTATGAGTATGGACACAAAAATGAAAAATACCAGGTTCCGCAATGAACCTTTTTCCTACACTCCGCAATTCTTCCCAGATTCGCCGGCAGCTACTGAGGTTTACATCCTCTCCATCGTCTCGACTTGTACTTGTAGAAAGATGTACTTTAGTGTGCTTTAGTTCACTGTGCAGTATACCGTTAGTGTACTGTGAGTTCACTCCAATGCGTATTTGAACTGGAACGCGTACTTGCCTTCTGCTCTGTTGTTTGAGCCCAGCTCAAAGAATTTTGATTGGTCCATTGTAGGATGTGTAGAAATGTAGACGTGCATTGGAGTGGGGCACATTATCCGTGTATTATTTGAGATAACTAAAATAAAGAGTTTTTCTGGCGAAAATTCCCCGTTTTCCGGCGCACAATTACATAACTTTCTCTTCTTACGAAGTATTCGTAAGGCGAGAAAGTAAAAAGTAGAGGAGCATAGAAGCAGGTGAATATTACAACTCCTGCCAATAAAGCAATCAAGATAGAACTCATATTTCTAGGGAATCAACCCCTTCAGTAGAAGGAACTATAAGAATTTCCCGAAATTGTATCGTGAAGTTTGAACAACTTAATCTAGATACAAACTTGGAGCTTTTGCTTATTAATTCTACGGTTTAAGGACATCCAGTCAAAAAAAAATTTGTCCAGAACATCTTCACAAGCAATAAACAAGTGGAGCTATAGTAGAGTACGTTTACTTTCTTTCGTTATTTGTAACAATTGCAATTTTCAAAAATGAATAGAGTTCAGTGAAATCCGACGTATGCCATTTCTGTGACCGTATTTTGCACTCTCCGATAAAACAATTACTATAAAAATGCAGTCGTTTCTGAGAAAACATTTTTGATTTCCTTTATTGCGCGCAAAATTACGCAAAACTACTCATATTTTGAAAAAATTGTACTAATCTGATTCAAATACCTAATTTTAAGGAATAGAAAAACTCTATATTATCAATATTGTAGAAAGACACAGAATAGTTATTTATGTATCAAGGGCGTTAAGTAAATTGTTTTTGCTCCGAGGGCGACTCGCGTCAGAAGCCCTCGGGTTTGGAAGTCGCCTGAGGGGCAAAAATATCTAGTAACGCCCGTGGTGCATACAAAACTTTATGATTTACTAGTTCTTTGCTGAACAAAACGAAAATTCGAAAGACTTTATAATATTTCTTGCGCCAAAAGTGATTCGAAACATTTGTCAATATGACGACAGATAAACAAAACCGAGTGTATAACTAATTACTGGTGCGTAATCGAATCGTTATTGGACTGATTTGTTCGTACAAAATGAAAGAATATTGTGAAGTCCCTGCGGAAATTCTCGCAAAAGCTAACAAAACTACGCACAGCGGTTTCCTTTAAAATCTCGAAAAATTTATGAAACTATTTATGATGTATTTGAGAGTTACCAATGTGAATAACAGAGTAAATTGCGCTTATGAAACATAGAGGAGAGATATGCTAGAGTGCGCACCGAGCTGCGCAGAAGGCCCGGCCGGGTATTAACATCCCTCGCGCCAGTGTCACGTGACTTTGGGACAGCTAGGTGGCGTCTATAAGAACACCCGTCTCGCATTAAATGATTTATTTTTATACGTACTTAAGATGTTTCATTCCAGCGTCATTTTCTCATTTATTAATCAACTCTAAAAAGGTTGCTTATAGCAGAAAAGTGAATTTAAGTTTTTCTGCTCTATTTGCTCAAGTACATGAAAATTCCGATTTTTGTCCAACTTGACACTTTCAACCGTATACTCCACTAAACCTGTTTTACACGTACAATTACATAGGACTATAAATAAAAAATATTTGTAAAATAAATTAACTCCATGGGATGCATTAATCCAAATTTCTATTACTCAATGTTAGACATTCTACTATTGAAGATTCACATCAGTGTCATTTATAATAGCAAGTTATCTAAATGAAATTTCGAGGATTTATAGAGGGAAAAGGGCTTTTACCTTTGATTTATATTTTGATTTATTTAGTCAAAAACAGTAAAAAATGTATGTGATATATGGGGGAAAAGTTCCATCTTCACTCATTTTCTTGAGCTTCAAAAGCTCTTCCCAATATTTTAACTATAACATTAGACATTTTCCCTCCCGAGTTATATAAAACCTATTTGCATCGATGAACAAACTGGATGTTTTATTTTTTTCTTTGTATTAGTAACAACAGTAACATGCCACTGGCTTTACTCCTACCACTACAAGCACGTAAGCTCAAGAAAACGTGGGCGTAGTGAAGCTACATTTATGTCCAAAAGCAAAACGAGGGGACATCTCAGCATATGGATCAGGAAAATTGGACATTCATTCAATGGATCAGGAAAACTGGACAAAAACCTGATCGAAATGAGGGTCTTTGACCTGGAAGCAGAAGTACATATTTTTCAAAGAATTTACTAATAAAAATCAACTACAATCATACAAATTACTAACACTAACATACTATAAACACAACTTACACCAGTAAATACACATAGGATTAATGCCCGGAAATAAAATCATTTTGTTGTTAACTGATCTAACACTGTTTTTCTGGTAAATTTGGGTGTGCTCTCTTGCTAAATGTTTTAATCTTATGTGAATATATTTAAACAATATTTCCTTAATTAAATACATCCTGTGGTTCATTATGGCCTCTTGACCAATAATATATGTTAAATTACTAAAAACAGAACTATTCACAAATTCTCTCAGACATCTATTTACAATTGTACTACATGCTGCCTTTTTAAAAAAGTCACCTCTCCCCTGAAGTATTCTTACTTCTACCTCTGCTCTTTTGTAGATTTTTATAAAATCTGCAGAAGGGTATTTCAGTCCATAATTATCTTTCCTCTGAATGAAGGAATATGATCCTTCATCAGTATCAGTCCGGCAAAGAACTAGCTTACAGTCCTCATAAGCAAGAGACTTTTGCAACTTTGTAAATAAAAATTCTCCAATATAAATTACAATGTCCACAACATAAGGAGACAATCTAGTTTCAAGATTGTGTACTGATGGCAAGTACATATGGTCAGTTGGTACCTCACTGCCCAGTTCAGGATCATTTACTTGTAGCACACTTGCATACTGGCGTGAATTTAACACAGTTGTTTCATCCTGTGGAACAGAATTTGCTAAGTTAAATTGTTATTGCACATCTTGAAAAGAAAAAGAATTTTGGATCGTAAGCAGTGAACAAATATCCACAACGTCCCAAAATAATCACGCTGTAGCACCACAAACAGCAAACAGGACAAAAAGCTGCATACAGCACCGTACAGCACGAGCTGCCGGTGTCCCAAAGTCACGTGACTTACGACCACCTCATGTTGAAACCTGTGCAGTAGGCTCACGCGCACTCTAGTTGTATCTCTCCTCTATGTGATGAAACGGTACTTTTAGGTTATTAGCCTCTATTGCCAAAAGTTATTTATATGAGTTAGAATATTTCAAAGCACCAAAAAATAACATTTCGAGGGTGTTAGCCGATGTATCTTATATATCTTATTACTACCACTAGTACTGCTACTCAAGAAGAATATAATAATATCTCTAAAAAAAAGGTGACACGTAACAGTGAAATGTGAGTGACTGATGGCAATTATAAATTCACAGGAGCATTCCAAACTTGTAATTTTCGTATCAGTTAAACAAAATAAGGTTTATAACAAGTTATTTTACTTATTTGAGCGTTATGCTATTTATTTATTGCATTTTCTTGAATCTTAACTTTAAAAAATCGAATTCATAAAAATGTACGTGTTGTGTTGGTGTTAGAGCGAGCCAAAAGACCGAGTATTCAAAAGACCCGAGGGCATAAAGAATCAGGAAGTCCCGCACGGTTATTAATATACCATTACGTGTTTTGTTTCAGGTCCGTAAACACAGCAATAAACTAGTGAACTATAAAAACAATTTAATTTTTGCCATTTTCGAAAAAAATTAGAGTTAACAGTAAAAATCGAAAATGTGCCATTTTTATACATGTATTTTCCTCTTTTCTTTCAAGATATTTAGGGGGCAGTGGAACCACAAAACGAGAATTCCGACTACACTAAAAATTATAGAAAGTTGTAGAATTTACTATCTATGGGAGCAAGAAAAAATATTTAAGGTATCAGATAGCCACAAAAGTTTTTTCCTTTCGAAAATAACACACTGTTCGCCGCATTATTACGTATCTTTATCTGAACTATGTATATTACTCTGTATACCAGAAAGTAAAACTCAATACCATATGTCTCTTAAAACTACTTGAATTAATTCCTTTTCATTTCCGATCTAACAAGAAAACATACACGTAGGAAAGAGTTTATGTAACATCCGAAATTTGCTGCATTCAGTACATTAGATCATATGCAACAAAATACACTTTTCCGATACAAGAAGCACCACTAACAAACTTGGAAAGTTTTTAATGTATCGTTAAAGACACTCGTGAA
Source organism: Acheta domesticus (assembly GCA_031308135.1). Lineage (NCBI taxonomy): Eukaryota > Metazoa > Arthropoda > Insecta > Orthoptera > Gryllidae > Acheta > Acheta domesticus. The sequence continues at coordinate 177,666,426 of JAHLJT010009436.1, read as the reverse complement.
CTTACATGGCAAGAGACAGTAAAAAAGTTTCCTCCATTCCGATTTGTTTTAGTTGTGTCATTGGCATTAATTCATGCAATTTTACGTCATTGTATCGAAAGAAAATAGATTATGACTACTGAAAAGAATATGCAAATAAATTCAGAATAAATACAAGCTTTTCGACATAAAGCAACCACAAAATTAGTCAATGCAATGCAATGACTATTGCGCAATATCTGTGCTTTGCAATAATGAAGTATGTGTTAGGAAAATTACATAATGAGGAGTAGCATGCATCATCAAGAAGTCTGCTTTCGAGTTTGTGAGAAATGGTGTTCTGGAGCAGCGAAAATTGCCGGTTCTAAAGCTGCGCACGTGAATACTAAAGCGTCTTTCTTCCACATATTATATGACACTACTAGCATTGAATATGGAAAATAATCGTATTATTTGATATGAGATTTATTTATGGGAATTAACATAATTAAATATTTGAATTTTTCGGCACAAATCGACATTGTTTTATTATTAAGTAATTAACAAAAACATTGGTACCTCCCGCAGAAGTAGAGTCTGCTGCGATACCTGTCAATTTAAGGATATGTTGTATTATTTGATTGATTCAGGGCTCATACACTGCTAAGGTTATTAACTCCGTAAGTGTAGTGCACGTAAATGTGTGTAAGGGGGTGAGGATAGGGAAAAGGAGAAGAAGGAAAGATCGCGCGCGGTCCTTGGCCCGTTTGTTAGGGTACTGTTGCGTCGATAAGACGAGCCGACCGCTAGAAGGTATAAATTGGAAACTAGTAATGAATATGTACTTGGCAGTCCCGGAGACGCCGCGTCCAAGTCACAGGTACCAACGTTTCGGCCGCCATTCTGCAACATTCCTCCGGACGCATCGCATTACGCCCTGAGGAGGGTCGCAGAATGGCGGCGGCAACGTTGGCACCTGTGCCTCGGCGTCTCCCGGACAGCAGAGTACATATGACTTCGGCCGCGGAAGCCTACGCTCTCACTAGTAATTTGCGGGTCGCAGATCATGGTGCACGAGACGTCGCAGCTGCCGGAGGCGGGCAGCGGGCTGTTCATGCTGGACAACAAGGCGAAGGTGGCGACGGTCAAGATCCAGCCGTCCATCACGACGAGCAGCAACTCGCTGCGCTCCATGGCGCCCGCCGAGCGCCAGTGCTTCTACGACGACGAGCGCCGCCTGCTCGTCGCGCCCGAGTACTCGCAGGACGGCTGCTTCATCGAGTGCCGCCTCAACTACATCGTCGACGTCTGCAAGTGCATCCCGTACTTCTTCAGCCAGCCCAACGGTACGCGCGCTCGCCGCGAGCATAAAAATCACTTCTTTTTGATCCTCCTTTCTTTTTCTTCCATATCGTACCTCACCTCAACAATATGATCTCCAATTGTTATCATCAATTCCGTATTTAATATTATTTCGAGGTGTAACTTCGCACATACGTCATAATTGAAATATATTGATCCTTATTTAATTATTGTTAAAATCGATGTGCAGATGACGAGGAGATTTTTGATTTGTTTGAGAGCCTCATTTTTGTATTAAAAAATCGGGGATACGTTAGACCTACATATCACAAGTAACTCAGTCAGATTACAAGCTTTTGAGCTGAAACTGAAGATAATTATATTTTAACTTTTGCGGGTACTTTACATAAACCTCTACAACAGTCATTTTTTTTGAAAATGGCTCCCAATATTGTTCTTTTAATTTTTGCTGAAATAGAAAAAAAGTATTTAGAAGCAAGGGACAGTTCCAATTTTCATGACAACTTATGAATTGTTGAAAATTTCAAAAGTTCAAATTTATTTTCGAATCTGTTCTAAACATTCAAGATTAAAGCTAGGCATTCATTTCACAGTGCAATGTATTCCCCTCAATGTAGACCATTAAATAATGTCATGTACTTTAACATTCTCGCCTTATTTCATAGGAAGAAAAAGTATTGTAATTGTGCCCCGGAAAACAGCCAATTTTCGACAAAACAACTATTACCGGGCCCTGATAACAAATAAGTGGATACATTTTATTCCTCGTGTGGTAAATTACTTCCTATATAATAAGTTCTCTATCCAAAATTCAAGTTTTCTGCTCCCTTGATACCGAAAAAAATCGATTGACGGCAAAAACGTGACCGGCCACCCGTCACCCCCGTCCACCCGTCACCCCGTCCACCCGTCACCCCGTCCACCCGTCACCCCGTCCACCCGTCACCCCGTCCACCCGCCACCCCGTCCACCCGTCACCCCGTCCACCCGTCACCCCGTCCACCCGTCACCCCGTCCACCCGTCACCCCGTCCACCCGTCACCCCGTCCACCCGTCACCCCGTCCACCCGTCACTCCGTCCACCCGTCACTCCGTCCACCCGTCACTCCGTCCACCCGTCACTCCGTCCACCCGTCACTCCGTCCACCCGTCACTCCGTCCACCCGTCACTCCGTCCACCCGTCCTTTCGTCTGTGAACACGACGAATCAAAAACTTTCACAAAATATTCTCTGAAATATATCGGTTCGGAGAATTTCATTCTGATCTGTTAATTTTTGTTTGTTGTTAAGCCCTCAAGGATATTTTCGAAATTTTGTCAAAAATGTCTCCAATTTCTTAGCTTGAATGAAAATAATTCTAGAAGAATGTAACTGGTTCGATACTGATTAAAACTTTTTTTTAATCTGCAACAGATTAAAATGTTTAGGACTACATTAGTAGTATTGAGGCTAGAGATTTTTTTTGCGTTATCAACATTTTCTTCAAAATTATAACTTTAAATGATGACAAGTGAGATCTTTTAAATGATGTCATGTGCCTTGTTTAAATTTAAGTGAAGTTTTTTTACAGTAGATTTAAATAACATTGAAAATAATTTATATATTCTGTGGTAAAACTTTTAGCTCAGCTACCTCACTTTCTCAGGGATTTTCTTATATCGAATAAAAGATTTGCTTTAATACCGTATCATTTTCATGTCAGAATTTTTTTCTATAATAGACGAGTGGGCATGAACCTCTGCTGCTGTACACATGGTCTGGGCTGATAGACATTTTATATGAAAATGCACTTTTTCAACAAGCTTTCGTAACCAATTCCTTAAGAAAAAATGTCTGCATCACACACGTTTACTTTCTCTGGTTTGCCTTTGAATTTTATATTCATTTTTATCAAAATATTAATAAGAATTCTTTTTTCAAATATCTTCAGAAAAGAACACACAATATCTTCAGAAAGATATTTAATGTTTTTCAGATACTGTGCGAGAGTGTCGTGTTTCTGACCTTCTATGCATAGTCGATTACAGACGTAAGTTTATCGGAATTTTATGTGTATTATATTTTCTTTCTTCAAGTACAAAACGTACATATGATTGTTTCAGAATAATGTATTCAAAAATATAATGTTTGTTCAAATATAAAAGTAATGTTTCAAATTTGCAGGAAACTTAAGAATAACTGGACATTCTGGGCACCACTCTGAAAATGGCAATGTCCACAAACATGTGAAAATGAAATGCCACATGTGCCTGCCCACCTGTGACAGCGTCAATTACGATATAGATGCGGAATTTTCTGAAAATATTAAACCGACTGAAAAGCACATCGGATACTTAGATGTTTTCTACAAAGATCAATGTGGAGTGGAATTTTACAGGGCGCACGCAATAGACAAAATGAATCTTATAGGTTTGTATACAATTCCGTCTTTTGATATTTGAATAAATGAAATGTATTTCATTTGTAATATTTAGTTTCAGTTGGTGGCATTGCTGGACTTTTCTTAGGATTTAGTTTACTGAGCATTGTGGAGGTCATCTATTACTTTTGCAAGTACATTAATGCATTATATTATAAGTACAAAACAAATAATATTATAAAACCAGTTCCTAATATGCAACGTCATGTGTTTCATATGAATAGTACTTATTTACAGTCAAATCCAAAACGGATATATAATGAGCATTGGATTTTGGAATAAGATGCCATAAAAAATTACTCCAAAAGACTGAGAAAACGACTAATACATTTCATCTAGAATTAGATCTACCTCAATCATTCAAAAAGTAAATATATTCATTTCAAATGAAATTATTTTAATCACCCCTCCAATGAGTGCTGTCGTCTCGCTGGTGTAGTTGATAAAGAATTTGATTAAATTGAATTATATTTTTAAACACAACAAAGTTCTTATTTCAACATATATCAGTTGTCAATTTCCTATCACCACTCAATCACCATCTCCTGAGCTGAGTCGTAATTGTTCAAGTTCCCTTTCAAAATCCCACAGCTCACAAGCACTGGCTTCCATCATGCTGGTGTGAGAGAACGCTACAATTCGTTGGGTATAGCATATACTCATCCTCACTTCCCTCCTCCTAGAGTCCGGAATATGAAAATTATGAAGTCACTAGCAAGTAATTCAGGAGGTTCCTAAAAGAATGGTACTAACTTTTAGGGCACAATGTGTTAGAAAATGATCACTTCTTGCTAATGAGCATATAGTTAGAAATTGTATATAAAGGAGTTATATCAATTTATGTGTCATTTGCTCCTGATTTTAGGACGTTGGCATGAATCTCTTGTAGGTCACATTCTCATACAATCAAGTTCGAGAATATACCTGCCGAACATCTTTTCACATGAGGTTGCCTAAAAATCAAGAGCAAATGCTCGTAACTCCAATGTATGCAATTTCCCAGTATGTGTTCATTCAAGAAAAAATATCATTTTCGACCTCTCCGCGTGCTATAGAAGCCTGTAACATTTATTCTGTAATATCCTGCACTGTCGCACCTCATCTCTAAACAGCACGTCACGTACGAAAGCAGAATGTCCACAAAACGTGAGAATGGGAGTGAAGTTCTCCTCATGTGTCAAATAGGGGTGAAGGTCTCAGAAATTTGCAGATGATAGGTCAGAACGCGAGAAGCCTGCTTCGTCACTGAAAACAATACATAACTGTGAAGAACACCGGAGTAAAGTCCACAAAGAAAGAGATAGTTGCGGAAAGAAAGTGAGCTTGGCGACTAGCAGAGTCGCTTCTGTGGAGTAGTGATGCGACATTGATGTCGGTCGATGTTTTTGTAGAAACATCGACTTTTTTAACATCGATGTATTAATAGTGATGATTTTTAACATCGACGTTTTGTGGTCGATGCATTTTTTCTTTTTCGATGTTTTCTTTCTGAAAGAATAATTCCCATCATCACTACTGTAAAAATTAAAATATAAAATGTAACTGATAGTAACACAAAGTTCATGTGTTAACAAAGTTCATGTGCTGGAACCATAGAAAGGTGTTTGTACTATCTTCATCGACCAAACACACTCGTCCGAGGTTACCTCCATGCCTTTGTATTTCCTCTTTCTTCATATTCATTTCGCACGTTGAGATGTGGTCAACAAATTCGCTGTGCGCGTAGAGTCTGCCACTTCTTCTCGTACCCTTATTCGGTGAAGTGGTAAACATGAACACTGCCAAATTAAATTTGGTTGCACACGAATTTAATAATGTTAAAGGTTACTAAACCAGCTTCAAAACATCAATGTTGAAAAAACATCGATGGTTTTTAGTCGATGTATTATTAACTTCGATGTTTTAATTTTGAACATCGATGTTTTGAGATGGATGTCGCATCATTAGTGCATCATACTCCGAGGGCAGTTCGTGTTCCTCTGAGAGCTTCGCTGCTTTAGCCACGCCCACGCCGCCCTACGTGGCTCCGCGCAGCACCAAACGAATGGGGTGCAACGCGGCAACAAATCGCACGATACCTTAAAACAGGGCTTTCCAACTGGCAGCCCGCGACTGCTTTGAAAAATTTTATTATACCAACCAAATACAATATAATTTCACAATTCATCTTATTTTTATTTAATGATATGTTAATTTTCTCGTATATACATTAATCATTAAGTATGTTGAATAAAAGTCGTACTGTCGAATATATATATATAATAATATATAATATATATACATATATTATTAGTTTCAGTAGAATCTCGGTAGTTATGGTTAAAAATCATCTCACAGTACGGTGCGGCCCGCGGCTTGACTAGAATTTGATATGTGGCCCATAAGCCCTTCTAAGTTGGACAGCCCTGCCTTAAACGATCGGCAAAGAATCTTCATTATTGCTTACGGATGTTTCCATATAATCCTAATTGGACCGTACTCTGTCACCTTTTCACTTTTTCTTTAGTAACTTTCGCGGATATTTTAGGGCCTAATTCGGGCCATTAAGACCTGCGCCTCCATTACGAAGATTTGAAGTATGTGCGACATGTCCTACAAAAAAGGTGATGAATCAGATGAATCTAGGGTTTAAAGAAGATTCCGCATGCACCAATAAAATGAACTAAAGTGAGTCATTCAGTTAATATAGCAATCCACCAAGTAACAAATAATTTATTTATATTAAAAAGTCAAAAAATAAATAATTTTTCTCCATGAATATTCTAACCATTCACGCACCAAATTGTCATTGAAGAGGCAGTTAAAAAGAGTTTTTATAACGTTCACTGGATGTACGAGTAACTTTTCTAACTTTCAGTAGTCTCACTTTGAAAGAATTCAAGCAAATTCTACAGTTGCCTTTTCGTTTATATATAATTCATGGACACATCGTACAAATTTGTTAACGATGACGATAATGACAGCACACATTATTTCATTTTTAAGGACTGTGACAGTGCATCTGAAAATCAGAAGGTTCTAGAACAAATAGTAACATGAAAATATCAAAAGGCAAAAGGTTCTGTACGTGCTGCCCATCCGTCATGAAAGCATTGGATTGTCGCAAGGAAGGAGAGCGATACGGAGCCCGGAGTTTGCGCGGGCGTGGAAGTTGGGGAGCGGGGCCGAGAAGCGGGGAGCGTGGGCGGGGACGGGGGCGGCGCGCGAGAGCGTGGCGGAGTGGCGAGTGGCGGCGAGGGCAAGTAGAGCGCATCCGGTGGCCACCAGCCGCCGCGCTGGCGTCGCCCGCTCAGCTCCACTCCGCCACCGAACCTCTCTGGCAGAAACAACCACAAAACAACACACGAGCGGTCACCGCAACACCAGACACTAATATTTCTTTGTTTCAAACCTCAACTCCAATTGTCCTTGAATAAAAAACCCTTTTTTTCAAATTTTATGTAAGTCAATATATACATATTTTGTTAATTGATTTGTCCTTGCACAGATAAATATTTCATGAAAACAATGAATTTAAAATCTAAATAAAATATGATATGATGTCTGAATTTAAAAAAAGAATGGAAAGAAAGGTAAAATATATTAGCTTTGCATAACGAGTCACAATTTATCGTCCAAATTCTTTTAGCCACTGCATTGTTTCTGTCGATTCGTTTACAAAGTTAAAATATGCTTCATTGAAATGCATTGCTGCAAGGCATTTTCTCTTTTGAAAGTAAATATGACGATATGACATACTAAAAATATTTTCACCTTACTTTCAACACTGTCCATGTATCATAAATAAGCACAAGAAGGCATTCTTTACATCCAACTTTACATTCAGTGTGCTGAAGTGTCATTTACCAGGAGGGTCATTCCATATTAAATCATCACAGTCATTTTACATCACCATCTCAGATTCAGATGAAATTTGATACATAGGTAGTATGAATAAAGAATAAAAAAACTACAAATTTTGAGTAAAATATTTCCACCCGTTTGTGAAATAAAGGCATGTAAACTTTTACAAAATTGGGTTCCCGAAACTTTTTAAATTGATGTAGAACCTTACCAAATTAAGATAGAGAGCTGGAACAGGTGTCATTTTTTAGCTTTCTTTATGGCCTTTTATGTGATATACAACTCAATAGGGGTTGCGTTCAAAATGGTTTTCAAATTTGAATTTAAAATTTTAATTTTGAGTTTTTTCAAAATGCTCATCTTCAAAAAAATTGAAAAAATTCTAAAATAATCCTTATATGTTTCCAAACAGATGGTGCAAGTTTAAAATTGGGACTGCAATGGGTTCATATGGTAATCTTTACTTAAAATGCACAATATTTACTTACTCTAGATTTTACTGATTTAAAATGCATTTTATTTTAAATTATAAGCTCTAATATATACAAATTATTAATTTGGTGTTTTTGTTGGCAAGTTTGTTGTGATTTATTGTTATGATTATTATCATTATTATTATAAACGTACATAGAGGTTCTATGTACTTTTTACAAAAAAATACATCAAAGCAAACCAGTTTTCGTATCTAGTGGTGGTACTGGTTCTGAAAATGATTAATTTCCACGTAATTTTAATTTGTGAGGGGAAAAGGCCAAAAAATGGAATGTGATTTTCTCAAAAGAGAATCCTTATTTTCACTTCAAACTTTTGCAAGAATGGTGTTAAGTGCCCTAAATCACCTGACATATCATGGTACATTTTTTGGGGGCTAGATTGTTTCCTAATCCTTTGAGTTGGGAGCGAGTTTTTCTGTTTTACCTACCCCTCCCAGATTCCATCTATTGGCCCCTGTCAGGGCATCCCGATGGGCCTCCAGCTGTCTTGGAAGCAGTGCCAAGTAAAGAGGTCTTACGCTCCCCAAACGTCACGCCGGGATATCCGCACTAACATGCCCATGGGCACCCGAGGCCCTATCTCGGTGCTAGTTTCATTATTCTGGTTGCAGGAAAGCAGTTCCTCAATTACATATACAAACCAATCCCCTGCACACCTCTCACACAGTTACCTGACAGATAGAGAGACCATGGAAGAGTTAATGAAAAAATTCATGTTTCTCACGAGTTCCGAACCCACAGCCTTATTGACCGCGTGACTCGCCTGCCCCAACCCCAGTCCCACGAGGCCGTCTCACTTCATCGAACATACAACGTTTACGGCACACAGTTCTGATAAAAATAATGATATAAATAAAACTGGTATTTTCCGAATGCGTTTCGTAATGTCGACTGTACGCATTTCAAAAATACCTGACACCGTTCGTTCACCATTCGTTCGTTCCCACTGTAAACACCTCAGTGTCAGTCTGAGTTTAGATTGTAAGTACAAATACGTGTAAATATTGTAAATAAGTAGCGTCTAATATACGTTTGGTTTGTAAGAATGTAAGTTTAGATTATAAGTGCAATAGTGTGTACATAAGTAAACAAGTAGCGTAAAATGTAGATAATAGTTTGAAAGGTTAGTAAAATATATATGTTTAATATCTCGGTTAGCGCCCCCACTCACGCAAATGTATACAGAATATAAATGGCATTATATTTAAAAACGTTAACAGGTATTTGAACCCATCAACACCATTTCCATAAATGAACAATTTTCTCACAATTAAATGGGTAAATTAACATAAAAATACATCTACATCTTAAATGTAGAATAATATATTCATAAATTTACTCAATTAACATTTGTTTTTAGTTTTCTTTCCTGTAATGCTATTTATATTCATGGAATTGAATTTCATCAAAAAACAAGATTTTTTTTCACAATTTCTCATTTTTCCGGATCCCTAAAAGTTTTACTGAATATTTGAGAATATCATTAGAGAGAAAAATCGTTTTCTGTCTTAAAATTTTCGCGGAAAACTTGGAACCTTTTGGGGAAAATAGCGTTTGAGTTATGCCTAAAAATGCGCAATTTCGAGCCCATTACCGTCTAAAACATTTGCGATTTCGAGAAATGTCGTAAAATATTATGTAAAGCAAGTGTGCCAAAACAATAAAAATACAGCTGCAATGTTTTAAACATAAATATTAAAATACAGCTGTAATGTGTGTAATGCATTAATGCAATGCATTAATGCATTACATTAAGCTGTAATGCATTACAGCTGTAATGCATTAATATTAAAATGCAGCTGTAATAATTAATCACATAAGAAATATATAAAAAATTAATATTTCAAAATCTTTTTTAATGACATATCAGGTGTTTAGGGCATTTAACACCATTCTTAGAAAAGTTTGAAGTAAAAATGTGGAGTCACTTTCGAGAAAATTTTTTGGCCTTTTTCTCTCACAAATTAAAATGACAGGGAAATTAATCATTTTTAGAAAAAAATTATATGTATTATTATAAAATTTATTACTGATACAATTAATACAAATATTATTATTGATATAATTATTATATATTATTATAATTATTATAATTCATATAAGTTTGAATAACCAATTTTGAACATTTTGAAATAAAATTTATTTTATCATCTATGATTTCGTTGTTTAAGAGGGTCCAACAATTTTTAACTTCTTAGTTTAGACGTTTCAGTCAAAAAAGAAACCTATTCCTTTTTTATAAGTTTATACCTTTCTCTATTCTAGTAAACATTTTAAAGAAAAAATTGGAGTCTTTTGTTAGAAAATTTTGGAAATGTACCGGGAACTTAATATAAAGTACTCCCAAAAATTATAAGAATTATTATTGGCAAATGCTATACTGACAAGTTATTTTGACTTTAGAATCGTCATTGAACTAATGATCATTGAAATACAAATCCAGCGCAAGGTACAGTACAAACTTTCTCATTCTAGTTAGTTTTCAGTACTTGACTGTGGGCTAGCTTTTCGATTTTGCTACCTCCTTGACACATCCTAGATCCATATTCCCCGCTCCTCTGGGGACAATCCCAGTGAAGAGAACCACTATACCCGAGCACCGTGTAAATCTATCTCGGTTCTGTTTCTTAACGTGTTACCTTTACTGTTAGCCCGAGGCCAACGGATTTCATTTTGGTGCTTGAACCATTGCTATGGATGTAGGTATCTACTTTCTCTCACACATACATACCATACAGTGGCCTGTCAGGTCAAGAGATTGTGGAAGGATTAGGGTAAACCAGACCTGCACAGCATTTTGCACTTTCACTGACCTCAGGAGCTGCGTGCGGGCATCTCGGGTGCAAATGAGAAAATCGATGAAGGGTGGGGATGAGACACAATATAGGAGTGGGGAACACCTATCAGAATGCGCAATTCGAAAGATAGCGCGTAAATTTAAAGAGCAATCGGCAAGAACATGACGATCATATACAGTTCAAGTAATATTATATTGCAAACGTTTGTTCTCGGTATATGACAGGGCGAAATATGAAACTACAACAAATTATACACTTTAGATTTCGACACCAAGTATTATAATTGCTTGTAGGGCTTATAATGTAATTCGCTTTGCTACGATGTAATCATAAATTTAGTGTTGTGCTAAACACAAAATTTTGATACTGAATTGTTTTTGTTTGATGATGACGGCAATAAACTATTTTTATTAACTATGTTTAATTGAATAAGACGGTTCTCTTAAAGTAAAAACATATTGTTCTTAAAAAAATCATGATTGTTTTCTGTTGTAATTTCTGACAAGAGAGTAGAGTCTTTTAGGAGATCGTATAAAAATATAAAGCCCTTTGCATTCTATTTAACCAATACCCATGATTATCTTATGATCGTCCGTAACATATCGTCACAGAAGTTTCCTCGTTGACCTCTTTTATTCAGTTTCATAATGGTGAAAAATGGTCACAAATGTGCTATAAAACATTACCCTTCTTGGAATTGCCACATATTCTATTTTATGTCAATCTTGATGTGAGAGATTGCTCTCATGATTTTGTTCATTTTTCTACGATTTGGAGATTATAACATTCCTGGAGAACAATCAATTATTAAATTGCAATTTTGTGTTAGATAGAATGAAATAATATTTTTTCTTATATATAAGCATATATTTTAAAGCTACTGCTTTAAAATATTGCTTAAGAGTCACAATGAGCATGTTATTTTCTTTAAAAAACTTAGAAAATGAAAATACATACAGTGGTGGATACAAAGGTGGATATACAGTAGTGCACAGAACGTAAACAGTGAATTATGACCCTGGTAACTTGAAATACTAGACATAATCCATTTAAACAAATGAGCATTTAATTTTGAAGCATGGATCATTATTAGACGCCCAGGTATTCAATCTACGCGCCGCGTCGTGCTACGTCAGACTTCACCCCTCCCTGCGAAGCTTCCTACTCCCCACTACTTGCATTTTCGGCGCTGCCACGGGCAGACGATCGGCTCCCAAGTGCAGAATGCACGCGGGAGCAGGCGTTGTGCAGGTCTGGGGTAAACACTTTACACACAAGGGACTTGGAATGCCCTCCACACCAGAAACTTTTCATTCGTGGCTTACACAGGTTTCGATTCCAGAGCCGTAAGTGTTCATACCCTTTGGTTCACCTGCTCGAATGTCTCAGGGCCGAATCACTTGACCCTGCTAATAGTTGTAAACATAATAATTGAATAAAAGCAAGGAATACAATTGAAGCTGACCTTTTTATACATACGTGACCTTTAATGTGTTTGAAGCTTTGAATCTATGTTTCTCAGTTAATTTGACTCCATTCTTTTCATACCAGCAATGCAAACATGATGCATATTGCATCAAAATATATCAACACTGCATTCAGTAACAAAAATGTTCTCAAAATTTACCAACTCTACAAAAAAAGTTGCAGAACATAATTTTACAGTTAACTCAATGGTTCTGTTTCCTTTCTTGTAATACTTACGTTGAAAAAAATGAGTTTTAACCTGAACTGTTTTCTCATTTTATTAATTTTTTGGTCTCATAAGAGTAGATTGTAAAGATAACTTTAAAAATATCATAGAGAAGTATGATTCTATATTCAGATTTTTATTGAAAAATCTTCAGCCTTTTTTAAGAAATGTTTTTTCACCGTTTCTGAAAATGCTCAATTTCAGCTCATTTTCAGAGAAAATATTCGAGTTTCCGAAAGACTCCTTGGGAAATCATTTGAAGTGTTTGTACTCACAAATTTAATCAATTACAACAAAGCCTATATTAGGCCTCTCGTTATATCAATAAAGATAGATATTAAAAAATAGGCTCTAGTATTTTGCATAGACGGCCGTTTTCAAAAATATCACTTTTTCGGTATCAGGGTTCTCCAAACGTGTTTCGGTTAAATCCCGAAATAGATTTTTTGTAGCATTACATAAATTTCTCTTACACTATCCCTCCGTATATACGTGCGTGTAAGAGAAAGTAAAATATATTGTCATCACGAATCAAACCAGCTTCGAAAAAAGATACGATAGTAAACAATGATGAAGAGCCTTCAAAACGAAAGGGACGGTTCAACAACAGCAAAATGAACAAGCGTGCGACTTAATTTCACGTGTGGCGATTTCTCCCTAGGCGCCTCGTAAATTGTCCGTGACGTTTGGTTATCTTGTTTTATTCTTGAGATCTACTAATGACAGAGGATGAGTCATATTCCCCTAATGAGTCATATGTGCCCCTAATGAGAGTGCGCTTCACGTAGGACACTGGTACACACGACAGGGAGTACTTACTAAAGAATTTGAGCTCCACTGGTCTTGTACGAATTACAACAAAAATAACATACTATGACTGTCGCCCTGAAAGATTGCAATATCATTAGCGTCACTGTACCAGACATTGTCAAATGGAATTAATATTCACAAGTCTTTAAATGTTATCTGACAAATTGGTACAGCTGTTAAATGGTTAAGGAAGCTGTAAAGATGCTCTGTTCACGAGAGGAGGATCTGAGTCTTCGGTATATTTCCAAAGTGCTACGAGAGAGTTTCTAAAGTTACTTATTTAAGGGTCACAAAAATCGAGATTTATGAGGGGCTAGGTAGTCCAAAACCATCTTTCCATGAGTCAACTTCAATTAGTCCTCAGCGACGAGATAATACCTAGATAACAATCATTGAAGACATTTTATTGAAGGTCATATCAGGAAAGACACATTAATGTAATTGCATGAGTAATTGATGAATCGTTAATAAAAACGCTAGTTGCAGGCCCTGGTTTCACATTAAATGTTACTTTTATTCACAGATACATCTTTGCTTTTAGAGAACGCAATCTGTTGGGGAGTACCATAAACCAACACAGTCTAATTAATCTAATCTGCTCGTGTGAGGGAAGACTCGCTGATTCCGAATGCGCCAGAGTCCATGAGGAAACTCGTTTGGCTTATCCTATTCCCATCCGGCGACGTACATTGCGTGTGAATAAGTGTAAGACAGAAAGATCGAAGACTGCTTCTCAAGATTTAATTACAATGTACGATGGCAAAATATAGCTTGAAAATTCATAAAATGCAAATACTTGAAAGCCAAGTTGCAAAAAAGCGTGACACAAAACAACACCTCCCACACCGGGCCACTGATTTTTTATGTGTTCCCAATATTTCTAGCGACTTTATTACTTTACTACATTTAGGCTACAATCTTTACAGTTTCTGCTTGGTCATTATCTTTATAGATAGATATAATTCTTGGATATCAGATTTTAATTTAAATAAAATTAAATATATATATCCAATTTATTAAAATTGACTCAGACAAATTAAAGCCTCCTAGCACAATGCATTAGTGAGGATGGGAAAGTAAGTAGTCAGTCATCAGAAAGACCCACTAATGAGACAGATCATAAAATCTGATCGAAGATTGTATATGACATCATATATGCAACTGGATATCTAGTATCTCAGATAATTTTGGGGCCAGCCAAGAACACAGACGGCTGACAGCAAAACAGAGTAAACAGCTCTGTACCCCCATGGATGAAGAGAATTATGAAACGGATAGCCGACACCCGGCGCGAAATATCACTTTTAGCTGAGGCATCTTCTAAATCAACGCACATCTCTAAAGTTCAACGAAAAATATTGAATGTTGAACAAATATACCAAATTGAAAATGACACCAGCAGGCTAATGGTAATTGAGAAGCTAAAAGAGAAAATTCAAGCATGGGCTCAACGAATTAGACGTTACAAACGCAGAATAGATTTCCGTGTGTAGAATCGGTTGTTTGAAACAGACGCGAAGAAATTCAATCGCAATCTGACTCAGAAACCGAATGGCAAAGCTATCACTCCTTCAAAAGATGTCGAGGCATTTTGGGCAGCAATCTGGGAAGAGAGCAGATCCTACAACAAAGATGCATCTTGGCTTCAATCTGAAGTTGATGCTGCCAATGGACTTGTGGAAACAGTGGAAGATGTTCACGAATTCTCGGAAGAGGACCTCTTCCAAGCAATTAAGAACATGGGAAACTGGAAATCCCCCGGGATTGATAAGATCCAGATTTATTGGATTAAGAAACTAACAGCATTACATCCGCATCTAGCAAAGGCTATTAATAATATTTTAGAAAATCCAAAGGAACTCCCGGAATGGCTCACACGCGGAATCACGTATCTGCTACCCAAAGCGGGAGACAGCTCTTTGGCGAAGAACTACAGGCCAATTACTTGTCTGCCAGTACTGTACAAAGTTATAACTTCAGCCATAGGTGACACAATGTACAGACATCTAGAGAATAATCATCTAATACCAGCTGAACAAAAGGGATGTCGTAAAGGTTCTTATGGCTGTAAGGAAATCTTGCTACTGAATAGAGTCATTTTGAATGATGTAAACAAACGAAAACGTAATTTGAGCATGGCTTGGATTGACTACCAAAAAGCCTTTGATAGTGTACCACACGATTAGATTTTGAAGTTCTTGGAGATCTATCGATTTCATCCTAGACTTATTGAATTTTGCAAGGCTAGCATGAAGTCGTGGAGTACCAGGTTACTAATACAGAGCAGAAAGGAAGCAGTAGAAACCAGAAGTATTCAGATTAACAGGGGTATTTTTCAAGGAGATTCACTATCCCCTCTGCTGTTTTGCATTAGTTTGATCCCACTATCGAGACAGTTGTCGCAAGCTGACTTTGGTTACAAGCTCCATGTTGATGAAAGGCCAGTATCACATTTGTTTTACATGGATGATCTGAAAGTGTTTGCTAGGAATGAAGCGATTCTCCCCCAAATGCTGTCTGTCGTGAATGACTTAAGCAATGACATCTGCATGAAGTTTAGTCTTGACAAGTGTGCAATAATCAATTTAAAAAGAGGAAAACTGACAACGTCAGAGAGCGTTGAAGTTGATATGCACACTGTGATTCAAGATCTTGAGCCAGGTAAAACTTACAAATATCTGGGCATTGAAGAATGTGAAACCATCTCGAACGACACAATGAAAGAGAGAGTTCGCAAGGAGTATTACAGAAGAGTGAGACTTGTCCTGCAATCTGCTCTGAACTCCAGGAATAAAATATCAGCAATAGGTAGTCTGGCGGTGCCTGTAGTCGAGTACAGTTCCGGACTAGTGGACTGGACTGAGCAAGAAATCCGCATCATTGATCAAAAATCCAGAAAACTGCTAACAATGCATCATGTCGCCCACTCTCGAGCTGATGTACATAGACTTTGTGTCACGTAAGGAAGGAGGGAAAGGCCTCAGACAAATTAAAGCCTCCTGGCACAATGCAATAGTTGAAATTGGAAAGTATGTAGTCAGTAATCAAGATGACCCTCTAATGAGGCAGGTCATGAAACCTGACCAAAGAATGGGAAGCAGAGGCATTGTTAGTGTAGCAAAAAGCATTGCAAAGAAAACTGTGCAAGACACGTCAAATAACACAGACACTGAACTTCTGGTACTACTAAACATGAAATGTGAGAGACAAAAAATGTTAAAGAAGTCGTGGAGGGACAAATCCCTCCATGGACAATATCTAGAAAGAATGGACAAGATGCAGATCAATAAAGATCAATCATTTATGTGGCTTAAAAGGGGAAGAATGAAGCCAGAATCAGAAGCAGTTCTAGTAGCTGCTCAAGATCAGGCGTTGAGAACACGACCTTATGATAAAGCGGTTCTCAAAATTTCCCAAGATGACAAATGCCGAATTTGTCAGGAGCAAGTAGAAACCATTGATCATATTGTCTCAGCATGCCCAATTCTAGCAAAGACCGAATACTTAAAAAGACACAACAGGGTGTGTATTTACCTCCACTGGCAGATCTTTACCGCCCTCGAAGTTCCAAACACATGCCCCAAGTGGTACGTACACTCACCAAGACCGGCGACATCGGTTGGATTGTGTACAATATTGTACGACCAACAAATTCAAGCGGATCGCACGATAGCAGCAAACAAACCGGATATTCTTATCCAGGATTTTGAGAAAAAATCGTGTCTACTTGTGGATGTTGCGGTGCCTTGCGATCAAAATGTCGTAACCAAGGAGGCAGAGAAACGTCTTAAATACAAGAGTTTGGAAATCGAAATCAGCCGAATGTGGGCGTAAAAGCACAGGTCGTACCCATAGTTATCGGAGCTCTGGGATTTGTTCCGCAAAATTTGTGTAAGAACTTGGCTAAACTTCCAGGTCATTCAAAGGACTGGGAAGTGCAAGAAATTGCTTTATTTGGCACAGCTCACATTTTGCGCAAAGTATTGTAGAGGCACCAACAGTCTCTAGATCTGCTCCTTAGGTAGCTGGTTGCAACGTGGAGTAGATTTTATACTCAGCCGACTCATAACATCTGTAGTCGTGATATGAAGCAATAATAATAATAGTAATAATAATAATAATAATAATAATAATAATAATAATAATAATAATAATACAATCTACTTTCTAGTTGAACCATCAGAGATATGCAAAACTATTTCCTTTTGTGACAGAGGGTATACTTCGCTTGTTTGGAGAATAAAGACAACTATCCGAATGTAACTACCATTGATGACAGAATACAATCATGGGAATCCAAAAGTCTCCACGGTAGATTTCCCCATTCCCTGGAAAATACAGATATAGACACATTACGAAGCCAACGCATCGAGGCATCTTTATTTGGGGAGTCTGATTTATCCATGCAATCCAAGACTAGGTGATTGCGACCAACAACTACAAAAAATACGTTGAAAAAAAACACGTCCGAGATGAATGTAGGGAATGCCATCAAGCGCCAGAAGCAGTAGACCACAGAATATCGTCATGCACAAACTTGGCAAACACAGAATACCTATGCCGGCACAATCTAACAGCAAATATCATCCATCAAGCCGTTGGAGTTAAATATTATCTAATATCACCTAACATCATATTCCCATACTATATGTATAAAGACAGTATTGGAAGACAAAAATTACAGGATGTACTATGATGTCCAAATACACACGGACAAAACATTGCAGCTAATAGACCATGTATTGTAAATCACGACTTCACGGAGAAAAGGGCCTTCTTCTTTGATACCACGCAACCATCAGATCACAGCATTGGTAAGGCAGAAAGAGAAAAAATCTCATAATATACCCCCTTGGCCATAGAATACAGAGAAATATGTCTTCATTCTGTTGAAGTTATACCATTTGTCATCACAGCAACTAGTCTGGTCAATAAAAACTTTAAAAAGGACATATAAAAATTACAATTAAACCCTAATTCAGTAATCCTTAAATCTTAAAAAATCTGTCATCCTGGAAACACGCCGAATAGTTCCCACCATGCTTAATTTATCGTAAGCAACGTATGTCTGTCAACGTTGGTTCCACACACTTGAGAAAACCGGAAGATTTCGGAGACTTAAGCCAATAATAATAATAACAATAATAATAATATGTAATTGATTAATTGTGAATTACACAACTCAAATTTTTATATTCAACAGATGCAAGCGCCCTTCAAAATATATTGCAGACAAAGAAGATGTCAGAATCATTCTCCCATGTGCCTCTCGCGTACGACCGTTAGGAGTCGCAAGGCCGCAGCCAGCCGAGGTCTGCCTGGAGTTCATCCTGTGCGTGGGGAGGCACCGCGTCCACGCGGGTGGTTCGAAGCAAAACCCTCCGCGCAAGAAGTGCCCATAAGAGCCTCTATCCAGACGCACTGTCGCCGGCCTGCCGTGGACCACCGGAGGCGCTAGCACAACCAGCTCGCCGAGACAAGGGGTTGTAAGGCGGTCTTTTAGCAAAGGAAACTTCCCTCCTTAGGACAATGAATCAGTGTGAAATCAAGTAAATTTTGCTTTTTTAGGCACTTAAAATTGTAATTAACGTATCGTTCATCAACAAGTTGTTTTTGAGTAACGTATTACAACCTTAGGTGAATCCCATTCTCTTTTCTAAGTGTAAATAGAGGAAGCCTTTGGTATATCCTTCTGGGCAATGATCATAGAGGCGATTTGCCTTTACCTTTTACTATATGAAATATTTTTGGGTGATTTCGATGGATTGTATTGGGTTTTGGGCCGAGACAAATGGGCGCACTTTAATGAAAGTTAAAATGCGTCTGTTGCTGAGTTTACAGATACGAATGGGGGGTATGGCACATGAGCGCGTGGCACGACGTCCGTTGTGATCTGCTTATGTGCCCGAAGTACTGGTGTCGGTGAAAATACGGACGTTGTAACGTCCGTTACGCGACCTTCGTGCAGTCTTAGGACGCTTCAAGTGCTATGGTCATTGGCGCCTGGGGTGACAAGGGATGGAAATTGGACAGAGAACAGACGAATTCCGACACCCATTGCAAACAGTGACACCTTTAGTCTGAAATTGATCAGGTTAATCATGAAAACTACTTATCAGAGTTTTCGGATTACGAATTGTATTCGCCTTCCCCCGATCAAAATCCGCCCTTCCGGCTACGCTCGGAAGAAAGAAATGAGTGTTTTGGCAAAAATTGTTAACAAAATAGTCGCTCCGATGTAATAATATCTATTTCAAAGGCAAATCAGCTATATATTTGGGTTCTCATTATGTCCTTCGTGAAGAAATATACTTATGTTATGACAACATGCAGAACGATAATTTGAATAACTGTATTTCCCACTGAGCTCTGGAAGACGTGCACAAATAAGTCACATTTATGTCCAGAAGCAAAACAAGGGGCCATCTCACCATTTGCTCAAAGGATCAGGGAAATTGGACGAAAAGCCTGGTCGAGACGGGGGTCATTGACACAGAAGATGAGGTACAATACTTGTTACAGATTCTTTAGAATTATACAGCCCAAATGGTAAATAAAACATTAACTATCATTGTTAAAATTAATATTAATTTCCTTTTTGATGCTCGGATGAAACAAGCGATCCTTTACGATGGGCCCGCAACCTTAAGCTCTGCGAATGTATACATTGCCCATAGTCTCCAACTGTATACCAATTTAAAGTTTTTTTTATTAAACGAATCTTATAAACACTCCGAAGATTCGTTCGGATGCAGTAAAAACGTAACAAGCTCTCACTTCTCAATGTCATCCATATGTTCTCCACAGTTTGAAAAAAATGGTTCACAGCGCAGAATGTCCAAGGAAGACTATTAAAATGCATTATTGTAATTATAGCAACTGTGTAGAAGAGTCTAATTACATACATAGATTAGATACACAGATTACAGTCTAACTACACACATAAGACATTGTAAGGAAAATTAAGTGTTAGCTCATCGCATGACAGCTTTTCAAAAAACAAAGTTTCAAACAGTTCAATTAACACTTATTTTCTTTAGCTCTTAATGACCCGAAATGCACATCGTATTTTAATAAATAAATGACATATATTTATGATCTTTGTTCTGCTTTTGGAATAGACCTCAATATCTGCTATGACATCGCGATTCTTTTCGTAATTAATCAAGTTAATATCGTTTGCTACTAATTATCATTTGAAAGTATGCCTAGTTTCATATTGTGTTTCAACATCATATGGAATTTTAATTACGGTATTTCTTTTCTTTCACTTGCAATAAAATGTTATTCATTATCAAGTTCTACATTAAATAGTAAATGATAAATAATCCTAAAATGGGATGATTATTTCGAATTTATTCGTATTTAACTGCTATGGTCAATGCTGCCGTATGTGTAGTGCACGTTTTTGATGTTCTGTGATGTTCCCCGCTGCATGACGAAATTTGGTGCAGATCTACAAGTCGGCATGTAGGGTTTTCCCCAAATATGTAGCTCCCACCAGCGCGGCAAGTAATCTCCCAGCATGTGTGGCAGTGTAGTGCTTGTAAGAGTAAGTCTATTTAAGAGAGAGGTTAGAACAAAGAAGAGGAAGAAAAGATCGGTTTATAGCCCGTTTGTTGAGACACCACGAACATTTGCCTACGTTAATTGGAGAAACAATGAAGATCAGAGTATCAAAAATCTGGATATCTAAACTTTAGAGCTTACAGAATGGATGTGACGATATAGGAAATGCCATAAAAAATACTAAAGAAATAGTCATTATTAATACTTTTGAAAATAATACTAAATACTGGAGTATTTAACGTAAATTAATAACAGTTTGAAAATAAAGGAAGTGGAAGGTTGGAAGATACTACAGCTATCCCTGGGTAAATGAACAGAAAAGGATTTAAAGGACGAAGGAACTACACCTACATTGGAAAACTGGGTAAAGTTAAAATGACAAACAGATCACGAAGAACAGAAAATAAAGTTTAAATAATTGTTTATTTATCAACATATTACAACGTAGTACAATTACTACCATCAACTTACAACTACTAACATCAACACTCCACAAGGAAACTCATTTACAGTATAAATACATAGAGCACAGGAAGGGGCAGCAGCGTGCGTCGGGCGGTGGGCGTTGGCCTGAGCAGAAGGCGCGCGGGGAGAGGGGGGACACGCGTGAGCGAAAGCACGCCGCATCACGCCCCGCCCCCGCCACCGCGCCCCGGGGCCAAGGTTTTCTCCGCCCCGGACCTTCTCAAGGCCGTCCAACATCCTTCGGCGGGTTACGCGCCGGAGAAAACGCGCGCAGTGTTTTCTCATGCTCGTTAGAAAGAATGTAGACAATTAGAACCGACAGATCCCGTAATTGCCAAGTTAAGAAGCGAAAATTTCCTGCTACGTCTGAAGAAGAAGAAGAAAAAAAGAAAACATTTCCCGAGATGAAGTCGATTTCTTTGTTAGCAAGACAGAAATGATTAAGTTCGACGAATTCCGAAAGGCCGTCACCGAAGTGTGCAGTAAAAATCGAGAGAGAGAACGAAAAATTTCGGGGTGGGGGTTACGTAAGAAAGTATTAGCTTCGCAAAAAGGACCCACCGGGGGCCGTTATTTGCCGAGAGATCGTCCGCGGGGATTAGTACACTACCGGATTGTTAGGACGTCGCGGCGGCGGCGGCGGCAGCAGAAGAAAACGGGCGCCGAGCGGCGCGGAGCGGGGACAAGAAACTCGCGTCCGTCGTGCATCGCTGCATCCGAACGAGGCGCCCGCCCCGCCCCCGCCCCCGCCGCCCTCTCGCCCGCCCAGCGGTTTCTTTCGCCCGGCGGGCGGCGCGGGAGACAAAGCGAGGCTTGCGCAAAGGCGGTGGAGCGGCACGGATCAGTCACCGCCCACACACTGCGACTACACGCTGCGCTCAGGGAGAACACATCACAAACGCTCCACTCGACTCCACTCATCGACTTCGATGCCAAGCACTCAAGAAAACTACTGCGTTCTCAGTGTAAAAGAAAAAGATAACAAAAATAGGTTGGAATTACTGAATTTATAGACATTCCTCATCCTGATGATAAATATGAGTCTGAGTAATAAATAGAATTTTTTTGGGAAAATCTACGAATGAATAAACGGTATTACACGCCAACTTTGGCGCGTTGGCGTGAAAAGAGGTATGTTGTGGAATCTCCCACGATATTGGTAACAGCATAATGAATTTTCTGACTAGAAAGAAGGCATAAATATATTTGACGTAACAGTTTCATGTTAGCCTCTTTCATCACTGGTCACCGGACGGTCATAAGAAGCCTGCCCGCACATCACATCTAAGTAAAAGCACCATCATTGATCAAGAAGCATTTTGTTGAAAATACCTAAACATTTTGAGGGATGTAGAGAATAAAAACTCAAACTACTCTAAACATGGCGATTTGTACTTTTCATTCTTTGACCCTCGCGTAATGAACACAATTTGATTAAAATATCGCAAATAAAAAGAACTCTAGAAAAAACTTTTCGCGGAAGTGGCACGATATAACTATAGATCGTTTGAGGATCTTATAAAGAAGAGAAGAGGCAGAGAAAGTTCTCCACCGAAGAGAAATCAGTTGTATGCTGCAGTCAATTGATTTTCAAACACTGTCGTGCCACTTTGTACCCAAAAACCACTGAAGTGGAAATTCGGAAACTTCAAAAATGAGAATACAACTTAAAAATTCACAAAATATTAATTTTGAAGGAACTCGTTAATGAGAAAATTAAAATCAAATCAAAAATTTTAAACTAGAACTAAAAAACGAAAATGAAAAAAGAAATGACTACGTGAATTAAGTACCGAGTGGTGCATTAGATCCGAGACGGGGCGCGTCGTCTTGGGGGAATCCGGGAGCACTGTCCACCCCGCTGGTGATGGTGATGGCGATGGCGGCGGTGGCGAGGGCGTCCCGGGACGGCGCGGCGGCTCCTGGTGAGCGTCCGGTGACCGACGTCAGCGTTGAGGCGCGGAGGACCTTAGAAGAATCTGCCGAAGGGCGTCTTCAGGGTCGGCCGAGGAATATTGCGCCCCACTGCAAGAAAGCACACAGTCTTAGAGAAATGTACGAGACGCACTCCCACTTGTGCATGCGAGCTGCCTTGCCCACTAGGTGTCTTTCTCATTGCTATAAACGACAATTTCAGATTTTTTTTATTTCTTTTGTTAACTAGACACAAGTTACGTTCTCAGTTCTTACAGCTACTCATTCGTGACCATGTGACGTACTTTTGGGAACAATGCAATCTCTGGAACTCAATTCCCATTAATTATTGTTTCCTCTCCTCCACTTACGAAGTTTCTACAAACGGCTTCCATACAACGAGTACTTAAAATTGACATAAGAGTAATTGGTAACAAAAGCTTACGTATCTTTCCTTGCCCTTTCAACATGAGAGAGAATTGATTTCATAAAATTCTTATAACTCTCTCCTGAAACATTCCTTAAATTGTGTTAATCTTTAGAGCTTTTCGGCGTAAAACGGCAGTTTTTAAATTAGAATAGAAATGATATCATTTAGGTCATTCTCTCGTTTGTTTGTGTTTCTTTTGAAAAGGAGCGAATATTAAAAGAATCGGTTTGGAAAGCGCAGCCTCCGAGGGAGGGCGCTGAGACTTTCGCTCGGCGGCGCGCCGACTGGGCGGAATGCGCGTTCTGGCGATTTGGAAGCCCAGAGCGAAACATCCGACGGAAACCGCAGGCTTCGTTCTTGCGCCGACAGCGGCCGGGGCTTAATTACTCCCACGCCGCGCTCCACAACCCTCCGAAGCCACCCGGCGACAGCCAACTTACGATATGCAGTACGTGTCATAATGCGACAGCACGCAGTTTCGCAAAAAGGCAACCGACGGGAGAGCAATGGATCAGAAAGAACAATGCGCTGATTCCGCGGTGCAACGCGTAAAGTTCCAGTTTCTTTGGAGAAAAAGCGCTGCACGTGGTCGTACGTTTTCCTTTGGAGGTTTCGTGTAAAAACTATTTGCTTTACTACTTGCTCCAAGCAATTATCTTCTCAGGTGCTACTGTCAAAGCCTTTCAAGCACTTAACTTCAAAACAATGTGGCTCATGCACTTAAGCTTTACTTGTTTTATCATGATATGATAATAACAGTTTAAGTAATTATTTTGCTATGAGCATGCATAATTTAAATAATAAAGCATATAAAAATGTGTTTTACTGAAATATATATTTTAAAAGATCCATTAATTTTCAAATGAATATGTCAGATTGTGTAGCCACATTTATATTACCAATAATTTTAAAAGATAGCCATTGCATTAAAATACAATGTGCAAATAAAATAAGTTAATTAAAACAAGTTAAGGCATGCATTTCAATTCACAGGGCAATTCCATTTGCCTTTGAATCAGCAGGCATTTTAGCGCATTTTTGCTGGAGTTAAAAACGTGCTTATTACCTAGAGACTGGAAATGTCCATAGAGATTCAAACTGTAAAATAAAGAAGGTGTATGTAATTTAATGTAAAGCCTATACAATAATCAGACACAGGAGATCCTCATATTCAAGTCCAATTTTGAACAGAGAAATTAAAAGTTCATTTTTATATTATTATGTAAAACAAAGCAATAATAATATGGCTTGGCTTTAAAATTAGCGTTAACCTTAACATTTTAATTATGTACTTTGTTTTAAATGTTATTTACTGCAAAATCATGTTAATTGACTTTTAAATCATTTAATTATTTTACTGAAGAAAAGTTTTTTTAATTATTTTAATACTTGATGTGCGATTTCATATAAATGAATCGTTTCGTCAGTCAGTGTCGTTGTCGAGAATGTCAAAATATATAGGGTGGTCGATACCAATATCACTTTCTTTACTGCTTATCGCCGTCGATTCTCTAGTCTTCGTGAGAAAAAAGGGCGAGTTGAAGATCCAAAGTTTAATCATGTCTCAAAGCAATCACTGCTTTCATAGTGTTTAAAAAACGCTCCAGCCGCAGGTGAAAATTGCAACCGCTTGCAGCGGCTGAAGGTTAGGCACGTAAGAGCGCGCGTACATTAGTAGCGACTTCACGCAATCATTTGAAAGGAAGGCACCTCGCCGAATAAACCTCTAGAAGGTCTCCGAGAGGCACTACAACATGAACATATATGGAGAGAAATTATATAGAGGCTGCAGTGGCGCATTTTGTTTGGTTATCATGACTGCAGGAGAAAAATATTTCGTAGGAAACAGAACTAATGTTGGGAAACTCTCACTCCTAAACAGGACTATTAAAATATGAAATAACTTGCCATGACTTTTGATTTTTCTCAGAGTGATTCTGAATTGGTATCAGTCTTTAATGTTGAGTATAGAACAGGTGGTTAATTTTTATGGCGGAGTATTCGAGAATTTTGTTTATACGAAAGTTAACTGTTTTAATTTTTTTGGTGGTGATTTATTTTCTTTATTGTTTTATTTTATGTTAGTTTTTAAGTCGTTTGTTTCCTCTCAAGATTCATTAATTTTTTGGAACATTTCATATTCCAACAATTTTCTTGTGAACGGTCAGTGAATGTCGGGCGCTGGGTGTCTGTAGGTTGGGCAACTGGCGCGGGTGGCGAGCGAAGCGTGAACGCCGCTTAGGGCACAGGATACCGCTCGCCCGATTCGTGCATCGCCTCCGCCTTCCGCGAGAGGGGACTCGAGTCGTCACCTTCAGATCACAGCACGTTCTCGTCGAGCGCCACCATCGCGCCGCTCCGCGTCGTTATTGCCAGGGCGTTTTTGCAAAAATAAACAGCATCGGGGAAAGGAAGAATGCAAATAGAACGGCGCGAATTATTCGCAAATTATATTTTCTTAGCGGAAAGTTTATGGCTTTAAGAAGGACACTTTGATAATTACACGTAATCTTTCTCTATTATTAGTCATAGGCATCAAATCGGACGCTATGCGGTTTTTTTTGCAGAAAACTGCTCGCTTTATTGAAAAATCTCGTGACTTTCTTCCCTGTGAGTAAATGTAAGTTGCTAAGAAGGCCACAATAGATCATGTTTTATGTGCACACGCTGTCATATCTTTTAATTTCCAAATATAAAATAATATTCTTATTTACACGTATATTTACGGAATAAAATAATAATGGGAATGAAATAGAAAATTATGACAATGTCCAGCGAGAAATATTTGTGTGTCTTCCTGAGTCTTCGGTATTGCGAGGAAGTCAAATCGTAAGGTCCAAAGGTTTGCTTGTAGATTTTATGTGAAGATCGTCAATCGTCGTCAAAGTCGCGGAGACTCTTGCCGCTGGGCCTTATTCTGCAAAGCGCTGGAGCGAGTGTGTCGGGGCGCCGAGGACTCACCTCCTTGGGAGCCGGGGGGCACGAAGCCGTACCCGGAAGCGCCCACGACGACGCCGCTGGTGTCGGGGCTGGTGGGCGACATGGGGAACAGCACGGGCCCTGCGCACACACCACACTCCGTGTCACATTAAGCCAAACAATAAACAACACAAAGCATACTCCGGTTTCGTCCTGGAAACATTCTTGTTTTTTTAATGCTGATTATTGTTTTTACTACGACACCCCCTGATTGTACTGTGGTGAATTCGCTGATGGAACTGAAATGGTGAATTCGTTCAAATTAGTGAACGAATATTCCAAATTGCTCAAATCATTAGTCCCCCCCACAACTGGTTTATTCTCAGTTGCTTTTTTTCACTAAACTGCTCACACTACCAATGCTTCAAACGTTTTAATAGACTTGGTGAATTGCTCGCTATTGGATATTCAATGCCATTCAAGGAGACAGGAGAGTGACAATCGAGTTTACAAATATTAGTAGCACGAAGAAATGTTGAAAGTAATAACTCCTAATGCCTTTGTCTCCAAGTTCTAAAGAAATAGCTATAAGCCAGAACAGTACCAATACTGCGAGAGACTTGAGAGTTACGACATGAAGACAATAACAGAAATCACTCCCAGACGTGGATCCCTCTTGTTTGACGTGCGGGGCAGCACGAATTCGCTTTCTTCGCGCCTGCACTTTCATTTGTTACGCCGCCGTGAACGGGACCGCTGCGGCGAGGGGTGTAACGGGATTGTCGACGAAGGAAAGAGCATTGCGGCAGAAGCTCCGTAGCACCGCCACCACTTTTCCCTCCTCTCCGCAGCTCTCCTCCTATCAAAGGCGCGAAAGTGTTTACTTTTGGTCGCGAAAAAAAAGAAGGCTATGTGCACGATCAATCCTGAATGAAGTCCGTTGCACTTTGTGCTCTTCCTGCGCTTGAATTGTTAGCAGAGAGTAATGCACTACTAAATTCTTGCTTGTTCAGAGATTTCGATAGTTTCAAGCAAGACATACGTTTCCAAACACGCCTGCATTGGCGTCGTTGGAAGTTTCCTGAAAAGGAATCATGCATGCATTCTCTCCCGGCCTGCCAGTAAAAGTCCTATCTTCGATCATCCGCGTTTATTGGTGAGGGCGGTCAAGCAAAACGCATTCCCTCGTCGACACCGTTCCCCCTGGCGCAGTGCATTGAGTAACTGAAGGGAGAGGGGGTGGCGAGGGCGAGAGCGAGTATAAGGGTGGGTATTAGAGCAAGTAAAAAGCTAAGAATAAGGCCGGGAATGAGAACGAGTAACAGAGTATGAGGAAAGGATGCAGCAAGTGAGGGACCAAATGACAGCAAGTGGGGGGGGTATAAGAGTATTTAAAGAAGTGTCGAATCATGAGGGAAGGAGGGGGAAATATCGTATAAATAACGACGTATGAGGGAAGAATGAGGGAAGTATGGGGTGTTGGGGGAAGAGCGAGTGTGAGAGTGAGAGGCACCTGTGCTGTCGGGGCCGTTGCTGCCGCCGGGCTGCGGGCCGAAGTTTCCGGCGCGGCCGAAGAAGTTGTCGTAGCTGGTCTGCGCAGCGGCAACCGCCACCAGCACGAGGAGAACGGCAACGATCTGCGAACAAGAGGTCACGCATCACACACCAGAACACACACATTTCTGCAGCAACATATGATAGGCTAGGAAGATTTTTTTCACGAAATTCACTCTTTCAAAGCTTTAGCAATAGTATTGAAATAGTGGTGAAATCTAACGACTTCCAAATATGATATGCCAAACTTAAATCAAACTTAGAAAATATTATCAACTTACATGTTCATAAGAGTCTGGTTTATTCAACGGATCAGGATAGATAATCAGTAGTATCATCTCACTATTCTTTGGCTCAAAATAACGTAGATAACTATTGTAATCAGGAGATTAATGTTTTTTGTAACCCGACTGACGACTTCTAAAGTACAAATGTTTAATAAAATGCATCTCTTTAAAAAAAATCTCAGAGTATTCTTAAAATCATCAAAACGCTTTATAAAACTTATGATAACCATGTAAATACATTCCTATCTTGAAGGGAGTTGATGTGAAGCCGAACGCATTTAACGCGAATGCCGTCGATCCGGTCTTTCGCCCTCGTAGGAGTGACGTGTCGGGCCGGCGCAGGCTACTCAAGTGCAGCGCGGCGAATGTGGGACCGGTTCCCAGCGAAGGTCACGGCCGGCGCGCGGCTTCCGCTGCCGCCTCCCACGTGCCCCGCCCCCTCCCCCCAACCGCAATCGCTGCGATGCTGCGGACGCCCCACGGCCCGCGACGCCCTTGGAGGAAGTGGACACGCGGAGGCTGGGCGCGGCCCTCTCCTCACCCCTTCCCTTTCCATTCCTTTCCTTTCCTTTCCTTTTCGCCTCCGAGATATGGGAGTTCGGACGCAAAGCCCAAGCACTTCAGGCTGAAGCAAAAGCTCACCCCAGACATGGACTGAGATCGCTGGAAATATTTTAGCCAACCCAATATACATTTTCAGGGAAACAAGAAGATTTTGACTCTTTTATATGTTGGTAGGGAAACACGGAAATGCATCGCGTAAATTGAGCGTTGTAGGTCAAATTACTTGCAAGATTATGTTGACTAACTCGTGTTCACTACAAATTATTACTATGGCATCTTATTCGTTTATACACACACCAACTAGTACATTGCTTCACGTCTCAAATAATTAGGATTCACTAATAGTCTCCACATATTTGCTTGTTTCGCCAATTTCCCGTAATGAAGACTGCCGTAAAGAACCAACTTAAAATGAATGGTGACACGAGGAAAGAATGGAATTTAGGTCAATGCTAACAACGTTCTTAATTAAACAATTAATTCAAAATACGCGCACTTCGAATACCTGGACATTGCACATTATTTTGCAGGCTGTATTCCTATTCATTTACTAGTTTCCTCTTGATTGTCGCACAACTAAGAAGGTTTGCGTAACGCGGAAATGATTGCAATGTCCACATCTCCAGAAACGCAAACTGGAAGCGCGCTAAGAGCCCGCGAATGAGAAGAGACATTTGCACGTCTCGCGTCCGATTCATTCGTCGCTCTCTAAAACAAACGCCGGCCCCGCCGATGCGCCGGCGGAGTTTCAGTTTGCTCTGCTGACGAAAGCGGCGCGGCGCAGCGCGGCGCCGCGCGTCTTCCGCGGCGGAAGGAGCTGCGCGTGATGACCGCGTGGGGGGGCGGGGGGGGCGCCGCCTTTCTATTTAAGTGAGCGGCGCGTCAAGAACAAAGGGCGTGCGCGCGCAGATAGCGATCCGCGCGGCCCAATTGCCAACCAACGGACTCAATTGCAGGGCTCCACACACGACGCACGTGCGCGCGCGCGCGTTTACACGGAAACGCCAGCCGTGACCGGAAAGCGCCGAGTTAACAGTGGGTTTTGGGGCAGGAAGAGTTGGAGACTTCAACGCGCGGTTGCGAAGGAAACCCTCACGCCGCCGGCAATTTTGAGTAAACGTCATCCGTCGTTGGAGTACTTGAAAACTTACAGAAGCGAAACGGTTTTCTTATGCTTAGTTTAAATGCTTACAACCATCATTACCAGACAAAGAAAGTTTGAAATAGACAACAGGCGTTCAGGTTCAAGTGACCTGAAGCACAAAAGATGTACTGTATATTTGAAAAATATGAAAGAAAGTACCTAGGCGCTTCTGTAAAGTGAAAGAGTATAGTTGTGTCGGAACTATACTTAAGAACAAAGGACAATAGGAATAAAAGTGGGAAGCAGCGAAAGGGAGAACGAATCAGATTACTTGCACCTGTTTGCTCGGTCTATCCTTCTCCCCGCCTCTGCTCTGCTTTCCCATCACGCACTGCCCGCGGTCCACTTTCGCCGCCTCCGCCGCCATTTCGTCTTCCCTCGCGATCTCTGAGGACGACGCTAGTTTGCAGGTGAACATCACAAAGTGGCATCCACCCTGTCCACACACTTGGCTACTACATGACACTACTTGGCACTACATTACTGTTTCTTAAGTTTGCAGATTCTGAAACGTTATGTTAGCTGAGTATTGTGTCTTCCGTTCTCTCTTGTTTGTATTCAATTTTATTCCAAGCTGATTTTACAAAAACAATTTCGATGCACAAAAATATCAATCGTTATTAATCGAATAAGATATTCTAAACTTTTACAATGTATTTAAAGCAAAGAAAGTTTTATCTAAAGCTTCAAAATCATTGAAGGGGTGTGTTAAGAAAGAATCAAGCTACAGTTAGCAATACCATTTAAAATCTCCCTATTCACGCATCTCCACTCCATAACGGCACGCCTCCTCCCCCGTCTTCCTGACTGAGTCGGGCCACCAAACGTCCGCGACAAAGCGGCGGTGTGTATGAGAAGCCCTTCGCGGCGCGCTCTCCTTGACTGTGACCAGCGGCGGCGGCTGCGGCGGTGGCTGCGGCCTCCAAGGCCGAGAGGGCGGTCCGCTGACCCGCGGCGGTGGCGGAAGTGCGAAAGGCCGCGTGCTGGACGTAACGGAACGCGCCGCCGTCGCAGCTGAAGGCCGCTCGCGGTCACGTACGCCGTCGCTGCCGGAACTAAAGCAGCTCCGTGGCGGCTCACTGCTCCTTCTGCACGCGTGGAATGTGTGGATGCAACAGCCGGAGTTGGCTCCATCCAGATCTTGCCTTGGACCGTCGAGTGGACTCTTGGACGTCTCTCACACGTTATCCTACCCCCCTTAGGTTATGTATTCGTTCATTTTGTAACGTGTATTCCAGTTAGTTTGACTGTGTAGCCTGTCTTACGGGACGATTCAAATGTTCATTTAAATTACACGTTTTCTGATTAAATGGTGCAGAATTCATGAAATATTGCCTCAAAACTTTCATTATCAAAATAGGGTAGGGACATCCTAGACCTAAAAATAATAAAAATGATAAAGCAGCTCTATTTTCCCGCACAGTTACATTGTAAGCTTATCGTTCGTGAAAGTCATTACTGAGTGTAATAAATTAGCTCTGTAATTTATGTCGAGTTCCCATAGGCGGCAGTCCTTCCTTGATCCGGGAGATTCCGCTGCGCGGGGAAGCCGAATGGCTGTGAGCCTCTGGAAGCAGTGGCTGGGGGAGGGGTGAGGAGTGGATAGGGGAGGGGATAGGGGAGGAAGGCGGGGACGCGGTCAAACGTCCTCTTTCGGTTTCGGCTCTGTGGCGACGGAGTGGCTGGCGGTGCCCGCCAAGGAGACAGACGAGGACAGGCGGGGCATCAGACGGAAGCAACGCATTGACTCGAGGAAGGTCAAGGAGTCGGAGGGAAATAAAAGAACCTTTAGATTAGAAGAGATGGAGAACTGGGCATCTCAAAATGAACGCAGGAGAAATAATTGTAAAGGAACCCATGGAATTTGGTAAAAATATCATGAACTGGAAACATCACAGAAAGGATGGAATGATGAACGAGCAATGATTCTAATGAAATATAAAAAGCAATAAAAATGTGCAAAGGCAGAAAAAAAGACGTAAAATATATTTAAAAGAGAGAATAGATGTAACGAAAAAGCTTGGAACAACTGTAATAAAGACAATATATTAACAGGGATAAAAGTAATTTGGGTATACCACCTTAAATCAAACGTTACATAAAAGTAAGGGGACAAAAACTTGGAGATGTTTGTGAAAAATGGGGTCAGACATGTGCTCTCGAGAATCGACAGCGTGAAGCACGAGGGGCGGCGAGCGGCAGGACGAAGTCCCGCCAGGGCGCGCGGCCGGAACCACCGGTGGCGCAACGCCGCGCTCGCCCGCCCCCAACGGGAGTTTCCTGGCGCTTTTCGTGGGCAAAGAGCGGTTATAACAATAAAAGTCGAGGTGATATGATGCAAGTCGTCGCTTGTAACTACTTTCGTTTATCGATCACTCGTATCACTCGTTAAAGGGATATATATGTAACTAATTTCGCGCCATAGGATTTCTGGCACGACGAAATGGACCAAGGTTAATTCTCGTCACAATTGTTAGTGAACGTACAACGAAAGAAATTTCTCAATGAGACGTTATGTTTTACACTTCACGCACGTGCTATTACGAAATTGCAGGATCACGCGCAGTAAGTTATTATATTTCATTTCACTTCACTTAAGCTCCTTAAGGGAGGGTAAGGGATAATGTCCACACTTCACTAGGTGAATATTTCGTTCAAGCATAGTCACAACTCGAAAAATAATAATTTCCCATTATGTTCACAATTTTGTGTTATGTGATTATTATTAATGGAAATTCTATGAACCCTTTTTAGAAATGCTTACTCCGTAATCCATTAATTATTGAGAACGGGAACCTGTCTTTCAGCCGCCAGCGAAATTTTAAACACGTTCACCTCAAACCTTCATTTTTCTAGTCATGCCAGCATCGTATCCCGCGACCAATTTTTCCTCTGAACAGCAGTGGGGTCAACCCACAGCTTCTTCGCCACGTGGATTGACATTGTTGGAAAAAGTAAGAAACGAAGAAATTAGGAAAAAAGCAGAAGTGAGTTTCAACATTATTGATACCATTGAAATTAAAAGGCTCAAATTATATGGTCATTTAAACAGAGTGGGTGAAGAACGATGGCCTCTAAAGCTCTGGAATTGGACACCAACATCACAAAAAAGACGAGGAAGACCCAGAAGCACATGGAAGGAAGGAGTAGAGAAGTCAATGGACAGAAGACTGCAGTGGCAGGCTAAAATGGAAACTGGGATGCGAGAGCCCAATGGTGTAAAATACTCGCAATACTACTACTACTACAGCAGTGGGGTAACATTCCGCCTGCCCCTTGGCTTGAGCCATCGCCAATCGCGGCGGTGCGTGCTTGCGCAGCGGAAGCAGCCCGCAACTGCCTCGGCAGCCGAAACCCTCAGCGCGCGGCCGAAAGTGGGCGTGTCGAAAGAGCGGCCGCTGGGAGCGAGGAAAATGAGGCGGCGAGCAGACGAGTGCGACCGGTTCCGGGGGGGAAGTCCGGTCGGATCGGAGCGCATCGATTGCACGAGCGATCGATTGAGCCATCGCCGTCGACGCCGCCTCCAACCGGCGCGGAGAAAAAAGAGCGACGGGCGAGGATGTCGCGAGCGCCCGGCTGCTTGCGAAACGCGGCCACGGGGGTGATATAACACGGAGCTACCGCGAAATATGGAAAGTCGGACAATATTTGGTTAATATTGCGACGTGTCGCTTGAAGAGTTTGTACAAATTCACCGTCAGGCAAACGAATTTCCTTGATACAAAGGTGTTTTTTGCTTGTTTTATTGGTTCTTAATCCAAAATTGTTTTAAAATGCCAGTGCAAATATGGCTTATGTGTCAAAAAATCTGAACTTTTAAACATATCTAATACGCGAACTTTATTTATGAGAATTCCCAGACTTAATCCCAAGGGAGAAAATAATTAATAGCAATATGAATAGTCATTATGGTCTTGATAAGATGACGGCAGTATCTACTTGATTGCCTTAGTGGCCTGCGCAATGAGTTGATTATACAGTGCGCGATTTAAGTACTCAAATATCCAGTTACGTTATATTTCTTATTCGTTAAATCAGCCACACGAACAAGTCCACAACATTTGTAACTATTAAATCCGCGACTCGTTAGGCACTGTTACAGTCTCGAAACAAAGTCTCCCTTTGAAAGACCGATGTCTTCGTAAGTTTGTACTAAATACAGAAATGGGGAAGAACGCGAGCACCAAACCAAAGCAAAACTTAGCCGCCTACTAGAGTTAGTTTCCCTGCTTTCGATTCCCGCCACCGCCAGCATCCACGTTCTCCGCAGAGGAAAGGCGCCTGTGCGTCAGGGCGGTCGGCGGCGGCGGCGCACGTGTCTGGGCCGGGGTTCGACCCTGGCCGCCGGCCGGCGCGGGCGCCCCGGGGCGCCGCGCTTTCATTACCAGCCGGAGACAGCTTACGTAAGGCTTACGGCCAGGGCACGCCCACCCGGCCACCGCTGGCAACTGTTTCCCGCACGCCACAAACGAGCGCCCAGCACTCGCAGAATCCTTCAATCGCCCGTTCTTTTTGCTTTGCTTCAGCAAATCGCAGCTATTGAGTAGCATGTTTCTAACACGATGATATAGTCTCTGCTTCTGTTACTTGAACTGTTTATCAATATCATCTTCCATCTACGTGGTAGCAACTGAAGAGATCTAAGGTCATTGATGCAAGATTATCTTGCTCATCAATCGAATGATTTTGCCAGAAGAAAAATGATTTGTTGACTAAAACTTAATGTCTAATTTACTTTTTAGTAAAAATGTTAATTTTTTGCAAATCATGACCGTAAATTAAAATGTTATGAAGAGATTATAGTAGATGATTTCAAATTATAAATAAAATTTCAAATTTCAAAACGATTTCGAAAATTGTACTTGTAATGATGATTATGTTTTCATCGCCGTTTTCTTAAACTTTCAATTTCAGTTACTTGTCTTGTTTCTGAAATAATACTAGAAAATTACAGATTTATTTATACGATTATTTGAAATGTATTTATTCAATTATTCGACACTACGTAAGTTTCAATAGTCAAAGGTAAAATCACGATAAAATTTCTAAACGCGATTCGCGTCTGAGAATTCCGTCATGAAAACTTCGCCTTCCATATCCCCAGTCCACAGGTACTGCATTTTCCAATGGTCCCCTCCGCACTGAATCACTGTCACCAGCAGAACCTCAGGGAGTCCGACGAGTGACTTACCGCCTTCATGATGCTGAGGAGTTGGGAGAGCGAGGTGTCGCTAGCACACAAGTCACCACGAGCTGAGCTGAGGAAGCTGTGACGTTGGGCGGCGCGCCGTGCGCATTTATACCTGGCGCTGGCGGTGGCGGTGGCGCGGTGGCGGCGTGGCGGGGGCGGGGGCGGGGGCGGAGCGGTGGCGGTGGCGGCGGAAGGACGGAAGGAAGGAAGGAAGCGAGGGGCGCCGATGTCGGAGGGCGTCTCGGGGGTTACGCCGCTCTCCGGGCGGCACCTGTCGCCCGCCGCCGCCGCCGCCGCCGCCGCTGCCGCCCGCGGGCGCTCGCTGACCTCGCGGTCGCCCAGGCGGCGGCGGCGGCGGTGGAGGCGGCCTTGCGGCAGCGCCGGCCGGACGACGGCCGGACGAACGGAATTTACGGAAAAAAGCTGGGAACGGCGTCGACGCGGCCCTCTCCGCTGTGGCATCGCCCCTGCCTCGTCTGCGGCGGAGCTGCGGACGGTCGGGAAAAGTCTAAACTTCACTCTGAGAGCTTAGAGTACAGTCTCGTCGGTGATAGATTTTTCGGCATTAGCTCGATAGCCAGATCGGATTCGGCCGCTGTTTGAAGGAGAATTCTTGCGGCCGGCTGGTCTGACCCGCAGATTTCCGTGGCTTTTCCGATCGGCACCAGGCGAATCCCGGAGCAGTACCCTAACAAACGAGCCATGGACCGCTCGCGATCTCTGCTTCCTCTTCCGTGCCCTATCCTTACCCCGCACAAACTCTTGTACTTACATGCACAACACTATCGCAGATGCCGGGAGGCCAAGTGGGAGCTTAGAGCTTGTCCCGGGTGGGGTGGTGCCCTGCTTGTGAGAGATACCTGACTGGAAAAACCCCGGGAGCCGACATGAAGGTTGGAGCCGGATTTCGCCATCCAGCTAGGAAAGATCACCGTCACCTCCCACGATAAAAAGCATGCACTACACTTACAGGACGTACTACCTTAGCAGTTTATGGGTCCGGAATCACTAACAAATCAATCTAAAGTTCAGCAAGGGGAATCCCGTATAGTCTTTTCCAACGACCTTCTTTCGAAGCTTTATCTATCGTCTCTTCTAGCAACTTGCTTTGAATGTGTTAAAGGTCTCACATAATCAATTATAAATATTTAATTTCTGAGTTAGACACACAGATAATAGGAATGCTGGCATTGTCTTTTCCCACAACTTCTTTCCAGTAGCCTATTTGTTAGCTTTGGTATTTTATGGCGTTCAAGATAAACTACAAACTTTCAATTGATGGGGTTGGAGGCAACAACATGGTAACCCACAATTTTCAAATGAAAAGAATAGTTATGAATAGTGTCTTAGAAATCTCTCGTGCATCCAAAATTTTCGTCTTGGGATATATATTTCTCGAGAATGTGAAGGCAAGTGATTTTTAAAACAAAGTTTTAAACAAAATTAAATTTTTGCTTTGTTTATTATTGACGGTAGAATTGCTGTTGGTGCAGAACGAGCCTCATGTGAGTACCATGTTATTGCCCCCAGCTCTTCAATTCAAATGTACCAAAGAAATTCGCGGTTACCACTAGGGTGAGAATAAAGCGCCTGCGTCAACTAGACCACTGACAAACCATTGGTCTTCCGTATCCAGTGTGAATCTCTGAGCTCCCTGAAAGGCCTTCCAAGATCTCAATCTCCGCTTTTACCTTATGTACACAACTTCGTCTTCGCGAAACGTTCCTTCACTCATTTTCCGAGACCGCTACAAAGATCTTTAGTAAGCAAGTATTACCATACAACTTAAACAATCTCTTCGTAATTGAAAATAGAATAATAAAAAGTAAAGATTTTTCAAGTCTTACTCTCATATTCTTACCACGCATTGGAAGAGGAATTAATATAAACAATTTTTCCTGAATGATATTATAGTCATGAATGCTGTTAATGAACATGGTTCTGAAATCAACGCATATCGTTACGAATTCATCTTGGCCCTACAATTTATTCTGCAGATAAGGAAATCTGCAAATTCTGCAAAATCCTGTTTGAGCATTAACTAGTAGTGATACAGAATGGCACAGACTTTCCCTTATTAGTTTTCTATTTATTCTTGTCTCGACTAGCTAATGGGGCTTGCCACATACTCTTGCCAGCTGCCATCTGTCGTCGCCCAAAGAATAATTATTTCTTTGACATTTTATTAATTTTTCGGTTTTCTAATAGTAGAACGGAAATATTATTTTAAGAGTATTAAAGGAGAGTAAACCCTCGTCCAAAATGGCAATTTTGAAAAATGTGGAGCCATTTTTTAAGAAAATGGCACTTGAGCGCTACTTAAATGCAAAATTTTTTAATTTTTAGAAAACTTCGTTTGAAGTCATTTGAAGCACATACATAGTATTTACTTATACAATAGTATGAGTTACTCATACTATTAACTCACCGCCATTAACTCATACAATAGTATTTACAAGTTGCTGAAAATGTGCATATTAACGGTGCATATCTTTCAAAAAAATTACATTTGTGTAATTTTTTAAAAACAAGGGAATGCAGCAAAATGTATTCTTCGTCATCTTTTAAAGAGCAATAATAACTATCATTACGAAAAGTTTCAAGAAAATATTTGGATCCATTTATGAGAAAATGGCGTTTGAGAATTTCTGAAAATGCGGAATTTCAAGCTATATAGTTTTCACAGAAAACGGTTGAGTTTTCCAGAAACTTTGTAGGACATTATTTAAAGCACGTGTACTCATAAATGTAATAATGTGAACAAATCGCCACTAATGTAAAGATTAACGACGTGAGAGACAAGTCAAAAAATTACATTTCTGTATTTTAAAAAAAACAAGAGAATTGAACAATGTATAGTTTATGTCATCTTATAGAGCGCATTAGGCACTATCCCTAACAAAAGTTTAAAGAAAAAATTTGGAGCCATGTTTGAGAAAATCTTGTTTTTCTAATTTTTTAAATAGCAAATATTGCACGCAATATTGCGCGAAATCTACTAAAATGTTCAAACAAATGTACATGACCTTATAGAAAGAACTCACTTTAAAGAACAAATTTTATTTGAAGGAAAAACCTCTATCAATTCAAATAAATTCAAATCCCTATCCAATTTTGTAGTTGTAGGAAGACGCCGAAAAATTCAAAATTTTGCAATTTTCGAAAATTCAGAGTTACCCGGGCGTCATGTAAAGCACCCCCAAATTTTGAAGGAAGTTCTTCAAAATCGTAAGGCCTAGATTCGAGCCAGATCGACTGGGGAATATCCATTTTGGAAAAAAAATCCTACGTATGGTTTAGGTAACAGTCGTGTTCACAAACGGGCGAACGGACGGACGAACGGACGGACAGACACGGACGTTTTGAAAAAAACAGTTTTTCGGTATCAAGGGACCCCAAAACGTATTTCCGTTGACATCTCGAAATTTATTTTCCGCTGTACGTGTATTATTCCGTATGTACGTGCGTATACGGGAAAGTAAGAAGCACTTTTAACTCTAATTTAGTTACTTAAAATTCTTTGGGCATTTGTCGTATTGATAAAATGAAGTTTTCATTTTAAGTATCGTCCAATGCAATAGATGTTTTCTGTTTGTATATAAACAATCGGTGACACAGGATACGTGGAAGTAATGAAGACACACTTTCTCCATCACTTTCCATTTGACCCAATGTACGGCTAGTATTCATAAACATAAATATTCCCAATTTACGCAATGCCATCGATGCACCAATGCAGCATTAATCATCCACCGATTCTCCGCAATTCCTCCTGAAATCTCTACGAGCTGCATGATTTAATACTTTTTCCACCAGCCGCTCGAGATGCTAATTCCCAGGGTTAGGATTTACAGGGTTAGGAATCCATGTATATTTGTACCCCAGATTTACCACCTTAAATTGCACTAAAAGTTAAAAATAATCTTCCAAGAATTTTGAAAGACTATAACATGGAAGATATTGGGAGGAAAAATGTTTAAATACACAAATTGATGCAAGTTTTCCTTACATATGTAAAAATACTACCTGGAAATAAAAATAAATATGAAGAATCAAATAGATTCCAAATCGCTTCCGAAATGCTGATGTAACGTGTCGTAAACTTGCCGCAAAAGTGTATTCGTAACTAATGAACAAACAAAAATGTAATTACATACATACCCTAGTCCTGGTAAATGTCGTTTCGCCCACATCACTTGCGGTTCGTTTGTCCAGGCAGAGCTGGAGTTGAGAGGAAAGGTCTCGAGTGGCAATATGCGCCTTATTCAGGTTAGGATTGTAAGTGCGAGCGCTTCCAAGTGTGACTTATGCTCCAGGCAGTTAAATGCGAATGAACTTTGCAAGTGCGGTCTCTGAGTCCTTTACATGTTTCAGACCAAACTTTGCGATATTCGATACCCCAAGCCTCCATCTTTGGCCTTTCTTAACCAATTCTTCCAAGTCTCATCCTCAGTGTAGCAGCTCTATTAAACAACATATTCGTTAATTTACTCATTCTCCCAGTTTGGATTATAATGTCACTACTATAATTCCTGAAAGGTCTCCTGCAGATGACAACTCATTTTCATATTTATTTCATTAGTATTTTCCGGGCAATTGTGTTAAAAATGATAATTTGATAATTTATTAATCACAGAGTTATAGTATGTTTCCTACATGAATATCATAAAAGAATGAGTAAATTGCGCATAGAGAAACTAATGAACAAGACTTGACCAAAGACAGATATTGTTTTGATCATTTGAAAAATTAAATTCAATCATTGGAACGCCAGGAAGTTGAAAAAACGTATATTTGTTTACAGACACACCTGACAATTCTGTAAAAAACATTAAAAAATTGCACACTTTCCTACTTTCTCAGTTCTC
Source organism: Acheta domesticus (assembly GCA_031308135.1). Classification (NCBI taxonomy): domain Eukaryota; kingdom Metazoa; phylum Arthropoda; class Insecta; order Orthoptera; family Gryllidae; genus Acheta; species Acheta domesticus. The sequence goes on along the minus strand of JAHLJT010009436.1, from coordinate 177,626,182 downwards.
AAAACTGTAGTCAGCCATCGGTTCTCATAATACATATTTACACAGCGCGTAATCAATATACGGTATACCGCAAAATTACGGTGAGGTGAAACCTTGGTCAGTTTTTTTTGCTTTAAGTGTTAACCTTCAATTAAAAACAAACAGGTCATTTAGTCGGTTAAACTGACCTCGTCCTTCCTGGGAGAACAATATAACGAGCGACGCTTGAAAAGACAATACTTACAAACGCACCATCACCTGATGGAGCCACTTTGTCGCATGCACTTTAATGAATGTTTGTCTTAAAGAGTTCACACGCTGGGTATCATTATTAGTGGCACTAAGTACCTAGTTATAAGAGGAAACTGGAAAAATTCTTATGTAATGTTTACAGATCTTCTATTATAATTTTCCAAATACTTTTCCATGTATGTATATCATGTCATTAACGCAAGTAATTCCTGATTGGGAATAATTATCTCAAATCAATAAATCAGGAATTAAGAAAAAAATTAAATACACAAAAGGCCTTGATGTGTGTTAAAGGAAATAACGTGGGTGTAATTATGAATAAGTGTCTGTATCTTAGAATCTAAGGTGTAAAAGATAGATCTCGAGAACTGACAGGGAAAATATGAAGGAAATAGAACAATATGGGGAAAACAGGAGTGGAGGTTAAAGATCGAGGAAGCGGGAAATCCAAGCGGCCACGGAGCCTTGTCTCGTCGTCTCCGGTGGGAGAAACATGCCCGCTGTGGAAACCTAAATTTGCGGGTTAGATCACGGCCAAAGAGAGCAGAATTTCTCGGGTGTGAAAATCCAGGGATTTGCGTGACGTCGTACACGTTAAAGATCCTTTGAACATCCCTTGGACGCTTTTGGTAAAGTTAAATCTTCTGGTAACTCAGCACCCAGTGAGAGTTTGAATCTGATAAATGCAAATAAGAAAACAGGGGTGCGGTGTTCAGCGAGCAATTCATGATCCAAACTAGACGCCAGTTCTCGAGGAGAATGCAACAGCAAACCACTCCAAAACGCTCGAGGCAAGGTGCCCGGCATTTTGGCTGTCATAAAGCGACAAGGCATGAGCCATTTGAAAGATTTTGAAGCTTCAGTGAATGCACAGACCAGAAGAAATGATACCTGCTACGACCCATTTACACTAAACGCACCTCGCAAATTTATATTAAAGGAAAATGATTACTAATGGATACAATAAGGTATTTTAGTACCCACTAAAGTTATATACTTAAAGCACTTTGCATTTGGAAACTGAAAACTATAATTCACTCACCCTCACGACTGCCATTGACACATGGATGTCAAACACTTTCAGAATGACTAACACTAGCACGATCTCTCTATGCATTAAATATTGTCCCTGGCCTCAACAAATGTGACACTTCGGATACCTTCGCCTTCCAATGCACGCGACCTACGTTAAGAAGCAAGAGAGAACGCGAACCTCGGATTTCGACTGCAAGGTGAACTTGGTCTGCGGCTGACCACAAAGTCGCTTTTTAACAATTCCGTTTCGCTCTTTCTTTAAATTTGTCACAGCAAAGTATTCGTTTGATCTCATCACTCACTCACTCACTATGCGTTACCATAGAGGTGCAAATATACTCCACGTGACAGTTCGAACAAAATCTTCAAGACCACCGCCAGAAAGAAATTAGGGAGTTTTAGCTCCAGGTAAGGTCATTAAACTATTGATCTCGTGACTATCGACGTTATACGGTCGTAAGGAACAACATTCAAATGATCTTTTGCAATTGCGACATTGCGTTATTCATTAAAAGTGTTATTTGTTATAAATTATAACAAAATAATTCATTTCTAATGTTAAAAAACTTGCATAATATAGCAAAGTAATTTAGACAATTGGTGAGACATTTGAACCACGATTATCAGTCAAGAGTAAACAAATAATCGTGCAAAGTTTTAGTTTTTCTATTCCTTCACAAAAGTCTTTGCAGTCTAAGATTTTGGATTGGTGTGACGTTGGCGTAAACAGCTTTCGTTGCGTGCGTAAAACGTAATCTAATGATTTATATACATACGTATTATTTATTATCATACATACGTATGATATATGATTTCAACATATTTTTCACGAATTTTCAAAAATATTTCTTTAAATCTTCCCAGAATTGCGGATGTTGGTGAGGATTAATTGCAGCTGCCTCTCATCTGAAAATCAGTTTCCCAGCGTAAGGAAAGCTCAACCGTTTGTTCATCGACGGCAATTTGCCATTTGTGAGGTGACCTCAGATACTCGTACAGATGTGCCCTATTTATGAAAGAATAAGGTCATACCTTAGGCCTAAAGTGAGACGCAATCACTTGAAAGTCCCTCGCGCGACTCTTAGTGCGTAACATTACTTCCTTACGCGTGACGCTGTAGCTGTCTTGGGGCAGTGGGATCAAGGTCTTCTACTGGTGGCAGTGGCAGACATCGTGGCATCGTAGCATGCCATGGGCTTCCCTGCGCAACTAGCGTCGGGAAAGGAAACTATTAGTAACCCCGCCGTTTTACATTAGGGATAGCTTTGTGTTTGGTGGCGGGGTAATGAACTGCGTGGAGGGGCGATTTCGTTGTGGCACTCGTAGCACGGACTCCCGCTTGTGGCACCGACCTTGACAACGCTGCTTTACGGCGTTAGCTAAACGCGCTCTGTACACTCAAAATGAGTGTCGACCGTCGTCAGGTATTTCGTCCATTATTTTAAGGAAAATGTCTTTATTAGGTTTAACTTCGACGTATACAGTGGCTCTTGATATGAGGCTTCCAAGTTGATTGCAAACAGGCACCTCAAACTGTTGGTTTCGACTCGGAAGTAAACTGGCTCTGAAAGCGCATATTTCATCGTTTTCAGCAATTCCCCCTCGAATGTTACCTTTGCTGTGCGTTTCGCCTCGCGAGCAGCGGAGGCTGCGTTGAGCGACCTTTGGGTGTCGCCAAGGCCGGCCGGCCGCCTGCCCGCCGCGCCCTTTCACCCCAGAGCCACTGGACGCGGCGCGGCGCGGCGTCCGCGAGGCTGTAGCAAGTGGCGGCGCGGCGCCGCGGAGAGTCGACCCCGCGCCACATGGGGCAGCCTTCGCTGCCCCAAAGGAGACCGTCGCGGTCACGTCGATGACTGGCCTCTCCGCGCTTCCTGATTCCTCGCGGCTATTGATTTAGATTGAATTTCACGAGTGGAAAAGTCTAACTAATAGTATTTAACTATACACAAAAAGCCCCCATCAGCGTGGTGTATCTCAAAACGTTTATCGCTTTTTCAATCCGATTTTTCTTACCGCTTCTCCCGTCTGGAGCACAGAGCTTGAACACAGAGTCGGGAACACAGAGCTTGTCCCGACTGGGGCGGTGCCCCACTAGTGAGAAATATCTGGCTAGTGAAACTCCGCAAGCCTTCGCATAGTTTGGCGCTTGATCTCGCCAACCAGTGGGGAAAAATCGCTGCCTATTCCCGCGATAAAGCATGTACTACATTTATGGGACTAATGGCCTTAGCAGTTTACGCGCCCAGGAAACACTAATGTATCAATCGTTCAGTCCAACCTTTCTTTCTTGCTACTATTGAAACATTAGAAGGTGCGCATCTTCTGCTGAACAAAGCAATAAACATAACTGAAGCTTTTCAAAGAAGGCATAAACCAGGGACTGTCCGGTAGAGAAGCTATTCTATTCAAAGCTCTCAAAACTCCAACGTAATCCTAAATACCCAATAATGAAAGACGTAAATGCAATTCTTCTGGGAGAAGAAATTGTGTTTTGGGGAATTACATTGGGGACCAAGAGAAGAGGCATCTATAAAGTATGCACTGTTGATTTCATGTTGAGTTGGGCAAACCTTTTCTCTTTGCAAGTGTGCGTTCCGAAAATTAAGATATTCTGAAATTATACACGATTGTTCATTGCAACAGTGCATCATAACGAAAGGCAATTTTAGATTTGTTTGCTATTTTTCAAGGAAATTATTAAGAAGTTGCCATTGGCAAAAATATATGCTCTTTTTAAAATAAGTTGTTCATGTTCAGAAGTACGAACATTGAATACAATGAGTTAATTTAATTTTTTTATTTATAGAAAATATTGGTTATCCTTATACAATCTGATAAGAAAAATATTACAACCCTAAAATGAGCTATTTTGTTTTCAAAAATCTTAAAATGTTCACAAAATCAAAAAAAGTCCGAACCTTAATGACCAAATTCAAAGGTTTCATGGAGAATCTTTACGACCACAAATATAATGAAGTTTGGTACTTGGGACTTGTTGAGTGGAAAGAATTGGAGACTATACTGTAGACCAGGGATTCCTAGCTTGTTTCTTACATCGACACCTTTTAAAAGAATACATCGTTTCATCATCACCCTTTCAGTATTTTTCTATAATAAACAGAATAAAACACAATTTTAACACACAATTGCACATAAGAAAACGGGAGAAAGTTCAAGAAAACGAAAAAAATAGATAAAGAATGAAAAATGATTGAAAAAATGAAAAAGTTTAAAAGATTGAAAAATGGTCAAGAGATTCATGTTTGACTATTTTTTAATATTATCAGTTTTAGTTATTCAAATGTAAAGAAGTTTTCAGACACAAAATCACATCCTAATTATACGAAGGTTCGATTTTCATACATGGAAATCTGTGTATGTGTATATATATATATATATATATATATATATATATATATATATATATATGTGTGTGTGTGTGTGTGTGTGTGTGTGTGTGTGTGTGTGTGTGTGTCGTGCGTGCGTGCGTGCGTGCGTGCGTGCGTGTGTGTGTGTGTGTGTGTGTGTGTGTGTGTGTGTTTGGTGTGTGTAAAGGAACTTTAACACGCCTGACACAGTGCCTAGCCTTGTAAAATTTAGATTCCAACATTCAGAATAGATTGAAAGCAAATCTTTTGAGTGTAGCTAGTCTTGTGCAACCTTACGGCTTTGCTGAAGGTCTACTATGTTCTCATTTATTGTTACGGTGTATTATAGGATACGTAAGAACCCCGTCACGGTCTGTGGGTTCCACGATACGTAACAAAGAACAGTAAAGATGACACTGAAGGAGGCTTCAGTGATGTAAGCTAGTAAATATCGCATCAGGTACATTACGTTTCCCTCTTCGTGGCTACCAAAAGGCATGGTCTCACGGAAGTGCGAGTCTTTCTTGCGTAAGCAACCTCTGAGTTCATTATCATTCATCAAGGCTGGAAGAGCTCGTATAATATTAGGTCGTTTACGTTTATCATTAATAGCTACAATTAATGAGTTGAACTGCAGTTCAAAACAACGCAAATATAAGCCGCATGTCTAATTATCGCCACGGAACTACAATTATATTATAATTAGATTATATATTATTATTAGATATTTCGTTAAACACATTATAATTTGATTATATACTCCAGCACGACAGGAAATTTTATTAAGAAGCATTTAATTGCAATTTTCCGTTTATAAACGAATGAATTTATTGTTATTAAATACTTAATCATAATATTTGTAATTCATGTTATGTTTACTTGACGTTTCTTTATTATTAAAACGAAATGGGCAAGTAATAAATAATGCATTTTCACCGAAAGCGTTCGTACCCTTGAGGTATGATTTCTCTCTTTTACTATTTCTTCCGTTGTATGTCTAAACATTTATAATAAATAACCTTTATTATGAACTCATCACACAAATTTTTCTAGGCAGAATACATAACATTCTGAATGTTCGTGTTGATATTGTGGAAATTGTTGAAACAGACACAGAATAGTTTTGAACACTTAACTTTACGGTCATGTCAGTGGCGTCTTGTGGTTGCTAATCATCTTACTCAATAACATGCTTGACGATTGTTGTATTCTAATACGAATTTGTTAAGGAGCTACTTGAAAAAATATTTTTAGGCGCCGATAGGAAAAAGGTGGGAAGAGTGGGGGGGGGATTTACAATTTCTGAAAAGTTGCTGTCAGACGAAGATGATACCGTATAATTTGAAAGTACTGTGTAATGTGGAAGGATACAAATATGTTTACCTATATTATTTTATAAATTTCCTCTTAATGTATCTACCGAGAGTGCGTAAGATATGAATGGCTATCACGTTCGACCGAAATCCACATTCTGATTTCCACTCTAAACATTGTCTTATGCGATTTCAAATCAGGTCACGACAAATCATTGGCTACGGACAGTTGGCTCTGGGAGTGGACTGTCAATTTTAATGTGCGTTCGCCATCAGACGAGAGATTTCAACGATACTCCGTCCTCTGTCGACGGCTGAGAAAGGAGTGCCACGTGAAAGCCAGGTACTTGCTTCGCACTTAACGAGCAGCCACTAGAGCACGCGCGCGCGCACATACACACACACACACACAAAACCACAACCACAAACACACACAACCATACACACACGCACACAACCATACACAAACACACACACACACACAACCATACACAAACACACACACACACACAACCATACACACACACACAACCATACACACACACACACAACCATACACACACACACAACCATACACACACACACAACCATACCCACACACACACACACACACAGAGCTACTGACCATACAAAGCTTGTTGAATCAGACGTACGAAAAAAAACTACCTTACACTGGGAAACACTTTGTCTTAATCTAAGGTTGTTTTCCTTTATTTAAATATAGCAATATGGTCCTGGACACTTAAAATAACATTATCACAAACCAGTATCTAGCAAGTATATTTTATCGACATTGTTATAGATTTACCTTATGTACATGAATACTTCGTAAAGGATAAAACATGACGCGACCCTTCGCAATTCTTTCAAAAACACACACTCCGTATATGTTACGTTCAAAATTTGTCGATTGAATATGAAGCTTGAATAAATGTTAGTATTTCTTTCAAAAAGTACAATTGTTACATTACTTCTATGACAAATGCTACCGTTATGACGAATTCTATTTTCCCCCAATTATTAACTTTTCCGTCTTTTTTTCCAACATTTTCGCGTATAACCTTAATGTTGTCATTTGAATACTGACGTCCAGTAATCAACTGTATGTCAGAGAGTTCTGAAGTTTTATGTTAAGAGAACTTCTACCTTAAAGTCTAGACATTTAAAAATGTATCAATGGTACATGTTGGATTTCTTTTTACTTCTTGTTATGAGAACTAATGATACTCTTCCATCCCTATTACTTCCATATCCCACTAGTTTTCATTTGGAAATCTGCTCTGCACACATTAAAGATGTAGGAGTTGTAATTTCCCCATAGTCAATAACTTTGGAAAGAAAGGAAACAATTGCAACAAGTAAAACGTGTTACAGGGTATTCTGTCCGGGTTCGTTCGCTAATTCGTTAGTTAATCTGCGTAAGCGCTTCCCGGGAATGTGTTAATTTGGCGCGCGTGTCTCGCATTCTCGTGTTTGCACACTTTCTCATCAGTTATGCAAATCTGCGGGGAGGCGGAGGGTTATGAAATTGGGCGGAATGCGGGCGAGTGCGTCCTGAGGTGCAGTATCAGGCGCCGCTGGCGAAACGCCTTCTCCGCGCGCCAGCCGCCGGAACGAAAGCCTGCGCCGCGATGGCCATTCCGTGACGACAAAACGTCAATAGATATTAGCAAATGGTTGCATTTCGTGATCTCGTATTTTTCTTCAACTTCAAGATTGATTTCGTGAGCTTCGCTTTCTCATCAGAATAAAAATGTTAATAAATTGATGGGGTGATGAGGCCCTCTATTCATTACATTTTAGATACCAACTGTCAAGGTGACAAAAAAATGAGTCGAAGATTCAAGCCCTTATCTTTGGCTGCTCGAAACTCACAATCCTGCGTGGCATTGTGAAGTCTTTCATTGCAAGACAGACACAGAAAATGCCCAGGTCTTAAGTGGAACTTGCATGCGGTCCGGAATTTTTTTTACGAAAAAGAATAGCGAATAGGGGATCAGGACGAAAATGAACGATTACGATGTGAATGAACCACGAAATAAAGTTAAGATATTCTGAGAAAGTCAGGGCAACTAAGGAGGGGAAGAGGGGAAAGGAAGATGTGGAGCAGAGCAATCATCGCGAAGGGAAGGGAAGGGAAGGTGAACGGCGGTGGCGGGGGCGGGGACGGAGGCGCGAGCGGGGGCGGGAGCGGGAGCGGAAGCGGGGGCGGGGTGGCTGTGCTTCGCGCGAGCATCGGTTCGCGGAGGCTGCCCCGCTCGCTCCCTCTCCGCCCCCGCCGCCGCCGCCGCCCCCGCTCCAGCCAACTGGGTCAAGAGCGGTGGCAGGGGAGGCGGCGGCGGGCAACGGCCCCGGCCCGCTTTGCCCGCGCCTCTCGCCCTCTCGCGCTCGCCGCCGCCGGTGGCAGTCCGCGCCTTCAATCAACGCTCCCCGCCCGGCAACGCCCACCCTCGCCCTCACGGCAACACCTCCCCGCCCGACAAGATATTCCAAACGGTGCCACTGCTTTACTTCGCAAGTACACGCGCCTTCACTTCCTCAGTTGTCCAGCGAGACCCTCTACGTCCGTGGTGTCGAGGTCTTCAACGGATGCCAGTGGCACGCGTCGTGGCACCGTAGCATGCACGAGCTTCTTTGTGCAACTAGCGTCGGGAAAGGAAACTATTAGTAATCCATCCGTTTTACAATAGGGATAGCGTTGTCTCTGGTGGCGGGGAAATGAACTGCATGGAGCGGCGATTTCGTCGTGGCACTAGTGCCGTGGACTCCCGCTCATGGCATCAACCTTGACAACACTGCTCTACGTCAATAGTTTTGTTGATTCGCCACTCTCACAATGCAACAACCACGTTAGTAAGCCGGGACGGAGAAGGGGAGTTCTGAATTCACCAAACAAATTCAGCGATGACGACGCATGCGCTTATGAAGTACTTTGAAATGCATTCACATTACGGAATATTCAATCATTCACATAACACAATACCCTTTCGAAACTCTTTTTTTTATGGTCCACTATCTGTTTGCCTTCTCCGCGACCTTCGTCGTACGACCGCTGCCTTATTCTTTTCCGTCGCTTCGCCAAGGTTCAGAACAGCATCTCCGAGTGAACTACCAGGAGTGGACGATGAAGGAAAGCTATGCCATCAATACACGCTTATAAGGTATTGAAGGCCAGTCCATACTGACACTAGTTTATTTGCGGATCTCATGGAGACAAGGTTTCTGGAAAATGGATTCCTCAAAAGACTCCCGTTTATGTCCTCGAATAACATATCTCTGTCTCATGAAGGAACAATTATCATCGCCAATGAAAGAGGAAGCCCTTTTGGCATGTTAAATAGACTTTCACATAACGTGAACATACCACTCGTGAATATAATTATTTTCGGAATTCAGTTGTTTTTAAACAAATTTCAAACGAACAATAAGTGTAATTTTCCTTTTTAGGTATACATACACTTTGAATTATTTCTTATGATTATATTCAAAGTATATTCATTAACTAGAAATATAATACTAGATGGACCAATGATAACACACATGCGTTGTAATTAACAGTTTTAAACGAGAAAAAATTTTCCTACGGGAGCCAAACTTCATTTGAACAACTCCAGTACGTTTTCGTGAAGCTATATCGCTGACAATGCATTCATTGTGAAATAGATTGCTTTTCTAGGAAGTACAACTGCATTTAATATAACAGTATGTCTATTGCTTGTTTGTGTTTCTAAATCAATTAAATATATTGAAAGTGGTTACTCTGCACTTGATACTTAAAATGGTCCGACAGTGGGACACAAAGCATTTCATTCTTCTGTTATAACTTAACTTATTGAACTATTCATATAGCAAAGAATGACATGAAAATCTCATACTTTAGCTGGTTCCTGCAAGAAATGTAAAATTCGGCCTCTGTTTTAGATGTTAAACAATTTTCCATATGCATCGAGAATCAATGAAAAAACATTGACTTCGTTTGTGAGTATTTTTCATAACAAGTTTGAAAGTTGTGTAGAAATTCTGGCACATTTTCAATATTTAGAACGAAAATGGGTTGCGTATTTTTTATTCAAATCATTCAGAACGTATTATTCTTGCTTTGAAAGTCGAGCTCTAGTATGTTAAAAGTTATACGTGAGGATATTGCAAGTTTTATTTCATTATTTGCTCCGAGAAATCTCAAGAAGTTTTTTTAATTAGTTCGTAATATCTTTTGGAAATTCTATGTATTCATATAGTGTGATGTGTAGATGAACTGAGGATAGTTTACATTTACATTCACTTGCTCATCCTATGTGCCCGTGTTAGTTGCGCAATGGCATTATGTGGACTTATTTCAGTTTGATTTGCAGTCGTTGGTATTTTTCTTTGTATCACCAATCTGAGGATTCAGCAGAGATTTTCCCCTCCTTTTATTACTGTCTATTTGCCAGGTTGGCTTGTTTGGCACAACTGTTCTGGTTCTCGATCCGCAGGTGTAGTGTTACTCCTCGCGATGGACTTTCGTAGGATACTCCCCGGGCTTTTAAGTTTTACAAATGAAATGCATGTATTTGCCTATTTGTTTCTATTATTTCAAAATTATTTGTTGATGGCATTTTTTCGGACATATCCGATTAAACACAACATCCACACTGCTTTAATTCTCTTCGGAGGCCAGAGCATAATGCATCACATTCCCTAATAATTTATCGCTTCACATGTTATTCACAAAAATAGTTAATTGGCACTACGTTAATACATTTAAACAATATTAGAACTGGGAGGGGAGAGATCAATCTCCTGCACTTACATCTTTAGTGTTTACGAGATTGGCAAAAAACCCCAAGGGACGAGAATGACGTTGTCCCAGGGGCAAGGCCTCGTTTGTTCACGTTTGAGGCGGATTCATTCATCACTCGCTGACACGGACAGAGTTTTGCCTGCGCGTACGCCATGACGGAAAAATATTTAGCGTTTTCAGTCGATTATTAATGTCAATACAGTAAGTATTTAGCACTTAATCAACAATTAAACTAACTTTTAGCAACCAATTTACAACTCCTGTGAAAACTGATTTTTTAAGATGTTCAACTCTCACAATACATGGGCCCTCCCCCGCCTTCTAGTGCATATTTCGGAATAGTTTTTAAATTTATTAATTTTTGCAAAATTTTTAATTCACAGTTTTCATCTCTGGAATATTGGGGTACATCAGGTGAAAATCTAAATCGGGATCATTTGGTTTATTGTCAATAACGAAGGGAATGCTTATATTGGCCTGGTCTAATGAAGAGCACGTTCTTCCTCCTGTTGGATCTGTCTGGGAGAATATTGTAACCCTGATATGTTTTTGTAGTACCCTCACATTTCTAAATATTAATGATATCTCAATTTTAAAAAAGCCTTTTAAATGAAACTAGGAAATAGTTTGTATTGTTTATAAACACTCGATCGAAGTGAAAGTTTTTACCTATCATTCTACCCGTCAGGGCAAATACAAGCGTCTGTAGTCACAACCCAGCTGCGTTGAAACCTCACGTATACGTAGTCTCCTGATTTTCATCGGAATGAGTGTTCGTGGTTACTTATTTCCCGAAGGGCTGTGCCCTTCTAGACACCTCGGTGTAATTATAATGGTTAAAATACTTTCACAATAAAACATTGAAAGGCAAACACATCCGATACCCCAGCCTACTCCGATGACCGTCAGGATTGACTGTTGGCAAGTTAATGAACTAAAGGCCACAAAGTTCTGTCTAAATATGTTCAAAGAAAAATGCACAGGTATTCAAATTTACTGAACTACAAAAATTACTTCTAAACCTCTTCGAATTTCTTTTTAATGTGTTGTTAGTTTCCTTGCAAATTTATCTTATAACTTATTTTATTTTGCATGAAATTGCACGTTTTGGGTGTTACTGCACGAAATTGCACGTTTTTGATAATGATGCGTGAAAATTAAACACCTTGGGCTTTTACTGAACGAATCTGCAAGATTCATAGTTGTTACATGAAATATAATTCTTGTATTATCAAATTGTTTTAATTTACCTGTTTTAAAGGTTTCGTTTAAGATGAAAGTTTTTGTGACAACCCAACAGTGCATTCGGGTGTTCTGTAAAACCCAAGTGCCGTTTAATAGTCATCAGTTCTACAATTTGTGGCCCTTTTACATGAGCGTCTGTACCATTCATGATGCTTAACTGTCTAAGGCTAAAATGTATGAGGGATTGAAGTTGGGAGTTAGGTATATACGATGTTGCCAAGAACTGTGGCTGCGTCCCTTTGTGGCGCCGCTCATCCAACGCTACGTTCGGTGTATATCTTGCCAATATATCTGTTTTGTCAGCCTCCGCTGATCCTAACCAACACGAGATTGCATGCGCAAGTCACATATGAACTTACGTCCGGGCGCATATAAGCAAACTGCACATGTATTCGGCACCGGGCTTCCCTGATTGGCTAGCGGGCGTGGAGCGCGAAATCGCGCGAAATTCGTTTACGTTCTCTTATTACAAGTATTGTAGGTTCGTTTTAAGCGCTGTTTTGTCACTTTGTAAACTGAACAAATGCTTTTCATTTTATTACAATTTTTACGTATATGTTTTATTCGGTTTTCTGTTATTGGTATTTTGTTATCCAGTTTTATTTCATTTAATTCCTCTTCACAAACATAGTTGTTCACTGTCACATAGATGAATCAAGGATTTTATTCTGTTCATGTCTCAATATCTGTAAGGCCTAAAAAATGTTTAAAAATTAAAAAATGTTAAGTTAGAGGGAAGGGTAAATGTAGCAAAAGCAAAAGAGGCTGAAGGGATTGATAGAAAGAGAAAGTTTTCTCGGTATTATTTCCGAATATGAGCATTCCAATTATGATTTGATTTATCTCAGGAGGATAAATAGATTGTAATCGAAAGGGTAGTGGGTTTTCAAATTACTCAATGGTTTTTGCCAACACTCATTTTTACTTTCCCGTATACGTACCTATATACGGAGTATTATACGTAGTGTAGAGAAAGTTATGTAATGCTGCGCGAAAAAACGGCGGATTTTCGGCAGAAAAAAATTCATTACCGGGTCCTGATAACAAACTAGTAGTGATACAGAATGGCACAGACTTTCCCGTAATAGTTTTCTATTTCCTTTGGTCTCGGCTAGCTTTTCGGAATTGCCTCATACTCATGCCTGCTGCCATCTATCGCCGCCCAAACTACAAGTTTTTGACATTTTCTTAATTTTTCGGTTTCCTAATGCTAGAACGGAAATATTAATTTTAAAATATTAAAGAACACAAAAACCTCGCCCTACATGGCATATTTCCTTTTAACATTTGTAGCCGTTTTTAAAAAAATGGCGTGTAAGCACTACTAAAAATGCAAAATTTGAAGTTCATTTTCACTGCAAATTTTTGAGTTTTCAAAAAAAATCATTTGAAGTCATTTGAAGCACATTACCTCACAAATACAATAGTTTTTACATATTGCTAGTAATGTGCATATTAAAAATGTAAAAGATCTCTCAAAAAAATTACATTTGCGCAATTTTGGAAAAAAATAAAACAAATTACCTTTACGTCATATTAAAGAGTTCAATTAGCAGTACCCGTTCAAAATCTTTGAAGAAAAATTTGGAGCCATTTATGAGAAAATGGAGTTTGTGCGTTTCTGAAAATGCCGATTTTTAAGCTAGTTTTCACAGAAAACTGTTGTTTTCGAGATACTTTAATTGGCATTATTTAAACCACTTGAACTCGTTAATATAATAATGTAAACAAGTCCCCACAAATGTAAATATTAACTGAGAGAGACAAGTAAAAAAATGACATTTTTGAAATTACAAAAGAATAAAGCGATATGGAGTTTATGTCGTCTCATAGGGTACATTTATCATTATCCCTACTAATCGTTTAAAGAAAAAATTGGAACAGTTTTTGAGAAAATCTTGTTTTTGTATTTTTTTGAATTCCACATATTACACGCAACACTGCGCGAAAAGTACTAAAATTTTGAAAAAAAGTACATGGTCTTAAAGAAAAAACTTACTGCGAAGAACAAATTTTATTTGAAGGAAAAATTTCCATCTGCAATTTTGTAGTTGGAGGATGACGCCGAATAAAATTCAAACTTTCGCAGTTTTCGAAAATTTAGAGTTAACCATGAAATCGGACCTACGCCACCCTAAAAAATGTATTTTACTCTGTTGATACAAGAAATCTAAAGTAAACATTTGGAGCCATTTTGAGAACATTTTGAAAATGTGCGGGGAACTTCAAGTAAAGTACCTCCAAATTTTATAGAATCTCTTTCAAAATCTCAGAGCTTCAACTCGAACCAGATCGACTAGGGAATATCCATTTTGGAAAAAAAACCTTACGTACGGATTAGGCGCTAGCAGTGTTCACTCACGGACGGACAAACTGACGTTTTCCTTTCAATTGTTTTTTCGGTATCAAGGTCCCACAAAAGAGGGGTTCTAGCTACATCACAAGTAGGGGGATTTGTTTTCTTAATTTAGCAACCGGATTTATCCACTTTTTCTTTATCACGGCCCGACAACGACATTTTTCGGGCGAAAAGTCGCCATTTTTTCGCGCAGCATTACATAACTTTCCCTATACTACGTATATTACTCCGTATATACGTGCGTCTACGGGAAAGTAAAAAGCAAGAAATATGATTTACTTTGCTAGTTCGCATTTATTCATATAAAACCAAAATATTCTTATACATAAAACAAAACAAGCACTTACTGACAAAACACGTTGGATTGTTAAGATCGTTTCCATAATAGTAAAGATTAGTATACCAGCTGTCAGAGAAAAACGCCCGAAAACGCAGAGTCGATCGCGTTGCCTCTGAGCCCAGTAGCCGAGTCCACATGCATATCCGCTCGCTGTGGTTCCGTAGAGAGAGATATGAATTTCGCGCCGTTTCGCACTCCTCGCCCGCTAACCAATGAGGGAAGCCCGGTGCCGAATACATGTGCAGTTTTATTATATGCCGTCTGGGTGCGAAAGCTCAGTGGCAAGCTGCACTGCATTTCAAATTCACAGAATTTTTCTGAACAGATGTTGTTCTCCGAGATACGAGAGAGAATGAACGCAATTTTTACCGTTTTTATCTGCGTGTACAATGTACACGTACGTCATAGGCTCAGCACGCAGACGAGTGTAAATGTAGAACGAAGTTTTTCCTGTTCGATACTATTAGATGATAGAAGAGATAATAATTTCTCCTGAAATAATTTGGAAATGTACATAATTGTAAATTATAATGAAAGCAATTAAAGAACATTTCTTGTGTAACTTGATTATTTTTAGTTTCTGAAAGTATTTTTGTATTTTTCAATTTTTTAATGTACTCTTTGTATGTTTGTGCTAATTTTATTTTATGTCTGAATAACATTCAAAATATGAAATTATTTGTTTAAACAATATGTACAAACTTAATTATAATAAAAACGGTAAAATCATAATATTTCTTTCGCTTTAAATTTCACATCCAAATGTAAAATAAGTTGATAAGTGGATTGACTGTAGATTTTAGACTACATAATACCCCGTTCAGCAAAGTTTTGCTATTTTTATTGCTTGTTTTTGCACGTCTTGGGTTTTTACTGCCCGTTTCAGAGAGTTCTAGTGCACTAAAATCCGGTCGTTAGTAATAACATTTGAAAGTGGAAACATTTGAAAAAGCTATCTAAATTTTGTTCAATCGCAAGTTAACCTCATTTAACTTTTTGAGGATTATATTTAAAAACTCAATTTAACAAATATATCTGGATATCATAGGACTAGGAACGTTCCTTAGATTTTGCAGGGGTACATGTAAATCGAGTACGAAAGAGGCGAGAAAGCGTTGTTGCGTGAGAAACAATTCACGACTTGGGCGGTATTGTCCAATTGCAACACATTTTGCGGCAAGCGATTAGTTTTATTGAGATGATTTTTTAAATTTTATAGCTAATTGTAACGTCGATAAATTTTCCTGTCGCTGGGCCCAACAGCCGGGGACTTTGAAAAAATTCCAGAAAATTGAACCATTCGATAGCTCACCTCTCCCTTGAGAGAAAATACCAGTAGCACTGTTGGTCTACGAGCCACCGTTTTGGCGTAATGAAGTTTGCATGATAATATGTTTTGAGGTGGGGTGGGAGGTGAGCGTTGTCCAAGATTGCCTTCACGGTTGTGAGGAGACGAAATGTTGTCTTAAGGGGAGAGTAAAACCCCGATTCTATCGGAAGGTAAACCTAATATATCATTCCTATTCATTTACAAACGGATCAGAACAGCCGTAATTAAATGTAATTGTTGTAATTAAATTACTTGCAATATCAAATGGTTTAATTTTAAATATTTTTTATTTTTAGATTTTGACATTTCTGATCGCCCATATTATGTAGTAGGTACCCCAAAACCATTAAACATCCAAAATTTACCACGCACGGTAATTTTGCTAAATGTAAAAGAAGTCAGTGAAAGATTTTTCGGTCAACAAAATTCACTGTTCGGTTCCGTGTCTCCTGCGAGCACACAGACGCCTCCCAGAGCCCAACAACCACACAGACATGCACTGCCCCCGCACCAGCAATGCAGTCGCGGCCGCCACCGCATTCGGCTGCCAACGGCATTGCCAACCGAAGTCACGAACAGGGAGCCGCCGCGACACCCATTTTCGGCAGCGATCGACAAAGCTCCACTTCCGCTACTATCGATCTAGTAACGTGCGACATGTTGAATAAAGTTCTCTTTCCTCGTCTCTCTTCAGCACGAATGAAAATACGGACTCGTATTTTTGGACAATCAGTGCAAATCAACTTCCACGTTTTTAACAGGATCCTTTTCCCAATTTACATTTGTTTATTACATTTTTACGTGGTCATCGTTTCTTTCATTTATAGTGTACACCACACGAAACAGCAGCCAATTAACTCTATATTTAATTAATGAATAATTATCTTCTTTACCATCGTTTACTGGCTAAGGAACACGCCAGACACTAAGGACGGAGCATTTGCGGGGCGAAAACTTCTAATATTCGCGCTGTCGTGCGCGCTTTGCTCCACTGCGCCCAACGACACACGCTCAGCAAGCACATGCGCTCGTGCGCATGCACGCACGCGTCCTCCCACGCACGCACGGGCGTTCTCACGCTACACGCGACGCGGGAGGAGGCTCGCCGGACAGCAAAGCCCGTCGCCCGTCGGCCTAAAGCCCACTGCCAGGCAATGCGCACGGACGCGAAATCTTTCCACTTCTCCGACGGGGCGACAGACCGGGCGGACCTATGCTTTATATCAGAGCTCTCGCAATCCTGCCGGTGATCTATACTTGGAATTTTATTTCGTGGCGCATGACGGCCTGTCTTCACAATGGAATATCTCACGGTATTTCGCGTCTTTCTCGGCCGTGCCGCTAGGAGTCGCATGATTGTGACTGTGACTGTAACGAGCAGTGCTGGCGACTCCTAGCAGCACGACCGAGAAAGACGCGAAATGCCGTGAGATATTCCATCTTGAAGACAAGCCCTCACGCGCCAAGAAATAAAAATTAAAGTATAGCAGAGTGGGCTGTTCGCGCCGGGGACGAGGAAGCAAGCCGACTATTCGCAGTGAAAATGGACGTGAGATCAGGGGTGATCCCGTGCTCCACAATCTGTTTAGCTTCATCCATCAACAAACAGGATCCATTCCAAAATGTCCGCACGTCTCGCCTTTTTGAAACATTTTAGCCTTTAGAAAGTACATTAATATCGCCCTTCATGTCCGTATATCTAACATCTTGCAACTCGGTAACACAATTAACTTCACACATAAATTACAATAAATATTAATAATGTCAAAAATTCGATTTAACTTACAATCATTCATACTTCACAACAAACGTATCTGAAAATCACATTTATACTACAAGCATGATGAGAACTTAAGATTTGTGAATAATCATCTTTAAAACATAAAACAAAAAGTTTTTTTCGTTGCATTACTGATATTCTTAAAATTAATTTTTCATTTACTACGATCGACATTATTTGGCCGAAAAACTCGGGGTGCCTTCTAAAACACAGTTAATATTTTCAACTCACGAGAGCAGATCATAAACTTTTTAACCCAAACTATTGGTACTCGTAAAATTTGTGTTCTTGCTCGCTCGTCTACGATGTGCACTACGATAAGCACTCCAATCGCCGCTGGGTGTGTCATATGTAGACCTCAGATTTTAAGACAAATGCCTATTTAGTTCCTTTAGGAAGTTGTGGGAAATAATTGCAGATGTTTACGAATCATGAGAAAATAGATCTAAAGTAAGGGCCGGCAGTGCCTAAAATGTCCTCAAAGGGTTAATGCCTATTTTGATATTTTTTGCCTAAAACTGCCCAAAACAAGTAATTTTCAAGAACGATCATATTTTAAATGCTAAGTTTTGAAATTCGTTTTACGGAAACTCCAATACTTTTCCCGAATTTCCCAAATGCAAATATTATGTGATCGAATATGCAATCGACAACGCATCGAAATCTCTCACCAAAAACGCGTTCTAATGTAGGTGGTAGTCGCAGTTCCAGCAAGCTGAAGTCTGCAGAAACTGTTGTAATGGAGTGTTAATTAGATTATTATTTATGCCAACCTTAATAATTACTCCATTAATAATTGTTATATCCCTCTAACTTTAGGTAGTTTGCGAAATAACACAATTTATAAAATGAAGGGGTATCCTTCCTGCATGAATGCTTCACACACAGAGGTTTAATTATCACAAACGCTTGTGAGAAAATCTGTTGTAAAATATTTGCGGAAGAATATTGGATGCCTGAAACACATTTTCAATACCAAAACTTTGAATTGCTTTATTGTTACTCAATGCAATGGCAAAGCCAATTATATTATCGTGATCTCTTTAACCTTCCAGCGGGTGCGCGTAAAATGTTCACACCATCAAGCGCGTGTCGTAAATTTTACGACATTCAATGACTCTTGAAAAAATCAAAGAAATTGTAGAACAAGGGAATTTTATGTCGCATTATAATATCTAACAATGATATTTACTACCAAAAAGACATGTCCATTGATAAACGTTCGTATTTAGTATCAAAAAGATCTTGTTCCGATCCAGTATCGTCCTGATGCTCGTCTATATTTTCAAAATTCGTTTACTGTCACAGTCACTATCCAATTCATGATCTTCCTCCGATCAGACAGCTCTTGAAGAATATTCTGATTTTCGTTCGCAACAGTACTTTATTTGGACATTTTACAGTTAATTTCATTAGGCCAAATTATTATACAATATTTTAGCACAACAGCAGGCGCGCAGCGTAATGTTTACGTCACTATGCACTTATCCCGAACAGAGCGTTACAAAAACTGAATATAGAGTGCAAACTAAACAGTGGCTGCAGGAATGCATCACTAAAGATACCTGCAAGGAATACCAAGAACGCAGAAGTCTTTGACAACAATGAGCTGACAGCAAAACAAAAAAAATCTGCTATTGTCGTAAAATTTACGACAGCGCGCCCGCTGGAAGGTTAATCAAGGATCAATCCTGTTAACGGGCGTTTCGGATCATCAAGAAAGGTTCGTGTTTAGTGCAACAGCATATTTCTAAAAAAGAACCTACGAGGCAACGCTTCATTTACCGTTTTTTAAATCTCTGCAAAAATTAGAATGGATGAAAGCTTTGACTGTAGCTCAATTCTTTTTTTTAGAACACACGAAAATTCTGGTGATGCAATCCGAAACAATCGAGGTACAAACGGTTTGGTAGGATGGTCTCAATATTTCGAGTGTAGTTTTGATAGGGTTGGAGCTAATGTGAAGCTGCCAACGCCAATTTAAAGTAAAAAAAATAATAGTTGAAAACGAACTTGCAAAATACATGACTTTGCGCTTCTCTGACATTTTTAATAATATCTGATATATTTTCAGTACCTTAAAAAAAGGCATCGCACAGTACAGTTCAAAAATGGCTACTTGAAACGTGAAAGGAATAAATATTTTCATGCACTGTAGGAAATATTGGGAAAGTGAACTAATAAATGGCATATGAAGCCATTTGACGAATATTTATGAATATCGTAAAAATCTTTTTCACAATAACGAATTTAATTTCAGGAAACAATAGAAACAAATTCATTGGAACCACGGTTTACTGATCTTGCCGTTAAATATGGAATTTATACGTCTTTCGTAATATTTTAACAAGGAAATAATCAAGAAAAGTAACTGGCTCAAGCAATGAATGGACATTACCTTTTCTCGTAAGAATGACTGTCACTAAAGGACATTATTATTCTCTGCAAATACCACTAATGAGCTTTAACCCGTCAGCTTTCACCACCCCCAATTAGTGTCTGGACCACTCCAATCTTATGAAGGCGCTTGGTTATACCAAAGCTTAAATTATACCAAAAAAATTCGTAGTTATTTCCCAAGGAGATTATAAATCAAAGGAACGGTTTAAGAAAAAATAATTGATTTTTTAAAGGAGGCGAAATTGACAATGTTAAATATGTTGTATTATTAATTTCGTTTCAAGCAACTATGGGCTAAGTAGAACAATTTCAAGGGTTGTTTCCTTTTTCTCTAATACTCCATCCTTTGACCCCTTGTGGTCCTTTCCTCCTCCCTACAGTCTTGCTTTTTCGTGTTTTCTTAAGACTGATCCTCCACTTCTGCACATTTACTTCTTTGTAGACGTATGTACGGGGTATTTAGGATTTTGTGGATGTACGTATATACGGAGTATAGAGAAAGTTATGTAATCAATAAACCTTGCAGACCATTTTTGTAAAGATCGAGAAAAAGGGTCCTGCATATGGAGATTCTTGTATATACATTAGAAAGGATATCGATTTTATTTCCTTAGGTTAATTAAATGGTTTTTCTGATGGAAAATTTATGAGATATCTATTGTACATCTTCCTTTACTCAAAGTATGTTACATTGCATCTAATGGCCTCCAACACAGCAAGCTATAGATTATACCACGTTCTTGAAAAAACGTTCTTTCTTTCTTTCTTTTTTCTTTCTATTTTCTTCCATTCATTCATTCTCCCTTTCTGAGAAATAATTATATCATAAGAAAATTTGTCTATGGTGACTGTTGCAAATTATTTAATTTTCTGTTCAGCCTTTGCTCCGTCATTTTTTATGTCATCAGTCAGTAGGCGTGACATAGTGAAGCGAATAAGGAAAAAGAATTGAGTGTAATAAAGGTGACGGGATAGCGTTCCAAGGAGAACGTTTTCATTTTATCGCTCGTTATGCTAAGCAGATGTTAAAGGAGTCAGCAGACCTGAACATTCTCGCATGGACATGACCATGCTGAAAAGTTTTGTGTTCATCGTTCCCCATTTACAAGGTAAGAAGGATATTAGACGTCAAGAGGCTGGAAAGTAACGTGAGGTTTTAATTACAGTTTTCCAAGCTAATCTATTTGATAGTCAAAGACTTTTCTTATTTTAAAATAAAACTTTCCAAAAACAGATAAGGGTAGTTACCACCATTTTTGGCGAGTTTGTTTTAATAACATATTTTCTTTTGATTCCAAATGAAATGACAAAACACTAAGTAAGATGTTTTATTTCAGGGACAGCGTTAGTTTGTTGGTGTCCCAGCTAATGGAAAATTCACTGAATTCCGTTTCATCGAAAAGTTTATTTTATTTATTTACGTCAAAAACAGTTAAAAACTGCGTGTGACGAGCTATGGGGAGAAGTGAATTTTGTGCACGTTTTCATAATTCTGTGGTCTCTATCCTAAACCATATTCTAGTCGAATTTTGAATACAGAAAAGAGAGTTTTTTTCGAGTTTTGTTGACAAAATATTCGCTCCTATATAATAAAAATTTTTTCAAAGGTAAATTAGCTATAAATTCCTGCCCTGAACCCTCATGTTCTTCATGAGAGAATAATAGTTTTTGCCGCGATAATATGAAAAACGATAATTTGAAAAGCTATATTTCCCACCGAAATTCAGAAGACGTGCACAAATAATGAAGTTACATTTATGTCCAGAAGCAAAACGAGGCACCATCTCAGCATTTGCTCAAGGATCAGGGAAACTGGACGAAAAACCTGATCGAGATGGGGGCCATCAACCCAGAAACTGTGGTACAATACTTGTTACAGGTTCTTGAGAATTATACAGTCCAAATGATAAATAATTACATTAACTATCATTGTAAAAATGAATGCTACTTTCCTTTTTGATGCTCGGTACAGTCTCGAATTGTATAGAAACAGTTATGCAGCAGAAAAGATTTTACTTGGGAGTTAAAATTTCTATCGAATTTAATCGTTTAATGTCTTCTGGCAAAGTGTTGTAGAGTAACATACATGAATTGTATGTCAATTTTTTGTAGTAAGCTGTTGATACTGCCACCTGGTGAATATGATGACTACGTCGTGTGTTATACTTATAGACATCGGCGTTTGCTGAAAATATATTCCCGCCCTTAAGTAAGTCATTTTTGACAAAAACTACTGACAAAAACTACTTCGTAAATCAGGAGACAAGGTAATGGTAAAATTCCTAGATTAATAAAGAGAGACAAGAATCACGTGGGTTGGATTTGCTTATTATTCGTACAATTCTTTTTTGTAATCTGAAAGTCTGGGAGCTATAAGATGTGTTTCCCCAGAATATTATGCCATATCTCAGGCGGGAGTGAACATTGGCAAAATATACACAACGAGCTGTATGAAGGCTGACGGAATTTGAAAGAATTCTGAACGCGTAGCATAATGAACTTAATTTTGTGTTCAATTCATTTAAGTGGGCATTCCATTTGAGGTTTGACTGAATTGATAGACCTAAAAATTTTGTTACATTAACATCAGTCAATGGCACACCGTTCATTTTCAATGGAGTACAGAATTTTTTATTTGAAACGGAAAACTGCATTGAAACAGTTTTCTTTTCATTTACTATTAATTTGTTATTACGGAACCAATTTGAAACGTCTGATATTGTACTATTTACGGTTTCTTTGTTGCAAAGAATATTTGTATCATCCGCAAAGAGAACTATTCTTCCGTTTCGAATCGCTAAGGGCATGTCATTTACGTATAATAGGAAGAGAATAGGACCTAAAATCGATCCTTGCGGGACTCCACGTGCAATTGACAAAGAACCGGAAAGGTGTGTACATAAAGTTCCATCTTTCCAGTAAGGTATTTCTACTCTCTGAGATCGTTGTTTAAGGTACGAACATAGCCAATCTAGAGCAATACCACTGATTCCATATGAAGGTAATTTTGAAAGTAAAATGTTATGATGAAGATGATGATTTGAAAGTAAAACGTTATGACGTCAAAAGATTTTGAAAGTTCTAAATATATTCCAATAGTTGCTTCGTTTTGATCCAATGATGAGGCAACATCCTCAAGAAAAGAAAAAATGGCTGTTTCCGTAGATTTTGATTTCCGGAATCCATGTTGGCAATTTGAAAATTTGAAAAAATGTTAAAATTTAATCAACGACAGACATTTTATATTACTTGGATATTTTTGCAATAAGTAAAATATCATAACTTTTGAGTTACAACTACGTAATATTTGTTTTCAGAGAAATTGAGAGGTATTGGAAGTAATTTGCAGAGAGCACAATCAGGTTAAGATTTCCTGAAAATATAACAATACCAGCTGCCTGGACTCTTCTGTGCAGTGAGACGTCATAAAGTGCAGTCATAAATTGGCACATCAGCAGCAGAGACTCTTTCCTTCCATAATTCCATCCAAACGAGCCATTGGCATAGGAAAAAGACTTCCAACTCACAGCGCGTTATTGTCGCGGAGAAAATTTGCCTAATGGACTCCGCCTTGTCTCCATCACAGTGCCCTCGCCTCATTCACCGGGACGTGAAGGGACCGGGAACGATGAGCCGAGCAAGAGAGCTGGCGTGGGCAACGTGGAGACTGGAGCGGGAAGTAGCTGCAAGGAACAGGGATGGGGGAATCAGGGTCTTTTAACTTCCATATAACGAGGTGGAGACCATTAGTGGCACGCTCTCCTGAGGCACCTTTTTACAGGAACTAAAATACGAACTGCTGCCACTGCTGCCAATGATATTTCAAACGTGCGTGGCCGCTGCGTAGGTTCGTGAGACGCAAGTAGGCGCGTAATGTTACAAAAGATAGCGTGAATGTTCGCACTTTCTTCAGCGTTTTCTTGTGTGTATATTATGAATAATTGAACATTTAGAAAACACTTCGTATTTCTCACAAATTAGCAAATTTTTATGTGCGGATGTTGGCGAGCCTAACCTGCAGCAGTACCCGGCGACACTCGCGCATCCTATTGTAGCACCCTCGAGCTTTGTTTCCTACAGTAGCACCCTCGAATTCTGATGGAGAGTTGCAAGGCCCTGGGGGGAGTGGCGAGCGGTGAGCGGCCAGCGAGGTGCGGGAAGCGGGATGCTGTGGCGGGGCGCTCGGCATTGGTTCCGGAGCGGAAGTGTTGACTGAATGCGGAGGACGCGGCCACCCGGAAGCGAGGGAGGACCTTGCGGAGGCGGGGCGGGGCGGGCGCCTTCTCCGAATGGCTCCGGGAAGTCGGAAGCAGCCGCCGCCGTCGCTGCAGCGCTGCACTCGAGCTGCCTTTGGCCGACCTCGCTCGCGCCGAGGCCACGCGGCGGTGACGCGGCACCGGCCACACACACGCGGCAGCTTCGATTCTCCTTTTGCCTTTCGTCTTTTTTTTATTTCATTATGCGCGACTTTTTTCGGTTTTATTTTTCTTAATTCGTTTTCCTGTCCTCTTCTGTACATCACGGTCCGGAAAAATTTGTAGTATGAAACAACAAAACACGTATATGTAATAAAAATTGTGAGACGATGTAGCAGGAAGGTAAAAAGGGATATAATATCTAATATCGAATTTATAGAACATTTACAATCAAACAAAATATACTATTTACAAAAATTGAAATTATATTCATCAAATATTTATTAAGTCATGACCTAAATATTGTTTGACCTAGTGGATTAACCTCTTTTAAAAGTATATTTTTATACACCTTTTTCATTGTTGGAAAACTTCATATTTTGATAATACCTAAATAAGTATATGATCCCTTTTCTTTTCGGTGGCTTACTGACAATTTTAATTGATCACATATACAAATAAGGAGAAAGTTGTTCACATTATTTATTTCTACTCATTTGATCCGGTTGAACTTGATGACGACATAGAAAAATGTTTTGAAGGCTGGCGGGCGTTTCTTAGACCAGATATCTGCCCCCTACCCCAGCGAGGCGGCACACAAGCTGGGATGAGCTCTAAACTAAGCCTCAAACGCGGATCGGCCGATCCCAGCGCGCAAGCCCAGAAATTCCTTTCGCGAGCTGATGTTTGGAGGCGGAGTTGGACGTCACTTTGCGACAGGTGCGTGGCAGTTGATTGCGGCCACGGTGTCGCGGCGGAGCTCGGAGCCCACTCGGGCACCCACGCTTTTCTGAAGCCAGTTAGTTGAGCAGCCTGCACTAAACTCGTCTCCCGACAAGTGTGGTAATGTACGAAGTGTACGTCTGTGTGTGTATATATGTGTGTGAGGGAGAGAGATAGTAAAATGGAGAGGATATATACAGAAATTAACGATCTGGCCGTGGCATGTTTGATCGGGTACTGCTACGGCATTCGCCTGATATTGATCGGAGAAATTAAAGGAAATGACCGATCAGACCAGCAGGCCGCTATAATTTCCCTCCAGGCAATGGCTCAATCCTACCACCCACGTGTGTGTCCCTAATGTCCCAAATCGTGCGATCATCGGAACTCGGACCTCCCGGTCGGACGCAAGGCAGTGGCAGCAACTGATGCCCTGAGCCTTGTCAGTCTATCTTCTTCTGCTTAACTTTCTCGATCAATTCCAACGGTTCAGCGGCAATAAAAATCAACTCTGCGAGAGAACACTTTGCTGTGGTTCTGAAGCTTATAGTTGTACAGCATGACGAAAACGACGTGCACAAATCTATGATGCAGCTCTTATTTCCCCTTCTCTTCTTACAATACACTTTTTCAGTAATTCAAATATTGACTGCATTAATTATATTAAACTTTTTCCTTTTATAATTTGTGACATCTCTTGCATTGTGAAGAAGTTATTTCTTGTCACACCCAATTTACGTCATTCATGTCAATCTCTTCATTCATGTCAATCTCTTCATTTGTGGAGAAATATCAGAGGGAATGTCATTTTGCGTATTTCAAGTGCAACCAGAAGTACAATACATTGTTGAGACTGACACTGAAATTGATAGTAATTTGAATTTCCTTGTTTTTATAACGTTTTTACGATATTAGTTTTTATTATTAGTTGTATCCTCAGTCGTCCAGAGGAGTAACTCCTTTCGTGGAGTTGAGAGGGGCCGTGCCAGGACCACGGATCAGTCAACTAGGCTGCACCCCGTTCGTCTACTCGCATTATATTTCATAGGCTCTGCAATTATAATCTGCCCTTTTTTTGCAACGACTTTACTGCTTACCTTTTATCTGACGTATTCTGTGAACGCTATATAATTCTATTATCTGCTATCTATTTTTAACACAAATATAAAAAAATTAAGAAGTCTAGAAGGGCATGGGAGAAAATTGTCAGTTTTCAGCCGAATGTCCGAGAAGTGTCTAATACACCTCTTGTCCCGAATGGTGCACTCATGAGGACGAAACGGAGAGAGGTGACTCAGAGCATCAACTGATGTCATTGCAGTGCCTCTGACCGGGAAGTTCTAGGTCCGAATTCCGACAATAGAAATCCAATTAACCCTAAACATTTCGCGGTCCAACATGGCTTGGGGTGCATGCCCCCTTAACCTTATGGAAGCACAAACAACCAGCCCAATTGTTCAATGCCCCTTTAACTCAATAACAATTCTCAAAAAAAACCAAATCTTGGACCAATTGACTGAACATCAAGAACTTTAAACATTCTCTCCACGACCACAAGAACAGCTAAATTCAATCCAATTAACCCTACAGATTTCGCAGAACAACATGGCTCGGGGGTGTAAGCTTATGGAAGCACAAACAACCAGCCAAATTGTTCATTGCCCCCTTTTCAACTCAATTACAGCAGCTACAGAGTTAGGTCGAGTTCTGTCACTGTCTGGAGAAGAACTCTAGCGGCCGACTGCTGTGATCGGTAGTTTTCCGTGATTTCTCCGATTAACACCAGTCGAGTGCTGGTGCAGTAACCTAACAAAGGGGCCGCGGATCGCGCGCAATCTTTCTTTCCTCTTCATTGCCCTATTCTCACTCCTTACTTACAACAATTACACTTATATGTACTACAATAAATACACATGCCGTGAGACAAGTCGCAAGTTTACAGTTTGCCCCGGCTGGGGCGGTGCCTCGCGGGGAGGGTGAAACGTAGTTTGGGAAACCCCGCAATATGACGTAGGTCGGCGCCGGATCTCGCCATCCCGCGCGGGAAGAACATCGCCTCCTCCCGCGATAAAACATGCTCAACACCTACGAGACTATTGACCTTAGCAATTGACGCGCCCGGAATCACCAATCAGTCAATCATATGGACAGTTAGACATGAAGCCCTTCGAGTCTTCCCGGGTGCACCGAAACGGGTCCAAACGCGAGCGTCGGGCTGGCCGATGGCTGTGGGACGGGCTGCTCGCCTTCGGCCGCCAGCGCCCGAGCGCGCGGTGCGTGAGAGCGCGCTGGGGAGCGGGGGAGGGGGGGCGCGGGCCTTGGCGGTCGCGTAGCAAGTGCCCGCGGTCCGCGCCCGCGCCCGCGCCCGCGCCGCGCCGCGCCGCCCGGAAGAGACGGGGCAGCGCCAGGGCCACCGGACGCGAGGACGCGCGACTCATCGCCTTCCGCGTTCCGCTCCTCTTCGCGCGGCCCTTGGCGCCCTCCACAGCCGCTGCAAGAGACACACGTCCCGCGCTGGGGGCGTTCAAGGCTTCCGCATAAAGGGACTTTCATATAAATCAGTGTTGTCAAGGTCGATGCCACGAGCGGGAGTCCGTGACACGAGTGCCACGACGAAATCGCCTCTCCAGACAGTTCATTACCCCGCCACCAGAGACAACGTCATCACTATTGTAAAACGGTGGGTGTTACTAATAGTTTCCTCTCCCGACGCTAGTGGCGCAGAGAAGCTCATGGCATGACACTGTGCCACGAGGCCTGCCACTGCCTCTAGTAGGAGACTTTGACACCACTGATATAACCTTAGCGGCGACCATACTAGCGCATTTCAATACTTTTTTGTTTTTGATTTAAGGTCGCATCAACTACTAGGTCACTAGCGACTACAATTGGATTTAACGTTATGGTATGAGGATGAAACGACGTAGTGATGATAGAGGGTGAAAGGACGAACACATACAACCATGTCCGAGGCAGAACTCGAATCCGCGACCCCTCGGTCCGAGATCACTACGGCACCACTGCTTTAGCGATCCCAGCCACGGGGCCGACATATTTCAATACTGGAGAGAGGCCAGAGAAAAAGGGCGAAAGGGGAAGCAAGGCTACGGCACAGCGTCGCCCGGATCGCCTCGTTAAATAGGTTCAGTTCGCCTACAACTAATGGTCTGCAACAGCAAATAGAGACTTTTTTCTGTCAAAAATTTGCGGTTTTCCAGCGCATGATTACAATTCTTTCTTTTTACGAAGTAAGGGAGAGAAAGTAAAATGCTGCCCACACAAATTTGTTTTCCAAAAAAGGAGCTCGCCCACTTCTCAAGAATTACAAATTAAACTCTAGTTCAACTCTGCAATAAATTACGTAAATTAACAAAAACAATATTCACGATTATTGAAATAACACAGGATATAATATACACAATACAACACTTATTTGCAAACCTAGAATTCCAAACAACCAGCTGTTTTGTAATACAATAAGTGAATATCGAATATTCAATGGAATAATTAATATCGAATATTCAATTCAATCCTTGTTGCCACATGACGCCAGTCATGCTGTAAGCAATGATCCACTGAGTATGAGACTTCAGTGGGTATACGCAGTATGATAATAGGGAGAATAACACAATCAAATATTTACATTGTTCACCCAAAATCGAATTGTTTCATTGTTTTTGTAATTTTCCCGAGTTCCTGGTATCTAACGAAACCGTAGACACGTCTCGTATTTCCGGAGGCTGCATAGTTTACTTCCAACTTCCGCGCGTATAGGAAATTAAAATAAAGATGATGGCCAATAATACCCTTAAATTCCCTCTTTATCTTACAAACACTGAAAGACAGTTATCTTAACAGAAACCCATGTTTTCCGTGAAAGGTCTGATCACGTTTAGTGCATATGTTAGAAAAGTGTCTCCTTTTTGAAGACCTGAGAGCCCAGCTATATTCTATAGTGTCTGACCTCAAAAACCAACTGACCTCGTACGAGATCCACAACAACCTTACAGAAGATATCTGACCAGACTCTTTTGTTAATGAAGGCGAAACTGGATAAAAGCAAACTACGATGTGAAAATGTCGTCAATCTACCTCATCATTTTATTACCTTGGAGAATAAGTGACATGACATGGCATTACAATATTTTCAGATTTTGTTCTAGTTCAATATTTTCAGATTTTGTTCAACGCACACGCGTTGTATTTGATGTGTTCAGTAGGAGTTCCGCCAGGTTCTGTTAACACCTAATGACTATACATGAGCTACTGAGTGGGAATTACTCATTGCTTGATATTCTTACTTCGACGTACTTGAGTAATTCGCTGAAATGAATTTTATGTATATTTTTTAAGCTTTATGTATTCACAAATTAAGTTTATGTATTTGTTAATGAATATATTCAAACATATTTTCAAACCTATACTTTATCAATAACTGCAAACATCCAAGTAATGTGGCCAAAGTTAACATTATTTATTCTACAGAGCGAGGAATATCATATAGTGAGTTGAATACTGCAGACAAATAACAGTCCAAACAGTATTTCTTTCGCGTCACCCTTCTCTACAGTTATTAATCTGAAATCAACAAGCAGTTCTTTAGAGGCGAGAAAAATATATTTCTGCCGTATTATAAACGCATCCTGAGACTAAATGTCCACAGGTGACACTAAAGTTCTTTAGGGAATGGAATTTACAACGTGTGACAACTAGATAGTCATGCTTCGAGGAAAATCAACAAACCGAGTACTTGTAGTTTCTCCTCATCCTTTCGGGAAACAATAGACGTGAAGAGGAAAGTAAAGCGAATGGATAGAAATAAAATTAAATAAAAATAGATAATGGGAAATGAAATTATCCATCTCTGAGTTCGTCCAGACAATGGAATAAAAATAAATGAATAACAGAAAATATTGCTGACAAATTATAAATAAGAGAATAATATTTACTACGATTTAGAAACTTTATGTGATTGATCTCTGAATAAAACTGAAATATTACTTGAAAATAGAGTATTTACAACAATATTAATTGTGTACATTCTTAAGATAATAGTACAAATGCGCTGATAAATTACCATAGTAAACTGTCATTAAACATAATAGAGTGTGGGTATTTTATCAACATTTTATTATTAAATCAAGTACGTGGTACAGAATCAATTCTGATTACCAATTTCCTCTTTTAATAATTTTTATTGAAAAAAGTTTATTAACTTTCTTAAATGAAGATATTTCAGGAAAAAACAATTAAAACAAAATAAAATCACATCATTTCATGAATTTTGTCATTCCACTTCATGGTGAGTAGCAATGACACTTAAGGTATTAATAAAATAAACAGAGCCAATGGATGATTTTTTTCAGAGAAAAAGATTCAAAATACACTTTGAATTTCTGAGCATTAACAGTTTGATTCATTGTGAATGTTTTTATTATCGCCTCTGTATACAGACGAGTAATTTCAGATGGTAAAAAAATACATGACCGTTTTCTCCTCGGTTAGACGAACAATCGTTTCCCATGGCATCCCAACGCTTTCTTTCTGCACAGCAGCTTCTGGACCATTTCTCTTTTTCTATAAAGTCCAGAAGGATGTGCTGATTGTTCGGATACAAATGAAGAAAATGAAAAATTATATTAATTAAAACATTAACATATATTATTTATTTATATATTTTATATTACATTTATATTATATATATTATTTATATTTATATTAATTAATAACAATTATATTAAATTATATTAACTGATGGGACTTGAGCGTAAGTAACGATAGCCCGATTTAAATCGTGCACGGCCTTGGGAAGGAGTCAAATTTAGGTCCGCCAGAGTCTTAGACCGAGCCTGCCCAACTGGCTTTGAGGCGGCTTCACACATTCGCTATTCGGCGAACAGAGAGCAACCGCTCGCCGAATCCCGAGTAGTGTGGATGAGTCGCATGCTATTTGCCGAGTGACGAACATTCGATGCTCGCCCTACCCACCGCGTGTCGGTCTTTTGGACACATCAAAGGGAGCGAACATTCACCGAAAACATCAGCTGTTGGGGATTGGGCGAGCAAGTAGCTCGCCGCTCGGCGAATGCTGAATGTGTAGAGCCACCTTTAGAAGAGAGCGGTCGCTCGCCATGGCTCGCAAGCCGAAGGGTAAGGTTTGGCGCTCGCCACGCGCATCGCACGCCTGACGTCAAGAAGAAACTGCGAACTGGCCGCAACAAATTCATTGGTAATTCATAATGTCATTTATTAAGTTGTACTGCTATTGCATATTTACATGGATACAAGAATCGTACAAATTTCACCGTGTAATAGTTGTTCATCTTATGAAAAGGATATAGCCACCAGGTATATCCTTAAAAGAAGTAAATAACATGAAGCGTTTGAACAATGATTTTGTTCCAATATAAATTAAAATTAGTTCCTACACATTCCACTATGATAAAAAGTAATTTTTACATTGTACTATTTACATAGCATCAATGCTTCATACTCATTGAAATACAATACCTTTCATAATATTTTAACAAATTTTAATTAAAAATTCAAATAATATATTTTCTTTAAACAATGTTTTTCGAAATTTGTTGCAGTGCAAATATAGTTTTTGCATATTTCATTTAGGTACCAGTTTGCAAATATTCAAGTTCACACTGCAATTGCTACATCCACAGCAAACAACATCCGGAGGCGATGGCTGTGCGCATTCAACCGCCCCGCTCACCCTACCCCGACATTTTTCCTGACGCTGAGAGCCGGAAGAATGGATTACTATTTTCTTATCAATACAACACCTCAATTCTGTAGTTCGTTTGGCAAATTAAACAATTTTCTAACACTCCGGAGCGAATTTTCAAATGTTATTAATATTGCTTTGTTGGTACTTTTATTCATCATTCAGGTATTTAAGTTTAAAAAGTGTAGAAGTGATTCCAGAGGTCAAGAAAATGTGCGCAGATTGTACTTCTTTCCAATAAGTCACAGAGTTTTTTACAGTTCACTTGACAAAATAAATCAAGTCAAATAAAACCCTCCCCGGCAACGCAACTCGCGGTTGAACTTCTGGGCTCGTGGAAGCACGAGAAACGCGAGGAGAATTTAAAGAAAGCCGTAGTGAATTTTTCCAAAAAAAGAGAAGAGCAGAGTTAAGAAGCTAAGGGGTTGAAAGCGAAACAAGGAGTTGTTATCACATGACGAAGATTTTAATATCCTATAACATGAAAGTGACGAATTCTTGGATTCGTTTGAGATTATTTTGCAATATTTATTCGCTTTGTATTATTTTGCAAAATGATCAGTCATGTAGCAGCATACAAGATAATTAGGACCGATCTGACTCTCTGCGGTTGGTGATCATGTGAATGTTGAATATAGTTACTGCTTTTACCCAGGCAAAATGCTCCTAAATTTTGACGAAACAGGTAAGGCAATTTTGCAGCAATGCAAAAAAGGGAAAGCAGTGTTAGTGGTCTGAGGAACCAGATGAAATTCAGGTTTCAGAAATCAGGTGAAGCGAAAGATTCTTCCACCATAAAGAACCGGAAAATCCAATATGTATTCTATAGAAATGAAACATTAATTTTGAAATTTTGTTAATATAGGTTAGTACAAACTTCGCTCTTTTATACATTCTTTAAGGTTTTAAGCTTAAAATAACTGTTGTGAAGCCAAAATATGCTACGCAGAATTTTCTACTTATTAAATACCGTCAAAGAGGATAACTTGGGGTAGTTGGTGACTTTCTTTTTTACCTTTTTATTAACTGTGTTCAGGTGTTTGAGTTAAAAGAAGGTCCGAAGTGTTCACGATGGTTTAAAGAAGATAATAATAATCTTTTGGAAGTTTTATTTACAGGCAAGTGTTATTCAGTAACAAAAATAGTGAACGTAACTTTTAACCTGAAAAACAACCATTGTAAATCTTTCCTTGAACAGTTCTTAATAGGTTTTTTTTTCTATTTTGTACGTGATTGCATTCGACAAAGTGAACTATTGTCTAGCATCTCCAGTATCTTTTTTGTCAGTGCTGTCCATCAATTTTTTTATGGATGGAAAGTTCCTACGCGTGACGAGGGTAAATTGGGACAAAGTCCCAAGTTACGCAAAATTGCTAAGGAATTTTAAAGGAATGAAAGAACAAAAAATATTTAATTCAGTTTCGGATTAACAAATATGAATTCAAAGGGGAATGGGAGCAAAAAAGGGGAAAAAAGTATCAAGAATTTGACTAAGAGCAGACGGACAAACTCTGAATGAAGTAAGTGTTTCCCCAGGAAGAAGTGTGACCCCAGATGAGCTAAATCAAGAGTTAGAAGAACAAGTAGTCCAAAAACCTGCATGTCCTTCCAGGAAGCAAACAAAATCATCTGAAGAATCTACTGATGAACCGTCAGATTCCTACTCAGTCCGAGACATCTCTTTATTTTTTACGTGTTGTCTTTGTTTGAGATTAATTATATATTTGTATTCTTTTTTAATGATTGATTTCTTGATTTCCGAACATGTCCTTCTTTAAAATTTACTTCGTCCCGGAAATAAGTCATTTACCAGTAATTCTTCATATGACGTTTGCCATTTCATTGTTGAAAATCAGTGAGACTTATTTAACAATACATGCAGTATATAGATACATGTCCGAAATTTGTCTTCTAAATCATAAATGTAATTTTAAACCATTTGAAAGTGTGTCCCAACTTTGGAGGGTAACTTAGGACATCAAGTTTTTTATTTTATTACATCCAACATATCGCACGTTAAAAAAATTAAGTTCACATTCCCAAAGACTAAGACCTATGTTTTGCAGTAAAATATCTCTTCTTCCAACTCATATAGACAGGATTAAACTACAAGCATTGAAAGTGTCCCAAGTTAGCCTCTTTGACGATGCTAAAATATTGCCTAACACAATCCCACTCCCACTATACGGAGTGAGATTGTCACACACGGCTATCTACATCTACCTTATCCTTAAAAGGAAAATAAATTTAGGTGAATAAATTGAAAGACGACGTCTTTAGTCAAGATATGCATACATTCGGACGTAATATCTCGATCATTCTGTCTTCTCGATACAAAAAACTCAAATATAACACTTTCTCATCCCGTCTAACGGTATACATCACATGATTCCATAATGGGGCATATGCTTAAGTAAACCGGAATACAAAAGTAAGGAGTGCAGACATAACCTAACAGCCCTACATTTTCCATACGTGCAAGTTTTGTTTATTATCAGCGAGCGTGAACATATTTTTCTACTCTTATTAGAAAGAGAAGATGAATTAACGTATCCAGAATTTCGAGTATATTTTTCTAATAACGAATAAAAGAAATCCCATCGGAAGCAATATCCCATTCCGATATCCACCTATCAATTGTCAAACTGTACGATCTCGACTGCATTCCTCCTGCTGAGAAATATTCGACTAAAATGATTTTGTCCTTTTTTTTCGGAGGGTTCGTAGCAAAGAAGCAGAATCTTCCCATTTCTCTCACGTACGAAGTGGAACGTTTTTGCGCCAATAATAAAGAGCGACCGAGATGGAACGCTGGCGCCACAATGTGGCTGCGAGAAAGCTCCTCGAAGCTGAAAGTGGGCGATTAGATGACTGGAGACGGCTTTTTAGGCTTTGGGCACCCGCGTCCGCGCTCCTCACGGGCACCCGACACACACGCCACCTGGCCAATTGCCCCCCCCCCCCCACCACCACCACGCCACTACACGCTCCGACGCCACAGCAGAGACGAAAAGCTTCCAAAAAGGCATCAGAGAGGCGGTTTCCAAACCTTTAGCTCACCTCCCACTATTCATGTCATGAAATAATCAAAGATAATTATTTATGAAATACAAGTTTGAGATTCAAATTATGTTGATTGTAATTTGACCCTAATCAGTTTGAATAATGCTGTGATTTTAAACAAAATACTATTTTATGATGATTGATGATACTTTTACTCAATGATAAAAGGTTGTGTTCAATACAAATGTTTTGACGGTAACACCCTGAGGTAAAATTTTCAAACATGAGTGCGTTTCAAATTCTTAACCAATAAAGAGTTGAAAAATGCATCGTCTAAGTGACGAGATTGATTTAGCGAGGATAGTATCAGATTTCACCGTTGCGCAAACGGTATACATCTGTAATCAGTGAGTTTCTTGAAATGTTTGCAGTCACGTCTTCGATAAGAGAATGGTACAATAATGTAAAACTTTGGATGAAATGGTACGTGGGAAGAGGAAAGTGAAATGAATAAATTTGGTGTACTAGGTAATTTAGAATCCCACAACTTTACATTTGATCGTTAAATATTAAAATCAGGAAAAATATTCATATCCCTTTGCTTCATTTCTGTTTACACATTTTTAACCAATCAGTTGTTTACGTATTGGGTAACAATGAAATGTGGTTAGAATGATTAGAGAGTTAAGAGTGTGTGTTCACCAACTTACGATTACAAGTTTGTAAGATGATTAATTCGATTTTTTATGAATTAAACTTCTTTAACGATTTTAGTTTTATTTTTCAAAAACTGATACCCTCAGAAATGTCCTCACTTTTACACTATCACGCATATCACTTTCTCAAACTGAAGATCTTAAGCGCTCTCTAATGTGGAGTAATATGTCATCGCATTTTCTGAAAGTGGTTCAGTAAACCAGTAAGTATCACAGATATATTTCATATGTACAGTGGCTTAAAATCACAATACGTTTTGGTCCAAAATTTGCTTTGAAGAAATTCGATGCATCAGCTCAAATTCCTTCACCAAAATGCAGCGTTTCAAAGCGCGTGAGATAGCTCAAGGCTACAACTTTGCCATTGCAGTGTCTCTGAGCGCGAGCTCTCAAGAGTTCCAGCCCCCACGATAGCGGATTTTTTGGCACTAGCTACGTGGTGGCTAGATTGAATTCAGAGGAGAGTTTTAGAGGTCGGCTGCGCTGGTCAGTGGTTTCTCAGATCGATACCAGACGAATGGCGAACTAGAACCTTAATAAACGAGCCACGGACCGCGCGCGATATATCATATTTGTTCCTTCCTCTCCCCTTACCCTTTCCTTCACTCATACATGCACTACAATACCACTCACTTTGGGATTCTGGAGCTTGTTCCGGCCGGAGCGGGGCCGCACGCGTTGAGATACTTTGAGAGGGACACCCTTGCAAGCTGACGTAATAATAATAATAATAATAATAAAAATGCCTTTATTAATGGCGAGGCTCAGGCCATAGGGCCTGCTCTTCCGCCTAACCACTCAATCTACATTAATACAGAGAAATAATATTTTAAGAGGGGGAGGGCCAGCTGTACATTTACATCTGGGAGAGCAAAACTACTGACGTGTAGGTTGGCGTCTGATCTCGCGTCCTAGCTGGGAAAGAGCACTGCTTCCTTCCGAGATACAACATAGACAACGAATTCGGGAGAAATTGCCAGTGGCAGTTAATGCACCTAACAGGCAGCATTGCGGAATGTCAATACTATTATCACCTAGTGTTCTACATAAACTACATTATTTAAAGCTCATGTACTCGTAAATACAATAACGTGAACATTAACGACGTGAGAGACAAGTAAAAAAATTACACTTTTGTATTTAAAAAAACAACAAACGAATAGAGCAATATGGTGTTTATGTCATCTGATAGGGTGCATTAGGCACTATCCTAACCAAAAGTTTAAAGAAAAAATTTGGAGATTTTTTGAGAAAAACATATTGCTCTATTCCTTTGTTTTTTAAAAATTTACAAAAATGTAATTTTTTTACTTGTGTCTCACGTCGTTAATGTTCACATTAGTGGCGATTTGTTCACATAAACTACATTATTCTCAAATAAGTTGACGTTCCCTCTTCAGTTCATAACTAATTCTGCATAACGAAGAATACGAGTAAAGCTATACGAGAATTATATTAAGTTTCTAGCCAAAGGAAAATGTACAGTGATGCAGTGTATTCATTGCAGAAGTTACATTTCTTGAGCCTGTTCAGAAGAACCTGCAATGATTTATAACAACTGCATGTTTTCAAAACAGGAAACAACTAGGTGCTTGCAAACTTGCTCCTCCACTCTCCCAAGATACATCTTTTTCTTAGCAGCTGTTTCACTTTGCGTGTGGGCCACGAAAGGAACAGAATAAAAATGCTTCATCCACACCAATTCATAATTGCCAAACTTCATAGGTAGCAGGTAAAGGAGATGAATTATGGTTATTCATTCTGTGGTAAATAATCACGATTATGCAATGAAACAATGTGGGCCGGGGAGGAAAAAGGTATTGCATTTGCTGAAGGGCGAAACAGAATCCCTTGAATTCCCTTTTGATTAAAAACATTTAGTCAATTTTTTTCGCAATTATCATTAAGTGGGAAGTAAACAGTTAAAGAAAAATTTATTATACCGCATTGATACATAAAATGAAGCTTTGACATTGGTTATTTGCTTTCTTCGGAATTTTATTATAATATTACAGAAATGGAAAAGGATAATCAGCCTTTGAAACAATTAAACAGGCTTCCCTCACATCACAATGAGGAGTCGCTCGAAAATTTACCATAATCCGACCTAATCAAATAATTTATTTTACATGAAATTGATATTGAAGGAAAATATAAATAGGATTATAGATACGTCATAAAAAGTTAGGTGTTTTACTTGAATGATTTTACCTTCTAGTTTACTATAATGATTCTAGTCTAGTTTGAAGCGTTAAAACCTTCCACCGTTGAGAAGAATTCAGGACCTCCAATCTAGTTCGGAATTGACGTGGCAGCCGGTCTTCTGCGCCCACCTCCCCCCTGCGCTCAACAGTGGGTGCACCGAGGAACATAACCACAACGCAATGAAATGTCATCAACCCTATCTTTACATCATTATTGAACGTATAATATTTCAGTTCGTAAACATTAAATTTTTCATGCTCTATTTTCGAACGGTAATATTTAGCTCGTTGATACTCAAAAGACCACAGAGAAATGCTTGCTTTGTTTCAATTCAATTTCCTGATATACTTCAAGCCAATATAAGGCTAAGTAAATTGTGAGTGAAAAATATCAGGCTGAAAAAGACGCCATTCAGGACAGAAATGTGTTTCTTCCAGAGAGCGGGAGGCGGGCGGGGGTGGGCTTTCGCGAAGTCCCATGACGAGGCACGGGGAACGGGGCCGTCGCCGCCGGATCTGTGTCTCCAGGCCTCTCGGGGGATGACGCTGCGATTTCACTCGACTGGCCCAGGATTCGCCACCTGGCGCGGCTGGCCTGGCCTGGCCATGGGAAGAAATCTTAAATCCTCTCGCCGTTCAATGTCCCGTCCGCGGCGCTGCGCTGGTCTTTCCACTCGGCCTTCCCTCGGACCCGTTCCTTCTCCTGCGACTGGTTCTCCCGCGACATTGAACGATGTCCTTGCACTTTTGCTAGCCTTTCCAGGCCCAGGTCTCCACTAGCGCGGTCGCCTAGTTACGTGGACTGCACTTGAACGCTGTCGAGTCCTAGTTCAACTTTCAATCGCATTACATTGCCAATATTCTGTCGCACTTGATGAGATTGATAAATATTGTATAGCATAATGTAAATTTTTTTGTGAGTAATAAAACTACTTTAATTATTAAATAATCGCCCCACAATTCTAAAAAGTACTAACTTGAGAGTTGCCAAACGCAGCATTTTAATTACATAAAAACACACACGGTTGAGAATTTATGAAGTCATTCAGAAGAATTTAGAAATTTTATGAAAGTTGTAAGAATGTAGCTATTAATTTTAATAGGGTTATGTTGTCCCATTAATTACGTATTATTATTATTATTATTATTATTATTATTATTAAATTTTTAATGAAAGGCTAAGATGTTGATGTGGCGACCGCTGTTAATACGTATTCGACACAATGCAGTTTCCCGTAAAATAAATGTCTGCATTTTAATTTGAAATATTCCCTGTTCACAAATAATATTCAACGTGTTCTGGTAATTCATTTGAATTCGTCAGCCTGTGGGTGAGTTCAAATACGCTAAAAATGAATCTTCTAATCGTGAAAAATAACAATTTTAGACGCCAAATAGAAGTAAAAATATACTCGTAATATTAAGAAAATTAGGGAGTTCGTTTTATTCTATGTATTTTCGAGTTACATAATATAGAAGGGAGAATTGGAGTGATAGACTCGTACATGTAATTTCACTACAAGTACTACTATGTAGTACCCGTACGAGACAATGTGCTGCAAATAAATTAACAGAAATTATTTGAGTTACATTAATAATTGGGGAG
Source organism: Acheta domesticus (assembly GCA_031308135.1). NCBI lineage: Eukaryota > Metazoa > Arthropoda > Insecta > Orthoptera > Gryllidae > Acheta > Acheta domesticus. The sequence continues at coordinate 177,586,595 of JAHLJT010009436.1, read as the reverse complement.
GCTGAAGGATCGTAACTCGGTACTGATTCGTCACATTTCCCTAACTTACAAGGATACTGTCGTAATTGGTCTTGATGCATTAAATATCCGTAAATAGTGATTTCCGCTCCATCGTGTCAACAGATTTATTCTCAATTCCATCAAGTATGTTTATCATAAAGACGTGAGAAGTTGAACTTCTAAACTTGAAAGTGATATCCAGTACAATAACTGTAATGATTTTGTGTCCGTCTTTACAAAATTTGTTTTACATAATCGCTCTTCACTCGATGAACACTCAGTAAAGGATCTCTCAGCATCTTCAACATTTTTCGACATCAACTTCCGAGTAATGACAGGAAGTGGAGAACAGACTCTGAAGCTCCTAATATTTTTCAAAGACTTGAATATGTGCAATTTAAAAGCCATCCTACATGCTGTATTTTATTTCGTAATGTGGAAATAACTAGCAAAGTGATCTCTCAGCTTTTTTAAGAATTCAGAGAGGAAACCTTGAAAAGTGATAATCAGTAAATTAAAACATCAAAGGTAGTTGCAAATTTGAGGCAGCGTTCTTACTAGAGTGAATACTCCCTAAAAACAGGTCTATTTCTAGAAAGTATTGGTAGATGAAGTGGAACAAGAATATTAGGTGTTAGCTTAGCATGCTGCCTCCGGGAGCTGTTTTCTTCTCAAACGTTTTATTTTTGCTTTGCAAATCCACTATAAAAATAAATTTTGAACGTATTATAGTTGCCTGGCTCGTCCATTTTCAAGAATAGAAAGTTACATGAAAAAGTGTCGGTTACAATACTTGTTTAAATTTTTGTTTCATGATAAAATTAGATTTAATTATCTTCAAACTGATGAATAAATTCGTAATGATTTATGTAAATGTCGCGAAATGAGTATACTAATTCATAACGTTCCACCAATGTCCTCGTGGACGCATTACGATTATCTGAAACATGTGTGTTTTCAATTGTTTTCAAAGTATCCTAGAGGTACGGACTGACGAGATTTCTGTTCCCAACAAACATCGGTCATAAAGTAAATCTTACACCATTACCGCACTCCGAAGCATTGTCTCGTATGCATGTTTTGCGTCGCGGTACCGTACACAAGAGCGTTGCACCACCTGGTCCGCCAACCCGTGCACTTCGCAGTGCATAACTCCCATAAAGAGCACATTCCGTATTTTTATGGCGGAAGGCGAGGCGTTTTCCGGGATTCCTGCAGGAGCGTCGGCGACCGCAGCGAAGAACAAAGCCTCGCGAAAGGGAGAGGACATTCGTGAGGGGGCGGGGCGGGACGGGACGGGGAAGAAAACGAGGAAGGGCTTTTTGCGGCGGCGGAGGCGGCGGCGGCAGTCGCAACACGCCGAAATGGACCACAAGCCGCGCAGAGGAAAAAGGGCTTTGGACAAAATGCGCAACGATACAATGTACGATCGTTCACGTGCTGCAATACTGGCTCTTCTCAAAAAAATGAAATTTTGCCCCGCGGTTTTTAATCGACGAGTTGAAAATAAGGTTTCTTTGTAATTTTGTCAAAAACTATAATCTGAAAATAATGGCCATAACTCAAAATTTTTAATTTTGCTTCCGCCAATATTGCAGCCCATTAACGAAATATCATTGATTGATCCGAAATTGATATTTCATTATCCATCTAGTTTATGTGGCGGCCCCTGAAATTTCAAATTGACATTTTAGTTTTAGAGATTATTTTTCAGGAAAAATCGAGCACATTTTCAATTTTTCTCAAGAACGTCCATTTCTTTAAGTTTTTTTATCCAATGGACAAAAAGCAGTTGTGCAGGTCTTAATTATGTTGAGTTCTCTGAACTTTCCAAGAAAAAATATTTAACGTATTTGGCGTCTTCCTACAATCTTGATCTTTCTTCTAAATGAAATATGTTTCTCAAAATTAGATCTTTACACGAGGTCGTCTATAATTTTTTTCAAAATACGAATGTTTTGGTTATTTTTGCGTGAAATAAAGGTAATTTTAAAAACAAACTTTATCAAAAACGGTTCCCAATATTGCCTCTATTTACAAACGCGCGAGTGACCTTTTCTAGAACCTGTGGTCATATTTATTCTTGTCGATTTTGTTCGTATTGTGCTAAATGTATGGCGTATACGCAATTTTGATTTATTCTAATGGCATTTCGTCTGCTGATATATACTCCTGACTTGTATAGACTCCTATTGGTGTATTCTTAAATTATGTAAATGTAATTTTTTGAAAAATGTCTCATGCAGTTACTACTTACTTGTACATTGCGAGCATTTGTAAATATAATTGCATTTGTGAACACAAATCTTTCAAACAATATTTCATGAAGTTTCTCGAAATCTTGAAAGCTTCCTGTGAAAATTAGTTGAAAATTGTGAATTTTTAGAAACGCCGAAACTATAGTTTCTCAAGTGCAATTTTCTAATAAAAATGTGTAAATCTCCTACATATTTTACAATATTCTTAAAGCTATGTTTCAATTCTACTCTTAGGGTATCGAAAATGTGAAAAACGTCTGTATGCGCCGATAAGTAGCAGCTGCGAAGAGGATGGAGCAACACTGAAACGCCCAAACTAGCGTAAACCTAAGACATTGGAAAACTAAGTAGTGCGAGAAAGTCTGTGCCTTTCTTAGGAGCTCTAATAGCTTCATGTTGCTATATAACAGGGGAGGCCAACAAGTCGATCGCCATCGACCGGTCGATCGCGAGGCCAATTTTGGTCGATCGTCGATCGCTTGCAATGTGCTGGACGATTTAAAAAATAAAAAAAATGGTTTTGAACATATATTTTACTTATCTATCAATACCTCGCTGGAGTGCACATTATACTGAAACACAGTGTACAAACATATTATGCATTTCACACCCCTTGTTCCCCTTTAGACTACGCCTATGACAAGTCGATCGCAACACACTTTTAAGATAACAAGTAGATCTTATATAAAGAAAAGTTGCCCACCCCTGCTATATAAGATATTCATCCTTCAGTCCATAGCAAAGCGTGTTTGCAAATGACAAAAACCGCCGTTTCGCAGAGGTTTCGGGCCGGCTGCGGCGCCGTGTCGGCGGAAGGGGCCCAGCTTCCTCACATGCCAGCACGCGTCGCGTCGCGGACACGGCCCTGCCCCCGGCGGCGGCGGCGAAAAACACTCGCGTGCGCCCGCGCGCGGAAAACGACTTCTCGGCAAATGTTGTCACTCCCTGCTCCACATTCCGCGCGGACACGAAAGCCGCTGGATCCAACTGGCGGCAGAATCTCACAAGCACAATTCGTGTTCTATTACATAAAGTCGCTTGCAAAAGAGCCCGCACGGGGGCACGTTTCGGCACTAAAATGCGTGATGTGAAAACAAGTGTTCCCCCTCCGTATCGAGCATGGGTCTCACTGGTCTTTCATTTATATAATTAAACAGAAATTGATTCTGATAATAATTAATGAAAAAATGGCTATTTAAATACTTAATAGGGGGAAATTTTCCGATCAAGATATTTCCCTGACGTCTCCCTGATTTTACCCGTCTTTCCGCTGACCAACAACATTCCCTTACTTCTCCAGGTTTTCCAGGATGTGGTAACACTTTTAAAATAATTTTAGAGACATTTCATTTGAAATAAACATTTCAATGCAATTCATAACTTCAACTCTCTTTTATTAAGAATAAAGTCAATATTAATTACACATATGGTACATTTTACAATAAGATATCGTCAATGATTTTGCCAATCCACAAATCTTCAAGACAAGTTAATCACATTCAGATATTTTCTGTAAACGGTGAACGAAAAACTTCGTGATTGAAAATTGTCAACAAACCTCACAGCCAGTCACGATATAGTAAGTTATGTGTGATGTTTCTTGCGAAATTCCAAGCGTATTTTCGCCTGTGAAGAAAAGTCGCGCCCCTTAGGGGTAGAACCACCCTTACATTGGATCCGGGGACGCCAGCTCGGTGCTGCGGGATGGAAATCGTCCCCAACGCAGTGACGGCCGCGGGGAAGCTGGTAGTGAACACGCGTGGGGTTGGCTGCGCTACAGTCTCCGCCTCCTAACTTCCTTTGCAGTATCGTGTGCTTGGTTTCTGAAGTAACACACGTTGTAACTGAGGCCGACCATCACTTCAACGAAATTTCAGCTTGCTAATGTGGAGAATGCAGTCCATCGAAAGGTGTATTTCAGTAACCTCTCAGTCTTCGTATTGCCAATGTAATAAATCTTTGAATATTTTAAAACGGCGGCAATTTACAAATAATTTCCAGCAGAAAGAGCATCAACTTGCTTCACAGTGGCCTCATCGGGAGAGTACAAACGAAATTTTGAATTACCCGTACATAAGTATTGTAAGAAGGAGACAGCTGTTTCCGGAATACTCCTTTAGCTCCCTTCTGCTTGAAACGATGGGATTGGTTGAGCGAGTTTACCGGCACCATCCATCCCGCTGCAGCATCTGTGGTTGGGAGGTTGTAGAGTTCGATTGCTGACGGGAGCATTGTAGCTCATTCGAATACAGCCTGTGTCTGGAGGAGAATTTTAGACGCCGGCTGCTCTAATCGTTAGTTTTCCATGGTTTCTACGATCAGTGCCGGGATAACGCCGGATTAGATCCAAAAAAATAGGCCACGGATCGCGCGCCGTCTTCACTTCCTCATCCTTGACTCCTCCTCTCCCCTTACACACACACACACACACGCGCGCGCGCGCGCGCGCGCCTTGCATTACCACACCGGTCGGGAATACAGCTGGGAGCTTAAAATGTGTCTAGACAGTGTGACAGACGGTGGTGGAGAATTGTGGCGATGCTTCGCTGGGGAGCGATACCTAGGGAGGAAAACCAACAATCAGGCGAGTAGATTGGTGGGGGGGGACACCGTCACCTGCCGGGCTAAAGCATGCACACTACACTCACGAGACCGAAGACCAAAGCAGTTGACGTGTCCGAATAAACACGAAATAATCACTGGCCCACTCACTCAATCCAAGCAAAGGCACGCACACCTGTCACACCCCCTTCCTCCCGCCTTCAACGATTGTCCTGCCCGCCGCCTAAAATCGGGAGTGGTCGGTCACGCGCGTGGCACGCCAGCTATTCGGGGCCACCTCTGACGACGACAAAAGCGCCCAAGAAAATGAGAAGTTTCACATCAGGCACACTGACACGCGTGATAGTAATGAAATCGCAATTTCTTGCTAGAGTGCGATTCTCGGCTACCATGCGTATCGGAGAAAGTAAAAGTGCCGTACCAAAGAAATGTGCGATCAAAACAACCAATTTTCCACAAAATGCTTTTTACCCCTTGACACTTCCACATTCATCTGTCACGCCGTTTTACTCCATGAATGCAAAGTGCCGTGAATATTTAGGAGGCAGCGATCTATTGAATTCAAAGTAAATTTGGCGGAAGCATTTTTCTCGATAAAAAATCCATTTTACAAAAACAAACCTCTGAAAACCCAGCCCAATTTCGCACAAACCAGATACATTCGATCAATACTTGTTACAAATATGTGTTTTCCATTACACATGTACATGAGTCACGTAATATGTTAGTAAGTGTTAGTGAACCAGTTTATCTTTCTACTTAGTTGTAACAAAAATATGTTTAAAATCGTTACAAAGAAACTACAGTACCAATTTGCAATACAACGCCAATTTATTATCTTTTTGGTTGTGAACAATTATTATCTTGTTTCCCTTTCTTCCCGAGATCAGTAATGCCTTTATGCACTTGCAAGAAGGAACGGTGCAAAGAAAAAATATAATTAGAGAATTTGATATTTAAATGTACAAATTTGCATATTTCAGATTATTACTTTTTGTTCCAACTGGTTTAATATTTGTAATGATCACATTCATGAATATCAACAAGGCTTTCAATTTGCTGAGTGGAAATTTGGGAGTCAAGGGACGCACTCTACTTCGTACTTCTGCCTCAATTGCAACCTTCATTAAGAGCTGCATGTGGAGTCTAGATGACAACCCCAAACTACCAAGTGAACATTACATTCACTGATACTAACATCATTAAACACATTACGACTTATTTTGAATTTGTATCAGTCGCTCAAATTCGATTCTGCCTTTTTCTGCGAACGTGTGCGACCTTCAACGCGACCACATTGACATTGCGTGGCTTTCACGGAAGAGTAGCCACTAGCGTCCCCATTAGACACACGCCGGAAAAGAGCGGAGCAGTATCAGAAAAAGAGCTGTGATTGCAGCTTTTAAGACACGATACGATGTTCCATTAAGGTCGACGAGATGGACTCAACAATAACAACTTTCTGAATACATTAGTAATGGTCAAAGATAACAAGCTGACTCAAATGTACTGACAAGTATAAGGATAAAATGATCGATATTATAAGTTAAAAGATTTTAAAGTCTTGAATTAAATTTATATCATCGTACTACATAAATCGCCAAAGAATGTTTAAGCCTTTATTATTGCTTCAGTCATAACACATAATGTGATTTTTCAAATGTAAAATTTCTTTATAAACAACATTCATCAAACAATACAAATTCTACATAAAGAACAAAGATCTTACTGTGTAAATATGGATGATATGTCGTTGATAGGATCAATAAATGAAATGAAATATGTTCTACCGACTCTCCAAACTGTCTCTCAATACCCCCATGCATAACAGAAGAAAGATAACGTCATTAATAAATTTATGAAGACCATGATAACTTCTTTCGTTCTTTCTATAGATATGACGGACTTTACGAAACGAAAACTGATTACAAAGACTAAACGAAAACTGACTAAATACCAATGCACATAATATTAATAGTTCTTTAAGAAAAGTCCTGTAGAGAAGCTACACGACTCCGCAGTTTGATACCTTGAACATCAACCCTTGATTGGAAAAGTGCGAGTAGATCGTGCATGTCAAACTTTCATCAGGAAATTCGATTCAAACTGCACCCTTTCAATTCGAATTTACAGTATGTAGAACCTGACTGCAGAGCACATTATTAGCAAGAAACGGGGCTAAATAGAGAATTGCACTCGTAATAAATACTGAAGTGAATGTTTGTTCCTTTTACATTAATGATCTCCAGAAATGAAATAAATTGCAGGTTGTACACGATTGACCATATCCGCATTTCAAGGTTAAGTATTCAAGACGAAATGAAAGTACCAGCTTGAATAATGGATTTCTTATTCAATTACACGAACTATTTTTGTGCATTAAATGTTATAGGGCCAAATACATAGGTACTGAAGGTCAAGGGATTTATTGTCATCTTGTATGTCGCAGCAACGAACTATTCTTTCGTTTCTACGTCACTTTGATTTTCATCCCAATGACAAAGTGGTCGACAATGGATTGGTACACAATCAGCAAAGATGTGTTAGGATGATCGCAATAAGTATGAAGACAATGTTGTTGTTGTTTTTTGTTTTTTGTTTGTTTGTTTTTTGTTATTTAAGATCGCATCAACTTCTAGATCATTAGCGACCACCATTGGATTTAACGTTATGGTATCTAAGAAGATGAAACGATATGGTGATGATAGGGGGTGAAAGGACGAACGCATACAATGCGACCATACGCGAGGCGGGACTCGAACTCGCGACCTTTCGGTCCGAGATCGCTACGGCACCAGCCTCAACGATCTCTGCCACCGGGCCGGCATGACAATGTTCTTTTCCAATATTCGTTACATGAGCAATTTTTATCAAAACATTGTCCATACAGCAATATTAAAACAGTAATTGATGGTAAAAATAATGTATAAGTGTCTCATTGGGACTTAGGCGACTGAGAGACTGGCGTCAAGTAAACAAAATTTTACTCTCCAAGGGCATGCTAAAATATTTCCTCCAAAATCAAATTATTTAAATGTATGGTCTTTTCCTAAACGTTGTTATGTAATATTCTTAGCTAATAATCTGTCATTTCAACATTTTCTTAGAAAAAAAATTTTGACTACGACATTTTACATATTTCGGAAGAATAGTTTCAAAAATAAACGTGTCCTGCACGATGTAAGAAATATATTATCTTGCACCGTGGTGTGCGGAACTGTCTCCCGACTTTTGCAGATAAAGCTAGACTCATGACGGCGAAACCCCCAACATCCGGCTCTCTGAATTAATCCATTAAGTTTCGGAAGATGATTCACGTATTTCATCAGAATAAATTGAAATTTGGATCAGTTTACTTGAAAATTAGAATTACCTAATAGTGGTAATGATATCCATTAATCAATAAAACAAAATGTTCTTTTAAAATGGTTCTGATACACCACCATGTATTTCTGCTTAAATGGCTAAAATTTTCTTAAATAATGAAGTCAATTCTACGAATGAATCGTGTAGCAATATTTCAAACTACTTCTACAAAACATTGCCATTTCTATACAACAGCACAAACGTTAACGCAAACTTACTCGGATTTCAAATAAGAAAGCAAATCAATCTTATAATCTTCAATTTTCAAAATTTCAGTCTTTAAACTAACAATTTAATATGTAGGCTGTGTATATTAATAAAAGTATAATGTAATCAATAAGTACACTATCTTCAGGTGAATTTAGCAAAGATTTTCTACGTCAGTTCCTACATCTTCTTTAACAATAACAATAATAATAATAATAATAATATTTTATTTTAGTCAAGTGAAATAGAGTATATTTGTATATTTTCCTCTGTGGTTCAAAAACTGTAAAACTGATTCGTCTTAACTCTGCGATATTGTTACAAATTTTCTATTCCAAGACTATTGTTTTCTTGGAACGACAGGAACCTTCGAAAGCACTTTTTACCCTTATACTTTGAGTACTGCAGGTTTAACCTGCTTAGGATTAGAGGATGTTAGAAATTCTCTCCTCCAGCCTTTTCCGGCTACTGCCATTACCATCTAGATATCTATCGAGAAAGTATTTCTACTACCCACTTCCACGGCCCTCTACACGATTAATGTACCAGATGTTTCTAGATAGTCTTATTACGACTTCCCAAGTATGGTGAAGATGGCGCGGCAAGCGTCATGCTTCAACCTGATGCTTGTTTCTCAACTTTTATTGTTAATAAGCCAGTAAATACGGGTACTCATGTGGAAAGAACACTGAGGGAATCATAGGATACCCTGAATAGGTCAGCATCGGATAAATATCCTTTTTTTTAAATTTATTTTCTGCCTGTTCGACTGTACAAGTCCTTCAGGGGTTTTCAAAATTAAAATGAATTAGTTTGTTAGAGTAGATCACTCACACGTTAATTGTCCTCTATTGTGAGGGCAGAATGAGTGTTATTAGTTATGATTATTGGCAGAAAGTGTTTATATTTTAATATTGTGGAGGTGTTGAGAAAATAAGTAGTGTGTTGGTTGTGAGTGGTAGTTTGTAAGTGTAGGGGGAAAGAGAAAGTCTATGGAGGTCTGAATCGGTCTTTGGGGAATCGGGATTTAATTCTGCGTGGAAATGTGTATAATTGGCCAAGATTAAAAGTACTTCTATGTGTCGTTTGACCATCGCAGGTCGCCACCCCAGTGTCACGCCACATTAACAGAAGCTCGGAAGGACGGGCGGCCTCTCGCCTCGCCTGATCAGTTCCGCACAGCTGCGTAGGCCTCTCCACACCCTGAACAATAAGTCTTTGTGCCTCTAACAAAATGAGTGACTCCCGGAACAACCGCGTTATAGACTTGGCGCTAGCACGCAGCAAGATAATCCCCTAAGTCCAATAAACCCATCACACGTCAGAGCAGAAGGGCCACGTGCGCACTTCTCGGTGCTAAACAAAGACATCCAATGGCCGCGAAAGGAAGCGATCATCTTAGCCAACCAGATTACAAATGACATAGAAAATTCTGGAACTCAACAAACCGACCTATGAAAACGCTGGGCAGGAAGCACGTGATAACCCTTGCTTGGTGCGAAAGAAAGAAGGGGGGAGAAACACAGCGAGAGGCTCGAATTTCAGACGGGTGAAAAACACGAGAGAGGGTGGTCGAGCAGAGAACGGGCAGAGATAGCGGAGGACGGTTGAAATTATCCACAACGTAAAGTTACAGTTAGAGAGCGGCCGAATATCGGCTCTTAGCGAAATTACTAGTGAGAGCAACGGTGAAAGACGACAATAGCGGTTGGTGAGAGGCAAGCATTGTGCCGACCACCACGAAACCTGCCCGGCCTCCGTCCAGCCGCGGAATTTATTCCACACAGACAGATTTTGGCTTACAACATCATACGCGGTCCAGGTGACGTGTGACGGCCTGAGACGCGCGCCAGCGCTACGTCATTGCTGCGCTGACATCCGCCGCCGACATCCCGACATCCACCGCCGGAGCATTCATCCCGGGGGACAATTGTGAGGCCTGTGTTCACGCGCTCCAGCGTCGCTCCTGAGGGCCCGGCTACATCAATCCATCGATCGGTGAGCAATCCCGTCGCAGTGACGTAGCCATCACGCCATCAACACCTTGTAAGTCATCATCATCATCATTTGTTTGTTAGCCAAAAAAAACAATAATTTCGTGTCTGCAAGAACACTTTTTTTTAATAAATGTTCCCGACATTTTGGCCGGTGAAAAACTTAACTTCCGAGTAAAGTCTTCATTATTTTGAAACAAAGAAACCAATGCAATCCTTCGACCCAGGGCACTCACCCCTGAGACGCTCAACGCCGGCAGTGAAATAGCAGGTAAGTGGGCGCGCGCTTGGCGCCCCTTTAAATAAATTTAGCGCGTGTCCCCCCTGCCATATGGGAACGACCGTCATATCATCAGTGTGTCGGCGCTTCCGTTCTGTGGTGTGACCTCCCCCCCCCCGATTCCGTTCCAAAGAATCGGCATCCGACGTGGGCGGTTGCATTACATATGTGGGAAATCCTGAATAAAGATTTGAACCCGGGTCCCTCAGGTGAGCGAACGTATGTCCAAACCATTATTCTCCAGCGACCCCATACAGATGCTTATTCGAAGAATAACTTCCAGAATACTTAAACGGCTGCTGCACGACAGGCAGAACGCCGAACACCATAACTGTGACACCGTATTATTTTTTATTAAAGCGCCAGTGACATAAAAGCGACACAACTAAAATCTGCGACATTACTTACTACACCCGATCAGATAAAAGTACTGCCCTTCCCTCCCCAACAGAATTCCCAATAGTCGTGTATAGATGAAATATGTCAGATAAATAGACAAAGTACTACTGCATAACCTCTTATTGTGTAATAATACAGTTGCTGTTTTTAAGATCATAACAGAGACATGCTGTCTAGGGATTTTTAGATACATTTTTCCATGAAGTTGCTTGTTCTCCATCTCCAATTTTTACCTTCTCGCATACTCTTTGCGCAGTATAGAGTATGTATTGTAATACTAGGAAAAACGCAATTTATCGACAGAAAAACACTCATTGCCAGGCATGTAGATAAATATTGTTCCTATACGTCGTAAGTTACATTTACTAATCTATTGTGAAGATGTAACCGATGTTTGTGGGTCCTTCCACGAAAACTCAATCGAAGGTAAAATGTTCGTTAGACATGAAAATTTAATTAATTAAAATGTAATAAATAAACACAAATTTGACAATGCAAAACTCCGTTGTTCTGCCCAGAAACACCACTCAATAATGATAAGTTATTGTGAGAATTAAATGTTAAAGTGGACAGAAATTGCGGTATTATAATTTTATATGACCGTTACTGATGCGAGAAAGTACGTATTTTTGTAGCGCCAGTAATTTCGATGGTCTGTTAAAGAGCTTCAGCGCGTAGACTAATTGTAAGAGCAGTACGGTTCTCCTCTAGCCAAATATTTAAATCCCTTATTGCATTTAATTCATAATTGGCGAACTTTTGAAGTTAATGTAGTGTCAAGATACATAAAAATTAAAAAAGAAATAATTGCATTATTTAAATTATTTTTGCATTTAAATTAGTGGTGCCATTACATAATGGATCAGACTTTCTCTTATTACTTTCTTAATCACTTTGGTCTTGAGGTAGCAACCCAGATATGCAGCTCCACTAAAATATTTTTTTCTTACTCTCGCAATTTTTCGATGCGCTAATAATATAATTGATATAAGACTTTATGAGGGCTTTAAAAAGATGCGAGATTATTTAAACATCGACAATGCAAAATCTGCATTCAATAATATAGCATCTAATGAACAAGTGTTGCTAGAGAATTAAAGACTCTCGAACTAGTTTTCCAATCTCTTTAGTTTGAGCTAGCTTTTTGGCACAGCCCCATCCGCTTTCCAGCACACACAGACACCTAAAATATGTTGTTGTTTTTTAAGTTTCATAAACATTTGTCTGTCGTTAACGAGGCTATTTCAATATATTACCATAATGTGAATGTTATCAGTGGAAGGAAGATTTTAATGAAATGCCATTTTTTTATTTTCACTTTAAAACAATGCCGTTTAGTATACAAATTCATTCTATGTTATGACAAAACCAAACGACCCATTTTTATGTCATTTGTTTGCATTTTCATCGATTTTGACTAATAAGTAATCTTTTTACCTGTTTACGTCATTTTTAATGCATTTTTCGCTGATTTCATCGAGTTTAATATCATTTTAATGGTACTTGCTTCAAACCGTATTTACGACATGCAACAAATGTTCACCACAGAATTCCTCAGTAGCCTTTTCGATTGGTTCGCTCATATACTGTAATGTCAGCCGTTATGAGTACTATGTAATCTAATGTTCCTGTGATCTCTTTCGGTGCCATTGTCAGTTCGGACGATTTCGGGATAAATACAGGCAGATAATTTCTTGTAAAGAACAGCTTCAACCACAAGTTTGCAAGCTGAGTTCACTTGAACAAAAAGAAGACGCCTCAATTACACCAATAACATATCCAACAGCTTGAGTTGTTCATCCGAACTGGTTTTGTTCACATTTTTTGCGTCATTTTTCTGGTTTTAGAGCATTTTAAGAACATTATAAGAGCATTTTATTGATCATTTTTGGCAAATGTTTTAGCTCATCAAAATCCGCCCCCTAGTTATCAGAATCCCGCCACTGCTAATAGTAGCAGAGGCTGGCGGGAGTGGCTTTGCGGCGCGCGGGCGTGCCGTCGCGTCGCCGCCCGCGTCCGCAGCGGGGCGTTGCCGCGAGGGGTTTCTCCGGCGCGCGGGGCCCTGGCCGCGAAAGCTCCGCGCCGCGCCGCGCCGCGCCGGAGGCCGAGGGCGACGGCGCGTGCTAGGCACGGGCGAGAAACCCTCCGCCCGCACGCCGCCGCACGTGGCCGACACTCCCGCGCCAATGGCGGCGCCGCGCCGCCACCCACTCCGGGTACCGGCAGAGGTGGCTCAGTGCATGAAGTGATGGCACTGCAGTCCCTCTGACCGGGAGCTCCTAGGTTCCGGTCCCGTCGGCGGCAGGATTTTCGACATTAGATACATAGCGAGGTTGTATTCGTCGCTATCACGAGGATATTTTTAGCGGCCGGTTGCTCTGATCTGTAGTTTTCAGTGGTGCCAGGCGAATACCAAACGGACCACGACCGCGCGCAATCTTTCCTTCCTCTTGCATGTCCTACCCTTACCCCTTACATACACTAACATGCACTACACTACCACACATGCCGGGAGACCGGTCGGGAGCTTAGAGCCTGACCCGGCTAGGACGGTCCCCGTTGATAGAAGATACCTGGTTGAGAAAACCCTCCTGGTCGACGGTAAGTCGGCGCCGGATGTCGTCATCCAGCGGGGGAAGAACACCGTCCCGAAGGAAAACAAACTACACTTACGGGACTAATGATTTCCGTAGTTCACGCGCCCGGAATCACAATCAAGCAAGCAAGCAAGCAAGCAATCCCCTCCAGGCGACAGGAGGGCAGGGGCAGGAGCTGGAGAGGACGAAACGGGTCAGTCGTACTTGATGGTGGCGACGGAGGACGGAGGATGGTGGCCGGTTGATGGAGGGAGTGGGAAGCGCGATGTTGGGGCTTTTCGATAGTGGTTTTTAGCACCATGTTTTCTCCGTATTTCTGTAGGAAGTGGCCTTGGTTGGAATGTTTGTGGTGATTGTGGAGGGGATGGTGTAATACTAACAATGGAGCCGGTCGAACGACTGAGGTGGCCAAGAGAGTCCTGGAGGTGGTAACAGCGGAGGCAACATGAGTGATGGCGGTGGAAGCAACTTGTAAAAGCAGCAGCTTTCGGATTCGCAAGCTCCAAGAGGGGAGGGATTTCCTTAGGCAGTTGCGCAGCAGGCTACACACCGCATGCCCGCCACGTGCACGTGCACGACAACGCGCACATGCGCTGGTATGATTCGTCCCGTTGACTCATCGCAGCAGAGGGTGCCTCTCCAACCGCACAATTGCAGTAGAAGAGGCGATTTATTTTGGCGATTTTCTTCCTGCCTGCAGCCCCCACTCCACCACTGCCGTCACCAACGCCGCGTGTTCCTCTCCGCCCCCGACGCAGGGCCTCACGACTGCTCTCGTCCCACACACGGAGATTTTGTCTGTCTTTCGGCGCAACGATCTCTGACGAAGTCTGGGCCTACCAGCGGCGTCCCAGACCGTGCGGCCATGGGTTGCGGGGTACGTGCGGTTAGCACGAAGACACCCTACGCCGTATTCTGGTCTTCTCGACCTGAGAAATGAGTTTTCTCCTCGTCACGCAGCAACACATACTGGGGCATTGCAAGGAAAACGCACACTATACTATTGCACGACCGGGAATCGAACCCGGGGTCGCGTCATGGAAAGCAAGCAGGGTGACCATCAGCGAGGGCCACGCACGGAAGCCCCTCCAAAATGCCTCTGGGCCGCTTCTTTTTTCCCTGGTATACTGTTTGTTGTGCAATTACTACTACGTAATTTAGCATAAAACTATGCGTATTCTTCTTCTTCTTTCTCTTCTTCTACATTTAATTTTCGGACAAATCCTTTTAAGAGTCCTAGTTATTCTAGTTGTAAAACTAGTGTTTTTTAAACCATTTCAAATAAATGCTCTTCTGATAAATAAAATTAGAGACGTATGAAATGATTTTCTCCTGCAAATAGCCTCTCCAACGGCTTTTAATTTTAGCATCTTGAACGTCTCGTCTGCACTTAAAACCTCCATCTAACATTAATGCCGTTCAATGAATCTGAGTTAATTTACAGTTCATTTTGTAACGGTTCTGTAAAGAATTTACGCATCAAAGAATCTAAAAGTTTAGGTCTTTCTAAGGGTCTCAATCTCCCTCCAGGTTTGTGCTTTGCGGAACTGCATCCAATCAGGGGTTACAGTATGATTCACCTACCGAAATAAATATAATTGGTATTTAAATAAAATTAGTGTATGAGTGTGTATGTGATTTCAATATAATCGCTTTTCACTGTCCCGTGTACGTACGTATACACGGAGGGATGTACGTAGTATAGGGGAAGTTATGTAATGCTGCGCATAAAAATGGCCAATTTTCGGCGGAAAAAAATTAATTGCCGGGCCCTGAAAACGAAAAAGTGGATAAAACCAGTCGCTAAATTAAGAAAAAAAATCCCCTCACACGTGGTGTAGCCAGAAACCCAGTTTTCTAGGTCCTTGATACCGAAAACCCAATTGAAAGGAAAACGTCCGTCTGTTCGTCCGTCCGTCCGTCCGTCTGTCCGTCCGTCTGTGAACACTGCTAGCGCCTGAACCATACGTACGATTTCTTCCAAAATGGATATTTCCAGTGTCGATCTGATTCTAGTCGAAGCTTTAAGATTTTGAAAAAGATCCTTCAAAATTTGGGGGTACTTTATATGAAGCCCCCCGGGGATTTTCAAAATTTTCTGAAAAACGGCTCCAAATTTTTTATTTAAATTTCTTGTATGAATAGAGTAAAATACACTTATTAACATGGCATAGGTCCGATTTTCACGGATAACTGAATTTTCGAAAATTTTGAAAGTTTGAATTTTTTTCGGCGTCTTTCTCCAGCTACAAAATTGAAGATAGAGATTTTTTCTTCATATAAAATTTGTTCTGCATATTGAGTTCTATAATAAAGGTCATGTAAATGTTTCTCAAAATTTTGGTAGTTTTCGTGCAATATTGCGTGCAACAAGTGCAACATTAAAAATTACAAAAACAAGATTTTCTCAAAAACGGCTCCAAATTTTTTCTTTAAACTTTTGGTAGGGATAGTGGCAAATTTACTCTATCAGGTGAGATAAAAGTCATATTGGTCTATCGGTTGTTTTTTTCAAAAATTACAAAAATGTGAATTTTTTTACTTGTATCTCACGTCGTTAATATTTACATTATTTGCGATTTTTTTCACATTATTATATTTACGAGTACATGTGCATTAAATAATGTCAAGTAAAGTTTCTCGAAAACACTACCGTTTTCTGTAAAAAGTAGCTCAAATTTCGGCATTTTCAGAAATGCATTTTCAAAATTTTCACATCTTTAATAAGCACATTATCCGCAATTTGTAAAAATTATTATATTTGTGAGTGTAAGTGCTTCAAATAACTTCAAATAAAGTATTTTGAAACTTCAAAAATTTTCTGTGAAAATGAGCTTCAAATTTCGCATTTTTAGTAGTGCTAAAACGCCATTTAGGCACATAATTTTTAAAAGAAAATTGCCATTTACGGCTAGGTTTTTGTGTTCTTTAATATTCTAAAATTAATATTTTCGTTCTACCAATAGGAAACCGAAAAATTAAGAAAATGAGAAAAAAATGTACTTTTGGCGGTGATAGATGGTAGCTGGCAAGAAAGAGTATGTGGCAATTCCGAATAGCTAGCGAAGACCCAAGAAAATAGAAAACTAATACGGGAAAGTCTGTGCCATTCTGTAGCACCACTAGTTTTTAATCACATATGTTTATTTACATGATATAAAACTCAATTCAGTTGTTTTTACAGTGCTGTATTCTGTAGAACAGCTTAAACGATTTCCATGAGAATTTCCCTGAAAGATAGTGTGTTTTGTCCAGCATAATTTAGGCAACTTTTTCCTTTCCCAATTATTATTTCCTCTTATATAAAGATGATTTGTTTGTGTGCTTTTTATCAAAATCTATAGTTTTATAAGCGATATTCATGAAATTTTGTACACTTTCAAAAGAAGACAAAATTTATAGCTTCTACTAGATTTGGTAAAAAATATCCAACCACTTTTCCTACTCCTTACAGTAAAATTTAAGTGTACTCTCTTTCCGTGTTTTATTTTTGTTTTTAAATAACTTAAAAAGCACGTAGTCAGCTGTCGAATCTTGAAAGTTTGGACAAATAACCATTTCCGATTACAATGCACGTTAATTTAGACTTGAAACAATTTTCAGTAGTCTTATTTCTTAACCGGTCAATTCTCACAGGTGACAGGTTTTTACGATTTTTCTTCATACAGAATTTAAAATAATACGGAAATGAAAATCCGTCTGCAACTTATTTGTTCTTAAAAGTTTTATTTCATAGAATTGCCTACCTTTCAACTGCCAGTAATTATAAAGTATGTCTGATTATTTGTTTTTGAACATGTACGTCCTGATCTACTTATTTTGGAAAAGAACATGGAAAGAAAGCGAGTATTGGAAGTTTATATATCCTAGGCTACTGTTGGAATATGAGAATTGCGATATTATTATTTTAGATTTGTAACAACAAGAAGCTAAAAAACATGAACCTTTCATGCGTCACCTACAGGTGACACTGAGCAGTTTTCAATACTATTCCCTTTGAGAATGGGCAATTTACATTTCGTTTCTTCTCTAAAAGGTTTACCGAGAGACGTTTGGACGAGTTTGTGGAAGAGTAAACTAGCAGGGAGGACCCTGTTTCCTCCTGAAGATGGTAATGTAACCAATAAAGATAACAGAGATGAAAATGGGGTCTATTTCATCCATCTTCCAAGCCGAATATTACAGTTGGGAGTAGACAGATCAGGATAGGACTTCAGATACAGATTGGAAATTTGGGTATTCAACAAAAAAAGGAGTTTCCTGTAAAGAAATGGTTGAATACCACATCAGCTTTTACGGTTGATGTGTTTTAAAAAAACTCTCTTCAAGGTGAGTGTCCAGCGATGGTAAAAATGAATAAGATATACGGACGGAGGCGATTGTAAAGAAGAGGTTCTGAAATATTCACGGATAAAATAATCGTTGCTGAATACTTTGAATTCCGTAGTGATGGCACTGTATTAATGATTCTAGTAAGAGCCACTTGTACGCGCTACAAAGAAATATAGTTTAAATGTAATAAATAGATTAAATTGGGGAGTATATTGCAACACTGTTGCTTTCCGGACATTTGACACCGTAATTTGAGATTGTTTGGGGAAAAGAAAAGTGACGCTCGTAACGTATGAGACGGAATAGTTTCTTTGAAATACACAAATATTTGCACTTATGTGACAACAATGTATTTCCTTAAAATGATACATTTGGAAAAGTATTATGTATAAAGTATAATGCTCAACCATAATTTTGGCTCTAATTTTGAAAAAGGTACCGTATTTTGGCAGATATGGCATCAAACAATCTATTCATGGCTAATCTCTTCGGTTTGGCTAAAAACTCAAGTAAGCAAGTACTCGTTATGGACACCTTGTCAGCTGCGAACTTTACCAAGGTGCTTCAGGACGCTTCAGGGCCGTCATTTAACTTGCTAACAAATTATGATTAGGGGTGGTAGTGGTGGTAGAACTACACTCCAGATAGCCACAAACATTTGCGCCTTATAATTTTCAAAAGTATTTTACTGCTTTGCCAATATTTGCGTGAGAATAATGTTAGTGGAATGGGAACAGTGAGAGAAAATCACCTAGAAATAAATCGCATGGCTTCGAAAAAAATTGTAATCAGATAGAATGACAACAATATACTGACTTTTGCTTCTAACTGCTAAAATTTGCAACCAGTTTCAAAAGTAGATCGAATTATAGTATTAAACAAGAAACGAACAAAACTTCCAGTGGAGTAGCCAGCGATAGTAAAAATGTATAACAGATATATGGGCAAAGTTGACCGATTTGACGAAAATGTTGAATCGCAAAGAGTAGTTCCCATTATTTGCTTTTAGATTAAACTTCCTGTCAAAATGCTTGGTTGATAAAAACAACAGGAGTAAATTTTACCGGCTGTGATTTTCGCAGAGCTGAGATGAGACCGTATTTACAACAATATGGTAAACCACCAAGAAAAGACACGAATTCTGCAGTTTCACAACAAAGAAGTTTCAGATGAATTGAGATTGGGTGGCACAGCAAATTATCACTAATTTTATTAACTAATTTTATTTTAAGTCGCATTAACAACATGAATGAGCTTAAAATTGAATATGCAAAATTACTAAAAATGCGAGATCTAGCTATGATTGCTGAGGTTAAGTCTGCAGAAAGCTACATTTTAAGATTTTACATATTTTCATTGCATAATTTAATTGTTTATTTGAAGTTTTAAAATGTCACTCAATAGTTGAGCTCCTTTTGCTCCAATATTTAGTTTAATATACACTAGATGCTTTTCTTGATAACTATTTCGCATCATTTTATTATCATTCATTAACTAGCTGTTTAGAGCATTCCTTCCTGCTGAGTCGTAATTGTTTTTCCGCTCCAAAACAACTTTTACTCGAAAGATGTCTTCCCGAATTTGTAAGATAAGACCTCCATTTAATTGCTTGAATCATTTTTAATGAATTGTCTTCTTGCACCAGTCAATTACACCAGTAACATACAATATGTATACACTATGCTATATAATCATGGAGATATCACATCGTTTTTTCATTCAATAGTGTGCAACTATATTGAGAATTTGTTTTCGGCAACTTCTCGCGTAACTATTTTTATTATTTTATTCATTTAATCGACAATTCATTTTCGAGAAAAAGTTGAAATAATGGTATGTTGAATAAAATATGTTGAAAGAATGTTATTAAGAAGGAAATTTTATTCCTTCCTTTCGCATGCCTAATTTTCATTTCATCCATCACACTCCCGCGCCAGCAATTTATCTGATTCTCAGGGGCGTAATTAGATCATACTCGAGGTACAGAAGTTGGTTCGGCAGTTCTTTAAGATTAGATACGATATCTCTTCCATCAAAGCGTTCTTATCTCCTAATCTTCACTTTCTCTACTTATTTTTTACTTTTTTTAAATCTCAGAAGACGTTGATATCTGTGATGTAAATGCCTCGGAAGAATTAGGAAGTTCGCCCGGAAAAGGAAATAAATAAAATCTGGACATTTAGCTCGGCAAACGAAGAACAGGAAATTTGAGTTTGCAATCCAAAAATTGCAAAATTACCCTTAAGTACTTTTTTTAAAATACGTGTCTGTCTTTTCAACAACTAATTTTTAGAATAAATTTCATTTAACAAATAAATTTCTATCATCAGTTTTGCCCTTTTGCAGTGTTAATTTTTTGTTTGTAACTTTTAAAATACAAAGAGTTCGTCGAAAATTACTCCAGAACCACTTGCTTTAACGGCCTTTGCTACGTACGAGGAAAAAATGTAAAGAAAAATTTCGAGCAGTTCACGAAAAAATAGTTGCATAAAATTTTTGCCTATGTTTCACGCAAAATTACGCCTAACTACTTAACTTTTCGAAAAATTAAACATTATTTTATTCTAAGACCTGTTTTTAATGAACATATTTTATTAAAGAATAAAATATTCTTAATATTATAGTTGTAGGAAGATGCCAAAAAATGTTAAAACTTTTGCAATTTTTGAAAATTTAGAGAGTTTACCAAAACGCTACGTACTCCTTTTCTTTAAGCATATTTTGCTCTGTCAGAGGAAATCCTTTTTTTGATTTCAGCCATTTTTTTAGATAATTTTGAAAATGTTGAGGGGTCACGAAAAGTACTCACAAAAATCAAAACATCCATTTCAAATTAAAGGGCCACGACATCAGATCAATCGAAGAATACCACCTCTGATTACGATTTATCGGCTAGCGATGCTCACAGAAATATAGACACAAAGGTGTACGGACGGTCAGACGTTTTACTAAAATCAAATTTCTCGGTAACAAGGGCCCACTGCGTGTGGAATCTGATTACACAACGTGCTAGAAGAAATAATTTTCTACACATGGGAACAAGATTTATCCACTTTTTCTTTACGCCACGCATCATTGCAATTGAAGATTTATCACCAATCCATTCTAGTGACTATCAGGAATCAAAATACTGATAAAGGTGTCATCAACAAAAAGGCAACAACAACAACAACAAAAACAACTTGGATTCAGAAAAAACTGTATCATCACTTATGATTAACCTGCGCCCGTTAGTCCCTCACTCACTCGTTGCGGTCATAGTGCAGCCGCAATATCGGTCGTTCGCCACTGGACGTCTGCAAACGAAGTTATCCGACTTATTTCATTCGAAAAGCACCCAGATGGTGCACACGAAATCGTCGGAATATGTCCATAATTCCGCAGTTTATTGTTTGAAACATTTGCAAAAATCATGCTCAAGACTACCTGCATGCATGGGAGGTAGTCTGTGTGTTGCTGTGTCTATGCTGATTTCGGGCGAATGGAACCGACAGAATCAAACAAAACAGAATTTCATCCGACAGCCGTGTTTCAGGACGTCTTCGGAACAGGTTATTTGGGTTCAATATGCCAATTTCCATTTACTATCACCTGTTTATTTATCATCTATCATACGTCTTTATTCATCATATTGCCGATATTTAAATCTAATTTTGTAAAGAAACAAAACTTAATACAAGTAATTTAATCAATACTTCATCATGTAACTCTGCATTCCCAAAAATGGACAAGCCAGGTAACTGTAATATGTTTCAATTATTTTTATTATAGCTTTACTAAACACAAATAAAACTTTATAAAATGAAAATACATCAGGAGGCGCCTCTCATGGAGCGGAGCTCATTGAGTTGAGACAATCGTAATATTATGAATTCCATTTTAACATGAAGAAATTTTGGATACCTTTCCACGAATAACATTTAATATATCAAACACTTTACTTGTTCAAAATATGATTGATCCACTGCTGATGAAGGAAAATCGCTCGACACAATCAATAATCATGTTGGGTACATCAACAGTTAGCAAGTATGAACTATTACAGGTCAGGACTTCAGAACAATACATACAATTACTGCCTTTAAATTTTTTAAGATAGTTCAGAAAGAGAAGTTAAAACAAAGGAGTTACCAAATTGACATAAAAATTGTAATCATATTTATTTTGAAACAAATTTTTACGGACCATGCGAATTTACCTCGTAATACTCTTATATTCAGACTCCTTTAAAAGAAAGCTTACTTACTTTGATAATACAAAAATCGAACTGTGAAATTTATTAGATATCAAATAGGATTTCCTGAAAACGAGAACAAAATTAGTTGGTTATAGAAATTTAGCGAATATGGTAATATCTATAATTGACCATAAAAAGAAGTTTTTCTGACTTGTAAATATAAAATTAACATTTACCTTTCATGAATGCTACCGACAGAATACCTTTGCAAAGTACTTGTACATGAAAGCTGCAAATAAAACAATATTTCATTCTTTCTTAACCAATAAATTAATGACTTTTTAATGCAAAGATTGGTTATTTCATAATAAGAAGCAAATCTCGGAAGCGAAGAAAGAAATGGATGTTGGACGATCATAAAGGCTTCTGTTCTGCTACATGCGCAGATAGCTTATGTAAGTAATATCTCCCATCTTAACTGCTTCTTCGTCATAATGTGCTTATTACGAGCACGGTATCTATCACAAAATCTTGTTCACATGTTCACACAGGTAACATATTTGATAGCTCAATACGATTAATCACGTTTGCATACATTTTCGTTCCTTATATGTTTTTACACGAAGCGTAGTAAAAATTATCAAAATAGACGAATGTCTCCAAAAAAATGTTCATTCGCGGATCTTTGGGGAACCAATTTTCTACTTTAAGAACACATCACATTTAGATAACAATTTTTTGATCAATCTACACAGGCCCAAAAGTGAACAATCAGTAAACATTTATTAACGGAACTCATAATGTTTATGGGTTTGGTGTTTTCGATCATAACTAGACCATGATTATGAGCAAATCATTACGATAGGCGTCATAATCTATGAGAAACAAACCAATGTATGTTTGTATTGGTGATTTTACAATTCATTACAAACTTTACAATTCAGAGAAACAAACTAATGTATGTTTGTATTGGTGATTTTACAATTCATTACAAACTTTACAATTCTCAGGTATGGTGTTTAACATGACGTTCTTAGCATCCCAAAGCACACCAAATTATTATAGAAACGTTTATACAATTATTACTATATTCTCCTACAAGACTTTTTAGTCAGTATGGGAACAAATGTTGTAACGCTGTTGTGCATGCATTCGATCAATTAAAATAATAAATAATTATTACACTTTAAAGGTCTTATTTCCTAGATATCTATCAAACTCATGCAACATATTTTCTCCGTGAGAGCATTATCAACAAGTGTTTAACATTATTTAAATGCTGCAACCTACTAAGGCATTTGTAACTCGGAATCCACATACGCATTCCAAGCTGTCATCGCTTTATCTCCATTTTACTTGAGCGCAGATTTGGAGTAGTTCCAGAAGCGGTTTTCCGCCAGTAAATGAGAGCTTTGCCTAATCCGTGTGGGCGGAAGCGAAGCCGTGTATGCTCCTTTCCATTTCCGAATGAGTGGATCGTTTCGAATCCAGGAATGCAATGCGGTTGCTCATCGGTTTGCAGACTTCTGGCGCTTTCAGTAGAAATTTGCAGGACGGAAAGCATAGCTCTCAATCGCATTAGTTCCTCGTCGGATTGCTAACTTTTTCGTTCTTATTCTTACATCAGATATTTGGAATATAACCCCATGTATTCTACTTTTAAAAGTAAGCTCCTGTAATTTTTGTTAAACTCTAAGGTTTAAAGTTTCTGTTGTTGTTTCCAATGCAGTATTTCATTAAATTCTTCACTATAATGTGTAGAAAATATTTTTATTTAATAAACACAGCGTTGATTATTCCAAGTTTTTTATTACACATTTAAATTTCCGAAACATCAACGATTAGAGGCACAACATGAAGCCTCAGATTGTGTACACTGTAAATGTGTGTACGTTTAAATGTCATGCAGTGATGTAATGTTGATTTGAGTCTCTTTTGTTTTGTGCTACATTGCTTCCGTCCGCAAATTATAATCTGATTATTTTAGTAGCGTTTCTATGTCCGTATAGTTAGCACATCCACTTTTCCAAAAATTAAAAAAGACTATACCATAATTTTGTTCCAATTTTGAACTAATTTATATCCACCTTAAAAAAATTTTCAAAATTAAACAAAAAAATAAATACCATAATTTTGAATATCTCAAAATGTAAATCATTTCTAAATAGAAATGAAAAAATGTAGAACGTAGCACCTGGATAAAGAAATGTAATTGCTCTCGTACAAAATTATGGTATTTATTTTTTTGTTTAATGCGTTCTTCTTGTGTGGGTATGCCAACTTAACGTTAATCTGGCGCACCCACTCTTAAACGTTGTATATTTTGATGTTGTGCATCGGTTCAATATTTTTTAAGGTGGGTAAACAGTAGTTCAAAATTAGTGCAAAATTGTGGTATATTTGTTTTTTTGGTCTAACGCATTTTTCTTGTGTGGGTATGCCAACATAACGTTAAGTTAGCGCACCCACGTAACATGGAAATTTTGATGTTCTGCATTGGTAGAAAATTTTTTAAGGTGGGTATAAATTAGTTCAAAATTGGAACAAAATTATGGTAAAGTCTTTTTTAATTTTTGGATAAGTGGGTGTGCTAGTTATACGGACATAGCGTTTCTTCTATTTTAGTAGAGCTCTTGGAGAGCTTAGTATATTGTAATTTCGCCAAATGCGACTTTTGAAGATATTTGCAATGTGTTTGAAAATGGAATCGCTCATATGAGTTTATTCTTTTGTGAATCTCGAGCGTGACGCGCTGGATACAGTGAATGAATGATTCATTAAACTCACGAGGAAGGAAGTGCTGGAATAAATCGCTCACACGTGCAGGCGAGGACAAATGTGAAGGAAATCCAACACACGGTCAAGGAAATCATCCTTGAGGACTCTGGTGGAACCATCCGTGCCCTTGGGGAAGTCTGGGAACTTGTTGAACGGCGTGGCAATGCATTCTTGACAGGTGAGGAGAGAACACATCAAATGATCTTTAGTTTTGTCCCAATGGCGTAACAACAGGATATCCATATTTTCATGTGGGTAACCTCGTCCAAGCTCACAAATATTCTGGTTTCCACAAGGCTTCTTCAGAATTATTTGATCTAACAATAAGATATAAATTATGTTGTACTTTTTAACCCGTCAAAATTAGGGGGAAAAGAAACTTTTGTATTATTAAATGAATACCATAAATGAAACACATTATTTACGAAATGCAGTGCGAGTGGTTATTCATTCTTTTAAGATTTTCTGTTACAACTTTTCCTACATTTCAAATCTTTTGAGAAACGCTCTCGAACTGAGAAGCATTTTTTTCTTTTTATCATACTACTTACGTAGTACAGAGAAAGTATTGTAATGCTTTAGAAAATAATCTCCGATTTTTCGACAGAAAACCCCGCATTGTGGGTCCTTGATGAGTAGTCAACACTATGGCTAAACCGCTCAGACGATTTTTTTCAAAACTGATAAAACACATTCTATCTGGCCGAATTCAAGACCTTGAGAATTTGAAACATATTTTGATTTTGGTGTTTCTTTACATGAAGCCTCGAGAACATTTTCAAATTCTTCTCAAATGGTTCCTAAATTTGATTATTAAATTGATTTCTCAGTTAAGACAAAAGACTTAAAAATGCACAGGGCTCACTATCATTTAACTCAATAAATTTCCGAAAATTACAAAAGTTACAAATAATATGAGGAAGTATGCGCTGATGTAGCTCTACTAGTGTAATCTGGAAAAGGCCATGTGGCCTCTACCCATGTGAATTCATGAACAAATGAGGATCAGGTTATTTTAAAACACACCCAAGCTTTAAGCCCTGCCATTCAAAATCCAAGAGAGTCGTCAATCGAAATACATGAGGGAAGCCTACCTAGTGTTGCTGTATTGTACAAATTCTTAAACAAACTGACTATAGTCGTCCCCTAACCCTACACTCACTCCAATTACCAAATTGCGGGCCACCGAATTGTACTGCCAGATATATCCAAGTATATCCAATTCTGAGGGTTGAGAGACAGGTTGGTCGATTTTACATATTTTATTATTTATGGAGAATACGAAAAAAATATGTTGGCAGCATATCCTTAAACCACAAGTAATAATATGCAAAAACCGGATTGCTATCATTCATCAGTTGCCCAAAGTTTACGTTACAGTTGCGTGGGAGCAGGAAATTATGTTATAGATATCAAATACACACGTATCTATTAAACGATTGAAGCGCCTGTAATTTGTTTAAAATTATGTAATGATTTTTTTAGAAAATGACGAAACCTATGAATCAGATCCTGGAGAAAAGTAAATTATAAAATGGGTGAAACACTCTATGCGCTAACAATTTTCCCAAGATTTTTTACGGATTCGATATGAAAATTTTAATATTATTCGAATTATATATATCGACTACTAAAGTTTTCAAATGTAACATGACACGACATAGTTTCATTAATATAAACTGAATTCAACACAATTTCGAATTAAACTAATAGGACACTTCAAATTCAACAAATTTTACTTACTGTCTGGACATTTGGGCTCACATGAGACATATGTCACTGATGTATTATTCAGTTAACATTTTTTTAATACACCGCCCACAATTCTACATATTTTTTCTCGACTGTCTGTAGTTGAGATATCACTGTCTGCCTGTTCGTAATAGACGACCAAGGGGAGCCGCAACGGCTCACCAGCTCCTCGCAGACGTTGCCTCAACACCGCCCCCCTCTCCGCCCACCAGGGCGGTCACGCGCGAGGAAGCGCCGGGGCAGGAACCGGATCCTCCGCCGGGAGCTCAGCCAGCCTTCCGACCAGCGGCTTTCGATGCGAGCAGCCGCTACACGAGACACGTGCGCTCGCTCGCGCGGGACCTCGCGACTCGGCCCGCTCGAGCTGCATGCGTTGCAACAAAGCACCTATGTGGGATCCCGTAAGTATAGTACATATGGTGCCGGGAGATGGAGGAGTTCCACCGGGAGAAGTGGCGCAGTGCGTCAATTGATGTCACTGCACTGACCGGGAGGTTCTAAGTTTCAGTCCCGACGGCGGCAGAATTTTCGACACTGGCTGGTCAGCTAGGTCGAATTCAGTCGCTGTCTGGAGAAGAATCCTAGCGGCCGGCTGCTCTGATCGGTAGTTTTCTGTGGTTTCTCCGATCTACACCAGGTGAATGCCGGAGCAGTACCCTAACAAACAGGTCAAGGACGGCGCGCAATCTTTCCTTCCTCTTCCTGGTCCTAACCTCACTTAGACATTCGCTAACATGCACTACACTACCACACATGCCGGGAGACCGGTCGGGGACTTAAAGCTTTTCCCGGCTGGGACGCTGTCGCGGTGATGGGAGATACCTGGTTGTGGGAAACCCCGTTATCGGATGGTAAGTCGACGCCGGATGTCGCCATCCAGCGGGAGAAGATCACCATCTTCCGATTAAAGAGCAATCACTATACTTACGGGAAAATGACCTCAGTTGAACCTCAGATGAACCCCAGATGAAGAAATACTGCAAAGAGATCTTGATGCGTTATATTACTGGGCGGAAAATAATGGAATGTCCATAAATAGCTCTAAAAGTAAATCCATCACTTTTGGCAGGGGTCATAATTACAGTGAAACACATTACTGTTTAAATAATGACATTATTCTCAGAGTTTCCTCGTGCAAGTACCTAGGAATTCATTTCGATAGTAAATTAAGTTGGAAAAAACACGTAGATTTTGTTGTAGGGAAAGTCTGGAGATCTCTTCACTTAGTAATGCGCATCCTAAAAAAGAGTACGGCAAACGCGAGGGAAATTGCTTATTTATCTCTTGTTCGTCCAATAATGGAATATGGAACAATTTGTTGGGATCCGCACAAGATTATGCAGTGCAAACACTTGGAAAGGATTCAGCATAGGGCAGCTAAATTTATTTTCAGGGACAAGAAAACGGCAGGGTGGCATTCACTCAAAAACAGGCGATCAGTAGCAAGACTCTGCGCCTTGTATAAAGCTTATAATGGTCATCAGCTTGGAAAGAAATTAATCGGCGGCTATGTATTCCTACATACATCAGTAGAGTGGATCACAGGCACAAAATAAATTTAAGACAGCAGAGAATGGATGTCGGGAAATTTTCTTTTACAAATCGAACGATTACGGAATGGAATAGATTGCCTGCAAAAACCTTTGAACCCTTTCCTCAAAGTGTTCAACAGTTTAGGAAATTAATTTAGGGTATTATTAAATAAATGAGGGAGAATAGTGGGTTATATAGCAATGCATAAGTGTTCTATTGTGAAGTGAGGTGTAGTGCAGTGTATAGCAGAGAAATAAAGAAGGAAATATTTTCAGGTCTTAGTGCAGGGAAGTGCAGTGTGATACTAGTCCAGTGTGTGTGTGTGTGTGTGTGTGTGTGTGTGTGTGTGTGTGTGTGTTTTCTCTCTTAATGTAATTAAATGTTTTATGAATCAGTCAGTTTTTATATTAATATCATTATTTTACCATTATTATTACTACAATTAGTATATAATTTGCTAGTTATATTACCTTATTCTTATTGTTGTTGTTGTTGTTGTTATTATTATTATTATTATTAGTGGTATTAGTGTTCTATATTACTGAAAGGCTGTGTATATTTATGTTTTTGTAATTAGCTGCCACCGGGTTATGCCCAATTGCAGTTTAAATAAATCTAATCTAATCTAGAAGTTGACGCGCCCGGAATCACTAACAAACAATCAATGGAGGTGTTCCTTCCCAGTTAGTTGAGATTAACCGCCTTCGTACACAGAGGCGTACGGGTTTCCACTCCCGATACATCCGCCAACGAACATCGTCCCAGCCGGGTCAAACTCTAGCCTCCGAACTGGTCCCAGACATATGTAGTAGTGTGGTACGTGTGCAGTAAGTTGTGTGTGTATGCGTATAACTAGAAAGCAGACAAGGATGAACGAAAGATCGCGCCCAGTCCTGTTTGTTAGGATTTGTCTGACATACATCCGGCATTTGCCTGACATACATAAGAAACTACGAAAAACTACCGATCAGAATAACCGGCCGCTAGAACTTTTTCTCCATACCGCGGCCAAACTCACCCGGTTATTGTCGAAAGCCACTGTCGAAAACCCGCAACATGAACCATAATAGTATTAAAACAGGAATAGGATTATAAATGCAAAAAAGCACGAATTAATTAAAACCTTACATTTTCCTAAATGAATAAAGAAAAATTTAAGAATTCTACGTAGTATACACACAAATAAGCATATAAATTCATTTTTTAATTATTCAAAGTTAAATAATGGTGACCAACGTTTCATTTTTGCAGCAAATTCCTTCGCGCCAACTCTTGCTGCTGCCTTTCGCGACATGTCACAGCATTCGCTCATCTGTTTTTCGTTCTTTTGATCTGGCGGTATCTGTCATGCCTCAATGGTCAGATCCGAAGAACATTGTTTCCTGCAAGCTGGTGGGAGGCACCAGCACGTAATGTGACAATATTCGCCATTTTGGGGAAAGGAACAACCTTTTTATGCTGTCGTCTCGTTCAATTCTTTTCCATTTTTGTAAGCTTGTTCAATATTTTTACAACGGAGCAACTAACGAACAAAACACCTTTGCAAGATTCTAATACAACAATATCACACAAGGAAGCGATCTTAGAAAGGCAACCTAAAAAGTATGACTCAATTTCATCATTTAGTCTTTAGCACTTAAATCAAAACCTAGTTACAATGAGTCATTGATAATTTAAAATACGCCTGCATACCAAACTATTGTAGGTACCCTAAAGAAAGAAGAATCTTAAATAATATTTTTTTTGTTTGCCAGACGTCAAACTTTACGAAACTAAGAACAGTATAATGTGATTTTACATTCGACGGCATCCTATTGACTACTGTAAATATCGATTTGTGAATAGTCAAATATAACCGAAAATCATAGTATATTGGAATTTAAAAAAATTATCTGAAACACTGGCGTCGTGCATAGACTCCAGCCAGCCTGACTCTGCGCCCGAGACCCCGCCGCCACAGAAGATAAACTGAGAGAAATGTTTAGTTAATACAGTTAATCACGTAGTAGATTCAACTAAACGGAATAGCATATTTTGGTAGAAAAAAGTGCTTAATCACGTTCACGAAAAGGCTTACTAAAACCGTGTTTAATATTATTGCTTACTAAAACAGTGTTTAATAAGTGTGACGACATGAAACTTAGATCCCACCAAATTATTTTATCTACGAAACAAATATGGTAGACAATTCTCTTTGTTCATTCACTGACAATTATGAATTGTCTGATTTACTGAACGAAACTATATCATGATTTCTGAATCTTACTACATGAATAATTGTATTTACTTTACGATCGTTTACTAAACATATTTAGTACATTCTACTACATTTCTCTCAGTGTATCCAACCGCAGCTGGACGAGACTTTTGGTCCTTTAACACCAATTGAACCGCGGTCTAGCAGCCCGGAAACATTAACTAATATTGGTACAGCTAGTTGTGGAGACATAATTTATGGAAACTAAGAAGCATGAGTCTATTTTTTTCTATTTCACATTTAATGAAAAATACAGCGTTTTGTTAATTTAGTAAAGAAAATTTCTAGAAGCATAATTGAATTGTTTCTCGCAAAATTATTTAAAAATTGGCTTCTGCGCTGGCAAATACGGAAATCGTGAATAAAAAAAGTAAGACTGCTGACTAGTTCTCTTCTCTTTCATACGCTACGGTTACAAAAGTAATGAACATTGCACTTTTTATATATTTAGCGGTTTTTGTAGCCTTGGCCGTTTTCCAAATCTCAACCATGCCTCTTTATCCCAAACGTTTTTTTCCTCCATTTTTCTTTTGTTCATGGCTTCAGTTATTGCTATGTTCCATGTCCTTCTCAGCCTTCCCCTGATCTTCTTCGATTGGGTATTAATTCACAACTTTTTTGTGGAAGTCTGTCTGATTTCAAGTCTATCTTCTCATATGTCCGTCCAAACCATGTTAGTTGTTTCATTGCGATCGTCTCGTTCAAGGTTGTTGGAAAAACAAACTGAACTTTAAAACTCATAAAAATATTCATCACATTTCTTGACCGACCTTACATGCAAATACAAATCGAATGTCTTACAGAACAATCAAGATACTGCTTCATGTTCAGACTCATTATACTATGTGTATAAAAAGTTGTGTACTTTTTATGATATTTAATCACATTTACCACTTTTACGATTTTGTACGTCAGACAAGATATTTAAAACAACGTCGTAAGAAAGGAGTACTGCTATGCTGACATAACTGTTCTCGTTTAGTAAATGGTGTCCGACTGTTGTTTCTCAGAAATCTCTAAGAATGAGTTTCACTTGTAAGTTTCTTCCCGAAACTTGAAATTACCTGCACATTTATCCGGTAGGACAATTATATACGCTGCATTCGTCCCACAGATTATAACGTTTAGGAACGAAACTGTGAAAAGAAACTATCTTCACCTGGTACGAAAAAATTACTATTGTGGAAGATATCGACGAATTTTCTGTGCTTCCTTCATACAGCATTAAGTAATGTTAGGCGTTAAACGTCTTTCACTGCGGAAGAAGTTTCCGTACATTGAAAATATCGGAAGAAATTCGTGTCTCCAAATGCTTTAAGTTTCCACCAAGAATATCACATCCAACTGAAGAGTCAAGAATGGAGAACCGACCTCAAAAGAGAAATATCTCGGCCCACCTGAGCAGGATACATGTCGTTCCCCTTCTGTTCCGAAAAATCTCAGTAAACAATGTCGAGTTAATTCAAAGAAATTTTTCCGACGCCCGTTTCGCACCCGTTTCGCAGCAATTGTAAAAGAAAATGACAACTCAACACTGTGTGTGTGAGTGTGAGTGTGAGTGTGTGAGTGTGAGTGTGTGAGTGTGAGTGTGTGAGTGTGAGTGTGAGTGTGTGAGTGTGAGTGTGTGAGTGTGAGTGTGTGAGAGTGTGAGTGTGTGAGAGTGTGAGTGTGTGAGAGTGTGAGTGTGTGAGAGTGTGAGTGTGTGAGAGTGTGAGTGTGTGAGAGTGTGAGTGTGTGAGAGTGTGAGTGTGTGAGAGTGTGAGTGTGTGAGAGTGTGAGTGTGTGAGAGTGTGAGTGTGTGAGTGTGAGTGTGTGAGAGTGTGAGTGTGTGAGAGTGTGAGTGTGTGAGAGTGTGAGTGTGTGAGAGTGTGAGTGTGTGAGAGTGAGAGTGTGTGAGAGTGTGAGTGTGTGAGAGTGTGTGTGAGAGTGTGAGTGTGTGAGAGTGTGAGTGTGTGAGTGTGTGAGAGTGAGTGTGTGAGAGTGTGAGTGTGTGAGAGTGTGAGAGTGTGAGTGTGGGTGTGAGAGTGTGAGTGTGTGAGTGTATGTGTGTCAAGCGTTCTGAAACGTTAACGGAGATAATGAGAAATAACATTTTTTGAGTTTTAAAAATTCTGATGAAGATTAAGGTTTGTTTACTCCGACTGCTTTTTCTGTCATTCAAATAGAAAAAAAATCATGAAATATTATACTTTTCGAAACTCTTGCTTTCTCTGCTTGTAAAGATTCAGGATTTCGAAAGCTTGAAGTCCATGGATTAGGCATGCAACACTGAAAACAAAATATGGATATTGCAAAACCTCGACGTCCACAATTAAAACATAGCTGTTAATAATCCACCGCCCAAAAACCATCGATGTTTTTAAACAAGGAGTATATTTATTAATTACAATTCAGATTTAACTGACAAAACCATACTAAATAATAGCAACAAACCAGAGTGAAAGCCAGAACGCTGCGAGTCATCTCCAGGGACTGGAGCTTCCTCAGTTCGCTGTAGAAAGATGCGGAAAGAATTCTTGATGTCGTAGGCTTCCGCGGCCAAATTCATGATCTTGGCTGTCCGGGTGACGCCGCTTCGCAGGCTGAGCTGCCGACGTTTCGATCGCCAAGTCGCGATCTTCTTCAGGGCTGTATGCGCCAGGATGTTGAGCGCTCTGGGTGTTGTATGGTGGATGGGCCAGGCTGTGATCGGTACCATGCAAAACCAAAGCGCCCAACATCCTGTCGCAAACAGCCCTGAAGAAGATCGCGACATGGCGATCGGCAACTCAGCCTGCGACGCGGCGTCACCCGGCCAGCCAAGATCATCAACCCCTTCTTCCCGCTCTACGGCGAACTGAGGAAGCTCCAGCCCCTGGAGATGACCTGCAGCGCGAGGCCGTATTGCCTACTGTACGTGTGCTGACCGCCTCCCCGCGAGCGAAGTACGGGGAAAGGTGTGAAAAAGTCAGAAGATCGGGGTCATCTCTTAGGAGAGAGCCTGCTCGATGAAGCTTCTTTAAACGGCGTTTGCTCCATAAAGGTACCACTATTCTACAGCTCAGTTCTAGCGCAGGAACTGTCAAAAGTGTAGTCAGTTATCATTTCATATTTAAAACTTTTAGAAAATTGTGATTTTTTAAGAAATATCTATGATTTCAAGACATCGATGTACCATCCCCACTCCAGATGCAGATAGAATTCCGGAGAAAAGTTAGGATTCGTGCTACAGTTGTGAATAAGTTAAATCTGCCCGATTTGTTGGTTGATTGTTAGTGATTTCGGGCGCGTCAACTACTAGGGTCATTAGTCTCGTAATTGTAAGTTCGTTTGCTCGGGAGTTGGCTCAGGAGATCGGTGCTGGATGGCGAAATCCAGCGCCGACCTATCAACGACTAGCGGGGTTTCCCCAACCAGTTATCTCCCACCAGCTGGGCACCACCTCAACTGGGGCAAAATATAAATTCCCGGTCGGTCTCCCGGCATGTGTGGTAGTGAAGTGCATGTTAGTGTGTATGTGCGTGTGAGTGTGTGTAAGAGGAGAGAATAGGACAAGGAAGAGGAAGGAAAGATTGTGCGCGGTCCGTTTGTTAGGGTACTGCTCCGGCATACGCCTGATGTTGATCGGAGAAACCACGGAAAACTACCGATCAGAGCAGCCGGCCGCTAGAATTCTCCTCCAGACAGAATACTATACTGTAGTAGACTGAATTCGCCCCAGCCGACCAGATTAAACCCGCGCGATTGAGAGCGCTTACGGCACCAGCGCCGGCGCGTGTGTCACGCGTTCGCGCGCACGTGGCGGAGGCGCGAGGAGGTGGCGGGAGGGCGGCGGCGAATGCGGGTGTGACGCAACGACTGCGCCACCGCACGCCCCCGCCCCGGCCCACGCACGCGCACGCGACACGGCGCCCACGCGGGCGGACGGAAGCACCCCAGACGCCCCGCTGGGGCTGGGGGGAGGGGAAGGGGCCTGGGGAAAACGGATTTTGGCGATGAGCTGCGCAAGGCCACTTCAGTCCCGTTCGCCCAAGCAAGTCGCTTCAAGCTTATGAGCAGGCGGCTTTCGATGACATAAAACATCACGGGCGGCGGATTTTGATGACATAAAACATCACCAAAAATGATCAATAAAATGCTCCTAAATGTTTTTAAAACGCCCTATAGCGAAACGACGTGAAAAATGTTATCAAAACCAGTTCCGATAAACAACAAACTATTGGGTACATTACTGATGTAATAGACTTATATTGAACCTTGCATTTAAACTTTTGGTTTGGACTGCTCTTAACCAGGAAATCAGTCTTAAGATACCCCGGAATCAGCTGAATCAATAATGGCGCTCATGGGCGTCACAGAAACCTTATATTACATACTCATACCGGCTGACATTACAATTTCTGGGCGAAGAAAATGAATTCAGGAATTCTGCGGAGAACATGTTGCATCTCGTAAATATTATTTGAAGCAAGTACCATTAAAATTATATTAAAATCGATGAAATCAGCGAAAAAGCATTAAAAATGACGGGGGAAAGGTAAAAAATGACTTAATAGTGGAAATCGAGAAAAAATGGGAAAAAAATGACATACGAAAATTGGTTATTTCCTTTTGTCGTAACATAAAATTAATTTCTCTGCTAAATGGCTTTGTTCTAAAGTAAAAAGGAAAAAATGACATTGCATTAAAATCCGCCACCTATTTATGAGGTTTAGAAATCGTGGAGGAGCATTTTTGCTTCCGAAAGCGACATCGTCTTTATCTACATGAAATGCTGATAAGAATCTGAACACACGACACATTTTCGAGAAGAATGATGCGCAGTCGGCTGGGATGAAACCAATAATCCAAATAGTGTTAATCCACGGATCAAGCAGGGGAAGAGGATGAAAATTACTTATGCGTTACTTTGCATGACGTCAGAGTGATTAGCTGAAGAGACTTGGTTTGGTGAGATCGTTGCGTTACAACTAGCGTGCGATTAGAACGAATGAAATAAATATAAAAATTCACAGCAACATAACAGTCACTAAGCAACTCTAAAAATATTCTTCACACATATCTGAACACAGAGATTAGAAATAGGAAACACAGCGTTTTCCCAGATAATGATATAGTTAAACTATTGTCAATCGCATATTTACTTTCATCGGACAGTTGTCTAATAGATGGTAATTGGGATGGTCACGTTTATAGGCGGAACATTGAGCACTAAGGTGGCGGATCCAAGGACGGGGCTATGAGGACCATGCCCTAGCTCGAAAGGCCTAGTTTTCGTTTGTTACCGTCCTATTTTTGGCAAAATTGATTGAAATATTTATGTTCGAATTATGTAATTATTTAAAAAATAGTATTGTATTGTATCATATACACTATAAAAATAATATACAATGTAATAACAAATATATTTATTATTTAACAAAAGTCTATGGTGCCCCCCCCAAAAAAATCGGCTGGATCCTCCTACAGAGCCTGCCACGAGGCGCGTGCACTTGCAGCCGCTGGGGTTTAACCCTCCGGTGGGCGCGTAGCGGCACTCCGTGCCGCATTCTTACATTTTTGTTGATTTCGTGTAAATAATTGGTGTCGCACTTTTGAGCTCACAGTTATTCTTCAGTCATTATATTTTAAACAGGATGGAACTCAAATCACGATTTAGACACTGCCAATTGACCGTTATTCATTAGTAATTTGAACTCTGCAAAGGTTGCGGCACTCCGTACCACGCGCGCTTTGTCACGTAAGTATAATATTTGCATATTTGTATTTATTTGCTTATTGCATAATATAATTCTTACTGCTGTTTTGTTATTGAGCTTTGTGACAGAGATTTTGGAGTACTAACTACTAATTCCAATTTAAATGCGTTGTTTCAGAAGAAACGTTAGAAGGCACGTTTGCACTGTATTCATTCCCCGACATGTAAGACGCACCAAGACATGTAGGGAGCGAGTGATGGATCAGATTCTTATTAATATTGTTATTTCGTTTGGTATTTAGTTGGTTATTATGAAATAAAATGTACAAAAACATATAAAGAATATTTTGTTCACATTGAGTAAGAAAAGTAATGACTATTGACGCAAAAATCGAATTTGATAAATGCGTTACGGAGTGCCGCACGCGCCTGCTGGTGGGAAATGATGGAACGCGCCCACAAGAGGGTTAATCGCAGGTATTTATCCCAAGAACATTCAAACTTGAGCAACCGTCTCTAAAGAATAGTTCACGAGGCAACGTTCTCAAACCAACGACGTTCCAACTGGAGGAACATTTCTAACACGATTTATTGAACATCAAAAAAATAAAATGCACTAAAAAATTAACGTCCTGTTTTTGTATGGTTCAAAACACTAGTATGTAAATTGGAGAGATTACACATTATTCTGAAGTCCTCCGTACAAAGATCCAATATTAAAAATACATCTCTTCAGAGAGACAATATCCAGCATATCTATTTAAGAAAAATCTGTAGGAGGAAGAAAATGTAAACGCATTTCCCCTCCCGGCCACCACCGCCACCCGGCTAGTCTTCGTGCACAAGTGGAAAGAATTGGAAGATGCAAATCCTGCTTGGAGGATTCTTTCCTCACAAATTCTAAGGATATACATGACCGAAAATCCATATTGCAATGTATTGAAAAATCAGTACCTGTAAGCGCTCACTCTTGTTAATAAACAAAATATAAAGACCTTTTTGTACACTGTATTTATTCCAAATTTGCAGAAAATATGAAAAAGAAAGAAAGAAATTGAATTAGTGTGCTATAAGTTTCTACACTATAAAATAATAGATTTCTTAGAATTGAAGTCTAAATATTAAAAGTACACTGCGATTTTTCTAACTCTGCCCCTCAAGCCCCTATGGCCACGATGGAATATCACACGGCATTTCGCGTCTTTCTCCTTCATGCCAGTAGAAGTCGCATGATCGCAAGCACTGCTTCGTTCGGTAGCAATCATGCGATACCTGGCGGCACAACTGAGAACGTCGCGAAATACCGTGACATATTCCATCGTAAAGACGGGCCTTCAGGGGCAAAGTTAGAAAATTCGCAGTGTAGTGAAGACGTGAGAGGAACAAAAAGAGGCGCACAGTGCTGTCGGGGGCTTCGCAGTGAGTCACGCGAATGGCCGCAGTCTGTGATGTCGACGTAACGACCACAAATTCTGGTCTTCTTCAAGATTCAATTGTGTTATATTCATCTTTCCCCTCCCCAGTAGCCCTGAGAAGACGGAATTTGTTCAGCGACAGTGGGCGTGCATAGAACCACAACTGATTAACTGTTTGTGGACAAGGGCTGGCTCTGTCTTAAATTAACTCAATGAAGAAACTATGAGTAACGTATATCTAATCCACTGATTGATTAATGGGTCATTAATCGATTGATGTTTCTGGGCATGTCAACTACTATGCTCATTAGTTCCGAAAGTGCAGTGCAAGCATTTATAACTAGGGGTGGCGGTGTCCCTTTCCCCGCTGAATGGTGTGATGCGTTAACTACCTACATGTCAGCTAGCGGAGATTCCCCCACCAAGAACCTCCATCTTCCCCCAGCGGGGAATGCTTTAAGCTTCCGATTAATTTACCGCCGTGTGTGGTAGTAGTGTAAGTAAGATTGTGTATGTGGGGGAGGAAAGGTCCAGGAAGAGGAAGGAAATATCGCGCATAGTTCGTGGCCTGTTTATCACGGCACTGCATTGACATTCGTCTGGTATCGAACGGAGAGCGGCGGAATTTGACCTACCTAGCTAGAGTCGAAAATCCGACATCACGAAGACTCAAACCTTTGTACGGAGCACTTCAAGACCTGCCGGTTAGAGAAGCTGCATATTCCAGCAGCACTGCTGTCTCTGATTTACACGCAGTCGGTTCGGCCGCTGGAACATCGGGCCATTGGGCCATGTTGGACATGTATTTCATTGGAGAGTGTAGTTCACTGAGCTATGCAGATTATTGGATGTAGTTCATTGGGCCACAACGACCGGTGCTCGTGTTTATGAAACGATTTGTAGGTCGAAATATTCCACGAGGTCGCAACAAGCTGTGGAGCCGTGCAATCAGACGGTGACGGAGGGTGTGGGATCGGAGGGCAAGTTGCGATGCTGTCTGAATGGCTTGCCTCTCGCATCCCCTCCACCACCACCGAATGGTGCGGATCACCCTTGCTCCAAAACAACAAGGCGTCAAGGAAGACCCCGACGGCACTTCACGGAGGCGCGGAGGCGCGGAGGCGCGGCGGCGGCCGCTGCTGCCGCTTTCAGCTGACGGCGACATCGCAACAGGGAGACGACAACAATGACGACCGAGTCTACATCAGCGCCACTACGCGTGACCTCTCTAAGAAGCTCTAGACGACGGGCCGGGCGCTCCCCGGCCCCTAGATATCCCAACACAATACGTAACACTCTCGATGGATTTAACTACCCCAGGATTGGCCAATAGTAACTCATCCAACCACCTCATAAGACCTTTTAACTATAAAAACTTATAAATATAAAAAATTATAAAAACTTTTATTTACGACGATTTTATTTTCATACTAATACTTTCTTAACAGAAAATTAACGTAATTTTAAAGATAACTGCAAATATTTACTATAATTATTAACTTTTAAAATTTCTACAATTTTTGATAACATATTTATTATTATTATTATTATTATTATTATTATTATTATTATTATTATTATTAATTATTAGAGGAT
This sequence comes from Acheta domesticus, assembly GCA_031308135.1. NCBI lineage: Eukaryota > Metazoa > Arthropoda > Insecta > Orthoptera > Gryllidae > Acheta > Acheta domesticus. The sequence goes on along the minus strand of JAHLJT010009436.1, from coordinate 177,547,415 downwards.
ATTTATTACAAACTTTAACATAACAGCTTTACAAAGCTTTATGCTAACGCCAAATTAATAAAACAAACGAACATCGTTATTGTCGATACGAACACTTCAGTGTCCACCTGTTACTATACAATATGCAAAATTAATATAAAATGGATTTTGGGGCCGTCGTAGATAAAATATTGAATGATATCCGTTTAATATAATATCATAATAAAACTTGTTTCTTTATTAACTATTATGAACAACTCTCCCAAAAGGTTACCCGAAACCCACTACCATCTAATCTACCTCGGAATCTTTCCCTATAGCTACTCAGATACGTCGGATCTAAACCAAATTCAACACAGACATAAAAGAGAGCGCGTTAGACCTGATCTCCATTTTGAACCCGAAAGAACTAACAAAAGACCTCAAGAAAGCCTCGGCTACAAAATATCTGCTCGGAACAGAACCTGTCATTCAACCCTTGGTTTTGACTGCTCACGGCAAAATCCAAGGCACTCTAGAGATCATTAGACGCATAGCCTTTAACTAAAAAGCGAACATTCCCTACCATTTCAATACAGCGACCCCATGAAATATATGATAAGATTGCGATAAATAGGCTGCCCCCCGAAAAAAATTACATAACCCATTTAAGACTAAACTGGCTAATCTAAGAACGATACATTCTCTCTCTGGACAAACGCAAAAATGGAATGATGTCAAACAACTCACTAACTTGGAGATTTACACAGTTGAGTCCACAAAAAAGGATATGAAGCCAATAACAAATATGAAGGAAATGAGACCAAGGATAAACTAAGCTACACCGGCTGTTACAATATCTGCACTGAAGACCACAAGACCATTTCACCCCCAAATGCTCGAACTCTCCCCTGACCATCCTGCAAATGACCCGTCCTGCCCCTACCTCATCCAAGCTAAAACTCTCGGACAGCAGCAAATCCACAAGACCATTACCACCCCAGCCCCAACAATGACTTCACAAAACGCTTCAACCAGAAGACCACAAACTGTTCCCTAGGCTTTCGCCGTTTCCCAAACCCATCGACTCCTTAGCAACCTCAATCATCATAATCCTCGACATCCCTAAGACGGCAAAGACCTCTTCACACTCCAACAAACATTCAACTTTAAAAAGATACTCGAAAACCGTCAACGAATCCTTAACATCCTGAAAGGTCCTGAAGACTCCATCACCAAACTCATAAACCTTTCTACAGAAGTCATAGAAACTATAAATTAAAATTGCTCCCGCATTACGTTCCCTTCCCCTCTTCATGGCACGCACGAGGCGACTTGTCACGAATTCGTTATCCCAATTCCTGAAAGACTACTCCAAGGGGATTTTACCACCTCAAGAGACAACGTTAAACCATGAACTTCTTCTCCATTTACATTTACATTACCCACCACACTGACAGAACCTTAGCTCCACAGAAAGATAGGGCCTTCCTCTTCAGTTGAACAATTCCTTCCATCTTATACCTACTTCCCCCTATAACAGCTTTTGAATAGTGCAATTAGAACCCGCATAACCCCTAAAGTAATCATATTCTGCTTCAAAACTTCCACTACTCACAACAGACTGAGCACAATCCTCAACTTCTCTTTTCAGTTCATAATAGCAGGAGAAATTAATAGTAAATCGACAACCTGGGGCTGCGAGACCAACATGACTAGTCTGGCTCATGAAGACTTTCTAGATCAAAACCCATCATCCGAACTAAAAATTATTCCCAAACCCACCCATGCCCCCCCTCAATGACACACCGTATAACATAGTCATTCATTACATCACTCTTCCACTTCATGCTCAAGTATTATATTGAAACTAATAAGAACATATCAAATAAATGAAATTAATATCATGCGATATGTGTGCCTAAACATGTCTGAAGACATGACTCCGGAAGTAGTAGAATATGTGCAATTTGTTTCCAAGATATTCACGCGAATCAGCTTGATTCAGATAATTTTTGAAAATATTCCGAAAATTATTTTAATTGCACATAGAAACGTTGGCATCGAACGAAGAAACACCACTCCGTCTCTCCACATTTACTAACTTCTTTATCGCCTACTTACACTTATAGCCTTCTTGTACATATTATTCAAATATCTACTTTTTATCTGCGGAAGGCCGCCGTTGAAATAGACATTTTAAAGCTGTTATTAGCTGACAATTAACAATCTTAGTGTAAAAAATCTGTACGAAATTCTTTCAAGATTTTAAGGTCTTTCCTGGTATTTTGGCGGAAAACTATCATATATAATGAAAACGAAGTTAAGAAAAACAAATACTGAGACATCAATTTTAAAGAATTTCTTCGAGTTTTTATTATGATTAAATGTGGAACAAGTTGCTAAAAAACAAATTACATAATTCTTCCGCGCGGAAAAATCTCACGTAACCAGTGCATTTCACGGTGCTGCTTCAGTGCCTCTCTGCGAGACGCTTTCTTATTATATTTCTTGTGAAGACCTCTGGCAGCCCACTGTAGAGGTGCTTTCAACGAATGCTGGAAAACACGACGAAGGGCGGCAGAACATCTCGACTTAGTAGCTCGCCAAGCCAAATAGTTTAAGTCTTACAGTGCAGGTTTAAAATCACTTTCCAAAACCTACACCTAAACCTTCGTCACTTTCAATTTAGAAAGCAATAATTTAATATAGTCTTTTTATCAATTGTATTTCGGATTATAAAATTGTATTTAGTATAAATCATATGGAGTTGCAATTAGTACCTTTTATTATACATTTATATATTGTAACTCATAAATTGCGCAAGGTGTAATCCAGGGACAATATCTTCAATTGCTAATGCTGCAAACTAATAAGTTGTTTTAGTCTATTGTGGTGTGCGAGGCCAATCACCACCAAGACTTGTTTTCTTTGCTTCGTCGGTAACCATCAATAAGTTAATAAGCTTTATTACATAATTCCAAATTCGACGACTGGAATTCGCAGATGCGTTTTCAAAATGTCATCGGTTTGAACCACATGACTTCTACGGCCTTTAACATCGAAGAGTGAATAACAACTTCAAATGACTACTTCTGAAACATACAGTTGACACATCTGAAACACAACTAATTTATTCTCAAATAATCTGAAATGCAATTGTTGCTTTCTGAAATACAACCGGCAAAGGTGACATTTAGTCTAGCTAATGCTGCCTATCAAATTAGGCAGCTGAAAAGAATTCAATCGCGGATCGAAACTCACCCATTGAGAACACAGTACATGGACAATATGCGCAATTTCTCCCAGCAAAATGGAAAATAACTGACCATTTATAATTTTTTGACAATTCAAATGCTTCACAGTAATTCAATTGGTCTACTATGCATGTTTTTGTTGTAGTAGTTGTCTTTATGCATTTCACATCATACGTCACCTTATTTTCTTAGATTTTTTAGTGTGAAGATCTTAATATTTTACAGAATGTCTTGAGAGAGAATTAGAGGAAAAGGCGTCTCTGACAACTACCAAGGAACTCCTGGATCTCTCATGTACGGCCCTCAATAGAGAACGTGCTCGTCCAAAACATTCAGTAACAAAAGGTAGAACTCCGTGGATTATGTCCCTGAAATTAAAAGCGAATTGAACGTTTTTGAAAATGTGCTGTCAATCTATATATTGCGTTTTGCTCTCAGCATTATCCACAGGCGAATATTACCTAGCCTGGTGTAGCTTCCAGTCAACAGTCCTTTGACAAATTTTATAAATAGAATAATACATTAATATTTAACAAGTAAAAGTTTAAAATTTAATTTAAATCCGATTGGATATTATTTCTTGCATTATCTCGTGCTGTATTAATTTACGCTGAACAACCTTGGATCTTGGGCTATTGCGTGTTGAGCGAGTGTCAAACGCAATGAGGATTCGCTTTGACCACTACGCAATATTTCTATAGCATTCCTGAAGAGCATAAACGCCACTGCGATCTAATCACATTGATTCGTATCAAAGATAGTTGAGAATCTATCAAGAAAGTTCACTTTTTAACGAAGAAGTTTCAAATGATGGATGTGAAAACTATCAATGCAGAATTCTCCGTCATTTACTTAACTTGAACCGTCGAGGTATTTGATGTGTTGGTAAACCGACTGGCTTTCCTTGGCCTTGAAACTCGGCTGTGCAAACATCGTGCTCCTTATTTTACAAAACGCTTTCAATACTCAGGTGCTTTTTTTAAATATATCTTTCACTCAATTACTGACAAAACGCAAAAAATGAAAATGAGATGGCAGAAGATATATAGTACTATATTCACATCTTTCACAGCTTGAGAATTAATCACTTCACAATTCTTGCACAAAACTGTAAACAGAAAAAAAGCACATTCACCTAAGGAGATTCCAAATATACGTTCACTAGTCTCGTGTTTAGTACCATTTTTCTGTTAGGAACACCGTCACGATTTTATCTTCTTTCCTGCAGTTCTTCACAACTTTATCAATGTAAACCTGCATTCTCCAATTTTACATCAGAATTGTTCTAGTCAATCAGTTAGTGAGTATCAATTAGTTTCACAGATATATCTAAAATTAAAACCTTCTCATTCAACAGATTCTTCACATAGATAAACAAAACGTGAGTAGCGCTCAAAAACTCTCGAAAGAGTCTTCAATGGGAAAAGATAGGCAACAGGAAATTATTTATCAAATGTTCTCAAAACATTTCACATAATCTTAATAGTCAAGAACGGTTGAGTCAATGTCAATAAGACTTAGTACATTTATATTGAGAGTGATGACAGTGAAATGTCTCAGCTGTGATTTCTCTGTCGACAGCTGAGACATTTCACAAGCATCTTTCCATAAATGCATTTAAGAAATGTAACATTCTCTGAAAATTGTAAACGGTATTAGGATATTGAGACCTACTTTGTAGTGGAGGAAACCGAGTAGAGACTAGGACAGTCTTCGGGAAACTTTTTTATGGTGACGAATTGATATTTTTTTTCTCCACATAGACATAAATTATTATTGTGATCTATTTGACAAATTACACCTTTGTAATCCCGGAATAAAACGTCTTGGGTCGACGAGACGCTTCCAAACACCAGGAAACTGGCGATGAGGGCTAAGCCATCAAAAGATGCGAAAGAATAAACGACATCGTTGGCAATGTCAACGCCTGTAATTATTTCACACTGTCACCTCGCTGACTCAAGTGCTGCGCGCACGGGCTTTGGCGCCGAGGGCGACTCGGATGCATGCGGCGAAGTGGAGGCCGCCCACGCCCCCACCTCCCATCCACACCCCCAGTAGCCCCCGTTACTCCTAAGGACTTTTTTTTACCTTTTTATGTAAAGTTAAACAATCAAAAATGAAGTCTTTGGACACACTGTAACTCCATAGTAATTTTTTTGTCATCGTACCATAAAGTACAAGCACCATCATCAAAGCAAAACGAAGAAAAATATTAACAAATGTCCATACGAGATCGTTCTACAGTAACAAGCATTAAAATGTCAATGGTGAATATTAATTAAAAAATCGAAAATATAATTAAATAATTTAATAAAATGTAATAGTAGTTAAATAAATCATATGTTCTGTAAACAATTACCTTTCAATTTACTTAAAGTATCAAAACGAAATACTGGTGTACTCCCCTAGCACATGAAATAGTAAGCCAATTACATTTTTCCGTAAAGCGTGTTTTATTATTTATTTTTCACGTGCATTTTATCTAAAAATCTTCAAAAGGGTCTTTGTTTTTTTAACGTCCGTACAATTTTCAATTATCCCCCTCCCCTACGGTCCAATTGGTGTGAGTAGCGAAGTGCGCGCGCATTTCCTGCTCGCCTGCCCCTGGCGGGGGCGGGGGCGCGAGGCGTACCTGGGCGGGGCGGGGCATGGCGGCGGCGGCGGCTGCGGGCTCGGGCGCGGGTCTTCTGCGGCTGGCGCGCGGGGCTACACTGCGGCCCGCCGCCCGCGCCAGCGCCGCTCTTATCGCCCGCCGCCGCTTTCCTCGCTCTCTCCTCCGGCCACGGGCGGGGTGGGGCGGGGCGCCAAGGGGCTACGGGGGCGAGCCATGCACACGATGGAGTCATGGGGGCGGACGCCACGGCAGTGGCCATGATGGGGGCGGAGGCGGGGCGGAGGCGGGGCGGAGGCGGGGCGGAGGCGGGGCGGAGGCGGGGCGGAGGCGGGGCGGAGGCGGGGCGGAGGCGGGGCGGAGGCGGGGCGGAGGCGGGGCGGAGGCGGGGCGGAGGCGGGGCGGAGGCGGGGCGGAGGCGGGGCGGAGGCGGGGCGGAGGCGGGGCGGAGGCGGGGCGGAGGCGGGGCGGAGGTGAGTGGAGGCGGGGCGGGGCAGGGTAAGAGGGTGGCAGAAAGTGGCGGGCGGGGCGGAGGCGATGAGGAGGGCTATTCCCCTGTGCAGCAGTATTCGCCGCCCGGATTTCCCCTTACGTCCCGAAACACTTTGACCAAGGCCGCTTCGCGACTTACGCGCTCGCGATCATAAACATTGCCACACCCCTCGCCCCGGCAACATTCGACGAACTGGACGCATCTGTGTCGGAATTCCACTACAAGGTTCTTCAAGGTTTCGCGGAATACCTTTCCAGTCGTAAATGTCAAAAGATAACCGAAATGCTGAGAATGCAGTTATATTCTTGCATTTTTGTGTATAGTATATTAGAGGTATATGCTTTCAATGTTCAAAGTATTTCTTCAAAAATGTTCAAGATTTTAATATATACTTTTGTGAAAATGATGAAAATATCAACATTTGAATTTTTTCGTAAGTAATGAAAATGATGCGAAACGAATGATATTGAATTTACTTCTTTTAGAAATCAAAGAGAAAACGCAATTCAGAAATTTTCTTGACAGTCCTCAACTCTTTCCGAACTATGTCAGTCCACGTTAGAAAATAAGAACTTTCAAATTAATGCATTTAATTGTCAGATTAAAGGAAATTAAAACATTTTCCCACTAATCTAAACGAATATGATAAGATTCATTATCAAAACAATTGCGTTTCGCTGGAAGAGACAAAAACTTTTCCTACATCCCAATTTGCATTGCAGATCTAGGCAGTGGCGGATCCAGGGGGGCATGGGAGCTATGGCCCTCCCAAAAGACCTGGGGTTTTCGTTTGTAACCTTCCTCTATGTGGCACAATTTATTTAAAAATTTATTTATATTAAAATTATGTAATTATTTAAATAATATATTATATTATCATATATACACTACAAATATTTTTCATTATTTAACAAAAATATATGATGCCCACCCCCAAAAGAAAGGCTGGATCCGCCCCTGAACCTAAGAGGCAGTAATTTCTCATAATTTCTGCACATCAGTTGTCAAACCTATGCCAATAAGAACTTACCAATGAAATTGATATCAGATTAAGACTATCTCTAAGAAAAGTCTTACTTTACTAGCTGCAAGTTCTTTCTCGCAGTAGCAACGCCAAATGCGTTGCGCCTAATTCTCAACGGTTTAGTAGACCCTCGACCTGTTGCAGCCTCGCCTCTTAGTCTTACCCCTCCTGAAAGGTGACCAAGTGCTTCATTAACGGACTATTCAGTTACAACACAAAGTCATTACAAAAATATCTCTCACCAATACTGTACTTTTGCAATGATTTTTTTTAGTTTAAAGAAAGTTAGCTCAAAATAGGACCAGCACCGTTTTAACCGTCCTTTGTTAGATACGAGTAAAAAATGTAAAGAAACAATTCTTAGCCATTTTTGAGAAAATTAATGTTTAAAAATTGCCTGTAGTTCACGGAAAAATTACGAGAAAATTATACATATGTTCAAAAAATCATACATGACCTTATTTGAAAAAATCTTCGGAAACTAGATTTCCTTTAAGAAAAAATCTCTACATTTAAAATTGTAGTTGTAGGAACATGAAGTTGTAGGAAGAAGAAAGTTGAACTTCTCCAATTTTCGAAAATTCGGGGATATCAACGAAACTGAGACTTGGGTCTACTTTAAGCGCTCTTTACGTTTTCCGAAGACCAAGTTTATTTGCAAAGCAATAAGAAATAAACTCGCAGACAATACAAACTTGCTTCCTAGCGACGGGGAGGATCTTTCGAAGGGAGTCGCTTTCAGGTTGCTCCCTTGAGGCTGCCTGCCCCCGCAGGTGCTCTTCAGCCTGGTCTGGTGCGGTGGGTCGTCATAGCTGGATCTCTTAGCCCCCACTCCCTCGCATAAGGGCGAGGATTGGGGAGCTGTGTGAAATAGATGGGTTTATTAACTTTGGGTGAGGTGGGTTATTTTATTAAGGGTCTTTTGGACAGTGGAAGAAAGGGTTGGAAAAGGATGAGGAGGGAGAGGTTGGAAGGAATTGGGGAAAAATATAATAGTTTATTATTATTATTATTATTATTATTATTTTAGTTTTTTATATATATTTTTTTTTCTTTCTTTCTTCGAAAGGAGGGGCGGCCGCTCTTTCCCCTCCGCCTGCAGGGGGACTTTACGCTGAAAGTGGCTGTTCGCCCGCGCGTGGCAGCTCAGCGGGCAACGCTGCTGTTCCCTGGTGGTCGCCCGGGCACCTAGTATATTGCCGCAGTGCCTGAGACGGCTTTCCGGAGTATTCAGACTCGCCGAATACTACACTCGCATCACGTAATTGTGAGAGTAGGTGGCGTGGCGCTTCTGTTGGCGTTGGCAAGGGCTCCTGAGTGCAACCTGCCTTTCTACTTTCCCGTATACGTACGTATATACGGAGTAATATTCGCAGTACAGGGGAAGTTATGTAATGCTGTGCGAAGAAACGGCAAGTTTTCGGCAGAAAAACTCTTATTACAGAGCCCTGGTAACGAAAAAGTGGATAAAACCAGTTGCTAAATTAACAGAAAAAATCCCCAAACACGTGGTGTAGCCAGAACACCTCTTTTGTGGGTCCTTGATACCGAAAAAACAATTGAAAGGAAAACGTCTGTCTGTCCTTCTGTCTGTGAACACACTAGCGCCTAAACCATTAGTACGATTTCTTCCAAAATGAATATTCCCCGGTCGATCTGGATCTTCAAAATTTGGGGGTACTTTATGTGAAGCCCCCCGGACTTTTTCAAAATTTTCTCAAAAACGGCTCCAAATATTTTCTTTAAGTTCCTTGGAAGAATAGAGTAATATACGCGTATTAAGGCGGAATAGGTCCCATTTTCACGGTAAAATCTGAATTTTCGAAAACTGCAAAAGTTTGAAATTTTTTCGGCGTCTTCCTACAACTACAGTATTGAAGATAAATATGTTTCCTGCAAATTACTGTTGACATGGGTGATTTTGACAACCACAGCATCAGTGGAGATCCAGAGAAAAGGAAGATAAAACAAGAACTGAAGAAATAACCACCATTCACAAATCAATTAAACACTTTTCATTTTCTATTGAACAATTATTAATACGCACGCAAGGAACTACTACAGCATATTAAATGAAATGCAATCATTATTTATATAAATATCTTAAATAATGTTCATTCAATAACCAAGAAATGCATTTCGCCATGTTATCACATATCTTCCTTTTAAATAATTCGAACTTCTGATTTCGACGATTTAGTGCAAACAAGCGCACCCAGCTCTGCAAAGAAAGTGTGCTTTAATTAGTGTTCCCCTCAGCCGCCCACCTAATGAGCGCGTGAAATTTTGGCTCTCCCGCCTTCCCCGCGCCCGCCCCGAACGCAGTCAGCCGTGCAGTTGTTTATCCATCAGTGGAAACCCAAACAATTGGTGTCTCCCCCAAGTGTCTCCCCCAGATTTGTGAAATATTATCAAGGAACGGGCATAAATTGGGAAGAAGTATGGGCTCAAAACGGTTTAACATTAGTGATGCTGGAGTCAATGATTTCTAACCACCTAGAGTAATAATATATTCAAATAAGGAGTCCAATCAAGTGAAGCTATAGATCAATGAAATTGTGACAGGCAACTTAAAGGATTTTAAACCCTAAATAGGGGGCATTTGAATTTGTGTAAAGGAAGCCATTTTATTATCAAACACGCTGTACTTTGAGGCTGAACGAATGTTCTTGAATCGAAAAGAAATCTTCATATAAGGTCATTTTCAATTTTTCAAACGTATGAGTAGTTTTTGCGAAGTTCTGGGTGAAACAATGGCAATTTTTAATTTTAAACAATTATTTTATCAATAACGACTACAATTTTTTTCTTTCAATTTTCACCTCATATGTATCAAAGACCAGTAAAAGAATTAGCGCTAGTCCCATTTCCGGCGAACTGTGTATTTTTGAAAATTGCAAAAAGGTAATATGGTAAAATAACTGAAGTCATCTTCGTCAACTTATTAGATGTACCTCTAAAATTACTTTCTACTTTATTTTTATCTAATAAGTTTTAAATCTAATAAGTGGACGAAGATTACTTCAGTTATTTCACCATTTAATTACGATCAACAACACCTCAGCATTCCCTCGAAAAGCAACATTCCAAACTACAAGTTTGAAGAAAGAGATTTTTGTCTCAACCTAATTCTATTCTAAACAATCAGATTTTTAAAAAATTCATGTACATTTTTTGAGAAAACGAGTAATTTTCGCGCAATTTCAGCTTGGAGTTAATGCGAATTATTAAATAAACATTTTCTCAAAAACCGCTCCAAATTTGATCGTGAAATGGTTTCCACGGAGAGAACAGAAACGCTGAAAAGAACGGCAGAGGTCTCATTTTCATTGAACTCCCAGAATTTTCGACTATTGCAAGTAAAGAAATAATGCCAGAAAGTATGTATTGTTTTCAGAGGTTTTGACGCTAATGTTGTTCACAGACAGACGGAAGGACTTACTGACGGAGCGACAGACGGACAGATAGACGGATGGACGGACATTTTAAAAAAAAATAACTTTTTCGGTATCAGGAACTCTAAAATGCTTATTTCCGTTGAAATCTCGGTAGCATTACATAACTTTCTCTATACTACGGATATTACTCCCTACATACTTAGTGAATCCTGTATGCAGCTTTATGTCTGTGAGGTAAGTCATAATAGTACCAAAAGAGGTTTTTAGTTTGCCGATAAATTCACAAACCGCGTAATGGGGAGTGAATTTATTTGGGAAATTCAGAATCTCCTGTATCATTTATGAAAATTATTTCACGAATAAAGGAGGGATAAATATACTATAACAATTACGTTTTTGACGATTGCAAAAGTTCATATTTTTTCGGAGTCTTCCTTTTTTTCGTAAGTAGAAAAGTACGGTGAAGAAAATGGAGTTTGTCTCATTATCGGCCTGAATTTTTGAAAATTGGAAAATTATTAAAAAATTAAAATATTGGTGTTAGAGTTTTTGTAAAATGAAAACCGTTATAAAATGTCAGTTCTTCAGAAAAGGTTATGTACATTTTTTAAAAATATGTGTAGTTTAGCATAAATTTGCAAAATTTCTAATTTGCAAAATTTGAAATTTCTGGTCATTATAAGAACAATTAAGAAGATAAGAAATAATTTATTGAATGATCGATTATTTGGTCAGCATGTAAAGGCATTGAAAGATTACAATCGATTGCTGCTACACACGGCGTTAGCTCTCTAAAGGTGTATGAATCGTTTTTACTTTCTTGCGTACTGCTTCAAAGTGTAGAGAAAGTATTGGAATACTGCGAGAAGACACGGCGAATTTTCAGCAGAAAACTTTTATTACCGCGCCCTGGTAACAAAAAAGTGTATCTTGTTCAATCTTGTTCTTGTATGTAGTAAACTTACTCTTACACCTTGTGTGGTCAGAATTCACGTTTAGTGGGTCCTTGATGTCGAAAAATTGACGGCAAAACGTCTGACCGACCCTGAGTAACGCTAAACCGTAAATAGGATTTTCACAAAAATTTATATTCCCTGACAGATCTGACTGTTGTTGCGGCCCCTTGGATTTGAAATATATTTTGTTTTTGGGGGGGTGGAGGGTACATCACATGAAGTCCATATTTCCAACATTTTCTCAAAAATGACTAAAGGCTTTTCCTTTAATTTTTTCCTCTGATTGAGCAACACACGCATAAAGAAATGACGTAGGTTCCATTTTCGTTGCCCTCCATGAATTTTCGAAAATTGCAAAAGTCATAAAATTTTACAGCGTCTTCCTAGAACTATCTAGAATTATGAAATAAATTATTTTTAATGAAATATGTTTATCAAAAACATATCTTAAAATAAGGTCGTGTTCAATTTTTCGAAATTAAGAACAACTTTGCGTAATTTTGCGTAAAACATTGGCAATTTTTAAATTCTTTGCAATTATTTTCTCAAAAACGGCTGCATTGTTTTCTTTAAATCTTTTTCTCGTATGTGCCACACGCGCTGCGTTTAAATTGATTGAATTGTACTTTTGCAAGTTATAGCTGAGGTGCTAGTAGGACAGAAATTGCAATATTTCAATATAACGTAACTGTTTCCAAAAACGTACTATGTGCTGAGAAAGTACTATACGCTGTTTTCGCACCTTTAGTTTAAATTCATTTGACTAGGTACTGGACTTTCTTCATATCATAAAAGAGAACTTGCGCGAAACCCAGATTCGATTAAAAAATTACGTCGCTTATTTTACAGACTTGTTTAGAGAATTTAATAAAGTTTATTAAACTTGCAGATCCTCGGGTATCTCACGGACAACGTGATGGCTTTCCGAGGTGTGATCCTAGGTTGGATTCACGGTGCGAAGATTGGGCCGAAGCTTTCTAATATAATCGTCTCAGTTCATATACCTATGTGACGAACGAAAAGCTCAGACAGCCCAAGTACGCTAGGTACGGGGATGGAAATATATCCTGCTCGCCACAAGTCTCCCTTACCTCCTGGCGTGGGTGATTAATAAGAGCAGTCCGAGGCCTGGGAACACTGGCACCTGGTAAAATTAATCTTACCCTAAAAAGTCAAACAACATGCATACAAATTAAGCTAATAAGTAAAATTTAATTAAAAGAAAAAACTTCATAGCTGCTTTTGCGAGAAAATTTCTACCTAAAATAAATTAAGAAAGAAGTGAAAATAATTTTCCATATTATTAGCAGGGTCTGCAAAATCGGAAGATTTACTTCCCGCTAACACTTTGGTGTTGATTGTACGGAGCGTTTCCAAGATATTTTGAACATGAATATACCGAGCTGAGTTTTAGATCCTTTCGCAAATGCAGATACTGAAAGTTCATTAAATTTGGAAGAGGAACTCATGAACTCACAATTCACGAAGAATTGAAAGTAAAATTCAAATACGGATAAGAAGAGTTTTGGCTTCAAAAATCAGTACCAGGCTACCTTGGATTGTGAGCAATAATACAAAAATTCTCAATCGCATTTCCGTCATTATAAATGATTGAGCGAGAATTAAATGCAGCAGCTAATTAACTGTCAGAGAAGAGGAACCTACACTAAAGTACACACCACCGAACGCGGCGATCTGCGATTGATGTTTATGAAGCTGGAACCCGACATTGACAAATTGTAAAACTTCACCAGCCTCAACTACCTCACAAGTTTTTTATTTATTATTAATTTTGTGTGTATCTCATTATATTATTTCTTATTCATATTGTCTTTACTTTTAATAATTAATTTAAATAATTTTATTGAAATACATTTGGCTGTCGTTTTATTAATTTCTAATTTACGATTTTAATGCATAAATAAGCGAGTAAATTAGGTACATATACGTGCAAATACTTCGTATATCGTATAATATTAACTAAAATGGACTAGGAGTCGGTATTTTTTCTTCTAAAGGTGGTTGGTGGACCAGAAAAGGTTGGGAACCTCTGATGTAAAGGATGAAAGACCGTGTTCAGAGAGATGATGCAATGTTCACCACGGAACATTGCAGCAGTAATGCTGCCTGAATGTTTAGCTGATCCAGGGACTACAGGAGTCATTCCCCAAGGGTCAATTACATTATAAGGTGTTCCATCAACTATGGGCCACCCCCATAGTTTCTAAACGGTTCACGATAACAAAGTGCAGTTTTCGCTCAAATTTTTTGAAATATCTTTAGTTTTCGGGAAATTTAATCCTCTTTGATTTTTTAAACTTGGGCATATATTTTTTTCATCGGCAATGGGTGGATCATAAAAAGAGGAATACAATTATGTTTCATATGTTAGTAGTTTGATAATTTGAGTATAAAATTAGAATTTCTGACATGTGTTTTTTAAATTAAACCCACAATTTCCCTTGTCGCAGCCCTCGCAACTATTACCTTTGGGGAAGGTGGCCTTCGCGGCGCTGAGGCTGTTACGTGAAGACTTATGTTTAATTTAAAATCATATCAGCAAGTTTAATTTTATACCCAAATTAATATCAAAATACTAGCATATAATACATCATTATATTCCCCATTTTATGATTTATCCATTGCTGATAAGAAAAATAAATAGTTCCATTTAAAAAATCAAAGATGATTAAATTTCTCGTAAACAAAATATATTTAGAACAATATATCTATAGCATTTTACTTACGCCATGATTCCACATTGTTGAGCGAAAACTGCACTTCGATATTGTAAACCGTTTATAAGATATGGGGTTGACCCATAGTTGGTGCGACACCTGTTTAACAGGATAGAACAGTATTTATTTATTTATTTGGTCAAAAACAGTAAAAACTGTATATGACTTGTGAGGAAAGAGATTATCTGTGCACATTTTCTTGAGGCCCAGAATTTTAAAAAGAGCAACATTTGAAAAACTAGAAACAAGAATTTAGAAAATAATTATTATTTTAGAAAAATAGAAATTTGAAAAATGTTTGTTCCCGAGTTATAGAAAATCAATTTCAACGGTGAATGAACTGATTTGATTTTTCTGCTTTGCTAACAAAATAGTAATGAACATCAATTCTTCTCCCACCATTGCAAGCAAAAGGAGTGCTCAACAAGCTCAGTATAATACAGAAACAGCTTCGCAGCAGAATAGTATATTTTACTTGCCTCTTAAACTTGTGCATCGATTTTAATCGTTGAATGTAATCTGGCAGTGTGTTTATAACGAGCATCTACTGTGCGTACATGTTTTGTAGTTATCTGTTGATAATAACATCGCTGAATACGATTACTATGTCGAGTGTTATACATGTGGAGATCTGTATTGCTTGGGAAGATGCTCCCAACCTTGAACAAGTCATGTCCATTAAGTCAAACCCATGTCAATGAGTCAAACCATTAACTCATAATCAAGAGCCAAGGTAATGGTAGAATTCCCAGATTAAAAGAGAAATTTACACGAATCATATGGGTAGGGTTTGCTTATTATTCGTATAATTATTTTCTGAAATCTAAAAGTCTGGGAGCTATAGAATATGTTTCTCCAAAAAATTATGCCGTATGTCTGGCGGGAATGAACTTTTGCCAAAAATACATAACAAACCATATGAAGGCTGAGTGAATTAGAAACAATTTTTAACGCGTAGCATAATGAAATTAATTTTGTTTACATATTTTGTATTCAACTCTATTATGTGTCCATTTGGTGATTTGGTTTTTATACGCGGCCCCTCCTGTCTTAAACAAACAGTGCTACGAAATAACACAGACGTTCTCGTTCCAGTTAGTTACATTCAGAGGGCACCTAAATGGTATAATTCACAAACATGCTCAAACTAGCCTTCGGGCGCCACGATCTCCTTGCAGGGGCGTCGAGACACATCCAAGATAATACGAGTACGCACAGAGTACACATAAATATGCATATCTGTATTATAAATACATATTATTTATTGCCCAACATTTAGGATAGAAAAATTAATTTAGCCTAATACAAAAATTTGTGTTGATGAAAATACAATAGTCTGTTTTGGATAAGTCTGTAAGATGTAAGTCGTTAAAATGATAAGATTAGCACAAACATTAGAACTGAGATTAATGTGTGTTAATGGTCAACACACATGATAATCCTGATATGAAATGGCTTCAGGGGCGTAGGCCAAAGCAGCTGGCGAGCCCCTGGCTCCGCATTCGCCCGGTGCGGGGGGGGGGGCGCGGAATAGAAATTGGTGGCGGCGCCGCCCCGTGCCATCTCCCTCATCGATTGCCGCAACGGCCCCGCGAGAGATTCGATTCGAAGCACTTGTTACGTCGACTGCTGCTTCCTGGCAGCCACAAGCGGCCAGACGAAGAGAAAAGCCTCGTGTCTTTAGGCAGGGACAGGGGCGAGGAATGAGGGAAATCAGCCCCCTCCCCCACCACATACACACGCACACATATATGCAAGGAGTGAACAAAATTGTAGCTTGTTCCGAATCTGAAGAGCTACAATACTTCAGTATGAAATGTGAAGATTTCGGAAATCACAGAATGGAAATATTTCTTTACACATCGTAAATATATCCATTTTATTGTTAAAGTCTACTTGGTACTATTAATACTATTTTCAAATATAGTCTTATTTGCTGCAGACATTTATGCCCGCACAACAACAGCTGCAGTTTTATATTTTAACCCCTTCGTTATCATTTTGATTTTTATGCCATTTTTAATGTTGCTTTTTTCATAGGTGCAACAGGTAGGTATTATTTTTTTCGTTTATATTTTTTGGGAGTCGTGAGGTGAAGAGGAATATAATGAAATACCTTATGCGTAAGCAGTAGTGGAAAACGTAAAAGGTATTGATCAGTATTAAATAACTGCTTTCTTGCATAAAATCAGAAATGAAGGAGGAAATAATCAGAAATCAATAACAATAATAATAATAATAATAATAATAATAATAATAATAATAACAACAACAACAACTCCACCTAGGGAGTACACGACCTTGCAGTTGGTGGTGGAGCTTGAGTACCCCCATGAGCCTGAGAGCTATGTCAGTGGTAGCCTAGCTACCGGCAGGACCTCCCTTGCTGAATAGGTTGAAGGTGAGGGGTCAGACGAAGAAGTACTCCATTTTGAGGAGAATGGGAAGTAAGTAGAGAGGGAAGGGTCATGAACCTTTGGACTTCCTGCTGTCCGCCCATGGAGGGTACAGGAGAGAAACTGGGTTGGCACACCAAGCCACAGATTAGAGTGGAGGCCCGAACCTTGCATTAGCCAACGAAGGAGGCTACCTTCAGCAGTCAGAGAAAATCCCGTAGTGTTTAGTAATGCCGACTGGCGGTCGGAGGGACCAGGGGCGGTTCTTTATAAGGTTCACAGGTTCATGCAACACCAAAAAAATTGAAGAACATAGAATATACACTTCGTTATTACAAGATCATTAATTGTTTGACTTTTTTCTGCTCCTTTCTATAATTTTCACACCAGTATTACATTGACGAACCGATGTGGCTACATGGCTGTTCACGTTCTCGAAACAACACCTTGCTCAGACCGTTTCATAAGGACCATTGGGTACCACGTGACTTCGCTTCTGTGTTATCAAAGGGCGCTTTCATCGCATCATTTTCACACTTACGCCGTGAACTCCGCTTGGCGCAGCACTCGGGTAATCACGTCACCCAACTCGAGACGAAGTCTCCGGCGCGCTGTCAGTAAAACAATGTCCTCGATACGTTACTCCGAAACGCAATTTTTGTTTCTGATGTGGATGGTGAGGGCAGTCTTAAAATCCGTGTAGAAATGTAATTTATATATCGGGTTCAAATAGTATTTAAGTTATGGTGTCTGTGCATCCTGGTGTTCAATTATTTCTCTGAAATGAACAAAGTTGTGAATCCTATTGGAAAAAAGTTTAGCTACGATGGTATTCTTGAAATCACGAATGAAATGATCACGATGAATCACTTGGTCCGGATCAGTCTGTACTGAAAATTTAAAAAAATGTGAAATCAGCAAAACAAGAATTTCGTCGACGATTCAGTCCTAATATTTATTCGACATATAAGCTGAACGATCATTTTCAACAATGAAGCGGATAAAAACATTTCATAGAAAGATAATGACATCCAAGCGATTGTGCTCCCTAACAATGCTGTCAATAGAGAAGCAACTTATCCATGAAACCAGTATCTTCAATGAATTAGTGATGGAGAAATTTGTGCATCGGATTTTCAATTCAAGTAAACATGGTAAGTTTATAATTTCCTCATTTCTGGTTAGATTGATCAAATAAATGATAAATGTTTCGTTCTAATTGTTGCCTAATGAAACTTGAGGCTACGTATAGAAGCGTAAAAGTCAAAATTAATATATAGCAATAAGCGAGAAGTTAAGTTTTATTTTGAAGATTGGTTATTAATGTTATAAATGGTATTAATTTTTTTACAAGCAGGTCAGGTCATTGCTGTAGCATTGTAAGACAGCGTGCTCCTTTACTGCAGAAAAGCCGTCGGTCAACGTCCACATATCAATCGTGTGTATTGAAAGGAATGCGATATCCGGACGTGCTGCTTGGGCCGACCTGTCGCCAGCATCGGATGTTGCGCTGACCTCAGCTCGATTTCGGAGCGGCTGCGTGGCCTCGCTCTCACGGCGCGTTGTCACACGTGGGGGGCGCGTCCGAGAAAAGTTTATAATCAGTTTCTGGGAATGGAAAGGAGAATTTTTCGTGATATTCCTTCTTTATAGTAGTTTTTAGTTTTTACATCCATTTGCAATTATTCGTCAGATATCCAAATATTTTAAAAGATATTTGAAATTTAAGGTGAAATGTTCTTAAACAATTTAAATAGTAATTGTGTCTATTAATCAATACTTGTGTCCATTAATCGGGAAAAAATGGAGAGAAAGATCCCCCTCATGACCATTGCTTATGCAACATCCTTAAATTTAACTCACCCACCGCCACTGGGAGGGACCCCTTGCTGGACCCTGCGGGGGGATGCCCCGAGGCCACTGTGGGTCGCAGTAACGGATGGCAGGTAACAACCCAAGGGTTAAAGGTGATCTGTGAACTTGAACTTGCGTCCTGCGAATCTTCACTTAAAACCAATGAGCAAAATGGATAGAACAAGAAATGAATCTTAACGTGCCTTGTTCTACCAATGTCCCATACCTGCTCAGAAACCGAGTTAATGTCACTTTGTCGACTTCTGGCCATCCCGCGGATGTTAGTCTCAGGGACCCAGAGCCGGCAGTAGCTCGAAGCCATCGTCAGAGATGGACACGGGATGAATTGAAGGAGGTGATGTGGTGCTTTTACTATGCAAAAGCGAAAAATGGGGGCTCAGAAATAGAAGTTTTCAAAGTATGGAGAGAGCGGAACCCGAATATGAGAACCCAGATACGAAATGAGACACCCTGGACTCAAAGGAGCTTGCCAGTCAACGTCGATACATACTCAGCAGTGGAAAATTTACAGCAGAACAACTTGCTGACATTCAGAGAAATGCGGAGTATGTTCTTCAATCTAACTACACATGATGAAAATGTAGAACTTGAAAGCGATGGTCCTGTTGAAGGTTCATCTCTTTCCAATGAAACACACGTCAGCGGTGAAAATTCATCTGGCAATGAATTACACGAGAAGGACATGATGCGCAATCTCCTCCGACGCGAGACAGATTGAGTTCGTCAACTTCCATTTGAATCTCGTGCACCGTTGAGGAGAATATACGAAAATGCCAAAGCTAAGAGAGTGATAGAGACAGCAAATTCTGTCTTAAATGAGGTGGTACAGACCACAGGTAGAGATCTTGATATTACTGATATCAGTCACATCGTGTATGCAAGTGGATATCTTGTATCTCAGATAATTCAGGGGCCAGCCAAGAACACCGATGGCCTACAGCAAAGCAGAGTAAACAGGTCACTACCCCCATGGACGAAGAGAATTATGAAACAGATAGCCGATATTCGGCGTGAAATATCACTCTTAGCCGAGGCATCTTCTAAATCAACGCACACCACTAAAGTTCAACGAAAGATATTTAATGTTGAACAAAAATACCGAAGTGAAAATGACACAAGCAGGCTAAAGGTAGTTGAGAAGCTAAAAGAGAAAATTCAAGCATGTGCTCAAAGAATTAGACGTTACAAACGTAGAATAGATTTCCGTGTACAGAACCGGTTGTTTGAAACAGACGCGAAGAGATTCTACCGCAATCTGACTCAAACACCGAATGGCAATGCTGTCACTCCTTCAAAAGATGACGTCGAAGGATTTTGGGCAGGAATCTGGGAGGAGAGCAGATCCTACAACAAAGACGCATCTTGGATTCAATCTGAAGTTGATGCTACCGATGAACTTGTGGAAACAGTGGAAGATGTTCACCAATTCTCGGAAGAGGACCTCTTCCAAGCAATTCAGAACATGGGAAACTGGAAGTCCCCCGGGATTGATAAGATCCAGATTTATTGGATTAAGAACTTAACAGCTATACATTCTCATCTAACAAAGGCTGTTAATAAAATTTTAGAAAACCCAAAGGAACTCCCGGAACTCACACGCGGCATCACGTATTTGCTACCCAAAGCGGGAGATAGCTCTTTGGCGAAGAACTACAAGCCAATTACTTGTCTGCCAATACTGTACAAAGTTATAACTGCAGCCACAGCTGCCAAAATTTACAGTCATCTAGATAAGAATCATCTGATGCCAGCTGAACAAAGAGGATGTCGTAAAGGCTCTTATGGCTCTCTTTTTAAGGAAATCGTGCTTCTGAATAGTCATTTTGAATGATGTAAAGAAACGCAAACATAATTTGAGCATGGCTTGGATTGACTACCAAAAAGCCTTTGATATTGTACCACATGATTGGATTTTGAAGACCCTTAAGATCTATCGATTTCAACCTCGACTTATTAAATTTTGCAAGGCTAGTATGAAGTCGTGTCAGATCGTTAACCAAGTTACTAATACACAGCGCAAAGAAAGCAGTAGAAACCAGAAGTATTCAGATTAACAGGGGTATTTTTCAAGGAGATTCACTATCCTCTCTGCTGTTTTGCATTAGTTCGATCCCACTATCGAGACAGTTGTCGCAAGCTGACATTGGTTACAAGCTCCATGGTGATGAAAGACCAGTATCACATTTGTTTTACATGGATGATCTGAAAGTGTTTGCTAAGAATGAAGCGATTCTCTCCCAAATGCTGTCTGTCGTTAATGACGTTAGCAATGACATCTGCATAAAGTTTGGTCTTGACAAGTGTGCAAAAATCAATTTAAAAAGAGAGAAACTGACAACGTCTGAGAACATTGAAACTGATACGCACACTGTGATTCAAGATCTTGAGCCAGGTAAAACTTAAAAATATCTGGGCATTGAAGAATGTGAAACCATCTTGAACGATACAATGAAAGAATTCGTAGGGAGTATTATAGGAGAGTGAGACTGGTCCTGCAGTCCGCTCTGAATTCCAGGAATAAATATCTGCAGTAGGTAGTTTGGCGGTACCTGTAGCCGAATACAGTTTTGGACTAGTGGACTGGACTGAGCAAGAAATTCGCACCATGGATCGAAAAACCAGAAAACTGCTAACAATGCATCATGTTTCCCACCCTCGAGCTGATGTACATACACTTTATGTGTCACGTAAGGAAGGAGGAAGAGGCCTCAGACAAATTGAGGCCCCCTGGCACAACGCAATAGTCGGGTTGGGGAAGTACGTAGTCAGTCATCAAGATGACCCTCTAATGAGGCAGGTCATGAAATATGACCGAAGAATGGGAAACAGAGGCATTGTTAGTGTAGCAAGAAGCATTGCGAAGAAAACTAGGCAAGACACGTCGAATAACACAGACGCTGAACTTCTGATACTACTAAGCATGAAATGTGAGACACAAAAAATGTTAAAGAAATCGTGGAGAGACAAACCACTCCACGGACAATACCTAAAAAGAATGGACAAGGTGCATATCAATAAAGATCAATCATTTATGTGGCTTAAAAGGGGAAGAATGAAGCCACAATCGGAAGCAGTTCTAGTAGCTGCTCAAGATTAGGCGTTGAGAACACGACATTATGATAAAGCGGTTCTCAAAATTTCCCAAGATGATAAATGCCGCATTTGCCAGGAGCAAGTAGAAACCATTGATCACATTGCCTCAGCTTGTCCAATCCTGGCAAAGACCGAATACCTGAAAAGACATGACAGGGTGTGTAGCTACCTCCACTGGCAGATCTGTACCGCCCTCGAAGTTCCAAACACATGCCCCAAGTAGTACGAACACTCCCCAAAACCGGTGACATCGGTTGGATTGTGTACAATATTGTACGACCAACAAATTCAAACGGATCGCACGATAGCAGCAAACAAACCGGATATTGTTATCTGGGATTTTGAGAAAAAATCGTGTCTACTTGTGGATGTTGCTGTGCCTTGCGATCAAAATGTAACCAAGGATGCAGAGAAACGTCTTAAATACAAGAGTTTGGAAATTGAGATCAGCCGATTGTGGGGCGTAAAAGCACAGGTCGTACCGATTGTTATCGGAGCTCTGGAATTTGTTCCGCAAAATTTGATTAAAAACTTGTCTAAACTCCCCGGTAATTCAAAAGACTGGGAAGTGCAAGAAATTGCTTTATTTGGCACAGCTCACATTTTGCGCAAAGTATTGTAGAGGCACCGACAGTCCCTAGATCTACTCCTTAGGTAGCTGGTTGCAACCTGGAGTAGATTTTACATTCAGCCGACTCATAACATCTTTAGTCGTGATGTAGTGGAAAAATAATAATAATAATAATAATAATAACAATAATAATAATAATAATAATAATAATAATAATAATAGCAACAACTCTTACAACACCAACGCCAAAAACCACATCAACACGACCATATAATCTCTTTACTAGTTTTCCATTTCTTTTTCTTCCTGGGGCTTTTTCCAGCTTCAAGGGGTGCCGATTTCGGCCATCCGCGCCGGGTACCCACTGTGTCCCTCGTGGGGTCACACATTAGCCCCTACACTAGACACCGACACACTTGCGGGCTCCTTGGTTTGTGGTCAGCAGTCTCATAAGGTCTTCCGCGTTAACACACATGAAAGACAAGGAACAAACAACCATGCCCACGGCGGGACTCGATCTCGTAACCCTTCAGACCAACGCTCATGCTGTAGCCACCTCGGCCGTCCAGCTCGGTTCTTTACTAGTTTTCCAATACATCTTTAATACATTTAACATTCATAAATACAAATAATTAAAATGATTTCTTTTTTAATTGGTCAACGGTGTATCTATCGATGGCGGGACGCCTCACCAGTGCTACAAGATTGAATTCAGCCCCTGCGCTGTTTAGAGGACAATTCTAGCGGCCAGCTACTCTGATGTAGAGTTTTGCTTGGTTTCTCCAATCGATATTACGCGAATGCCGGAGCCGAAACTTAACAATCAACCCACGACCGCAAGCGGCCTTTCCTTCATTCTTGTCCCTTCATCTCCCATTACAAAAACACTCACAGACGCGCGAGCACGCACGCACGCACGCACAACACACTCGCACACACTTACAAGCAGGACACTACTATACTGCGATTTTTCTAACTTTGCCTTTCAAGGCCCGCCTTCACGATAGAATACTGTATGTCACGGTATTTCGCGTCTTTCTCAGCCGTGCCGCTAGGCATCGCATGATTTTCATCGCATTTTCATTCTGAGCTTCAAGACAATGTCCGCATATAATCTCTTCCCCCATACGTCATACACAATTTTTATTTTTTTTAACCAAATAAATAAATAAATAAATAGATCACGACCGTATCAAGCAGTGCTTGCGATCATGCGACTTCTAGCGGCAGGGCCGAGAAAGACGAGAAATGTCGTGTGATATTCTATAGTGGCTATAGGGGCTTGAGAGGCAAAGTTAGAAAAATCGCACTATAGATGTGCTGAAGAATTAGTTAAGAACTCAGAACTCGTTCCGGCTGGGATGGTTCTCCGCTGGGGAGTGATACCTGAAGAGGAAAACCACGCAAGCCGACGTGTAGATCGGCGCCGTATCGCACGTATCAGCGAGGGAGGAACATCGCCACGGGATGTAACATTTTCTACATTTACGGGACCAATGACCATAGCACTTGACGCCCCCGGAAACATCAATCAGTGTTTCTGCATGGATTTGGAAAGTTGGGATTGTTGTGATTCTTGAATAAATTACAAATATTTAGAAGCAAAATTTATGGAAACACATTTTGTTTCAACACATTATTTACGTTCCAGAACTTTGTGTTAGTAACTATTCATTTCACTTTATACTAGTGCTAACCGACAAGGGCGCTGGTTCACAACCTGTTGGTTGTTTTACCGTAAACCAATTTTTTGGCACCAAGGTCTCAGAAAATGTGCATTCTGACTTCAGCACAACAATTAGTGGAATTAATTTTCTATATATAATACGAAGGATTATCCCAGTGGCGTAGCGTAGTGGGTCGGAAGGGGCGGCCCGCTCCTGGTGCCTTTAGGGGGCGGCAAAATTTCACAATAAACCATAATATCATGTAAAATTGTCAACCATTTCATTACATATTTTTGCCAAACCTACAATTCGTACCGATTGAAATTAGCTAGGAATCTTTTATTACTTATTCTGTGACTTCTTTAAATGAATGTATAATAATGACGTCTTGCTCATTGTAGCGACTGGCCCATTGCAGTATACCGTCTGTACTGACTTGTAGGGATTCTCCTATTTTATTTTGTGCTTGGATTGTTTATGACTAATATTTAGCGAGAATATCTTCTATCATATAAGGAATAGTGATTTTTATTGACACATTTTTGATGACGAAACCAGAGATGCTAACTTGTCTTGTGAAAATGATTTGAGACGGAAGCTGTTTTCTTCGTTAGATAGAATATCTGTAGAAATTAGTGAGCGTTTCCAGCAGCAACGAATTTGGCGAATAAGTATGCTTATCCATCGTCGGTTATATTGCTAGATTCGGATGATACTCAATATAATTTACACTGTGCATCTACCGAAATTGACGAGCACGACTTCAAGCTGGAACGACATGCCTTTAGCGATTCGAAACGGAAGAACAGTTCTCTTTGCGGATGATACAAATATTCTTTGCAATAAAGAGACCTAAAATAGTACAATATCAGATGTTTCAAATTGGTTCCGTAATAACAAATTACTAGTAAATGAAAAGAAAACTGTTTCAATGTAGTTTTCCATTTCAATTAAACAATTCTGTACTCCATTGAAAATGAACGGTGTGCCATTGACTGATGTAAAAGTAACAAAATTTTTAGGCCTATCAATTCAGTCAAATCTCAAATGAAATGCCCACTTAAATGAATTGAACACAAAATTAAGTTCATTATGCTACGCGTTCGGAATTCTTTCAAATTCCCTCAGCCTTCATACTGATCGTTGTGTATATTTTGCGAATGTTCACTCCCGCCTGAGATATGGCATAATATTCTGGGGAAACACATCTTATAGCTCCCAGACTTTCAGATTACAAAAAAGAATTGTACGAATAATAAGTAAATCCCACGTGATTCTTGTAAGTCTCTCTTTATTAATCTAGGAATTTTACCATTACCATGTCTCCTGATTTACGAATCAGTAGTTTTTGTCAAAAATGACTTCCTTACGGGCAGAAATATATTTTCAGCAAACGCCGATATCCATAAGTATAACACACGACGTAGTAATCATATTCATCAGGTGTCAGTATCGACAGCTCACTACAAAAAATTCACATACAATTCATGTACATTACTCTACAACACTTTGCCAGATGACATTAAACGATTAAATTCGACAGAAAATTTTAAGTCCCAAGTAAAATCTTTTCTGCCGCATAACTGTTTCTATACAATTCGAGACTATACCGAGCATCAAAAGGAAAGTAATATTAATTTTAACCATTATAGTTTAGGTAATTATTTATCATTTGGACTGCGTAATTCTGAAGAACATGTAACAAGTATTGTACCACAGTTTCTGGGTTGATGGCCCCCATCTCGATCAGGTTTTTCGTCCAGTTTCCCTGATCCTTGAGCAAATGCTGAGATGGTCCCTTGATTTGCTTCTGGACATAAATGCAACTTCATTATTTGTGCATGCCTTCTGAATTTCAGTGGGAAATAGTTATTCAAATTATCATTTTCCATATTGTCGCGGGGAAAAGTATTATTCTGTCATGAAGAACATGATGAGGGTTAGGGACACTAATTTATAGCTAATTTACCTTTGAAAATATATTTTATTATATAGGAGCGCATATTTTGTCAACAAAACTTGGAAAAAAAACGCTCTTTTTCTGTATTCAAATTTCGACTAGAATATGGTTCAGGAATTATGAAAACGTGCACAAATTTCACTTTTCCCCATAGCTCGTCACACATAGGTTTAAACTGTTTTTGACGTAAATAAATAAATAAATATACTTCGACTGTGGACTAGTAACGACACTAAATGAATTCATGCGGACCCACTTGAATTATTAAAATTTATTGTAAAATACAAGCTGGAATATACTCTGCCTAATATTATAATAATGCTCCTAATATTTCTCACAATTGTTGCAAGCAATGTCAACTGTGAGAGAAGTTTTTCAAAATTGAAATTGATCAAAATTATGTAAGATCAATAATGAGTAGCACTTTAAGGTTAACCAGTCTGGCTTATCTTGTCCATCGAGCGAGAAGTATGTAATGCTATAGACAATTACAGTGCAATAAAAGACTTCTCGTAAAAAAAAGACGAATAAATTTTTAGTAAAAGACAGAAGTTTTCTTTTTAATTCTTACAATTATATTATTTTCAATAAAATATAAATAGTGACAGTATCGTTCTAGTTCTAATTGCAAATCGATTTGTTTTACATTCCATTCGCTAATAACTTAATCTTGCCGATCGTCAAGGGTAGGACATTAAGGATCCAGAGAGGGTACAATCATAAGTATTCTATACCTGCTATATCAATGTAAATGGTATACGTGTAAGAATTGTTGTAATAAATGTGATTATTATATTGTAAAACATATACATGCCTTTTTATTTGCAACCTGTATAATACACAATAATGATGATTGATCGCGCCAAAAAGTTCTTTAGAATTGCGGTATACTTAAGTCATTAAAATTGAAACACCTAAATGAGAGGAAATTCTCCTCCACCCCAGGCGGCTGCCACCCACGCTGGGCCACTTCGTTATTAGGGTTTCACAGTACGAGTTTTTCTGCCGAAAATTCGCCACTTTTTCCCTGCAGATATCCAACAGTTTCCCTAAAAACGTACGAGGCGAGAAAGTAAAAATATAAACATACATAAGAAAATACTTAAAACAGTCTAGGAACTACAGGAGATGTTTTTCCACGAAAGGTAATTGAAAGACATCTACAGCACATCCTTTAGAAAGTCATGTTTTTAAATCCTTTATCTAAAGTAGGTTTGAATGCAGTATAAAGTCAATTTCGATATTTCAACGGAAATGTAGGTTGTGGGGTAGCCTGGTACCGAAAAAACTAGTGGTGCTAAAAAATATACTTTCTCGCCTTTAGTAATGTTTACCTAATACTATTTATATTTTCTGTCCAAAGTAGCACATCTCGGTCATAATTGTTTTGTAAAATTCATTGCAAATCGTAAAATAAAAGGTGAAAACTAAACATTTCCAAGCAAATATCAACACAAATTCGACAGTTAAAACTGCGTTTCATACTGTGATATACCAAAATATTATATATTTTATCAATAACATTGGCTGTAAATGGGTTGGGTAAAAGGGTCTGCAAATGGCAATATACAGCCTTAGCAACGCCGGCGAAGTGGTTGGCAAGGTCAATAAACTACATTCAGGCCTTGAATAGGTGGGGGCGCTGGCTAGAAAGACATATAAAATAATGTGGGATTGGTCTGAAAAGGAATGACTATCGAGGTGGTGGCTACTCGGTTTGATAAGAGATGAATGGATTGGTTAAGGGAGAATAGACTGTCGAATTTTGTCGTTTTGTTTTAAAAAAGAGGAACGAAGGACGGATACCGAAGCGTTGAGGGCGGAAAAACGGTAGAGAAAAGGACATTCTGATAGAGGTCGTCGAGTAGTACAGATCGCTCGCGAGATTAACATCAGGGGAGTGGGACTTGTAAGTTTTGACGTAAGACTCAATCTCTGAATCTCTAAGACGTAACTCTGAAAGTTGATGGGCAGAGGTAAATTCGATGAGGATTTTGAAAGTTTCTTTTATATTGCGGTGTTGGACTTTAATGTTTTACCACTAGTTGGGGAGGACTAGGAACACTAAATATCACGTAAGAACCAATAGATATTCTAGGTAGTGAGGGCTGGATTCGTCGGCAGTGTCGCAAGATCAGAAGAAAGAAGATGGACTTGGGTTCATCTGCATTCAAGTGAGAAGAGACTGCGGGGCGTCGGCGACCAAGACGGTAAATAAGTACTGCAGTACAAAAGATATATATCTTAAAACGAGGTCATGACCTAAGGACAAAGGCAATTGTTAATAGTGTAAATAAATTGTTGAATTTTTTTCTTTTGGAAATGAAAAGATTTTCATTTACTCAATCACAATTGTTAACTAGTTAGAAATAGATAATTATTCCCTTTCAGATTCCTCGCCATACTGTACAGTTGGCAGATCAAGTAATCGGCTATCTAGGCGATAGCGATTATCCATAACGGGACCCATTGACCCAGCTAGCCGGGCATTTATACATTTGTTGAAATTAGCTGTGGAAGCATTGGTCGTTTTTAATTAACGTAACCTGTTCCTGGCGCCGAAAATTTTAATATAAATTCGGAACGGGTCACGATTATAACCATCTAAGATGAATCATGCCAACGATCTCGTAAGAGTCTATGACGAGACGTTGTTGGTACATTTCAATATGCATAAAAAGTTCGGTTTTAGGTATATTTTTGTTTCTATCAAGTTACACTGTGTCACAAAAAATATTTTTTTCTTTTTTCTGGATAAAAAGAGCGTGATTCTTACAGACATTTTTAAGCCGAATTCAGATCTGTGTTTATATTTTCTCTAACAGGGATAGTTTATGAGTTATTTTGTTTTTAATATGTGAGTGGGTACTAACGTTTACATTATTAGAAGTTACGTTACATTATTAGAAGTTAGCTACGGTAAGGATAAAAATCCTTTGTAATTTCAATAGTTCAAGACAATTGGAATAATAACTTTAATCTTTTACCATGGAATAAACACAAGAAGAGATTGAAGAAAACTTACAGATGAGCGTACAGCAAGTCAAAATTCTTACACAGACTAGATTAATTTTGAAATGGAATACAACATATAGTTTACACAGTCATAGGATAGTTGCTGATGCAAGAAACAATGTAGCTAGTGGCAGAATATTTAGCACAAAATCAATGTAGCCAACTTTACTATATACACATTACCACTTTACTAGAAACCTAATATGAAACTAAGACGGTATGTTTCTGTGTTTGTAATACTATCCCTGATATGCAATTTTCAACCTCAAATTTGAATTTAGGATGCAAAAATCAATAAAGAACACATATTTTCACTCCAGAAAAAAATTTCTTGTAACACAGTGTTATTGTTACATAGACGTAACACTTTAACAAATATGTAGTAGACGTACAATTCGGCCATGTGAGAGACTTAGTTCAGGGAAGTTAGTGTGTAGTCACTAAGGCTGTGGGTTCAAAACCCATGTAAGACATGAAAGTTTTCAGGTAGGTTTTCAGATGGGGAGGGGGAGACATTCCACATTTTTCATGTGCACCTAGTCCCTAATAATTTCATATTCACATGGTCCTGACAGATGACTATGTGTGAGATGTGTGTGCAATTTGTCTGTGAGGAACTGACTCCATACACCCTGAACAACTGTTCAAGTATCGAAGGCAAGCAGGTGGAAGTGATTTTCACCTGGTGGATGATGAGATCCGGTGTCTAGACACAGTTCGGCTTGCAAGATTTACTATCTCCCAATAGGGCACCGCCCCAGCCAGGAGAAGCTCCCAACTTGTGTGGTAGTGTAGTGCATGCAAGTGCACATGGGTGTAGGTAAGGGATGAGGGTAGGTCAAGTAAGAGGAAGGAAAGATAGTGGACTACGGCCTGTTTGGTAGGGTAGTTCTCCAGCATTCACCTGGTGTTGATCAGAGAAACCACAGAAAACTACTGATCAGAGCAACACTAGAATTCTCCTCCAGACAGTAGCTGAATTCCATCTAGCTGGTGTGGAATATTCAGTCACCATCAAGACTTGAATCCTTGGACCTTTCAGTCAGAGTGACATCACTTGATGTCTTCAGCCACCTAAGCCAGTAATGAGAACATACATCATACAGTTTATTACACAAGTAAATAATGAAACAAACAGTACCCATGATGTAAAACACCCAACACTCTTACCTGCATGGAAAATATTAATCCTTACTAAATAATATTTTACTTCTATCTATACAGCAGAGGCCTTTGACATTTTTAACTACAGGCCAAATTTTCAAAACAGCAAGGATTTGAGGGCCACTTTCAAATATCAACCAAAAGACAGTAAAAGAATTTTCAGATTTTGTATGTTTTATTTGCAACAGAAATACGAAATTTGTTGATCTTATTATAAACAGACTAACATTAACATGACATTTTCAAACTGCCTGTTGGTCATTATTTCTTTTACATTTGTTTTAAATTTAATTTTTCTTGATCAGACTAATGGTAAAATTGACTTCAAATGAAATGCGATATTTAGATATTATATATACGGAGGGCGTTCAATAAGTTATCTACCTGAGCATGAAATTTGATAACGAAACTCGCCTCATTTCTTTTCAATGTAGTCCCCCTTGACTTCATCACACTTGGTCAATTTAGCCTCAAGTGATTGAATACCCTCAGAATAGAAGGGAACATCTTGACTGATACCCCATTACAGGTTCCTTAACTGCTTCATCATCAGGAAATTGTCACCCACGCAGAACTTTTTTCTTTTTTCGAAACTGAAAGTAGTCCCTGAGAGCCAGATCTGGACTACACGGTGGATGATAAGATGTACGAAGTCACACCCCTTCACAGCAGCCTGCGATTGCGTGACTTGTGTGCAGGCACATTGTCATGGAGCAACAACACACTAGCAGACCACTTCCCATGGCGCTTCTGATTGACAGACTCACGTAAAACCCTTACAGTCGAAGAATAGGTGACTCCAGGGTCATTCCATGCAAAAAAGTAGGAAATCTGACACTACATCTCAGAATTTAAAAATATTTTGCCACCTTACTTAGCATGATACCTGCATGAACCAGATACAATATTTTTGTCTCATCATCCATTGTTTAGTAACAATGGACACTTGAAATATTAGGTTAGCAGTCTGCAGACATTCCGTTATGATTTTTTTTCCGATGATATGCAAACAAGCAAAAAATATGAAAGTGGCACTATTTGTAGAAGAAATGTAAAGGATAATTTTACGCTAAAGATATTTTTTTACCGTGAGTCTTTAACAATTAGGAAGTAGATAAATTCTAAAAAATGTAATAAATGGAAATGTAATATTTTTAAATTCTTGAATTTTGGCAGAAAAATTGCTGAAACTACTTTCAAGCTACTCTGTAAATTTCTTTATGGAATCTTGAATGGTTTTAAAGTTATGAATAAAAGTATCTTACCGGCGCTTCGTAAACGAACTCATCTCGGCTGCTAGAGCCGCCGCGCCCTTCGTCAGCACTCGGCGTTACGTTTTTCCTCCGCGGCGCGATGGCGGATTTCGCAAAACTACTTCTCGAGGTGTTAATTTTGCCGTACGAGCTACATGAAGAGATACGCCAAATTCGACCATTATTTTTTGTTTACTCCAACTTTTCGATAAACACGTTAAATCATATATTTCTCATTAGCTATTTTCACATTTGAAAGTTTTTCTTTGAATTGTGTCAACGTTTCTTCTCCTTCATTGCTTTCTGTACTCACATGAAATAATTCAGAAACTGCTTTATTTACGGCACTCACCTTTCTCCTTGCGTACGATTTCTCTGGGGTTTGTTTTCGCAATGACAATGACGATTGACCCAGAGGATTCAAAATATTTACATTACTGATAGTGGCTTCCTCTGCAACTCCTGGGACTACGTACTCCTCTTCACTTGACGTTTTCACTTCACTGTCTGTTTCAGTTGAGTCACTAAGATCTGCATTGGGCATTTTGGATATTTTGTGACGACACAGATCGCATATTGCTTCTCCTACCACTAAATTTGATATTTTCTTCCGCATTGCCTCTGTTCTCTTTCTCTTACCCACCCGACTTTTGTGCTTCTCAAGTCCGAACGGATTGCAGCACCAAAGCCTGTTAAACGTATTCACAATCTTTGGCATTTTCTTTCACGATGTATCATTGAACAGTAACACGCGAAAGCTAAGCCTGTAAACTGGTGTCAGGCAGTGGCGTAGCGTCAGGGGACGCTAAGATACTGAGCATCCCCCCGTCAAATATTAATCAAAGAATCCTAAATATTGTGTACTTACAAGTGGTTCATTGACCGAAACACATTTTGTATTAAAATTAAAAGTGGTTTCCTGTGATTGAATTCGGCGGATTGTTAAAGCTGGCCTCTGATTGCTTGGATGCTAAAATGGTTCTAGCATCTGCCAAGAGATTGCGAAGGGCAATGACTCATGCGCAGACGGTGAGGTTCCCCCTCCCCACCTCACCCCTCTCCCAAAGATTCATGAGTTTCTGACGCTAGCGTACGACTGAGCAGGGCGAGGCGTATGAGCAAGATGTGTATAAGCAAGTTGCTCATTTACGCACAAGAGCGCAGCACACTTGACGCTGCCAGTGAAATATTTTTCTTTCTCACTTGAGATTCTCTGCTTGATCATGGGCATTTAATAGGAGAAAGAGTGTTTTCCTACTAATTCTTAATTAATATCTAAGAAGATGAATTCTTCATAAAATATATTAAATATTATTTTGGTCTGAACTGAATAAATGCACAAGTGATCTCATTGCCAATCGCGCATGAGAATTAAAGCTGAGCCATTGCATAATTTGCTTTCAAGAACTCTCCTGACATAAATCTGTTGAAGTATTGTAACATTTGTTTTGATAACATAGATTCTAGAAAACATTAAACATCATGTTTGTTGTTATTGTTATTTGGCGTTATTGTTGAGCATCCCCAAGCACGCGGGTCACGCTACGCCACTTGTGTCAGGATCAAAGAGTATTTCCTAGAGACGGCACTCAATGTTAAACGGAGAAGCCTTATTTGTCAGCATCTAGTGTCTTTCTTTCTTCTTGTGGTCTTGTCGTCTTTTCTTTCTTCTTGTGGTCAGGATCCCTTCAAAGGCATCGACGGATATCCCTAGGGAATGAACTTGGCGGTGCCTGCCTACGACCTTACCTCACCCCTCGCTGGGCATGGGCACGCGACTTTCAACCTTAAGAGCAAAATGCGCGTATACTTTTTATTTTTATTTTATTTATTTACGTCAAAAACAGTTAAAAACTGCGTATGACGAGCTATGGGGAGAAGTGAATTTTGTGCACGTTTTCATAATTCTGTGGTCTCTATCCTAAACCATATTCTAGTCGAATTTTGAATACAGAAAAGAGAGTTTTTTTCGAGTTTTGTTGACAAAATATTCGCTCCTATATAATAAAATATATTTTCAAAGGTAAATTAGCTATAAATTTCTGCCCTGAACCCTCATGTTCTTCATGAAAGAATAATACTTTTTGCCGCGATAATATGAAAAACGATAATTTGAATAACTATATTTCCCACTGAAATTCAGAAGACGTGCACAAATAATGAAGTTACATTTATGTCCAGAAGCAAAACAAGGGACCATCTCAGCATTTGCTCAAGGATCAGGGAAACTGGACGAAAAACCTGATCGAGATGGGGGCCATCAACCCAGAAACTGTGGTACAATACTTGTTACAGGTTCTTTAGAATTATACAGTCCAAATGATAAATAATTACATTAACTATCATTGTTAAAATTAATTCTACTTTCCTTTTTGATGCTCGGTATAGTCTCGAATTGTATAGAAACAGTTATGCAGCAGAAAAGATTTTACTTGGGACTTAAACGTTTCTATGGAATTTAATCGTTTAATGTCTTCTGGCAAAGTGTTGTAGAGTAATGTACATGAATTGTATGTGAATTTTTTGTAGTGAGCTGTTGATACTGCCACCTGGTGAATATGATTACTACGTCGTGTGTTATACTTATAGACATCGGCGTTTGCTGAAAATATATTCCCGTCCTTGAGTAAGTCATTTTTGACAAAAACTACTGATTCGTAAATCAGGAGACAAGGTAATGGTAAAATTCCTAGATTAATAAAGAGTGACTTACAAGAATCACGTGGGTTGGATTTGCTTATTATTCGTACAATTCTTTTTTGTAATCTGAAAGTCTGTGAACTATAAGATGTGTTTCCCCAAAATATTACGCCATATCTCAGGCGGGAGTGAACATTGGCAAAATATACACAACGAGCTGTATGAAGGCTGACGGAATTTGAAAGAATTCTGAACGCGTAGCATAATGAGCTTAATTTTGTGTTCAATTCATTTAAGTGGGCATTCCATTTGAGGTTTGACTGAATTGATAGACCTAAAAATTTTGTTACATTAACATCAGTCAATGGCACACCGTTCATTTTCAATGGAGTACAGAATTTTTTATTTGATATGGAAAACTGCATTGAAACTGTTTTATTTTCATTTACTTTTAATTTGTTATTACGGAACCAATTTGAAACGTCTGATATTGTACTATTTACGGTTTCTTTGTTGCAAAGAATATTTGTATCATCCGCAAAGAGAACTGTTCTTCCGTTTCGAATCGCTAAGGGCATGTCATTTACGTATAATAGGAAGAGAATAGGGCCTAAAATCGATCCTTGCGGGACTCCACGTACAATTGGCAAAGAACCGGAAAGGTGTGTACATAAAGTTCCATCATTCCAGTAAGGTATTTCTACTCTCTGAGATCGTTGTTTAAGGTACGAACATAGCCAATCTAGAGCAATACCACGGATTCCATACGAAGGTAATTTTGAAAGTAAAATGTTATGATCAATGACGTCAAAAGCTTTTGAAAGATCTAAAAATATTCCAATAGTTGCTTCGTTTTGATCCAATGATGAGGCAACATCCTTAAGAAAAGAAAAAATGGCTGTTTCCGTAGATTTTGATTTCCGGAATCCATGTTGGCAATTTGAAAACGCGTCGTGTTTATTCAGAAAGGTTTCCATTCGCACATAAAAAAGTCTCTCTAATATTTTTGAAAAAACTGACAAAAGAGAAATTGGCCGATAATTTTGAACTTCATTTTTGTTGCCTTTTTTGAAGAGCGGCTTAATCTTAGCTGTTTTAAAAATATCTGGAAAAATTCCGGTGCATAAGGATGCATTAAATATGTGAGTTAACGGGTGTATAATGGCTGGCGCGCACGTCTTTAACAAACAATCCGGAAATTCATCTAAACCGGCCGAATATTTATTTTTTAATTTACCGATTATTTTGAGAATTTCATAGGAAGAGGTTTCGGAAACGAACATAGTGTCTAAGACTTTTAGGGAAACGTCAGATGTTGAATTTTGTGGCTGAAAACCCTTAGTGAGATCGACAGCAATTCTCGAAAAGTATTGGTTAAAGAGACTAGCCACTGTTGCCGGATCGTTCACATCTCTATCGTTATCTTTTAAAACAACATTCTCTATAAGGTTTCTAGTTGGTTTGGTCGCATTTTTTACTATATCCCACATTGATTTTGTTTTGTTATTTGAGTTCAAAATATCCTGATCGTGTTTCATGATTTTAGCCTGCCTTATGACTTTTCTTAACAATGATTTGTATTTTTTAAAGTACAGGAGGAAATCTTGAGATACGTTATGATGCTTAGAAATGAAAGATAGAATTCGTTTGTTTTTACATGATGTTCTAATCCCTTGTGTTATCCAAGAATTGTTTTTGCGTGAAATATTTAATTTTCTTTTCTGAAGAGGAAAGCAAGTGTTAAAATGAAATGAAAGCGTTGAAAAAAAAGAATAATATTTATCGTTTGTATCAATAGTATTATAAACTGCGTCCCATGACTCCTGCAGCAAGTAATCAATGAATAATTTTATTTTACTTTTAGAAAACACTCTACTCATACGTGTATTATTTATTGTGTCATTGTTCGCATTTCGTATAATGGTAAGAATTTGTGCATCGTGGTCACTGTATCCTAAATCTTTTGTTTCAATTTCATGTCGAGTAGTGGTTTTGTTAATTATAATTTGATCGATTGCCTTCTTTGAATTTACTGTGATCCGTGTAGGTACTTTTATTGTAATATCTAAATTGAAGGAATTAATTAAGTTAAGAAACTGCTCTTTCTCGCAAGATTCGACCAGAAAATCAATGTTAAAATCTCCACATACAACAATGGATTCAAAAGAGCGATTGATGACTTTGATAAGTGTTATCTCTAGTTTTTCTAAGAACAAAATGTAATCTGCAGCTCTCTTTGTTGGAGGCCTGTAGATGCAAAGCAATATCATTTTTAGCACAGGAAGATGTACAACAGAAATTTCAAAAACATTTTCAACGGCATACTCATTGAATTCCGTCAAGGAGATAGAATCAATATTATTTTTAACGTAAATACAAGAACCTCCATATGCCGGACTTTTATGAGATTCTCTTTTTCTACAATAATAGCCTGCGAGGTAAAAGTTTGGAATTTGGAAAATGCTAAGTTCATTAGGAGATAACCAATGTTCTGTAAAGCAAAGAACATCCATTTGATTTAAATCGCTCTGTAGAGCTGCCTCGATAAACTCAGTTTTATTTGAAAGGGATTGAACATTATGGTGCAATAACTTTATTTTTTGCAAGTACCTACACGAATGTTTTTCTGCTGCATCTGACTGTAGTTGCTATATATTTACTCCATTTTTACCTCGAGTGCGTGGTCGAAGGTTGTAATGTGTCCCAGCAGTCACAGGTTGTGAGGAAATAGAGGCGTCATTGGTAGTGGGAATAGAAGAAACGGGAGTAGGTTCACAGGAGGGGGTAAGAGGGTTCAGAATAAGGGTGGGGGGTGGGGAACGTAAGGAAGGTGAAAGGGATGGATTTTTGGCAGGAGGCTTTTTATTTAATAACGTAGGCATTTTTTAAGATTCCATCGCGACAGTTTGCAGAATAGTTATTTATTGATTCTTCTTGCAGTGTATAAAATATGAAAGAAAAGAAAATGTTATTTTTGAAGAAAAATGTATTTGTTTAATTTATTAGCATTTTTTATTATAAACAAATACCTCAATCCTTAATATATTATCAACTGCTTAAAATATGATCATTTGCCTTCAAAATAGTGTGCCCGTTTTTTAGGTTTTATTCATTTTATGAACGTCATAATTATTTTCATTACTGAGTATATTGTGTCATCGTCCATGTTTAACCCGTAATTGTTGCTAAACTGCTAAAGATATTAATTCCATAAATTGTCTTTTAACTGTTCATCTTTAGTAGATTAATGTAATAAAATATGAAAAAAACCTGAGACTCACTGTCAGAAAACCTGAAATTTTCTATGGAATGTGAGTGAGATGTTTGTATGGAATGTGAGTGAGATCCAGTGATGGTTGTCTTGTGTTCAGGAATTCTACAAGCAGAACACCTTCAGTGTCCCTCAAATGGTGGCTGTGATCTCCCTGGCCAACTTCTACACACAAACAGCTTTGGGTGTTGGAGAGACCTCTTTGAGCTTCCAATTACATGGACTCTTGCTTGGTTACAGAATCACAATATGTGAACCCAAGTTTCAACCCTGATAAAATTTGCGAATAAAAGTTGTGTTTATCTCTTAGCAAGTCCAAATTCCCTTTGCAACATTACTGGTGAAATGCTTTCTGCTCGAGAGTCAACATTCATGGCACACAGCGGGAAATGACCTTTGACATCTTCAATTCTGTATGGATGATACTATAATCAGTGCCAGCCGAAATACCAGGTTCAAGAGCTATAATATTGACGTTAATACGATGATCAACAAAAATCTTGGTCTCCACTTTTTGGCTCATGCTCATTCCACTTTATTTTACTTTCTATTATTTTTTTCATTAAGTGAAAATATCTTAAGTTGATTTCTGATGTCTTGGTTCCTGATTTTGTCTAGTAAAGTGGTTTGATTAACAGCTCTTAAGAACCTCATTTCAGAACTTTGTATTGCGTTTATGTAGCTATTCTTTGTTACCCATGTCTCACTCCCATATATGATTACTGGTACCACCATTGTTTTGTAAAATTTCATTACAGTTTCTTCTTTTACCCTATTCCTTAGTGTTTGTCTTATTGTTCCACATATAAACTGAAATCTATGAAGCTTTCGTTTCACATCGTCGTCATCGCTGAAAGATATTTCACAACCAAGGTATAAAAATTTTGAAACTTGTTCCATAGGGTTTCCTTCAAGAGCTATTTTAATTCTGAGAGGATATTTTCCATGCCAGGCCATAACTTTAGTTTTCTTCAATGATATTTTAAAATTATATTATTTACTTATTTCATTTAAGAGGTGTAATGATTTCTGAAGGTCATCTTCGTCTCCTTGTAAGATTATTTGGTCGTCAACAAACAGCAGAGTAGTAATATATTTTTCACAGCCAAATCTTATTCCAGGTTTTATTTTTGTTTTCCAGTTTTTAATCATGTTATCTATGTAAATATTAAACAGGGTTGGCGATAAGCTGCAGCCTTGGTGTACTCCTTGGTTCACTATAATCTCTTCAGAGAGCTTGTGTCCTAGGTCTATGGTAATTGTTGTGTTCCTATACAGACTTTTAAGTACTTCTATTAAATAGTTGGGGTACCCTTCATTTTCTAATATTGTCCATAGTTGGTTCCTGTTTATTCTGTCAAATGCTTTTTCATAGTCAACAAAAGCTATACATGTCCTGTAATTAAATTCTTTTCTTTTCTCTCAAATTTGTTTTAAAATAAATATATTAACAGTGCCCGATCTGCCTTTCCGGAATCCACTAAAGCGGAATCCACGGAAAGGCATCTGCTTAAGTTTTTAATCTGTTATTGAGAATTTTAGTATATATTTTGTATCCTACATTTAAAAGATTTATTCCCCTATAATTATTACAATTGCACCTTTTTCGAAGAGGGATATTATTTTTGATTTTCTCCAATCATCAGGTATATTTTTTCCTGCCAGCACACGTTTATGAGATGAAGGTACCTGAATTTCAAGAATAAGCCACCATATTTTATTAGTTCTAGATTTATGTTATATAGTCCTGGAGCTTTTCTATTCTTAAATGATTGCAGTGCCCCCTGTAGTTCATCTACATCGATTAAATCTATTCCTCTAGCATTTTCCTGTAACATGACATTTCCTGCTGTGTTGACAATATTTATATCTTGATTGTACCAGTGTTGTATTATGTTCTTTCCATTTGTGTTCTTGGATAACATTTATATTGGCAGTTTCTCTTTCTTCCTTGTTTAAAAATTTCATTAATTTGTAAGCCATTTCTTGCCGTCCATGAATGTAATCTTCTATATTACTTATTAATCTCTCCCAAGATTCTTCATGCTCATCACAAATTATGACAAGTACCTATTTTATTTATTCTGAATGTGTGTATGAGTAATATATGAAATTTTGAATTTGTTTGCTCAGTCAGTCTAAATTGCCACCCAGGACAAGATTCAGCCAGCAGACTATACTTTGAGCATACACCATTTCTTCATAGTTAATATTGAGGTATGTAAATTTGCCATATTACAAAAAAATTATTCACCCTAAGAAAATACATTAAAATTTTCAATGCAATGCAATTCAAGAAATATCAGTCATACTTTACTCCTTTGTTAGTTGAAAATTCTTTTCAATGGCTTCTTCAATATACATAATAAAATGTAGTGGGGATAAACTGCAGCCCCACTTATCATACTTATAATCTCTGTCTTTTTATCTCTATAGGTCACATTTGAATTTTAGATAGTTGTTACATGATTCTGCTTTTTCAAACTAGTTTGAATTTTTGATGGATCTAAACATCTGGCTTTTTTAGTGTCCTAAATAGCCTCATCATCTTTATATGACCATATCACCTTTTCAATATTGATCATAATACACCATTGTTTCCCTAAGTTCTTCAAAACTCAAATTAATTCTGATGAAAATCTGAATCTTCTCAAAGCTTAACTTCCTAGATGATAAATCATTAAATAATTCTCTCAAGTATTGTGACTAAACATGACATCTTGCTGAATGATCTAAGTATACCACATTTCTGAGAGCCTTAGTATTTAGGAATGAGTACAATGACTGATCATTTGAACTATTTTTGTAGTTTTTCTTTTGTATCAGGCTTTACAAGATTTCAGCCATAAACTGTCTATTGTGAATAATTACTGTTTTACTGCTATGTCTTGTGTTCTTCTACATTTACCGTCTTTGACAAGCTATAAACGTCTCTTGGACATTCATAAGCACCTAGAATACGCTTTTTAATTTCACTAAAATGGTCACAGGACAAATGCCAATGTTGCTTCTATTTTTTGCAAATATTTGGAATTTTTCCTGGAAACAAATTCGTAATTGCAGGCATTGTTGATTACACTCGGAATTTTCTTTCTTTGTAAATAGGGTTTGTGCTGTTAGCTACATATTCCGATGTTTAGACGACATACACACAGATGTCAAATTCACAGCAACTCTCAACATTACGAATTCAAGCATTTTTGAATAATAAATCAGAACTGGATTCTTCTGGTGAGGATGACAATTTTATTCCTTGGCTAGTCTAGTTTGAGCAATGAAAATTGTATCATGGAGAGTAATAATGATGCGAATGATTCTATTGGCGAGTCTTCTCAAATTCAAGAGTTTTCATTCAAATTAGAATGCTGTGAAATTGATAAACCATCTGAATTAACAGTGTTTGAGAGAACCAGCGAAATAAAATTTCCTGTAAATGAAGATTCAACTGAATTAGATTATTTTTCATCATTTTTTACCACCATTTTTTTATTTTTTTGCACATTTTTTATTGTAATGTCGAAAAATAATGGTAGAAATAAATATACAAATGGAATCCCTATTTCTGAACTTCAACA
This sequence comes from Acheta domesticus, assembly GCA_031308135.1. NCBI lineage: Eukaryota > Metazoa > Arthropoda > Insecta > Orthoptera > Gryllidae > Acheta > Acheta domesticus. The sequence goes on along the minus strand of JAHLJT010009436.1, from coordinate 177,506,497 downwards.
GAATATATTTATAGGGCACCAGTATTGCTGTCATATGTTCACTCTGTTTCTCCCATATTTTGTAACATTGTTACTTTCCTCAAAAATATAAAATTGACATGTGTTTCCTTGAATTCCATTCTCTCTCCTATCTGATAATCAAATGATCATCAAATACATACAGGCTTAAAGAGAAAAGACAATACTCTAAGATAATTATCAATTTCAAACTGATGGGCATGATAGTTTTTTGGTTTAAGTTTGAATAATAGCTATATTGCCCAGGACACAAAAGTTAACCATGTGGCATCCCTCAGGGACAAATGTATATACTTGTATTATGTGTGGGTTCAGTGTAATTGAACCTTTATATTGACTATGTATTGGGTGCTTCTGAAGTCACCTACTCGTTGATGTGACTACAAATAAAATAAATTCTTTTAAATCAGCTTCCTTTCCTAAAAAAAAAGGTTGTAAAAATTCATCAGTCTCTGTGTTTCAAACCTCAATTTCCTTCCTTATCTCCAGATTACTAAATAACAAAAGAGGAACAAGGCAGGAGTTTGATAAAAAGTTGGTAATACCACAGACAAATTTTATTATATGCAGAAGCTACAAACAGTCAATGCCCTTCATTCAAGATATTCGGGTCTGAAAATCCTCACAAAATACAATGCTCAATACTGTTTCATAAATGAATTGGCGCATCCTTCTTTTTCTTTCTTTTCATATACTAATATGCTGAAACTGAAAGGAAAATTTGTGCTTATCTTGCACTTACTGATATGAAAAGTTTACTGCACCATTATTTTCAACATTTACTACACAAGTTCATAAACTTTGCATCATCAGTCACCTTCTCAGAAGTAATTACTTATTTACAAGCCAATTTTTTCAATGAGGAGGAAATTTTTCTTTATTCCTGCGCTAAAAACAATTTCTGTGAATTTTCACAGAAAATAGGAAAAATGACCTCCTAAAAAATTAATTTATAATTAGATAAACGAATGCAAATTTTTAATATTATACTATTGTTCAGAAATTCAATACAGTTGAAAAGTAATCAATCATGCTTAATACTATACGTAAATAGCAATATAATGAACCCAGCCCTTTTGTAATACTCAATTCTAGTTCTGCAAATTACCTGTCAGCAATCCTCATCCAGCAACACACCAGTCTTCTCGTCCATACTAGGGGCACTAACCATGATATAGAGGAGGAAGAGTAATTCCAATAGATTTCAAACTTTCTCCATTGGGCACTACACCTAATATGTACATACAATGGCAAGAAATAACCTCTACTGTGGGAGAGGGGGAGTTACAAACACTTTTTCCTTTCACACAATACAAAATTGTGCTATAGAGTCAAATAATGGCATTAATTTAGAATAACAGCCATAGTAATGAGATCAGTTCAAATACATTAATTTTGTAATGCAGTAGTTTATTTTTAATTTAGATTAAATAAAATATGTCATTAATTTATAAGAGGTTACCTCATGTACATTAGGAAGCAAGAATAAATTGTGCTGTTTATTTCCTTCAACAATTTCAAAACTGGTAACTTCAAAAAATTATATTTAAGGACAGATGAGGACCTTCTTATCTCCTGTATTTTTGATACAGAATTACTGACTTACACATTATAACATTAACAGACTCAGATAATCAGATACTGTTACAATAAACTAAATACACTGTTGAATATGCACGCACAGTCATTCTGTTGGGATTATCTACTATAAACCTATTTATGTTTAATTGTAAGCACCATTTTATCAAAATATAACAATTAATCCTGAATAATTAACTTCTATGAGGAACAATGATTCAACACTGAATTCAGAATTAAATAGTATCAAAACTTAACTGCAAAAGAAATATATACAAAACATAAATAATATAATTAAAACATTCTATACAATTTAAATATCTGCTACTATTTAGAATACATGAGTTTCATAAAATCAAAAAGGAAAATTTTAAAAAATATTGTGAGATCAGGCCAACCCACCACAGAATAAATTCTCAATTAAGAAGTACAGTGATAATTCAAACATTTTGATATACTCATTACATTACATTGGAATATCATTTTGTTTCATAACAGTAAACCTTTCACACATTCATTATAATATTTGATACTTTCACAAGATGTGAAAAGGGTGTTTGATTTCTATGAATAACCAAAATGTTTTCTGGTTGCATGTGGCATGCTCATATACACAGACTTTTCTCTAATAAAACAGGTGGATTTGATACACATTTTGACAGTATAAGACTTAATGCATGAAAAATAAAAGTATTAACAAATTAAGTACCAAAAAACAACAATTTTCATTGTCCTCATTTTTATGTAAAACAATAACCAGTTCTAAAAGAAGACAAAGAATTCTTTAAATAATAATTCTAAATTATATACAATGCACAAATTTGAAAACAAAATATTATAACACAGTAATTTAAAACAAATGTTTGCACTAGAATCATATCAATAACAAATTTAAATTAACAGTAATAAATACCTGACAGTTTTCTCAATATTTAGTTACCAGATGTTGAACATCCTCAAAGACTGAGACTTCCTTCATTATTTTCATATTTTGGTACATTTTGTTTACATGTTTTCCCAACTTTTGGTGAAAAACATGTTTAAAAAAAACATTTTATACATGAATTAGGCTAGATTATACATATTATTTGGGTATTAACGATAGTTAAAATACAAATAGCATCGAACAAAAACACTTGAAAAATTTACTCAACTTTTCAAAGGTACTTCTCAGATCAAGTTTTGCTTTACTTATCAATGAAATATTAATTATAATTGCAGAAGGCAAATATCAATAATCAAACAGAAAAATCATTAATGAACAAGAAATTTCCATTTTTTGCCTGCTGAGCAAGCGCAGATTGTATTAAACATTGTTTCATAAACAATACTATTTCTCCCAGTTTTTTTACAAGCTTAAGTTCTTGAGAATACTGCAATAGAACTGATTTATAAATATTGCAGCACCCAAAGCAGTAGCTCACCACAAAATCCTAGAGCAAAAATCTGGCTCCAACTCTTAGGCCATAAATATAAAATAACGAAAGTTATTGAAGAGTATCAACTAAAGAAAATTATTAAGTGAAGATAAACAGTTTTTATGGGTCTGAAAAACAACACAAAACTACCAATTTAAATTTCTATGAAGTCTGTCATGTGTTTAAACTCCTTGGTGAAAATTTGTATTAAATTACACAACTAGCATGTAAATTTGTAAACCTGTAAATTTAAATTAAGATACAAAGAAAATAGCACTGAATATAAAGTATAATTTCAAAATGCATTAAACTGAGACCCCTTCTGAAATGTAATATCTACATTCATTCCTATCAACTGTACAATATGGAGATAGAGTTACAAAAAGAGCAAGAAATGGCCACAAGAAAGCAATATCAAAGTGCTTGAAATCTTGTAGTATGTATAACAAATGTACTTTCATTTTACACAGAAATCCTGTCAGTTACACAAAATATTACTTTAGTTATGTGTTTGCATTTTTTCATTAAAGCATATAAAACAGCAGCAAGTTTAACCAAATGTAAGGATCAATATACAAGGCACAGTTTCTGAAAAAATATATCATGCAGTAGCCAAGTTTCATTTAAACAAAGGAATCATTAGAAATTGGTACAAAACAGTTGCTTTAGCATACACTTTATCAGTCATAAATCAGGCAATATATTGATAGACCATTTATATCACAGATTTACTAAAGTAATACTAAGGAGCATTTAAAATATACCTAGAAAGGGCATGCAAAAGTGCAGAGAAGTATGCAGAATAGAAATTTATATGTATATATTTATATATTGATGCAGTACAATGCATTTGTCATCATATGCATATTCAGTAAGGCCATACGAAGCTCATTAGTTTGAGTAAACCAACTAATTCTGAAGGTACTTACTATCATTCAGAATACACTGTGTGAATTTTCTCTTTGAGAATAATTATTTTAGAATCTTGAGTCATTTTATGTTGATCCATCAATAGACGTAGTATTCATTTAATATCCTTCTTATAATTTTTCTGAATTCTTAGTAAAAAAGAGTAGTACCAGACATGTAAATTTACTAAATACCAAGTTTGTGGTAAGTGTGGATTTATTAAGAAACAACACATTTGCCAGAGTTTCCACAGAAAGAGTACTAATGTGAATCAAACACTATCAAAGTATTGCTTCAAAAAATAAAATCACAAAATAAGTCAACAAAGATTTTTAAGCAAGAACTAAAATATGAAACTTACAACAAAATTCTACAAATATTTACTAGGTAAAGATTTAAAAATGGGTAAAAAAGAAAACAATGACTATTCCACCTATAAAACTGTACATTTCAAACAGCAAAACCTAGAAACACAAGATTGATTTAATTACTCAAACATTTCTATTTCATCTGCTTGTTGCAAATGCCAATAACCTACCAGTTAAAATTAATAAAATAGTTTTCTACAAATACATGTATAAAATGTTGAAAGAATAAAAAAACTGGAAGAAATAGCTTCGTAATGAATTGTATACATTAGTTGTATTGTTATTGTATACAGTGAGAAACATTGTATTGTATACAACATACATTTTGACACTTAACACAACTGTAATTCAAATTACGGAACTTCTTGTTCTCATAATTTATTAATCTTTCTCTTCACACTCCCTTCAATATGTAGCCAGAGACGGAATCATCTTGAAAGTATCTACATACTTACTCAGACATACAAGTATCTTCCAGAGTAATCGGTACATTTAAAGTAGTCATTGCAGACCATAATCGATTAATACTTCTGTTATGTCAATTTTCTCATTACCTTTCTATATGCAGTATATACAAACAGTCCCTAAAAGTTAAGAAACAACTCACCATACATCTTTACAACATCTATTTTACATCCACATACACTCACATTCAACTCATTTTAGTATAGTACTGTAAAACTAGACTACTGATGGCTCATAGGTTTTATATTCACCTCTATTCAGTGGTAGAATTGGCTCTTAGATGCTGTTAATGACTGATGCTGCAGAAACAAATGTATATATAATGCCTGATGGAATGGCAAGCCAAGAGCCAGAAAGTTATGAAAACAGTAGTTTTTGAATTTGGCTTTCATCATTTTGCTGATTTAATAATCTCTTTTAAATAGAAAGAAGATTAACATTACTATTTTCAAAACCTGAGCACTGGCACTATCAAGCTGAACAGAGGCGTAACTTAACTGAAAGAATTTTCAATTCATTGGTAGTATGCTCAATCTTACAAGAACAAATACAAAACAAAATTAATTTAATGAAAGAAATGTGGTTGGTTACAACCACACAATTACCTAATCTCGTCATAAGTATCATTTTAAGGAAAGTAATGTCGAAACGGCTACACATTTTAAGAACTAAAATGATACTTAAGACGAGATTCAAGGTCATTTGGTTGTTACATGAATAGCATGTCTGTCTGTTGAACCTGTAGGAGAAAGATTCGCTACATTCTCTGCCGTTGCAGCTGCCATCTGGGGCAAAGCAGTCGTGGCCAAGTTCAGAGCATTCTGCTTGCTGACTGGGATCTGAGATTGCTCCCCACTGCCCCCCAAATCTGTGGGTGGAATATTATTTCGCTTCCACTGCCGCATTAAGGGAAGGCGCGTGGCTGACTTCACTGGTGCAGGACTGCCCACTGTTGGCTGTCTCTGCCAACTCCGTGTGTCATTCAAACTGCAAGAGAAAATTACGACTTACGACTTGCACAAGAAAAAACCCTTTCTTTACTGATCTCCACATTATCTGCAAGTTGAAACATCCAGCAAATTGAATCCAAACAACATGCCGAAAGAAACAAAATCTGCAAAATTGCCCTAATAAATATTAGAGAAACTGGTTCAGGAAGCCTAGGCAATGTCCCTTGCACGAAAAGAAGGAAAGAAGAAAAATCAAATAGGCCTCATTCTCATCAGGGACTCCAGTACAGATGAAAACAAATATTCTCAGCAAATTATAAGAATACAGACTTTTAAGTGGTAATTGCAGGCTTGCTAAGAAATTCATGAATTTTATGGGATGGCTCAGCTGTTACACACATTTCTGAGTATGGGCAAATAAAAATTCCATTGCATCAGAGGATGTTTTGGAAATTATGTTTTCAACAAAATTTCTGTAGATTTTTGTTCCACTCACCCTTCTCAAATTTTAGGTCAGATACACTGTAAATGTGAAATGTCACTCTTAATATTCAATAGATAACATGAGTTACGTTTAGTCATTGACCAATCCATGACATTTTAATGCACTCTCATCTACTAGCATTCTTATTTAAATTCATGAAGTATCAATTGATCACAATATTACTTTATTAAATCATTATTATTTAAAGCTGTTGAGAACAATATTAAGAATGACAATGAATATGAAATCTTCGCCTTGCTTATGACATGGACAATTCTTCTGAATTTAGTTTTTTTAATTATCTTAATTACATATCTTGTTAACGGACTTAAGCATTCACAATTTTATCTTTGAAACAAAAGTCAAAATGGGTATTCTAAATGTTTCACAACTGAAAATTTTTATTTTAAAGACTTGCAAGAACAAAAATGAATGTACATAATGAAAGTTTACAAGTTCACTATTCATTCCAAAATTACATATAACTTTTATTCAAGAAAAGGAATTTATTACAAGGAACCAGTCTAGTAAGTTTTATGTCTAGAAATTTACATCTAGTTTTATGCCTAGTAAGTGTTCACTCCTTTTGAAAGAATATTAACAATTTCTACACAATCATTAAAGAACTGTAAAACACATGGAAAAACAAAACAAGAATGCTGTGGAAACCTTTAGAAGTGCAAAGATATTATTGTTAATAAATATTAACCAGCATGGTGCTTAAATGCATTCTAATATTTGATATTTACTGAACAAAACTAAATAAATAAATAAATAAGAAAGTGATATTTGGCAGGAAAGCTATGTACTTTTGGAGAAGTAGAGCTCATCTTAAGAAATCATCTTAGCATTTGCTCAATGGATGAGGAGAAACTTACTGATAGGGGTAATAAAGTTGGGAGCAATTCTTGATAAAGAAATGATTGTTACCGGATATTCAGGTTTTAAAAATTACATTTTATAAAAATTAGCTATTAATGTTTCGATTCTCTATACTCCCCTTCAATTTATTTATTTATATAAATACATATTTAAAAACCAAATTAAATCAAGTTTAACTATAATTCTTTCTGTTACTAACTTCCTTATGTGCCATTAATTGCCCTGTCATCTATATTTTTGGCTACTCAATTATAATCTTGAAATCATATTCCACCTCAGTTGTTTTATTCTTATCGGGTGGGTTTGAAAACTCATTGTTTTATGAAGTCTTAGCTGATAACTGATACATTGGGATATTTCTGACTTAAACTCTTCCTAAAAAAACCAAAAACATTATTTAAAATTTCTAATGCGCAACAATACTCAGGTACCTAAGCTATTTATTATTAATTACCTGCTTCAGATGCTATGAAACAAATAATATACAATAAATATAATAAAACAATAACAAAAAGTAATTAGAAATAAAATCTCATTCTCATCAAAATAACAACACAATCATCTCCATTCATTTATCTTAAAAGGAGATCAGCGAATTTATTAACTGAATGAATATTCATTTGAATTTATTAGTAGTTTCTCAATTTCACAAAGAGATGAAATGGGTCATTCCAATGTATTTGTATCACATAAAATATTTATTTATAAGAACAGGACTAGTGAATGCTTTTGCCAAAAGAAGACAGAAAGGAAAAGAGAGGGAAAAAGAAAAAGAAAGAGAGAGAGAGGACAAGAGAGAGGGAGGATGAAAGAGAGAGAGAGAGGGAGGACGAAAGAGAGAGAGAGGGAGGGAGGACGAAAGAGAGAGAGAGGGAGGGAGGACAAAAAGAGAGAGGGAGGGAGGACAAAAGAGAGAGAGGGAGGGAGGACGAAAGAGAGAGGGAGGGAGGGAGGATGGAAGAGAGAGAGAGGGAGGGAGGACGAAAGAGAGAGAGAGAGGGAGGGAGGACGAGAGAGAGAGAGAGGGAGGGAGGACGAAAGAGAGAGGGAGGGAGGACGAAAGAGAGAGAGGGGAGGGAGGACGAAAGAGAGAGAGGGAGGACGAAAGAGAGAGAGGGAGGACGAAAGAGAGAGGGAGGACGAAAGAGAGAGAGGGAGGATGAAAGAGAGAGGGGGAGGGAGGACGAAAGAGAGAGGGGGAGGGAGGACGGAGAGAGGGGGGAGGGAGGACGAAGAGAGAGAGGGGACAAAAGAGAGAGGGAGGACAAAAAAGAGAGGGAGGACGAAAGAGGAGAAAAGGAAGAAAGAGGGAGAGAGGAAGACAGGGAGAGAGAGGAAGAGAGGGGGAGAGAGGAAGAGGGGGGAGAGGAAGAAAGAGAAAGGGAGAATGAGAGAGGAAGAGAGAGAGAAAGGGAGAGGAAAAGAAATATGAAGAGAGAAAGAGAAAAAAGAAAAAAGGAGATAAAATAGAAAGAGGGTGAAAGAAAGAATCAAATAAAATCTACAGAAGAGACTTCCTGATTATATTCTGTCCACTCAGGCTTCAATGTTTCCCCCTAGTTTCAAATCTATTTGGTGTGATTTTCAAAGTAAAAATTGACAAAATAATTCAGTAATAAGTGATACACAAAACTGACTGACATTTTTGGAAGGTGTGATGAAGATTAACTCACTATTTAAAGTGAAAAGTTGAATGTGTGAGTAAAATAATATAAATTTATAATCCAGAGCTTTGGCCAGACATTATTAAGCCTGTAATCTCTTCATCAGACCTAATCAGGAGAAATGTTAGACGTCTGTGAAAGTCAGGACAATAAGACTAATTGCCCAAAGCATCAATCAGGATGATTTGACAATGCATTTTGTTTGCATTTCTGTCTGGTTTAGTTTGATTTGAGTTGATTGGCATCTGCTTGTTATTAATAAAAGACAAATTAAATTTTCGAAGTCTTAAACAACTGGAATTACTGCACAATAACCAAATCTACCATAATATTTCAACTATTACCAAATTCAAATGTTTACCTTTTTGCTCAATATTTTGTTTTCAGTTGGGGAAAAGAATTATAATAATTGCAAGAGCAAACTCCAATTCAATAATGATGAATTAATGAAACAGTCGAGCAAAAATTTGTACTTTTAAAATATATGATTCATAGCAGTGTTTCAATTTCTGTGAACCTAGAAGCAACAGCAATATATCACGTTTTCTCAAACATAAATAAGAATATAAAATACAAAGTTGGTGGGAATATAAATTAACTATTTAAAATTTCTCCACATCTACCAAGGGAATCAAATATTATAGACAGCTTTTCTCTCACAGCTTTTTAAACACATTTTTAATTCTATTTAGAGTGTGTGCAAAGCATTGTAAAGAGAGGTGACCTATATATTGCTGTATTAAAAACAAAAATTCCAAAGCTCAAAAAGCCACATATTCAAAAAACTGAGCAACATACTTACTCCAAAATTCTTTAAGAGCAGCATGAAATAAATTTATTGCCATCAAACATTTTAGAGTAACTTAAAAGACGCATTTTTACATTAGTTCCAAAATTGCCTATGGACCATTTATGCTCTGAATGCATGTAATCTAGAAATTCAGATTCAACAAAGAATCACTATTCGGTCTATTAACAGTAAATCACAAAGCAACTTAGGTTACTAAATGCATTCCTTCGAACAGGGCAGTACGAGACATTAAATGCATCCAGCAAAAGATATGAACTACCAATAATAAAACAAGGCCACAACCAAAATCCCCACAGGAGACACACTGTACCTTCCCAATCCTGAAGCTGGAGGGCAGCACAAAAGAAAATACAAAAATGTTTAGAAATGAACATCAATAATTGAATGAGCAAAATTTTAACTCTGGTGTGGCTTAGTATTATGATAAAAGCACCAGTAGTGGCCAACATTTTCCTAATTTTCTTAAAATTCTTGGGCTTCAATAATAAATGCATTAAATGAAAATCAATGAGTGATTATTATAATTGAATGAATTCTTTGAATTACAACAAAAAAAATTGTCATTTTCAACTTATCCCAATTTGTATTAATTTATGTTTAAACCCTAATTTTAATCCAGTAGTGGTAACTTGAAAATTGCAAATTTTTAGTAAGAGTCCGATTCTATAATGGCCACTTAATCTTCAAACCCTTGAACATCTTTAAGATTTTTTTAAGTCCAAAAAACTACCAGTTCTATTATTGCAATGCCAATATTAATAAGACATTTTCAAGTTACTCTTCAAACATAAGACAAGAGAAAAGAAATACTTCTACTTCTCACCACTAGAAGGCATTTATGCCCTGTTTCAAATGTTTGAAGCAAGTTGGGAAGCTTCCAAATGTTATTTTACAAATTTTTTGCTTGAAGTGGCTACATTTGATGCACTACTGGGGTACAATATTGACTCTAAACAAAACGTTGTGCAATGTCTGGTGAAGAGCAAAACTTCTTGTTAGCTTACAGTTGCCTACTTAATACAGTTTGATCTACAGTATTACTCTTTATTATTAGTATTTATATTTATAATTTAAGTAAACTAAAATTTGCATTATTATACTATGCCATTAACATCACAGGAAAGACTTAAAAGTAAATTTCTTTAGTTTCCTCTTTTCATCATAATGTGCATTACCACAGCAATTACTACTATATTACTTCTGTATTAAGACACTTTCTCTGTTGAGTCTTATCATCATCATCATCATCATCAAAAGATTATACATTTATAAAGCATTCCATGTAATGATGCCAATTTTGTCACAATAAACATATCAGAATAAATCAAGGTGAAAATGGAAATCGGAAATTAATGAATGTAGACTTGTTACAAATATTCACATCAAAGAACCGTGAAAAAGTTGATAATTATTTGTAAATTAGATGTGAACAGGCACTGAAGTTAAGCTAAAATTGTTAAACTCACCTCACTAAAGGTCTGCCACTGCTATCAGAAGGAAGAGGTTGCTGCAGCAGGGAGGGTCCAGCAGACACAGGTCTAATCTGTAACAGAGAGTAATAGGTTTCTTATAAAGGGAACAAAATGTGAACGTACAATTTTGTATAAATGTCTGCACCCCTTCCCACATCAAATAATTTCTTTCACCATGGGGCATATTTTTTTTCTTTCTCAAACAGAACGACGCACATGCATACACACATGCAGTGGAATATAGGGCTTGATGAACTTCTAAGGTTAATTGTCTTTCTAGATCTATGTATGTCTTATCTCTCCAATGTAAGGGGTTACTTTTTATATCCTGTACTAAGTTGTTTTGTTTACATAAACAATATATGGCTAAGTGTTGTAATAACACATCTGACTTCCGTCTATCATTCAAGGTCACCATTTCTAAAGTTCAAAATTATAAATTTTTACGTAAAATAAAGTTTGAAAAATGTACTACAAAATGGCATTAAAGTACAAGAACCAGCTGCCAGAAGTTGTATTATCTCCCATAGTTCACACATTAACAAACATTTGTCACTAGATACAACCAACAAGAAGAAGGTTCAAGAGTAGTATTACAATAATTGTGAATGTTAACACAAACAAATTAATCACGGTACACACTTCAAGAAGTGACCTTACTTCTTCGTGTTTTAATCAAAGATATACCACTAGCAATTCACAGTTATGTTATTTAAATTTAGAAGGTATGAGTTACTAAAGGAAACTGTTGAATCTACTAAGAACATGGTTCTGGCAAACTAATAACTTCTATATTATAAATACAGAAAAACAACTAAAAAAATTATTTTGCAATTCCCATATTAAAAGTTCAATTTACAGAGATCTTCAGCTTCAAGAAAAAAATGTCAGTTTGCAAAAGAAAGAAATTTTTAATCTTCACCTCAAAATGGAAATCATGTTAAGACTTCACCAGAAACTTTTGAAATGTGTTATTCATAAAGAATATAGAAAACAACAGAAGATATTGTTTTGCAAATGAAGATTTTGTATTGAAATAGGCGATAGCATTTCAAAAGAATAATTACAATAACAGTAAAATCAACAGACTAGCCCAGTCAAATTAGACAAAAACATGGTGATGGAATGAAAATATCATGGAATTTTGAAACTTGACAGAATTGTTCGATACCTAGTGCACACCATACTAAAATTTCTGAAGTGTGAGGTGTGAGCTGGAGGTGGGGGAGCCTTTAAGTTGGTTTTTATACATTTTTTGAATTTATCTCCATAACTATTAATCCTACCAAACCTCTACACAAAATTATTTGTAAAGTAGGGCCAAGATAAAATTTCATACAAAGAAGTTTCTACCTTTTAAAGTTATAGACTTGAAAAGTTCTTGTTTTTACTTACGGCAAAGCCTTATTTTAGTTATCTCCCTTCTTGCCTCCTATATTATTTCAATAATATGCCTTTTGTTTGTGGTTCTCATACGCAACCAATCATTATAAACGAGATCTCTAAAGAAAGATAGTTTCACAGGAACGTGACGAATTGCACTTTGACTTTCTAAAAATACTCAGGATTTGTTTAAAAAACGCTTCTAAATATTCATGTAAAATGCAATCCGCAACACATCAGGATTTCTGAATCTATATTGTTAAATAACACCTTAACGAAGCATTTTAGGGCCTTAAAATCTAAAATTTTGAGGCCAAAGGCCTCCAAGAAATGTTTCTCGCATTGTAATCTACAGGATGAGATCATCTTGTCCATTCTATTACGTTATTGCAGTTTCAACCTGTACGTGAAATTACTAATTACTTGATATTCTGTGCGATTGAATTACATGGGTGTACTTCTTTGCCCAATAATAAAGTTAAATAAGAATAGGCTGTATTGACAAGGGTGTATTATATTGTTATCAATTACATTTACACAATTACAATTACAGCAAGGTGGCATATAGAACAAGTGACGGAGGATAAGAGGGTCTTGAAGAAAAATATATATTACAGGCTTAAAATGGAAATAGAAAAATAAGGAAGACGGTGGGGCATAGCATGCAAAACTTCTCACATGGGTTTGCTAGTAATAATAATAATATTAAAATAAGTTCAATGTATGGAAGTAATTTTATTTTTGTTCAACATTTATCAACAATCTGTACTTGCATATTTTGTGCAAAAAACTTGAATAATTGACTTCTTACTAAATCTTATTTTGTACAGTAGACTTACAACAAACTGAAGTCATTATTAATATAAAGGAAATAACTAAAAAGGAAGTCATGAGTCAAAACAAGAACTTGCACTCATGGCTGAGTGTAAGATTTGGCATTGTTTATATAGAGAACAAGTGCAGCAAGGTAAAATGTATATAGAATATTGTGGGAGGACCAGCATGGATTTCAAGGTTTACTGCTGAGATAGATGTCATGCAGGGCACCTCAAAGAGAACATTTGAGCAAGCACGGGCAGTCTGGGACAGAGTTGGTAACAGTGTGCTGTAGTGCTGTGTAGGCATGTAGTGAAACCACAAGAAGCAGACAGTTAACAGTTGATAAAGATAGTTTTCTTTCTGTGTTCTTTTTGTGTTACTGTGTTCTTGTAAAAGAATTACAATAAACATTGTATCTGTTCTTTAAGTGAAGTGTGATTAATATCATTTTCCCACGATATATAAATATATTAAATTAAATAAGTATATAAATATAGCAAGCAAATGCAACACACTACAGGATAGCATGTTGCTAAAAGGTGACAAACGCATCAAGCTCAGCATATAAGAGAAAGATATTCCACTCCATGTTGGTCTTTGTGTACATGAAAAAAATATTATTAAAAATTGTAATAATAATTTTAGCACGTGTAGATTTTTCAAAAGGTCATGGTGATAATATAATTTTTACACTTAATATAACACACACAAAAACATAGGTGAAGTGGAGACAGTATATTTCATTACGGAAGGACTTTGCTCTGTTGACAGTTGAGGTCATGAGGCAAATTTTTGTTTCATTTTCAGCCACACAGGAGGGGAAGAAGCCCAGTGACCCCTCAGTTGGTGCGCAATTGATTTTAAGTCAAAATAATGTGCTACAATAATACAAAATATCAATTATTATTTTAAAAAACTGATCTTCTGTGTTCAAAATACTTCTTTTAAAACTTTACATTATTGTTCAAGAATGGAACGTAGGTGTAAAAATTGAGTATTTCAATATCTTTTCATGTGCACAAAAGAGTGAAATTTTCACACAGATTTAGCAAGTAACTTTAAAAGATTTCACTCTAAAACAAAACTTTAAAGGTATTGTTTTGTACGAAATTTTATGCACTTTAATTTTGTATAGAGCTGAATTTTCAATGAGATTGATAGATACCAAGATATATGCAAAAACGTAGAAAAAACACCTTTGAAGGCGCTCCTCCTCCATGCAGGCTCAAACCCCTCACTTCAAGATTTTAGTAACTGCACTAGGTGCCAACAGACAATTAGGCCAAGTTTCAAAACTCGGACAATTATTCATTCGACTTATCTAATTTTACTGGGCTAAATATAATGAACACAATCTTCTTAAAAATGAAAGATTATTTAATTATCAAATCTATATAATATACCAAATTGTAAAATACTAGTTGTCAACAAGAAGGAGAGGTTCTGTTTAAAAGTGTAAATCATCTACATGAAGACTAGTCACACAAACCATCTTAATATTCTGCGACAAGTAAAGATACAATGTACTTAATTTTTCATTTAATCATTCCAGCTTTTGAAAGTGTAGAAACAAAATCTTAAGACTCCTTTTTGAAATAATCTATCCCAACAAGCTAAAGAGTATTTACCCTTTCAGTTTGGGTCGCAGCATTGCAAGTCTCTTTAGCTACAGGACCATTAGCTGTCACTTCTGCATTGCTATATTTTGTCATTTGTATTTGCAGTAACTGAATTGTATGTTCCTTCTCTTCAAGTTGCTGTTGCAGAAATACAACCTGAAGCAAAAGGGAAAAGATGACCAACATTCAACTAAATCCCTGAAAGAAAAATTACAGCCAACAAAGAAAAGAACAATATTAAAAAAAAAAATAGCATATGCAATCCATTGTTGTCCAAGCATGTCTTTTTAAGCATCATTTATATAAGAAGGGAGAAGGAATGAATTCTAACTACCCTGTAAGATGTACAGTTAATTTATTTACACCTCCATTCCACTTCAACCCACCCCACTCTCCCCATCTTCTCCTCCTCAATTTTGACCTTCAATTGAACAGTTTACTTTAAAAGACACAACATTTTTTTTATTCATGCTTTGTTAAAAATAAACTATGTTGGGATGTCATCACATTAAGTCCAGAAAGCGCACAATCCTAATTCAATTACGGGTTGCCATGAAGATACATGGTTAATAGCAAATAAGTTACATGATTAGCAAAAATTAAATAGACACCCCTTTTCTAAAGAAAACCCACCCCTATTATTGAAACTAGTGGAGCTGAAACAACATATATCTCAGAAAAAGATATGTTTGAGAGATAAGCTTTATCACAGGACTGAATCAATAATGCAACATTAATTCTGGCCATACAATAGAATTAATATGTGATAGATATAAATTGAGTTTTTCTCTGAATATAATGAAGGAAAGTGTTTTTACCTGTCGTTGCAAATCAGCAACTTCTTCCTGCAAGGAGAGGCCTTGCCCTGTCTCCTCAGCTCCCCCAGAAGGAGTATCAGTACTAGCCAGATTGTAGAAGAGGCCATTCTGCAAGATACAACATATGCAATAATCATTGGTGAAAAAATTTGGCAGAGGCAGGTGTAAGAAACACAAATCTTTTAAAACGTACAATGTGTCATTCCCTTTCAGAAAAATATAAAAAGATGATAGCATCTATTTGTGTAAGAAATGTTCAATTTAAATTGTTGATTTTGTGCAAAACGCATTGTCACACAAAGAATGCAACCCTGAGACCACTGGAGTCTTACCTTTAAAGAGGAATCGAATGGGTTGAGAGTCTCTGCCTGGAATCACAGCCACAAATTAATTTTACAATCATTTTTACACAACTATTATACATATGTACATACAATATACACAAAGAAACATGCTTTAAATATGGTCAAGTAGTAATTATGTAATTACAAATATTTTCCAAATATCACTGCCATATTTTAAAGCAAATACACAGAAACCAATGAATTATATACATAAGAACAGTATCAGTTAAAATTGTTGATATCACAATTTGATGAAAATTCTTGCCAAATTATGGTTTCAAAAAACTTTTATTCTCTGTGGGTTATTCAGTCTCTCTCTCTCAGAAAACAAATAATTTTCTCCCAAAGGGCATGCACGAGAGAAAAATTGAGCTTACCCTCAAACTGTTCCCTTCATTCTGCATTCATGGTGACACAACAACCGAGCAGAACACAAAAACAGAAAGAAAAGAAATAAAATACACATAGAACTTGCTTTACACTGCTGAGACCAACCATGCACAATAGACAATAACCATGGTATATCTTGTATTGAATTTTCAGAAAATCAAAGTCACACAGAGAACTATGTGAATGGCATAATAAAATATGAATTACAACTCAATGATAAACAAGGAGAAAATTGTAAGAATTTTCATGATACATACATATCAGTTTCATTTTTCAAGAAATATATGGACTATTGCATTACAACACAAAATGTGAAGAGAAAGAGTGGGTGAAAATATTACTTTGGGGATCTAGGTCGCATTATCAGAGCATCACAAGATTTATTTTGAACCGTGAGCAAAAGATAAGATCAATCTGACAAAAATAAAAAGTAATTTTGAGTTGTACATCCATAAAAAAACAGTGATTTTTCTCCATCCACTAGTATGTTCTAGTATATACTCTCTGGTTCTACCAAACTGTATAATTAACATACCCATTGTTTTTCTTAAATAAATAATGTAGCCAGTTTGTGAATTTGGCATCTTTCATTATGAAAGAATATCAATATTTGATAAACGTATTGAGAATAACCTCATATAAAATGAAAAGAATGATAATTGAAACTTATTTGAAGGTTAATATAAAAATTAGACTTTATTACTATAATTATTATTATTATTATTAAAATACAATTAAAGGACAAGATATACCATAGAGACTTTAAGAATGTACTTTAAGAATGAAATAGGTGCTAATGAATGTGAAACAGTTTTCTAGACAACATTCAGTAATAATGCAGATGTGAAAGGAAACGAAAAGGACATGAAATAACACTCTGATTTACTGTTTATGCATTTCAAATTTCATTATTCAGTTCATAAAAAATAAAGTAAAACACTTTGGACAGTAATATCTTCAAATTTTTAAAATTACTCTTTGATGATATTACAAATTCTTTAGGAAAAAATGAGGGAGGACAGTGACCATAGTAGAAAGTTAGATGAATCCATAAAACATATTTGAAGGGCAATCTATAAAATAATTAAATTAAATCCATAAAATATATTTGTAGGGCAAATAAATGCAATGCATCAATCAATGAATCTAACTTTAAAGAAAATTCATTGAATAGTATATTCAATTTTAAACTGTTTAGAAATAAATTTTAACATAAACACAAGCAACAAAATGTTTTGTAGAGCATTATTTCCTCCTTTTTTCCTGTGCAGGTAATAAATAAATAAATATACACTTTCTACAAAACATGTATCCTAAAATGTACAATAAAAATGGCATCTACAAGCAACATACTGTATGAAGAAAGCAGACAAAATATCAAATAAAAATTTAGCTCTAATGACTATTCTATATACAAAACTACAGTTTGAAAAAAGCACCTTATTCACAGGAAAGCAATGAACTTGAAACGAAGCATCTTCCAACCACTCCAATCAGGTAACTGAATATCTTCAAAAGGTTCATTGCAGATATATATAACAATACTAAACTGTACAGGAAGCAATTCACTTACTTTCTGCAGGTGACGCATCAGCTTTAGGAGCATTGTCTTATGATTGACAATGTCTTGACATATTGAATGATAAGTGTGACGATCCAAATATAGCCCTCCATCATCACATTCTGATCCTCCACTCTGTAACAAATGGCATGAAGTTTAGTTGAAAGTTTGCCTGAACTTCTTTGTACTTGAAATATTGAAAGATTTGACGAATATACATTATAAATTACACATATTTTTGAAATAGTTGTTAATTAGACCACATTATGATTGTAGCTTTTAAAAAGGAGCACTGGTTACAGAAAATTGAGGCCAAAATGAACAAAATATAAATAAAAACATTTCTGTAATTTGTTAAATTGCTACTTCCAACATGTTCACGGAAAAATAAATTGAAAAGAAGGGAATGTGTGCATGGTGGGGTGGGGGAATGATGATGGGCGAGGGGATGGTGTATGAGAGTGAGGCAAAGGGTAGAGATTGGGAGGATGAATGCGAGCAAATAGTTATTTAAAATGCATAATAATAGAGACTGACACAAAGTAGTGCAATTGACATGTAAATTGACAATATTCAAAATGTAATTCATTAAGTTGATCCAATGTTACAGTACTGCTAATATGAGTATAGAGTATAAATAATTCTGGAGATCTTTAGATGATGATTTATCTTTCAACTTTCACCAATAAACACCCACTCGAGAGAGAATTTCCAAATTATAGCAATGATTTTGTTAATATTACTTTATTACTACACTTCTTTTTCAATGATCATTTAATGTTAAGCAAGAATGAAGTTGAGAAACAAAAGAGGAACAAGGAATGCTTTAGGATGAAGAAATACAGACAGAAACAAGAGAAGTCATGTAAGATTTGTGATTGGGAATGAGAAATTAAAGAAGCAGAAGAATAGAAGAGAGAGAAAAAGAGTGAAAAACAGGACGACATGAGAGAGGAATGTGAGAGTCATGTGAGGGAGAAGGCAAGGAAGGGAGCTAATAGCAGGCAGTAAGAGGGAGGGTGGAAAGAGTTCAAGAGAAAAAGACTATAATGTTTAGGATGGAAGATGAGAGGATGAGAAAAGGGTCCCCACTTTTAATGAGGAACAGGGTGAGAAGATGAAAGGAAGAGAATATGTGCACGTGGGGTGGGGAAGTGATGATGGGTGAGGGGATGTGTATGAGAGTGAGGCAAAGGGTAGAGTTTAGGAGGATGAGAAAAGAAGAATTTAAGAGGGAGGGAAGAGAGTAAAGGAGGTGAGATGATGAGTTTGAGAGGACAGAAAGGTAAGCTGGAGGTAAGTGAAGTCAGCACGCCAGGAGTTCAAAAAAGCATGAAGGGAAGGGAGTTTGTGCAGCCAGGCAAGGAAAGAAGAAAATATGAGGTGGGCAAAGGGAGACACAATTTGAACAGGACAGTGGAAGAGGGAGGGTGAAAATTCTAGGTGAGGGAATTTCTCAGCAGGAAGGATGAACGATGACAAGTAGGGTGGGAGGATGAATGAGAGCGAGTAGGGACGGAAGATGAATTAGAGCGAGTAGGGAAGGAAGATGAATTAGAGCGAGTAGGGAAGGAAGATGAATTAGAGCGAGTAGGGAGGAAAGATGAATGAGAGCGAGTAGGGAGGGAAGATGAATGAGAGCGAGTAGGATGGGAGGATGAATGAGAGCGAGTAATGTGGGAGGTTAAATGAGAGAGAGTAGTGGCATAGACTAAGGATGTATACATCTTTACTCTACAGTAGTGGGAGGATGAATGAGAGCGAGTACGGTGGGAGGATGAACGATGCCGAGTAGGGTGCGAGGATGAATGAGTGAGTAGGGTCGGAGGATGAATGATGACGAGTAGGATGGAAGGAAGAATGAGGAAGAGTAGCGAGGGTGGAAGAATGAGGACGAGTAGGGAGGGAAGATGCATGAGGGCGAGTAGAATGGGTGGGGGGGAGAATGAGGACGACAAGAGAGAGAAGATGAAAGAGGGCGAGTAGGGTGGAAGGAAGAATGTTGGCGGATAGAGGAGGGCGGAAGCGAGGCTCACCGTGCGCTGCGGGCGGAGCGGGCTGCCGACGGCGCGCGGCCGCGAGTCAGAGGCGCGCGGGGAGTCGGGCGTGCTGAGCGTGCTGCCCGCGCGCGGCCGCAGGAGGCGCGAGCGCCCGGTCACCAGCCTGCAACACCAACCAAGCCGCCTCATCTCAACAACACAACACCTAGGAACTCACATTCATTCACAAAATACCATTATGGATGCATTATCCAGGCATAGCCCACTAGTATGCCTAATGCATACTAGTGGGTTATGATCCAGGTAAGAAAAATATCTGGACGACAATAACAACGTCGCAAACTGCAATCATTAAATAAACACTAAATATACGTTACTGCACGGACGGAAACCAAAAAAAATCTGAAAGTAAAGGTCAACTAAAACCACCCTCGCTTATGCCATTGCCTGCGTCGTTCGTGCACAATTCGCGTAGCTGTATCCTCCTGGAAGTTACAATTGAAGCGTCGAGAATGAGAAAGACCGACGCCACAAGAAGGAAATTTCGCAGGAGGGCGAAGATAAAGCTTGCACAAAGGCTCTGCGGTGGCATCTGCTGCCACTGGGAAACACCGGTCGCTCGCTTTTGCAACCAATGAAATATTAAATTCAGAGTTTTTGGTGTAATTAATCCATCGTAGTTTTCCAACATTTGTAATTAGAAACTCATCCTAACAACAATATTGCGCCTTCCAGAAAATCGGAGTAAAATAAATCAGACAGCTACAAAGGGCAATTTAGCTTTAATACATTTGGACTATTATTGTTGTTGTTGTTATTATATTATTATTATTACTATTATTATTCCTCTAATTCACGACTAGACATGTTACGAGTCTGTTGATTATAAAGTCTACTCCGGGTTGCAACCAGCTTCCTAAGGAGTAGATCTAGTCTGGGGGCTACAATACTTGGCGCAAAATGTGGGCTGTTCCAAATAAAGTAACTTCTCTCACTTCCCAGTCTTTCGAATGACCTGTGAGTTTAGCTAAGTTCTTAAATAAATTTTGTGGAACAAATCTCAGAACTCTGATAACCATCGGGACGACGGGAGGCAATGGCTTTTATGCCCCACATTTGGTTGATCTCGATTTCCAGACTCTTATATTTTAGATGTTTCTCTGCGTCCTTGGTTACGTTCTGATCGCAAGGTACAGCAACATCTACAAGTAGACACGATTTCTTCTCCAAATCACACAAACAATATCCGGTTTGTTTGCCGCTATCGTACGATCCATTTGAATTCGTTGATCTTACAATATTGTACACAGTCCAACAGATGTCGCCGGTTTTGGTGACAGTTCATTTGGGGCATGTGTTTGGAACTTCGAGGAAGGTACAAATCTGCTAGTGGAGGTAACTACACACCCTGTCGTGTCTTTACAAGTATTGGGATTTTCCCCAGAATTGGACAAGCTGAGATAATATGATCAATGGTTTCTACTTGCTCCAGGCAAACGCGGCATTTATCTGGGGAAATTTTGAGAATCGCTTTATCATAATGTGTTCTCAATGCCTGATCTTGGGCAGCTATTACAAATGCTTCCGATTCTGGATTCATTCTTCCCCTTTTAAGCCACATAAATGACTGATCTTTATTGATTTGCACCTTGTCCATTCTTTTTAGATATTGTCCATGGAGTGGTTTGTCTCTCCACGATTTCTTTAACATTTGTAGTGTCTCACATTTCATGTTAACTAGCATCAGAAGTTCAGTTTCAGTGTTATTCTGCGTGACTTGCAGAGTCTTGTTCACAATACTTTTTGCTACACTGACAATGCCTCTGTTTCCCATTCTTCTGTCAGATTTCATGACCTGCCTCATTAGTGAGTCATCTTTATGGCTGTCTTCATACTTTCCCATCCCCACTATTGCATTGTGCCAGGAGGCTTCAATCTGTCTGAGGCCTCTTCCTCCTTCCTTACGTGACACACAAAGTCTATGTACATCAGCTCGAGAGTGGGCGACATGATGCATTGTAAGCAGTTTTCTAGTTTTTCGATCCATGATTCGAATTTCTTGCTCATTATTATTATTATTATTATTATTATTATTATTATTATTATTATAATATACACTAGCGCTTGTTCCATACGATTGTGCATACGGAGCAACTTTTATGTATCAAATCACAATTTATCGTAGAGTTCCTGGTTTTGGAAACTGTTTTCTTTTACTCGTATATGTTTAAAAAGTGAGTTTGCCTTAATGAAAATACAATAAGTGGGAAGGAATCTAAATCTGATTCAGCAAGTTGTAAGAAATGAATACTATGTTACACTCAGCCGTATTTCTGGTTCTATTTGTGGAGAACAAGGCCTGTAATTCATCGATCAGATACTGCTACACATCGGGCAGATCTATGAAATTATTTATTCAAAGTTAACATAACACAACAAGATATATGTAATTCAGTAGTCGTTTGTTAGTCGTATGTCCTGCCTGGCAGCAGAGGAGGTTCGGAAAACATGAAACAAGCAACATGCAGCAGAGGAGGTTCGGGGAACATGAAACAAGCAACATGTTAACAGCTAACAGCTCGGGGAACATGAAACAAGCAAGCAGAATGCTGAGAGATGTCGAAGAGAGTATGCCTGCATAACTTGTCAAGATACACGATAGCTGAGATAGATTAGCTGTGGATATTTTTTTTGGAATACTACCAGAATAAGTACCCGGTGTATTAAAACCTTGTAAATATTGTGAAGTATTAAAACTATATTGTTGTTAAAAAGGGATTTAATTTCTTAAGACGACTTGGTGGGTAGTCAGCTAGCCCATGCTTAGCATTGTTGACGATTGCGACTCTACAATTCAATTTTGAGAAATTACATTCTGAGGATTCTTTCCTGTTTGTCTTCATGAATAATTTGAAAGCCATCAATACAGGTGATTACCACATGCAAATGGACACCAGAAAACTAACGGCCACCACATAGTTGGCAAGCAGAAAGACACTTGCATTACAAGCAACCTTCATCCCATTACCAGTCTCATGACGAGAGAGAACGTGAACAAAAGGTTGTACATTTCAAGATTTTCCAAGTACAAAAAGAAAATCAGAAATATCACAATATTTGTAACTAAGAATATTCCTGGGAGTTTAACGAGTTTTTTAAATTATTTCGTGTATGACTTTCTACGAATGTTCCTCTGCTTTCTAATTCGCAAAAGCCTATGGAGGTCATGTTACGTGGGAATCTGCGTCTGCAAAGCTGACAACGAAGCTGAAAGTTGTAAGATTTCACAAAGAAGAAAAAAAACACAATCAGAACGGACCTAAATTGGTACTCTTCAAACATTTGCGAAACCCATCTAATTTCCACAAAGTTCTTCCGTTTGTTTGCTCTCTAATTTTTAGAGGCTCGTGCGGAAACCCCCATGCCACGTGCGAATCTACGTCTAGCCGAGTGGAGGCCCGAGGGCCACCAGCGCCGCTCATCTATTCCGCGGCGTTTATAGCTCCGCCTTCGGGCCCTCGTAAAGAAGCCGTTAGGGCGCGCCCATGCATTAATCAGGTCCTTTCTTGCGGCTTCTTTACAGACTCCGGCAGTTATTACTTCATCCCGGTTTACGTTCCCCGCAGCTCCGCCTTTCACCGCGCGGCGGTCTCGCGCTCCTTGGCTCGCCCTCGACGCCACCCCCGCGCTTGTCACAGAGGCCGCTTCAAGCCAGCCGACCCGTTCGCCTGCGCGCCCGCCCACCCACCCAACAACTGGCCTCACATAACGATAGCTCCACATTCGGCATTCGCCGAGCAGCGAGCTACTGCTCGCCCGATCCCGACCAACGGATGGGTTCGGCGAATGTTCGCTCCCTTTGATGTGTCCAAAAGACCGACACGCGGCGGGTAGGGCGAGCGCCGAATGTTCGTCATTCGGCAAATAGCAAGCGACCTATTCACACTACTCGGGATTCGGCGAGCGGTTGCTCGCTGTTCGCCGAATCGCGAATCTGTGGAGCGGCCTTAGGGCTATGCAGTTCATGCACGATCTGAAAGGAAAATCATTGGAACGAAAAGTAACGTATTAATATCCTCTGCGCCCGACCTCATTTACAGTCTTCTTGCTTAGTTATGACAGGAATTTGCTACAATAATCTTCATTCTAAAACTGCAACTGCATGGAGATCCTTAGGAATACGTAAACTGCCTACACACGACAGGGCTATTTGAATAAATCTGAATGTAGTACATTTGGCGAAAACTTTTTTATACTTCTAAAATAATTCCAAAATAAGCGACGCCCTTAAAAGCCCAATTACATTTTCTGAATTTAATTTGGCATGACACCAAAAGACCGAATTGCATGTGTATGTTTCGGTACTAAAGTAACCCCGTAAAAAAAACAGTCCGTATCCCTCATGCAAGAAAGACTGGACCTATTCGCACCGCGGGGGGTTTGACACGTGGCAAGCGATAGGTGCGCGTCGCCGAGGAGTCGAGCATCTGCATTGTCTCCGCGCGAGCTGCATCGTTGAATTATTTACGCGCCGCGCAGAGGCGCCTGCACACGGAATACGTGAGTCGCTCGCCTGCCTACACCACTTCGCGCCACACGTTTCACCTACAAAATGCAAAAAGGTCGCTGCGCAGGTAACAATTGACCTGCCGACTACAAATCGTTTGGTCAATTTGGACGACGGAGTGAACACTCGCAGTATAAAAGTACGCGCGGAAGGACCACCGAAACGATCCTGGAGAGTGCGGACGTCGAAGGCACGCCGCGCGATTTGAAAACGCTTTGCGCCGAACGATCCTCTCGCGATCTGGTAACCCTTCCGCGCGCACCGCGGGACCGGAAATCCGAGCTACGCCAGCCGTTGGTCCGGCTCCTTACGGGGGGGGGGGCGGCACCACGTGCCGGCAGAAGCTGCGGCACAAGTGGCACACGGCATCAACAGATTGCAGTGGGTGTCATGGGCCGGCGCGAAACCTTTCAGTTCTTAGCGTAGCAGTATCTCAAACTCAAGCGATACTGCCTTTCCATGCAAAACAACGGACGGGACATCGCGGATAAAGAGATCGGGAATATGCACGGATGAGCACTCTAAATGCCAGGGCTCACTCGATGATCCACGTGCCTCTCCCAAATAAAGGGACGTGGCGGCACGAAGCACTGTCGATATTAGTAACACTGCCATAATACAGTAGCATTAATCGAAACAATATTAATATACGATACATTAATTTTTATATCACTTTCGTGTTTGAGCACGTTCTTTCGGAAACTTTAGCCCATTCCTGCAAGTTCAAGCGATACTGCCTTTCCATGCAAAACAACGGATGGGACATCACGGATAAAGAGATCGGGAATATGCACGGATGAGCACTCTAAATGCCAGGGCTCACTCGATGATCCACGTGCCTCTCCCAAATAAAGGGACGTGGCGGCACGAAGCACTGTCGATATTAGTAACACTGCCATAATACAGTAGCATTAATCGAAACAATATTAATATACGATACATTAATTTTTATATCACTTTCGTGTTTGAGCACGTTCTTTCGGAAACTTTAGCCCATTCCTGCAAGTTCAAGCGATACTGCCTTTCCATGCAAAACAACGGATGGGACATCGCGGATAAAGAGATCGGGAATATGCACGGATGAGCACTCTAAATGCCAGGGCTCACTCGATGATCCACGTGCCTCTCCCAAATAAAGGGACGTGGCGGCACGAAGCACTGTCGATATTAGTAACACTGCCATAATACAGTAGCATTAATCGAAACAATATTAATATACGATACATTAATTTTTATATCACTTTCGTGTTTGAGCACGTTCTTTCGGAAACTTTAGCCCATTCCTGCAAGTTCTGTGTAATTTTTTAGTGAGAGGAAAGAAGTATTTTTATTTACAAATGTAAATTGTAAATTAGCATTAGAAGAAAAAACTACCTTAGTTCAAACTAGTGTGATTTCTTTTCGTGTATCTGGTAAAGTGATTGAATGTTAAATAAATGCTCAGCCATGGGACGTTTCCAAACGATAATGGGTTTACCGATACTCGAGGACCCACAACGGGGAGGTTTTGCACGCCTTCGCGGGCAACAATCGGCGGCAATCTCGATCTTCTGCTTGTGCGCAGATGCATAAAAGTGATGCGAAATTTGAATTGCGCAAGCTATCTAAGTGAATATCGATAGTGCTGTCGATTGCATTAACGTTCGAGGGTGCAAAAACTCCCGAATACCTAAGAATTGATACGAAGGGGCTTTTTGCACAACGTAGTGTACAGCAATCGACTGCAATCTCATAATAAATAGAGGGCGAAGTCGAAATTGTTTTTGCACGTGAATGTCGATATGGAAGAATATCCAAACCAGTGGCGTAGCTTATTAGGGGCGACACCTTTAGGGGGGGGGGACTACACAAATATTCTTATACAAATTTGAACCAATTAATTTCATATTTCTGTCGCACATACGATTCGGACCGATTGAAATGAGCACGGAATCTTTTATTACTTATTCTGTGACGACTTCTTAAAATGATGATTGTGATAATTATATTGTAAAACACGTGATTATTATATTGTAAAACCTAAATACATGACGTTTTATATGCAACCTGTACAGTCTAGAATAACTATAATTGTTCTTGCCAAAAAGTTCTTTAGAATTACTGTATATTTTTTGTCTTTTATTTTGAAGTGCCAAAATAAGAAGGCGGCGAAATTTTCCACCGTCCCGGGCGGTTGACACTCATACTACGCCACTGATCCGATGTACGGTGAAAGCGTGCGCTCAATTCCCACATTGCCACAAAGGATCCGCTAAATCCCGCGTAATTAGCAGCCTCCGCCATCACTTGAAGTTTGAGCTGGCGGATGTGCAGAGGCTCAAAAGCGGCATTGCAAAAGCTCCTCACGCTGTGCAAAAAGTGCCTGTTTTGTTGGTCTCCGTATGACGCACAGACAAGTGACACCGCAGGTAGATGCATTTTGACCTAGTTAGCGCCACACCAGACACCAGAAACAATTAAATGAGAATTGCGGTGCGTGTAAGGAAGTAAGCTGTTCCTTAGAAACTCATTTCAAACCTATTGAAGGTCGGTGGATTTTTAGATGCGAAAACCTCTCGCCATGTCGAGATTGCGGCACCTTAAAAAAGTTTGGAATATTACTTTGATATTTTAAGAAATACATCGCGGGAAAATAAGGGCAGCACGAGAGATTGGACTCAGAACGCAAGTGAAGCAGGGCTAGTTCAGCATCTCACCCAAACGTGCAATTCTGTGGCCCAGAAACAAACCTCGCTGTTTGGCATCCTCGAGCGACGAAGGTACAGAGCAGACTTCACCACCGGATGCAGAGATCCGTTTCAAAACAGACATCAGTATGATTATATTAATATGCCCTTTGTTAGAACGAGAGCGGAATGGAATTTCCTCTCCCCGGGGGCCTACACTCGCCAACGGAGCGAGTGCTAATTCCACCACTCCCATCTTCTGCTTCTAGCACGGGATGAGGTGCATCGGCAGCAAGGGCCGTTTTATCAGCATTGGGAGCCCTTGGGCCTAGGTTAATTTGGGGACCCCCTACTCTTATTTTCACCGATCTCTCTCCCCCCCCTCGAATTCGGTGCTGAAATATAAAGAAAATATTTTCAATTCATTCATTGTATTCAATTCAATTCATTGTATTTTGTTTCTTTTAATATTTTGAAAGCATTTCTTAGTGTTTCATTTTCACATTATTCAAAGAAAAAATGTAAACACATATTTATAATTACACTGAAAAGGACTACTTTTTTATCGAATAGTACAATTTAAAATTGAATGTCACTCCGTTATGCAAACTTTTGCGTGTTGTTTAATCACACATCACACTTTTATACCTTTTTTTAATTTTATTTTTTGAAAAAAATATTATTAATTTTTTTAAGAACTATGGGGGGGGGAGGGGTGTGGCTTTTTTTTTGAACATTGGGGGCCCTGGGTCCCGGCCCTTCGGGCCCGTGCGTTAACAGGGCCCTGGGCCCAGTGCGTGAACACGCGCCGACGCTGCATCCGCAGGTCATCGCAGCCTCGCGGTCTCCGATCGGAAAGCCTGATGGCCCGAGCGCCGCAGCATCCCTTTCCCTCCCGACGCCATGCGGCGCGCACGCGCAGTGGCGCCGCGACCCTCCGAGGGCGGCCTCCGGCAAGCGCTCCCACAGGGAAGGCCACTAACAAGCAATTCCTAATCGCCTGTGGCTTAGCCAACAGTTACATCTAAGAAAGAGTAGTAGTAACGCACGCTGCATAGTCAGTGAAAAACGGCCCAAAATGGTACGCAGTTGGATGATTAATACATAACTGCAAGCTACATTCACTTAATGATATGCATCTAATATTTCACCATTCCATTCATTCTTACTATGGTAATAGGATTTTTCCTTTGTTAGGAATTGTTGATCCGTTTCCGGTATTCCGTTGTTTGGAATTTTTTTTCAGTAAGCTAATATTTCCCCCCAACAATGTCAGAGATGCAACAGCTCTCTCTCTCCCCCTTCTTTCTCCCACACATTTCTCTGTAGTTGCGCCCATACACCCTCCTGACAGCGATTAGACGAACGAGTTCAGCATGCAAAGGATTTCGGGAGTAAAAGTGACCCTCTCCATGTACAAGTCTCAGGTATTCGGTCCACTTACGAAGCCTGGATTGCGGCGAAACCGGCCTACGCTAGGGAAGAGCGTCGGAATCCCGCGACGCCAAAGATGCGTTCGCCTCGCCATTGCGGCGTGGAAGGCAAACGCAAACCACCTCATACACTGGCACTGATTTCACATTACTGAAAATAGGCAACTAATAGCTCTCTGCATGTTACAACAGTACGTCAGTGGTATGAAATACAATAAAACAGATTTTAATTTTCTGAACTTATTGGATGCCCCAGAGATGCCACTTATTCATTGCCCCAGAGTTCTCAAACACCATCCCCCGCTCATCTGTCTGAATCGGAAGAACGATTACTGAAGCCGCGCGGAAACCCTCTGGAGGCGGTGCCGGAGCGACTACGCCTGATTTCTCAGCCCGGAGAATACGATGAAGGCGGCCCCACACATTCGGCATTCACCGAGCACCGCACTACTGCTCGCCCGATCCCGATCAGCAAATGAGTTAGGCAAAAGTTCGCTTCCTTTGACACGTCCAAAAGACTGACACGCAGCGGGTAGGGCGAGCGCCGAATGTTCGTCACTCGGCAAATGACAAGCAACTCATCCACGCTCCTCCCTATTCGCCGAGCCGTTGCTCGCTGTTCGCCGAATATCGAATGTGTGAAGCCGCCTTTACTCCGGCTACCTACGGCGAATTCTCCACGTCCCACCCGCTCTCCATCGCGGCAAATGCACGAGGCGCACTTGGAGGCATTGGCGCGCAGCTAGCCACGGGAGCGCAGCCGAACGCACGGCTTGCCTCGAGGCGGCCAGGCTTCCGCCTCGGAGAAAGGAAGCCCGCGACTGCATCGCGTGCATCACGCATCGCGGGACGCCCCTCTCCTCTTCCGGGGCGCGGGACCGCGCGGCTTGCACACGACTCCGCGAGTAGACGTGGCGCGCAAGAGGAAGGTGACGCCCGTTCTCTATCAATCGAGGCGTGTCGGCGGCAACTCGACGCCCACAGCGCAAACACACCGTCACGCGTCACTCGCTTCCCAGGCGACCGGCGGCTCCCAGAGGCGCAGCGGAGACGGCTACGCAGACGGTGAGGCTCGCGCAGAAACCCAGCACAAGAGAGGACAACCGCCTGAACGAACGTGCCGTGCAAATATGATGGACGACAAACTACGGCGCGTCACTCTCGACGCATCCCGTGACGGTACAGCACCTATTAATCCAGGACAATCTATTAGACGAACGACTTTACACGTCATATATACAGTGGTTCATCTGGCAGATCGTCACGTCACGTCGCTTTATACGAAACAGAAAACCACTGACACTGGCGAAAGAATGGAAGGTTGTACGTCGAGATCGCAATGACACTAGCGCACTTCTCTTCCGAAGAGTAATCGCAGGCATGGGAATATCATTTGGCGCCTCAAACGTGTTGCTTGGGGGGGGGGGGAGGGGGGCGAGTGGCGCGAAAGACGTGGCCGTCGCCTAGGCGAAGGAGGCGGCGGCGAGGTCCCCGGCGGCGGCGGCGGTGCTGCCCTCCGCAATCGATACTCGCGCGCGGCGCCGCCTCTCCGCTCCTCCCTCTTGTCTGTCGCCCCGCCCCGCATCGCCGCGCCGCGCCGCGCTGCTCTGCCGCTGCTGCAGGTGGCTGCGGCGCGTGCTGACCTGGAGGGCAGCGGGGAGGGCGAGGGCGCGGGCGAGGCGGAGGCGCCGGTGGCGGTGTTGGAGCGCGCGCGGCAGCAGGCGCGGTGCGAGGTGGCGGGCGAGGCGGGCGCCGACGGCGGCGACGACGACGCGGGCGGGCTGGCGCTGCTGGAGCCCGCTCCGCTCGCGGCGCCGGTGGCGGCGGCGCCGTCCCTCCGCTTGCGGCGCGCGCCGTTGTTGGCGGCGGGGCCCGGGCCCGTCGCGGGGGCGGGCTGCAGCATGCGGGCGCGGGGGCGGGGGCGCGGGCGCGCCGCCGCCGGCTTCCTGCTCGTCGCCGCCTTCGCGCATGGGACCCGCAACGCGCGGCGCGCTGGCAGCAGCGGGCGCTTACATGGCGCGGCAAGGACTGCGTAGCGCGCGCGCCCGGCCTCCGCGGCGGGGGCGGCGCGGGCGGCGGGCGGGACGGGTGGGGGTGGGAACGCCGCGCGCGCGCGCATCGCCGTGCCGTTCCGCGCGCCGCCCAGCGTCGATATCTGCGCTGCCGCGCCGCGCCGTCCCGCGCCAGGGGCCCCGTCCGACCCCCTCGCACGCTTTCACCCGGACACCCCTCGGCGCGTTTTGGCACTCGGCGTCAACCTTCCATTTTGCAAACATTCACAAGGAAAATGCAGTTTCACGACTAGAACAAAACTAGGAACTAAAACAAGGAATTTCTAGTTTCACGACCAACCGCTTATAAGGTTTTAAAACCGAGAAAGAATCAAACAAATTATTTCCTTACGAATATAAACTCTTGTGAACATGAATGTCAACAAGGAAAAAAAACTTCTGTTTCGTCAAATGATAGTGTAAAAAAATATATGTAACGAGTTCATTGAATCAGTGCCTAATAGCCTTGAGTCACTAACAAACGCGCAAGGAGACCACGCCACATAGTAATGTTATCTACGAATACATTCGCTTTTAACTTATTTGGAAAATAAATATATTTTACATAATTTCTCTGTATTTTCATTAATATGCACAAGGGCGTACTTTTGCTACCCCCATCCTCCATCCTTCATCACCTGTTTCTAGACGTGCAATTGGTGGCATAAATGTAGTCCATAACTATAGACGAAGCGTCAAAATAAGGAAATAGTCAAAGTGTTAAAATAGGGAAGCAGTCACAGCGTCAAAATAGGGGTGAAAGATGTGAAACCTAAAATTGAAAGACGAAAATTCAAATCTTCCACGATTTTAAACCTCCAGCCCGTCACATTCTAAACTTAAAAAAAATCTATTACTCTATTTCTTTATAATACTTTAAAGACATAATATTGACCCATTTTTACATTTACAAATCCATGAAATATGTTCGTCCGCTCTGCAGCGTATGATCCATTTGAGTACTGCCGCAACGCGCCGCGCGCGGCCTCGCGCTCAGGAGGCCGGATGCGCAGCTCAGCGCGCCGTGCCTTCCTTGTTTTTCGGGCGCGCGAGGAAACCCGCGCCGCGCCGCTGGCGCCCCGCGGGCCGGCGCCTGCGCAGCGAGCGCTCAGCAACTGCACAGCACAGTGAACGCGCGATTCCGAGGCACGAGACACCTTCGGAGCTATTCTTCAATTTTCCCTCCTCCATTACCTCTGGAGGGGCGGGAATTTATTCAGTTAAGGGATGTGCATTTGTTCTCCAGCCGACTGGGCTTGTGGAGACAGTGGAAGGCGGTAACTTTAAAATACTAACTTATAACTTCATAACTATACAGCGCGCTCGGAGATCCACCGCTCAACGAACAAAAATACGTTTCGCCTGGCGCCGTTGGGAGTAAGGAGCTTTGATTACACTATCTGCTTATCTTCATGAGAACTTCCACTCGTGAATTTGGCCACACTACGAGCAGTGACACTACTCAAAGGCATATCATTTCGCGAAACTGCACACATACCCATCAGACATTCATTCATCATCACAATTCTAATGTTTTTTTGTTGTTGTTTTTTTGACATACGACCTATTGCGGTTACCACGACTATATTGCTCTCGTCGTCCCATTATTCGTGAATATCGAAAAAAAAAAAAAATACGGGTGGTTTATACGTTTACGTACCGGCCAAAAAAACATCTTTGACGTCATAATATATTTGGGATTTCACGGAAAATCCTCTCAACAACTCACAACTGTTCTGCCTGTTGATCGGAGGCCGGAGATTTTTCGAATCCCTACTAACGAGTTTCTCCAGCGTCAAACCACGAAGCGAATCGTGGACACAAACAAGTAATTCTGTGATGATCGTCAGGGCCGGGGTTTGGCGTTACGTCCGAGTGTGTAGTTGCCCCGGGTGGAGGCCCCTCCCCCTCGCTCTCCACCTCCCACCGGAAAAGTAAATGAAGGGAAAAATAGAAACAGAATTGTTTTCAAATTGTTATGTTTATCATCACATTTTCATCAAATAGCTCATTTATTTGTCATCGCACCTATTTTACGTAACTTCAGCAGAGTACATTTTTGCAATGCAAAAACAGTGCTGCACTTTCATTTTTATATAAACTCTTTTAACAATTCTTGCAGATCGATTTTGTTAGTCATGTCGCTATAAACATGTAAAATCCCTAATACTGTTGAGTCCATTTTGTAACACAGTTGATCGCATATACGTTTTGAGTTGACTCATTACCGAGAAACTTCGTCCATTTCTGGTATTTGACGTTTGTGGAAAATTTCCTTACCTCAAATTCCGAGTGGGCATTTACCCACTCGGAATTTTTCTTGTGGATATAACTACCCACCGGGCCTGACGATCGTGCGTATCAAGAGAAGCGGGCGAGATGGCTGGAATGTTCCCTCTCATATTTCTAGGCCTACGCGATAGCTTGGTCAGGAGCGCTCCTCTGGGCCGAATAACTTTGCACAGAGAGCAGAAGGGAAATACTGCATCTATATTAAGAAGAGGACAGCGCCGGGTGGACGGCAACGGAATATCGACGTGTCGTAACGCCTTAGACATCGGCTCATGTCACTGTAGCGCCTCTGACCGGGAGCTCCTAGGATTCCACTCCCGAGGGTGGCAGGATTTTCGACATTAGGTACATAGCAAGGTTGAATTCGTCGCTGTCTGGAGGAGAATTCTAGCGGCCTCCTACTCTGATCGGTAGTTTTCCGTGGTTTCTTCGAGTCAACACCAGGCGTTTGTTTGGGTACTGACAGAGCATTACCTAAACAAACGGACTAGGGACCGCGTGCGATCTTTCCTTCCTCTTCCTTGTCATATTCCCCTCCACTCTTACGTAAACACACTTACGTATACATTACCACACACGCCGGGAGATGATTGGAGTGCTTACAGCCAGTGCCTGTACGACGGGTAAGTCGGCGCCAGATCTCACCATCCAGCGGGGAAAGATCACCGCTACTTCCCGCTATAAAACATGCACTATACTTATGGGGCTAATAACCTTACAACGGAATTACCAATTAATCGTTGACATATGTACAACATCCATCTTTTTAAATCGATTAATTTTAATCTAATGCTTATCATTTAAAATGTTAATTTCTTTAGAAACATCGGTATACTGATCGACATTATTCATCTTTTTACCGATATACTGGCCATTTCGATTTATCTATTTCAGATTTTGAGTCAGTTATAATTAATTAATTACCGACAAATGAACCCTCAACTCCCACCCAACTGTCGAACCTCTACATTACGGGCTATCAGCTTATTCACTTCAGAATCTAGGATTACTTCTTTCCAAAATATATTCGCTGATATT
Source organism: Acheta domesticus (assembly GCA_031308135.1). Classification (NCBI taxonomy): domain Eukaryota; kingdom Metazoa; phylum Arthropoda; class Insecta; order Orthoptera; family Gryllidae; genus Acheta; species Acheta domesticus. The sequence continues at coordinate 177,472,497 of JAHLJT010009436.1, read as the reverse complement.
ATAACTTGATTCTCTTCAACAAAATATTTGCTGAAGAATGAAATTTAGGACGTCACTGCATGAGGTTAGGTTTGGGTTCAAGTAAAACAAAGTAAATAATTCCTCGTTTACATGTGTACCACTTATACAAATTAGAGCATGCGCAATGAAATGATACCGTGAGTAAATGATGTCATCTTTATCTCGATATTCAGACACAACACAAAAAAAACTACAGAATTTCGACTGAAATTCTGGATTTGATTACAGGTATATCAGGAGTGGTTCAGAAATATTTCACAGTCATGTCTGAATTGTTCATTATCATTATCAACTACATTATTGAAAATACAGTGTAATTATTGTTCCCTGAGGAATCCACACATTTTCCCCGTTTTTGTTCCTACTCATATGAACTTTCACTTAAACTGTCGTTCCCACAATCGCACTAGCGAGTCGTATTAATGACAAACTTTCTTCGGCGTGTCATTACATAATAAGCTGTTCATACTAGCATTCAGAATAAAAATTAGGGAAAGTTGACCCAACATACGTTCTCGGGTAAATGAACTAATGTAAAACTAAGGACAACAAAGTGGAGGTTTGTTTAAGATTATCTGTAAACATTCCTTATATCATTATTTAGGCGTAAAATGTAATCACATCCCAAATAAAAATTTAAAAAAAACACGTCATAAAAATATAACCAAAACGTGTTCAATATGAATTTATTAATCAACTCGCAAGGAGCTTCCATCGAGAGGTTTGTCTGCTTTAACCCACAAAGCGCTTACGCTTCCATTGAAGCAACTCCATAAATTTCAGCGGAACACTCAGAAAACTTTTATGTCCAGAAGTTCACGACCGTTTTTTTACAGGCGATTTTGGACGAAATCCACGAGCGCATCAGCATTTAATACGTATGAGTAATGGAACGTTCGGATTATAGTACAGGAAAGCAAATACTGCATCAAAACGAGGGAGAGATTTTGAACGATAAGATCACGTAGTAAAATATTACAGAGAAAATTCAAACAAACACATAGAAATAATATAATTGTCTTGAGATCCACTCATGAACCAAATAATAATAATAATAATAATAATAATAATAAAATAACAATAATAATAATAATAATAGTAATAAAATCGTTGATCTGTCTCGCAACTTTCGTCTAAGAAGAAAGCTGGCTGGTTGTCCAAAGTTTCGACCAATCTCCCTCTTTCTTCCTTCTTTCGTTTCCTTCCTCCTCCTTTCCTCCTTTCCTCCTTCCCTGCTTTCTTCCTACATTCCTATTTCCTCCCTCCCTTCAGCCTGAAGACGGCCAGGAAAGAGACGCCCCAAATACTGGTTCCCCGCTGTAGGACCCATTGACCTATCGTATGCGCCGCGCCGCCCGGCCAGCCGAGAACAATCCTAGCGCGAAGAACTGTTTCCGGCGGTGCCGTTGCTCGCCGGCGCTCGGGCGGCCCTCTGGCTGGCGGCGATGGGAGTCTCGCGGCGGCGCGAGGCGTCCCGGGTCGGGCCAGCGCCGGCCCCGTTACTTTTCCACGCTACGCGCGCGCGCCGCGACGCCGACGCCGACGCCGCCTTCCACCACAAAACAAGTTCACCGCTCTCTCGCGCCGCACAGCGTCGCGCCGCCGCAAAAACAATGGGGGGCAACTTGTAGCATCTGAGGCCTTTGTCGGAGCTTCCTGCGGCGGCCCCCACCTGCGCCCCGACTTCCCAGGGCGCCAGCTCCGGCTCGAGCACTCGGCGCGGGAGACACTTCTGCACTTCCATCCGATGGCGAAGATATTCCGTCAACGTCGAGAGGAACTTCGTAGATCGCAGCTTATTTTCCTTCATTTTATTTGTACAGAATTTTTTGACCCTCCTTAAGCAGACTGGAAATGATTACCCTTTCCGTGTAATATTAGTGCTTTTGAAATGAAATAATCACATCTTGTAAACTTGCCGTATAAAAAAAATCTACTGTATCAATCGTTCACGGCTGCTGAGGGCCACAGGCCAAGCACGAATAAATAATTTTAAAAAAATATTGGGGTTAGGGACTCTCCAACTACAAAGGTCATTAGACCCTTCAGTGATCATCTATTGAGTAGATGATTTGCAATAATGATGGTGGAGGAAATAGTAGAATGAAAGGCGGCGGTTTGCTTAATATACTACAAATTCCTCACTGAACGACCGGGATTTCCACCTCGGTTCCCAGAGATGAAAAGCGAATGAGATCCCCACCGTAGCGTCGTGGCAGCCACAACAGCTCCTCCAGACGCTCGGAGACACCCAGAGGCCCAAAGAACTCTACGGGCATGTTATTAGATTTAAATGCAATCAAAATAGAGAACGGTCCATTAATCTGGCCCCCCCAACGAGTTACTTTGATACTCTCACAAACATTTCTAGGTGAAGAAGGCTCCCAAGGGTGACGCGACTAAACTCACGCCGCGCAACGGTTCGCGCCGAAATGGCCTGGTGGCGCAGCCCCGTCGTGGCGCCCCGCGCGACAGCCAGATCCGTCCCCCGGAGGCCTCCGCCCGGGGAGGAGCTGTGGACTCCCGTTGCGGTAGCACCACGCGCCGTTCCCACGGCGCCCGCTGGCCACGAGAAAGCTCCGCGCCCTTCTTGATCTCTTTTTGTTCCCTTGTCGCGCCGAGTCATCACACATAAAGAGAATAATTAAAGGTGGAATTAAAATATTATGGATCTCATCCGTGGATCTCATATCATGGAAATAACCAACATGCATGGAAGAACAATGAATGTTTATTATTCACTTCCGTCATGGACGTACACGAAATATATTCCTGCATTAACTTCCTTTGGGGCGTCCATTAACAATTTCTGCACGATAAGAAGTTGCAAAAAATTGAGCGCACAAAGTGAATATGAAAATTGTAATCGAAAATAAAAAGGTTATCGTTAGAAATAACAGAAGATATATTTTTGTGATCTTTCCTTAATAGACCAAGAACTCCTTTCTTCAAATTGGCGGATTTTCCCCCAGACTTCCTGATAAATATTTTTATGTTCAATGAAACGCAAATAATAATTAGAATACGTAAATATAAAATGTGTATGTTAATACATTTTCACGGTAAAAGCTTTCATCGACACAATTAAAAATGTTATACAGTCAATTATTAATTCACTTTGGCATTCACTTTAAATGACAATTTGCTTATTTCGTGAAAAACTTCTTGGTATAATGTTGATGCTTAAATACTCCAGAAAATGTAAAAAAAATATCGGTACATTTCGTGATTGCACAGAAAAGAAAAAACCTTCTGTACACAAAAAGTAGATAGTTACACTCTTAAATCAAATACAGAGATAATCATTTATTTTTATTATAAAAAATGTCTGTTTATTCATAATTTTTACAATGAACATTTTATCGTCTCAGATAATTCTCACTTTTTGTCATTAAATATATATATATATATATATATATACATATATATATATATACATATATATATATACATATATATTAAAAGTTATTTTACGGCATTCAAGATATCTTTACTTTCCATCCCCCAAGTTGACACAACACCAGCTGAACCTTCCAGACCATTCAGCCTCCCTTCCCCCTCGACCGTCAGCGAGTGATACCCACGCACATGCGATGTCACGTCACGTGACAACCACGCAGGTCACCCGTTCTTCCCACGGGGCAGCGACAGAGTCGAGTAATGGATATGCAAACACTTGCGTAATTCACAACTTCTGCATTAACTCATTAAGGCCATGTCAATATTGCACCAGCAACAACTCTCGAACCAGCACGCGAACTCTGTATTTACTGTCTTATGTCAAATACATAATACGAAAATTCATTCATTCTCAGGATTATTTCGCTAAGAAGTTCATTTTAGAACGAAGTGCATTTACTTAGTTTTCCTAGTTTCCTGTTGAAGTACGTTAATCTTAATTGCAAAGACTGTCTAGCTCCACCTTTTTCAAGAACAAGAACGCTAAAAACAATCGTTGATGCAAATCTTCCTCACGACCTCTACAATACACCTGTGCATCCCTCCAATTACCAAGCTTCACAGAATCACTTGCTGTACAGAATCAAGTACTGTACAGTTTTGAAGGACTCGACCTCGTGTACCATAAGCCTCTTGAAAAACACGTGAGCCGCTTTGCATGTTTCCTGCGCGCGCACGGGCACCGCAAGGGATGAGATAAATCTAGTTGGCGCGCGCCCGTGCTCCGTGTCCCCTGAAAGGTCACGGAGCAGGGGCGGCGCTATTGATTTTGCTCCACCGCCGATAGAGGCGCCGGGCGGCCGGCGCCGGCCATCTGTTATCAGATATCCCTGCCTTCGCTAAAATGATTGCTATATCTTTACTCTTTCACAACGAACTGACAATTTTATTCAGGGGATCCGAAATAATGCAGGGGAACCGTACGCATAAATCAGGGGTGTCCATGGAAACGGACGCATCGGCCAGTAGTGCTTCTGGACAGCTCTCTGATATAGTAGTCATACATTCTTTCTCTCGTACGTGTTTATCTTTAGAGCCAATCATTCGTTTTGCCGTGAAAGAGCCTGAAACTTGCACGTGGGAGAAAAACATTAATTACACAAATATTTCATTATAAACGTCAAAATAGAACCTCAATCCTTTAAACAGTCATCAGAATAATTTCGAAATAGTTTCACTAAAGAAAAAAAATCTAAAGAGCAAAATCAGAAATAATATAAACTTATAATTAGAAATTGCAGAAAATAAAAAAATAAAAAATAACGTATCTTAAGATTGATAAAGAGAATGGAATGAACAAAAATATTCATAAATCGAGACCACAGGAAGAAATAGGATAATGCGAATAAAAATAAACTATTCCTGAGTGCACAATTAACTGCGCTGACTGATTCAGTCACACACTGCATGGGTTATAGAATTCTTCTTTCATTTTTATTTAATTCGTATTTACACGTTTTATTTTTACGTCCAGGCATTCAATTTTGAACCACTTCACATGGCCTTCAAATATTAGAACTGAAAAATGGCATCCAACCAAATGTTTAAATGCAAAGACTTGAGGGTGACATGTGACCTTCGAACCACAGCATCCACTTCCCTCGTCGCCCCCAGCCAGCAAGGCACCGAGAGCGCTCCGCCTACCTCCACCCCCGCACGCACGAGGACTCGGCGGGGGCGTGCGTTGCGAGCAGGGTTGCCACATGTGTTCCGAGCTCTTTCCCCGCCACTACTACGAAATTTCCCCCAAATAACCTCTCCAATGAAACAAAATTCCCCAGGTTTAAAACGAAAAATACTCTCCAAATTACGACAAACGACATGAGCTGTCCCTGGCGATTGCATTGGCTGTCCCCGTAAGTTCAAATAATTCATATCAACCAATTACCCAGATGCTAGAAGCCCTATACAATCTTCATTTTTCGCATGTTTTTCTTTCTTTATGCCTGTCGTTTTTTTTTTTAATACATAAAAATGAGAATGGCATCTAATGTTTCTTTTTTATTAACAATAATTGAGAGAATAATATTTCTATCCAGACTCTCGAGACTCAATTATTTCCCCGTCCATTTATGTTCCCCATTCTTCGCCCATTGTGAAACAAAATCCCCATTTGGGGAACAAAATTGCCCAACCTGGCAACTCAATGCGAGGGACCGGAGCGCGCGGCACTGCGCGGGCCGCGCTGCTGCTGCTGCTGCTCGGCGGAAGGCGCTTTCTCGGCCCCGCGGCTTTCTACCTGCAGCGCCCTCCCCCCACCTCCTCTCTCAATTGAAGCTCACGACGGACGCAAGCGTTTCTATATTCCAAACAGTCTCTTCTTCAAGCGGGGAGTCAAATGAAAAAGAGAAATATTTTCTTCCAAGGCGAGTTTTATTTCTCAATATACTCCCTACTAGTGTTGAAGCTACTGCACACTAATATTGCTGATAAAAGTATTTTGGCTGCTGGTGGCAACACTTACAGAGCTTCAACCGCGGGGCACCGCATGTCCACCGTTTTTGGCTTTTCCCGAAAATCTGGATGTCGCAAGGTGACAAGCCCAAGCTACATGGGCGATGTGCGAACAGCTCCCAGAACAGATTTTGAAGGTGTGGGTTCTGGGGAGAGCGTAGCAGTGTGTGGTCGAGCATTGTTTTGCACTGATATGACAGCTTCCCTCAAACGTTCCGGTCACGTGTTTTTCATAGCACGACGCAAATCTGTTCCAAAGGCTTCGGAGATCTCCCTTCTTCAGGAAGTGGCAACGAACTTGACCTTGAAGAGCAAAGTACGGCATGAGCATCGCGTGGCCTGCCGTTGCAAAGTTTCTCAACTTTTGAGGCCTTGGCGATGTGTTGTGCTTCCACCGCCTGCTCTGTGGTTGGTAGACCTTGCACAATGTTTCATCCACTCGAACTCTATCTACGTTCCAAGAAAACATCTTCCTCTTGTTCACGTGGCACCAGCCTCATTCGGAGTTGTTTCCGCTCACTTTAGGACATTTTGGCACCCACCTCGCGCAGCCAAAGGCTTCTTCTATGGCGACGCATACGTTCAGCAAGGTCGGTTTCGTACAATTTATATTCGTCCAACGCCAACCATCCAAAATCGTGTAATTGTGTTACTGTTGGATAAGGAATCCCCTCCGGGGATGCGTCAGACAGTTGAAGATGAACAATTGGACGGTGTTATGTAACAACCGGCTAAGCGCCATTTTAAAAAAAAATGAGATGTGGACGCCATCGGTTGCATTGGACCTTGTTCTAAGTGTATGCAAAATTTTGACGCCAAATCTGTAAAAATAGCCTGACAATTAATGAAAAATGTAAACGCTATCAGTCATATCAGGGATTTTATGTTTCGCAAAAAACCGGCTATAAACCTAGATCTTCAAATCTGCTGTTCGTAATTTTACATTATGCAGGTAAGCGCCAGATATTCCACTTATGTTTGTGTAGTTTGGCGCTTCAATGAATGAAATAATTAAATTACAGTTTTTAGTGCTGAAAATGTAATAAAACCTTTGAACACGATTATCTCAAAACTTGTATGATGTCACATAACCGGTTGATGCATAACACCGCCCAATTTAGAGTGGCGTAGATTGTGCTGCAAAGAGGCAGGGCAAAGACAATACGCTGCTCCTCATTGCACGGCACAATGTTTGTCCTAGGCCACTACAACTCCGCTCTCAAGCGCCAGTTACGTTTCTTAGGCCTTTATCTACATGTGTTCTCTTTGGACCTCCTTTTTCATATTTGGAAGTTCAGCGCTTGTGGGTACCCCTTCGTAGCACGTGTATGTTTCTGATACAAACTCACATCTATTTCAAATTAAAGAGACCAAGTAACATTATTGAAATTTAACTGTCAGTTCTCCGTTTTTTTCGGCAATAAATTCTAAGCAATAGTCGAATGTTTACCCATGCACACAGCGCGTACCTCACCGACCACGGCCTGGCAGATCGAAATTGGGCTCCTGCTCTTTCGCTTCCCAAACAAGGATCTGCAAGTGCGAAATATTCGCTCGGATCCAACTAGTCTGTAGTTATTTGGCCATGTCATTCCAATCCTGCGATCCCTGAACATGGACTAAGATTCGAAAACTGCAATACACACAACCCCTCCCCCGCCTTAGTACGTATCATTTCGGAGATTGTTTAACGTTATTAGCAGGTAAGATATATTTTTTTTAAATATATGTAATTTTTGAAAAATCAAAACGATACATCAAAATGGCATTATGTCACGTTATTCAGTGATAATAACTCTTATCTGTACAAACATTTTGAAGAGTCGTGTTTGAGACAATCTTGTTTTTAATATTGTCCTTACTTCATTCAAATTTGCGCGAAGACTACATGTACTAAGGTTTGCAAAAAAGAGAATATAGCATTTATTAACGAAATAATTATGGAGAACAATCTTTCTTCAATTATGTACGTCAATAATAAGTAACTTAAATGGTGTACGAGAAGGCCCAACAAATATGCGAACTTTGCAATTTCGAAAATTCAGAATTAACAATGAAAGCGAATATATACGATATTTACAACTATATTTCACTCTATTCTTAAGAAAAGAGTGAAATCTTCTTCTCTCTATTTAAAGAAAAAAGTTGGGGGCATTTTTGAAAAAAAAAAATTGAAAATGTTGAAGGAGTTTCAGGTGAAGTACTCCAATTTTAAAGAAATTCTTTTCAACATCGCAGGAATTGGAGTCGGGCCAAATAGATGAAAGAATATTCATTTAGAGAGGAAAATTCTACGAATAGTTTAGTCTTGAGTGGTTCACGGATGGGCGGACGTTCTTAAAAGAAAAAAAAACTTGTTGGGTACCAGGGGAATCCAATATGTATTTCCGTTAAAATCTCGACATCGATTTTTTGTAGCATTACATTTCTCTACACTACGTATACTCTACACTCTATTACTTCGTATATACGTACGTATGTGAAAAATAATTCGTAAGGGCGAAAAAGTACAAAACGTGTGAGATGAAAAGATAAAAGATCGCCGCAGATAAAAGACCAACTCCTAATTGACTCGTTGGTTTACGCTGATATAGCTGCCACTAACGAAATAGAGAATGAGTGCAACTGCGAAGGTAACACGCCAAACTCGTAACTAGAAAAAAGAAGGGGACGCGGAATGCCCGTGAGTGATATGGCCTTGATACCAAATTAACAAACGTGACAATTAAAGCGAATTTAGAAAGTTCATCAGAACAGCACGGCCAAGCGTTTTCTTTAATAACTTGGGCGACGCGCGAGGGGTGTGGGTGATACACTGGATCACTCTCTGTACGAACCCCGTCGTTCCCCAGGTGTCGGCCGCGGAACCTTTCCTGTTGGTTTGCGAAGAGGTGAAGCACTGCGCACGCGCCACTCATACGAAATAATATACTTTATTTGCTGTTGATTCAATTGATTTCCTGTTGTAAAATTTTCACCAACCCACCATAGGAAATGCAGTGTTTATTGTTTGGGTCAAAAACTTAATTCCATTAAAAACTAGATGAGCAATAACAGCGCATACTTTCTCGCATTGCTGGAAATAGTTACGTTATATATATAATTGTTTTGAAAATGCAATGTATGCCGTACTAAAATCTCAGTTATAACTTGTAACGGACCAATTCAAACAAATCGAACCAAGCGCCTGTGCTGCATATCTGCGTTTATTTCGATAGCTAAGAACAGTAGTCATTTCTAATTTTTACAAATGAAACAAATACTTTTACAAATAACTGTTACATCAATTGCAGTACATTATACGGAAAAGAAAGATTAATATTTCACACAAGCTTGCCTTGATTACTACGAAGTGAGCTCACGATTTCTTAATATTATAATCAGCGATCAAAACTTCTTAAATAAAAAAATGTTTTTGATAAGTCTATGTAAAATATATTATCTTCCTTAAATCTATTTCCTTTCGTCGGAATTTTATTTATATCATACGATCATGACCGGCGACAATGAGACGCATTCGAATATAATTTGAAACCTCCATTTATATTTTGGGAACTGATAGCGTCTCAAACGAAGCGCGGGAAATTCAAATACAGCATTTCGTTGGTTATTATTTCTTTTTAATTTTCGAAAATATGAGCACAGCCAGATGCGTCTGTCTCGTAAGATGGCGTCAGTCAATCAAAATGCTACCAACAATGTTCTCAGTGTAGTATGTTGTCCTCACCAATGATAGGTCCACTACTTTCAATATTGCATCATTGAAACAAAGTCAGTAGCACAATTATGGGGATGAAATAGCAATTTCCGAGAACAAATGTTTTTCGATATACATTGCTTGAGCTTGGAAGGGACGCTTCCGAAGCGTAACTACTTTCGAAAATGCAACACCATCTTCGAGATTCGAACCTACGACCTTGTGGATAACAATCAGGGGCTTTACCGACTGAGCCACCGCCACAGACATATCTCAAATAGGACCAGCACCACTTTCTTTAGCGATATTTGCAACATGAAAAAAATTGAGACGTTTCTGAGAAAATAGTGTTAAACTTAAAAATTGCATTCTTCGACGCAAAATTACGCAAGCAATATTTTCGAAAAACTGAACATGATCTTATTTAAAGATCAATTTCTGAAGAACACATTTCATTTTCTGAAAAATCTTCATAACTGTAATTGTAAGAGGCCGAACAAATTTCGAATTTTTGCAGTTTCCCAAAAATCAGGGAATTTTCTATAATTCGAGAACGAAATTGTCTCGTTTTTCAAATGTTACTGTTCTCGCACTTTTTTATATTTTATTATTACTTACGAGTATTTTGTTTGTTTTTTTAAGTTTTATTCATCTTTCAACTATTTATGGTTAAAATGTTGGGAAGGGATTTTGGAACTCAAGAAAACGTGCGCAGATCTTCTCCCCATACGTCAAAGCAGTTTTTACTGTTTTTTTGACTATATAAATGAAATAAATCAAACTCAACGAAAACGAGGCGTGCACCATTCTTTTGACGCGTAATTTTAGCTAACCAAGAACAAAATTTAATTTAAAAAATTGGTAACTTTTGAAAATTTTGAAAATGTCTAAGGAGCTTCATTTTTAAGTATCCCTCAAAATAATCCCACAAGACGATTCAAATACAAGGGGCCGCGACAACTACTAGATTGATGAGGGTATATCGAATTTCTGTGTACGGGTTAGGCGCTAGTATTGTTTACAGAAAAGGTGGTTCACTCATCAATACGTCGTTTCATTCCCTCCTGGAGTTTTCAATATTAAGAAAATGGCCGATTAGAAACCTGCCACATAGCAGTATACGACAAAGTGAAAATCTGAATTTTGAGTTATGGTGCTTATTTTATAGTATTTTAATTTATTAACACAACACATTCTAGTTATCCTTATTTCCGAATTTATCAATAATGATCCATTTTTAAGCGAGTGATTTCAATTCATTGCATTTCAATCAACACCCAACGAAAGCTTGAAACAACGTATCTCAAAGCTTCATTTTTCGAGTTCTGTCAATATTGCTGCCCATGAACTACTCGTATATATGATTCATATTGACATAATTTGCCTTTTAATTTTTTTAATAAATGCCTTCATCCTTAAATCAACACCACTACTATTGAGTGTAAACAAGCAAACAGTTAACCGCAGTGGAGCGGTCGTAGCGGAGAAGGAATGGACATCGAGCGGCACTTCCTGCTGGGGATGCAATTCACAGGCGATTAGCACACAATCGAGGGGCCCAGGCGACGCACGGCGGCAAGGAGAGCGCGGGTGAACGCGCGTGGCAGGCGACTCGAAGGGGAGGGAAGGCTGGAAGCGGAGGGGGGGCGGAGGAGGGGCGGGGTGGGCGGAAGCGGGAGGGGAGCAGACGGGAGAGGGGGGTGGAGGCGGAGCGGGGCGGCGAGGAGAGGGGCGGAAGTAGCGCGTGCCAGTGGGCGCTGAAGGCCGCGCGCCGCCACCCACCGCCCCAACGCCCAGCACCTGCGCCCAGGAAGACCGCTCCTCCGCGGAAGTGCAACAGACACAGCGACAGATAGGCCGGAGAGAAGGTAATAGCTTGATGGTGCGCAAAAACGACGCAACATCAAGATAGGGAATACTTAAACAATAAAAGAAATCATTTGGTTGCGGCACAGCAGAGGAGACTTTCTTTCCATCTTCGAATCCGGCTCATCAATCCAGCTTGCACTGTGAGCATTGGTGGGCACACACGGTTTGCGATTGGTTCTTACAAATTCATTATTCCAATTAAATGAGTCAGGAAAATTTTGTATGGTGAGCTTGGCTAGAATAATCTATCATCATCATCATCATCATCATCATCATCATTATTATTATTATATTATTATTATTATTTCTTAAATTATCTACGTACGAAGTTTGGTTGGTTAGAAGTAAAATCACTTCGTTGCAACCAGCTCTCTAAGGATCACAATCAGAGATTTTTGATGCCTCGACAATACGTAGCACAAAACGTAGGCTATACCGAAAAATTCCAAATCAAACTCTTCCTGATCATTTGAACGACCTTTGTTTTTTTGTTGTTTTTTTTACACGTTCTTATGACTGCGATAAAATTTTCAGAGCTCCGATAAATGTCGGTACGACCGGTATTTTTACGCCCGACATTCAGCTCATCTCGATGTCCAATCACTTTATTTGCCTCTGAATACAACGTTCTCATCGCACGGGAACTACATCTACAAGTAGACACAATGTTTTCCCCAAATCCACAACCGACAATAACTTTTTTGTGGTTATTGTAAGAACCCTTGGCATTTGTTGGCCGTACAACATTGTTCACAGCCCTAAAGATGTCACCAGTTTTGGTAAATGTGTATTAAACTTAACGCGCTTTTGCTTGGAACTTAGCGTTACAGATCTGCCAGTGGAGATAATTACTCTCCCTCTCTGCCTTTTCAGGTTTTCGGACTTTGCTACAACTGGACAAGAAGAAACGAAATTAGCAGCTTACTGGAATATGAATTTATTGGCATATATTGAATGTTAAATTTAATTAATATAATTATTATTATTATTATTATTATTATTATTATTATTATTATTATTGCAAGCGTCATGACTATTGGGACAAAAGCTTGACGCAGCACAGGTTGCTGACCTATCCGGCAACATGTCAAAAATACTATTAAAGCTATTTTCTTACGATGGAGCAGCAACTCATTTTGATTCTTTATCTGTCATCCCGAAACTCGCAGTTATTCCGGACCATCTAGGCCTGGCGCATGGGAACGGGGGAGTAAATCAGCTCCGCACCCTAACACCGGAACGAGAATCGCTAGCACTCCGGGGCCCCTTTATGTTATTATGGCATCCATTAATTTTGTAACGCTACGACGGGGACGGGGTTGAGGCTGCATTACGTTGCGTTACGTAAGGGCAGGGATGTTAATTTAGTGAGAGATTACTTTTTAATTTTTCAATCCACTTTTTATTCAGTCTTGAACAAAAAAATGGTAAAATATTACAAAAGTAAATTTAGACGCACATAAATAAATAAATAAATAAATAAAGAGGTATGGAGTATAAATTGTTTTATCGTCTCCTTTATTATTTCAGTAACTTCCCTTTGCGGCCGCGACATAGAATTTCACGAAAACGCGACGAATTGCTCTTTGACATTAAAAATATGAAGGATATGTTTAAAAAAAGCAACACAATATTCATGCAAAATGCAACCCGCAAAGCTCGTCAGGAATTTAAAACAATCTATATCGTTAAATAACTCCTAAATGAAGCGCTCTAGGGCCTTAAAAACTAAAATTGTGAGACCAAAGCCTCAAAGAAACGTTCCTCACACCGTAATCGACACGATGAAACCTTCTTGACCATTCTATTACATTTTTGTTGGTTCGACGCTTCTCGATTCTACCCCACCTGTTCAGAGCCTGCAGAATCTGTAACTACATGTGAAATTACTAATTACTTCATATTCTATGCGACTGAATTACACGGGTGTTCCTCTTTGCTCGATAATAAAGTTAAATAAGAATAGTTCGTATTGACAAGGGTGTATTTCATTGTTATCAATTACAAGGTGACATAGAACAAGTGTCGGAGGATAAGAAGGCCTTGAAGAAAAACATATATTACACGCTTAATATGGAAATATTCATATGGAAAAAGAGGTTGGGGTATAGCATGCGAGAGTTCTCGCACAGGTACGCTAGTTATTAAATAATATAATTTATTTTTACTTGAAAATAAGATGTTTAACACAAATATTAGTAAACTATTTAGGGAGGGTTCAAACTTGCTTCAGGTACGGGGAAGTGGTATTCAAAGTGGCATTACCTAAGTGCAATACGTAAGGTCGATTCCAGTTCTGAAGGAAGGGATCGGATGAAACCACACGAACGACCCCCCAGACCGCATCCAGAATTTGCAACCAGACCGCGGCCCGCCTCGACCCAGTTGCGTCGCTGCGATCGAACAGGTCACCGCCAGGACTCGATGCTCGGACCTCCCGACCCACGAAGTTGCAGGTATCAATTCGCCACCAAACCCTACAGCACTCGATAATAAGACGTAGATAAATGTTGAATTTCTTAGTTGTTCAGAGCGAATTAATTACTAAACGAATGAAACATTTTTCAGTCTTGTGAGTACAAAAGTTTTATTACAATATTTTGTCCGTTAGCGGAATAAAGAAATTACGAGACATCGTTTATAGCATTACTTCGCCACCATACGAATTCCATGACACGCTATCAAGCACACAGGCTCAAAGCCGACGGCATCGATTTCTCAGCCCTAGACACAATCGTGACTCCGTTGTCCCAAAGCTGTTTCCCTTCCTTTTTCGATTCGCCCCGCAGGAACTTCGCAGTATCACAACACAATACCCAACTTTCAGAAGCCGCATCCAAGAAACCCTTAACCGCGGTTTCCACTCGAGACAGCCGTATTGGCGGAAGGCCGGTGGCTAATTCGGGAGCCGAATTCCGCCGCAACCGACGGCCCCGGCGCAATTAGACCGGGCGCCCGTCAACAGCAGGAAGCGCGCGCCAGGGGGCGGGGAGGAGCGGGGCGGAGCGGGCGGAGCTGGGCGAGGTGGGGCGGGGCGGGAAAATGGACGTCGCGCAGAGGCCACGCTTTCTAGGCAGCGCCCGCCGCTTTCTTGATGTTCCGCAGTATTTTCAGCGCCGCGCAAAAACCTACGGGCACTGGCGGGGCGCAGCGCCACTTTCCCTATTTTGTTCTCGTTACAGGAAGGAAATTGTCATTCAACAGACAGTAAATTCAAACGCAACAGGCTTGACTCTTTGCTCAAACTTACATATATAATATTTTTCTTAAACTAGGCGCAATGTTGAATTGACCTAATGTGTCCTACGAAGAGGCAGGCCCAGAGATTTTGTCGGGGGGGGGGGGGGGGGCTACAGGAAGAATGTCCAGCCAACTCGACGCTTCCTTATAAAGAATTTTTCATTTATATTGAATACAACATGATTTTTTTTATTTCATGACTTATAGTTTATACTAATAACGCTAAGAATTGATGTCCTGAATGACTGTCGTTATGGGAAAAACATTAGTTTAAGCTATATTTTTGGTTATGTATCACTGGCTTCTAGGGGTAGGGATAGGGGCAGAAGCCACATGAAACAATCTTTAACATTCTCAACACGAACAGGTACTGATATTGTAATTTGAAAGAGAAACACGATTCGGAAATACTGAGTTTTTCGAGTTTGTTGAACAATAATGCAAAGCAGAAGCAGGAACTCTGAATTAAAGAACGTGTAAGAAAATTCTTCTTCACTTCCTTCTCTGTTAAACTGACTATAACCCCAGAATATCGAACACCCGAAAACACCATTTGTTCTTCTCTCGTTCCTAAAAATTCAAATCAATTGTACGGTTGATTTCTCTCATGTGCACTATGTTCTATGAGGGCAGGGGCGGATCGAGCAGATCATTTTGGAGGGGGCCCATCATAGATTTTTGTTTAATAATAAACATTGTAATATGTACTTTTTTTGTAGTTTATATATGATCCTATGCAATATTATTTTTAAACAATTACATAATTCTAAAATAAATATTTAAACCAATTTGGCAAATAAAAGACTGTAACAAACGAAAACTCTAGGCCTTGGGGGGGGGGGGGCTATGGCCCTCCCCCCCCTGGATCCGCCCCTGTATGAGGGTCCGTCGTATAGAACAAAAGAAATCACAATTCACGATGAAAGTTCAATATCCTACAACTAGTAATAACAATTAATTTAAAGGGGGTAAGCGATAAATTTGGAGAAGAAAGGCAAAAAAGAGAAGTGAATGGGCATTGATCATTCGAAACGCCAAGGCTAAACATAGAGGGCCGAAGTGCGACAGAAGAAGAAGAAGAAGAAGAAGAAGTGATAAATTAGCATTTGTGATGGTGAAAAAGAAATGTGAATACAAGACGGTGGCTTGGTACAAGCGCAAGACATGCCTTTCGCAACGCGAATCGAACGAAGCAAAAAGTTTGCCCAGTCAGGCACTCGAGACGGCTTGCGCGCACTCATCGTCACCTCAGCGTTTCGCGCGGAGGCCGCGCGAGGCGCCAGCAACAGCTGAAAAAGCAAACGCCCCCCACCCACCCCCACCCCGCGCGACGCAACATCGAGCGGCACGCGTCTGCCCGGCTCCGCAGCCTCCGCGCGCCCCCGAACGCCGCATGCAGTATCAATGACCTAATACATCCATTATGAATCGAATCGAACCGAACTGCACGCGCTCTGCTATCGAGTTCAAATGGAGGGTCGCCAGAGAGGAAGACAAATCAATTCATTTTTATAGGTACTCAAAATAACGTACACTGATCATGAATACTACCCTATTTAACATTTCTCTGACATCATAACGACGCATGTGAAGGAATGCAGTGTGAATGTTGTACGATGGGAGGTCGCTATGGGTCACGGGGTGCATCTGGTGCATTGTAGTAACAACCATTACAATATCTCCCATTGACCAATCCCCGTCACTGATTTGCACTGTGGTCAACACCCGAAGGCGTGGACGCAAACAAGCTACGGAATCTAAGGGGTCGAAGGATACGAAGCCAATGGAGACAGCAGCTAACCGTTCCAGGTGTCTCACTGCAACGGAACAACACTCAAAAGAAATCACAAACCAATCAGGAAGAGGAATCAGGAAGAAATCAGGAACAACACCCAAAAGAAATCAGAAACCAAAAGATGTCAGAAGATGGCTGTTAATATATAGCCGAAACGTCATAGTTGTAAGAACAATAAAAATTGAATATCAAAAATTTGAATGGAACTGTTTGTCTCTAAGTATATCACTATAAACATTCATTAAAAAGGACAGATAATAAAGAAAACAATTTTGTTATAGTGTTTCACCGATGTTGGAGGAATCATTTTCCCTATTCGTTTTGGAGTTTGCGACCAGTTCCTCGGCCCCTACCACCCATTGCCTTCCATCAACAACTTGTGAGACCACGCACCCACAGGCGCCAGCGTCACACCGTCTCACCACCACCACCACCGTCGAGTTCTTTCCCGACAAAATAAACGAACCGACTTGGACACATTGGCATAACCAAACAGCGACATAGTTTATTTTTGGAGGGAGCGCGTCCACACTTCACGGCCGCAAGTTCTGGCGCAGGGTCAGGCTGCATACGTCACCGTCACCGTCACCACCACCCTCCAGGGTTCTTCCACCCCTCCTGCCTGGAGTTCTTTGCTAGCGGTGAAAGCAACCGGCCACCAACTTATCAGCGCAACTTTCGCGAAGTTATTTGTTTTCTTTCTCTTACTTCCCTTCAGGAGTATAGGAAGGAAAAGTAAGGGAATCACCTCAACACTACATCTCGAATTTTCGGCCTAAAAATCTGTATTTAAAGTTGTTATTTTTTCTTGGCAAACAGGTAAAGGAATGCTGTACTGAAGGTCTATTAGTGTTGTGCCAAAGATGATTAAGATCCGTGCCGATGGCGAGGAGATACACGCAATTAAGTACCCGAAAATCAGGACATCTGGATGGAATGGACGAAAGTATGTGTCTCATACAACTTGGTCAGATTAGAAGCTTTAGTGCTGATTGGTAAAAATGTTACGATAAAGATGTAGTTGTGTCGTTCTGGTGATTATTAATACATTTTAATTTGAGATTATATTTTCGTAGGACGTTTTCAATTTTTTTTTTTTTTCGAAAATGACAGTATTTTTTCATTCATTTTTGCAGGAACAGAAGTGCATTTATAAAAAATGGTATAGTTACGATTTTCATTAAAACCCCTGAAAGTTTGAAAGTTGCAAAGTTCAAAATTATTTTCGCACCTCATCTACACCTCCAATATTAAAGGCAGAGATTTTATTCTCATTGCAATTTAGATTTTAGACTTTCCAATGCTGACACTCCAATGCTGAAATAAACAGTAGTTGCTCCGAACTACCTCGTGACACGAAGAGGAGGAAAAGTTTCTGTATGCCGCGCATTTCCACCATTTTAATTAAACCTTCTTTTCTTGGGCCGGGGCGGGGGCTCGTGGTGGTGAGGGCCAATTCGGAGCCCGGTGCGATGGCGTCCGCTCGGCGCGTGCCAGTCCCGTGTAAAGTCGACTCCACACATTCGCTATTCGGCGAACAGCGAGCAACCGCTCGCCGAATCCCGAGTAGTGTGGATAGGTCGCTTGCTATTTGCCGAATGTTGAACATTCGGCGCTCGCCTTACCCCCGCGTGTCGGTCTTTTGGACACATCAAAGGGAGCGAACATTCGCCGAACACATCAGCTGGTCGGGATCGGGCGAGCAATAGCTCGCTGCTCGGCGAATGCCGAATGTGTAGAGCCACCTTCACGCTGGCCGCGCTCCAGCACGGACTCCCGCCCTGGCGCTCTCAGCCTCCGCTCCCGCCCCGCCCCCGCCCCACCACCGCCCAAACGCATCGCTCTGCCCACATGCCACACTGGAGGACGTTGCGCCCGTTCATTCACAACCAGCAACCCCTCCCCACAAACACATACGCTGCTCAGCATTGGAATGCAACGTTCACGGTTGCTAGTGGTGCACACACACATGTTATAATTGCAAATAAAACGCAATGCTTAGCGTAAGAAAATTGCAATTGAGTCTGAATATTCCTAGTTCGCATATCTACAGGGGTAGGTTCTCAACGCCAGCTTAAATTGGTGTGTCCAGGGCTGCACCCACCTGCACGAGAAATCTACAGGCCGACAATTCGGGACGTTTCCCGGGTTTCCTCCAAAAAATTTCAAGCGGATGGCCGAGCAATTCTTTAACAACGGGTTTTATACCACGCGATCCTTCTTTTACCATCCCATCCCGTTCCACCTTCAAGTTGGACGATAGACCGGCCGCTCCCATCCCCACGGATCTAGAAAATCTCCGGCAGCTTTGCCTTTGTGAATGTTAACCCAAATCCGCGAAGGGTGCTCAAGTGAGAGAAGAAAGAAAAAGATTTTAGGACGCTCCAATTACTGACTACTAGTAACTCAAAGAGTCCTGACTTTCTTGGATAGCGAACCACAGCACAAGCTCTCCGTAAAATTATAATTTAAAATGAACTGGATAATCGTGATTTTCAAGAATGGAAACCATGAATCGATAATCACTGTTTTTTCTTCAACGGAAGAGAACGTCCCTCGCTTTGGCATTGGCAATAAATTCCAATCTTCTTAAGCGGAAACCTTCAACCCTTGGTCTTAAGTAGCGAGGCGTTGATCGCGATGCGCATTTGCTCCAAATCAGTAAAATTTCCACATCTTACGGAAAACCGCACTAGTGACACGCGGCTACGTCATAAAACATTTCGCGTCAAAAAAGTATCATATTCATGATTTTAAGCCATTCACACAGCAACAAAACGAATCCCAGTTTTTATCTGAGCACAAAGATCGGAAATGCCTTCATACGGCCGTTAACTATGAAGTTAGTTTCATCATTTGCTCAACAAATACAGCTCTGGTACCTTAGAGTCAACAATACGTCACAAAACACACGACAAAACCATGTATCTCACTGGTCTGTCCATTGGAACCCTATGATCTGACCGCTTAAAATTATTTCTCACAGGTCAGAAAAAAAGTTGTTGCTGAAATTTCGGATATGCCGTCTCTCACCAAGCAACGACAGCGATCGTAGATAACCGTTTTTTTCTGCTCTCCTGAAAATAGTGTAACTGAGATACGTAATGTTGCCGAGCAAGCGACGATGTGCTCCGTGAAGGAAGGGTTCTTGGATGGGGCCAAGCGATACCAAAACCATTCCAGGCCGCGTCCCACACAGCAACCAAAGCACAACGACTTCAAGCGCAAGCGCAACTCCCCGTCGATAAACGCAAACTGGAGCGCATTATCAGTTCCACGGCGCACCTGCGGCTCTTTGACTTTCTCTGAGCGGCAAGCGGCGAAAGCAAACGCCTGCGCTGGGACGAGGAGCTGCGCGGTGCCATCGGAGGAATGGAATGCGCGCTGCGCCCACAAGAAGACGGCACGTGCCGTGCCAAAAGGCGCCGGAAATCACTTGGCTTGTTCCAGCACGCCCCGAAATCATTACCTTCCTCATCCGGCACCACTTACGACTTTGAAAGGCAAGAAACTTTTGCTGACTTGAAATTTTGTATCAAGTCAGCTCAGTGAATACTACAGCTCAGTGAAAATATGTTCTCAAAAGTTAATCATTTATTCTAACACTTATTAAAATACGCACACTATATGAACCAAATGAAATGAAACAGAGACACGAAATAGGAACGACGTGTTTCTTTCCGAATCATATTTTGCTAAATCAGCCAATCAGCTAAGACCCAATTATGTTGTTTCTAAATTGACCGCTAATTCAACTGTAAACGATTCTTGGAGAATTGTGTAGTCAATTATGTTCTCCAGCGGCGATCGCAGGGGGCGGGAAGCGAGAAACACTCGGCTTTCAAAAGCCCCAACACACGATTTCATCAAGTTCAAAAGTGTAATCAATATTTTTTAATGTACCTTTTAATTCAATTTTACTTTAACACAAATTGTAGTAAAGAGAAAGCATTGAACAACTGTTCTTAATGACCCAATTCCGTATTTTATAGGGGATTGCTAAAAATACGTTTTAGTGTTACATCTTCCTTCGATTTCTGTCATCATCTCTTTTCCACACTTTTGAAACTGCTGGACGCACAGAAGCCAAGATGACGTTCTGGAACAGAACTTTGAATCCCGATCTTTGCACCTCACTAACAAGAGAGCAATGTTTTTTGTTTTCTCATACGACAAGAAAGCATATTCATGCCATTACTCAGTCTCAAAATAAGTATGGGATCACGAAATATGATCATCACTACAAATTTACGTAACTAGTAACTGCAACAGCACATTTATCATATTATTGCAACTCTTGTAATTTTCGGAAATTCAGAGAATACAACAAAAATGACATTTTAAGAGCTTCTTATTCTATCCGGAAAACAATTAAAGAAACAATTTGGAGCGGTTTTTGAGAAAACTATTTATTTTTACAAATCGCATTAACATTAAGCCAAAAAATTAGAAAACTACTCCTCTTTTTATTCAAAAAACCGTTTATGACATTTCTTAAAGATCTGTTTTCCTAGACCAGATTTCATTGAAGACATATCTCTATCTTCAAATTTTCGATCTTGAAATGTTAAGGACAATTTAGAGGTTGCCGGAAATGGGATTAACACCACATTTTTACCTTCGTTTCAAACATACGAAGAAAATATTTTTAAAAAATTGGAAGACGTTTCTTTAGAAAATAATTGTTTAAAATTCCCTAAATTTAGCGCAAAATTTCGCGAAATTTAGCCCCTATTTTCGAAAAATTGTATAACCTTTTTTTCTGACCTGTCTTTGAGGAATAAATTTCATTAAGGAAAAAATCTCTATCTTCAATATTATGGTTGTAGGAAGAAGCAGCAAAAAAGTTTTGAACATTTGCTATTTTCGAAAAGTCACGAATTTTATTGAAAATAAAGACCTGCGTCATTCTTTTGAGTCTTTCACGCTTTCAGAGGACTAAGTTTAAGAAACAAATTTGAAGGCATTTTGGAGAAAATTTTGAAAACGTAATCGAGGCCTCACGTACAACACTCCCAAAAATCAAAATACCCGTTTCAAACTCGCAGGGATTCGAGTTCGTTTAGGTCGATCGGAGAATTCCAATTGTGGAGAAAATCGCCTGAACGATTTAGTGTTGACCACAGACATACAGACGGACGTTTTGCTGTCGATGGATTTTTCGGCATCACGAACCCACAAACGTGGATTCTGACAACACGTGTTGGAGGAAGTAATTTACTACATAACAGAACTCCTTTTTCTGTATCAGAGCCCTACAAAACGAGTTTTACAATACGGTCTCTTTACTACGTAAGTATGAAGAACGTGAGAAAGTAAAAATCTAAAGTTTGACTTTAACCTTGTCAATTGCATTTTCGATGCCTCACGTGTTGCTGTGCCTGCCCTGTTATGAGCCGCGCAAATCCTTGGAGCGTGCCACAATGCGGACACGCACGCACGCGCACGCACACGTAAACACACACACACACACTGGACCTTCGCATTTCACTGAATTTTTTAAGGTCATAAAACCATGGCACATCCCAGTGGAAAAATATCAGGTATTATTTATTTCGCGAAAAAATAATAATTGTGTACTATGGAGAAGTGTTATCTGTGGACTGTGCATCAGCTTCTGGATCAATGTCCCCCATCATGTTCCGGTTTTTCGTCCAGATTCCTTTAATCCATTCAGCAAATACAGATACGGCCCCCTTCTTTTGCTTCTGAACGTAATGTAGATTAACTATCTGTGCATGTTTTCTTGCGCACATTGGGGAATAGTTATAATAAATTCTTGCCAAAAACGCTCGTTGCTACATATATTCATAATTCAATTTAATCTAGCTTATGGCTTGGAGTCGGCACCCAGAGCACAGGAAAACGTCCAAGAAGTGCATTTCTCCCGTATACCCAATTGAACCTTCATTTCACACGAAGTAAAATATTTTTAAAATAAACTAGTGGTGCTACAGAATTGCACAAACTTTCCCGTATTAGTTTTCTATTTCCTTGGGTCTGGGCTAGCTATTAGCAATTGCCACATACATGTCAGCTGCCATCCATCGCCGCCCACAATACATTTCTGACATTTTCTTAATTTTTCGGTTTCCGAATCGTAGAATGGAAATATTAATTTTATAATATTAAAGAGCAGTAAAACCTCGTCCTAGGTGGCAATTTCCTTTGAAAAATTTGGAGCCGTTTTTAAGAAAATTGCGTTTAAGCGCTACTAAAAATGCGAATTTTGAAGCTCTTTTTCACAGAAAATTTTTGAGTTTTCAGAAAACGTTATTGAAAGTTATTTGAAGCACTTACAATCACAAATATAATAATGTTTAGCAATTGCTGGTAATGTGCACATTAAAAATGAGAGAGATCTTTCAAAAAAATTACATTTGTGTTATTTTTGGAAAAAAAAGAAAATATACCTCAAAATAAACTTAACGTCATTAAAGAATGCAATTAGCACCAACTATTCCTAAAGTTTGAAGAAAAAATTAGGAGCCATTTAAGAGAAAATGGCGTTTTAGCGTTTTTGAAAATGCGGGATTTTGAGCTAGTTTTCACAGAAAACGGTTGAGTTTTCGAGAAACTTTCCTTGACATTATTTAAAGCACATGTACTCATTAACATAATAATGTGAACAAATCGCCGCTTTTGTAAATATTAACGACGTGAGAGAAGTCAAAAAAATTAAATGTTTGCAATTCTTGAAAAAAGAAAAGAATAGCGCAATATGGCGTTTATGTCATATAGAGTACATTTAGCACTACTCATTTACTAGAGCACATTTACACATAGATTCACACACACCAGAAGGAGAGACGGACGGACGACGTTTTGCTTTCAATTGGTTTTTAGGTATCAAGGGTCCACAAAACACGGTTCCTGGCTACACCACGTGTTAGTGGATTTTCTTTCTCAATTTAGCAACTGGAGTTATCAATTTTTTTCGTTTTCACGGCACGGCAACGAATTTGTTTCTTGACATCGCCAGAAGGCTGCTTGGTGAAGGCGCGCAGAGTCGCCGGCGGGGCCCCGTGCACGTGGGTGATGTCAGCCCGAGCGCCTCGCAGCTGTGTTTACCGAGCAGCAGCGCTCGGGGCTCAAGGCCTCGCGGCCGCGCCACTTCGCGTTCGCGGACGCAGCCCCAAGCCATGTCTACATAAGGATTCGCAGTGCACGAGGCGTTTGGGGACAGGTTCACCTTTCCTTCATGACTGTACAAACACAAGAACATCTGCTGAAAAACTGCCCGAACGTTTCATTATTTCCAAGTTTTCTTAATTAGTAAACTTCATATTCAAAAGTTATGATAAGAGGTTATTTAATTTTTTAATAAAGTCTTGGGAATAAAGTTTATTGGACATACATTTCTTCAGGAGACGAAAGAACGCGCGAAAGAATTCTCAACACTGTAATTTGATTTTTAAATTAAAAAAAAAACATTTCTAAAATGGTACACAATAAAAATTTCAAAATGTTAAATAAACTTTACACTCGACACTTCGTCTGCAGAACAGTTAAGCAGAAAATACTAGCTTTCAGTTTCTTGAAAGTAAACGTAGGCAATTAATCATGTGTACGTACAAACGCAATAAAAAAACGTATTCAACGCAACAGAAAGACAGCCAGAACGATCAGTACAAAAATCGATGTAAAGGTCATTAACCAGCGTAAGCAGCGTAGCGAGTCCGGAAAGGAACAACTCCGAAGGAAGTGTTTGAAAACAAGATTATTTACGAGAAGTTCGCCTTCCAAACAGTATCTTGACGGCGAACTTCACGGGGCAGGCAACCTCCTGAGGTCGGGCGGTGCAAAACAAGAAGAAAAACCTCCTCCTCCTCCTCCTCCTCCACCTACGCGCACTTGCGGCTGCTCCCGCGCCAACTGGCCGTCGGCCAACCCCCTTCCCCTTCCCCTTCCCCCGCGGAAGCGAAAACTCGCGGCTGCGGGGCGCGGACCACCATCGGCGACCGCCCCTCCCCAGCGATGTAGCCCGACGCTTGTTGAGTCAGCCCCTCAGGGAAGGCGGGCGCTCGGGTGCGATCGGCTCGCGCCTAGTCAAGCGCGAGTGGCACGCGGGCAGTTGGTCCCACTTACAGAACTTATTTCTAAAGTGGCACATTTGTATGAAACAACTTTTCGGGATCGGAAAGAATTCACATTAAGCTTGATTCAGCAACGTGACGTGGAACCTTTAGTGACATCATGCAGAAATTCTACATAACAGTCCTACCAGCTCCAACAATAATGAGGAGATTTTGATCAAGCTTAATGTGAAGAATTCACTTTTGATTCAGCGGTTTTCGGATACCGCTTAACACTGGAGCAACGGCGTTTTTGAACACTTCTGGCAGCAAGATGGAGAAGCGTCGATACATAAAACTAGAAACCACACGGAAATGAAGATACGTGGTTTGGATAAAAGTTATTCTACTCCTGCATCTGAGTAACCCTGCCCTAGGGCTTCATTTCTCCACCCTCTGGCTGCGTCGCCAGGCGGACAGGGGAATCTGGCTGAAAAAATGTGCGACTTCCGGAGTGCGGGGGCGGGCGGGGGCTGGGGCGGGGCGAGGGCTGAAAGAGAAAGTGGGCGCGGGCGCGCGCCTTGGCCAAGAGCTCCCGTTCTCCCACGGCGCGCATGACTCACCGCCGCCGGTGCCTCGCAATCGCCGCCCTGCAAGTGGGCGCACTCCACGCGCCGGGAATCGAACGTGCAACCCTTTAGAGACATATCATGCACAAATTCTACAAAACAAGTCCTACCAGCACCAACAACAATCAGGACATTTTGATCCATTTTCTCTAGACAACGAAATTGTCATCCAAAACTAAACCGAACAGAAACGCCCAAAAAATTAAAAATGAATCCCTAAGTGCCAGGATTATTACAATAGAAAAAGTTAAATTATTTTTGAATATTACTAAAATGAAGAACCCTATAAAACTATTAACGCCTCCATCCTCGTAAAAAAAGTCATTTGCAAACAGAAATTCTACTGCAATTATTCTTCCAGCTCAAGCAGTTGCACGCGGAGTTCGTTTCGTGAAGGGAGGAATTGCTCACGACCTTTCTGGAAAATTAATAACTTCCACGAAGTAGCCAATGCAATGTTGCAGTTCACGGAAAGTTGGACACGAAGTGCGATAGGGGAGATTTAGAATGAGGAGCGACATGCGCCCGGAATGGCATGCGCATGTCCGCTGCCGCCGTACGTGAATAAGCACGCGGAAGCCTTTGCACAGATTAAACTAGATAAGATTAGATTAGAATGAGAAGTTCTTGCTCAATGCAACGAAACGGAATGCAGCGCTCGCAAGGAAGAAAAGAGACGCATGACTGGGAGTCTCCGGACCAGTGAACATCGATAGATAATGATACGTACATTAGAATATTACACATCCGCATGGCTATAGTGCGATTTTTCTAACTCTGCCTCTCGAGCCCCATGTCCACGATAGAATATCACACGGCATATCGCGTCTTTCTCATTCCTGCTGCTAGGAGTGGCATGTTCGCAAGCACTGCTTGATACGGTCGCGATCATGCGACACCTAGCGGCGTGACTGAGAAAGATGCGAAATACCGTAACATATTCCTTTGAAAAGACGGACCTTCAGAGGCAGAGTTAGAAAAATCGCAGTATACATCACGTATGTGAAGATTTTCGTCGTTTATGACTGAACATGTGCACAACTGGGTTCTTGAGTTACACGTCACATCGGTGTCTGCATACTCACATATGCGTACACACAGGCTACACATCCATATGCTCGAATATTAGACATTTGCTGTCGTTAGTGTATAAGCCAACCTATTTTATTTCAATTAATGCTGATGACGTACTGAAGAGTTACATTTGTTCGTGAGCCCGTACTGACCATGACGTAAGGGGCCGTCCCTAATGACGTAAAGCAAATTTTGAGTATTTTCAATACCCCTCCCCCTTGAAATGCACTTCCTCACCTCTATGTAACGCCGCGTAAAGCTACCTCGGACCCCCTCCCTCCCCCTTTAGCGTCACGTAATTTAAGGATGACCCCTAACGCTGCCCGAAAGTGTTTCCGAAGTAACTCGACCACTTCCCAAAAGAGGCCTTCGACGCGGAATGCGCCCGCCGCCCGCTCGCTCCTCCCAGTGCCGCTTCCTCCCCCTCTCATACCATTCGCCCACACACTCATTCCAACACATACATATCAAAGCAGGGCAATGTTAACATGAAATTTGCGTTAAAGAAGCGTCCCCTTTTTGTAAAAACGTATTAAAGAATATTAATTCTATAAATTGACTTTGAAAAATAATGTTGATTTTAACAACGGTTTTTAATGTACCAGTTATCATTGGTACTATAATTCTAAAAGACTAAATATGCTTGTCACAAGTATTGTACCTCAACTTCTGGGTCAATGACTATCTAAATCAGGTTTTTCGTTCAGTTTTGCTTCATCCGTTAAGCAGATGGCCCCTTGTTTTGCTTCTGGACATGTAGCCTCATTATCTGCGCATGTTTTCTTGAGTTCAGTGAGGAATAGTTTGAAACAATCATCAATTTTAAAAATGTCTTGCCCTTGCACACAAACTGCTTATATAAAATTATTGGGCGATTGTTTCGACGTAACCCGTTCCGAATTTATGTTAAATATAGGCGCCAGGAAAAGGTTACGTTTATTATTATTGAAATTAACGCTTCAACTATCTAAAATAGAATAAATAGCCGGCTAGCTGGGCCGATGGGTTTCGTAAGAAATAATCACTATTACCTACTGATAGCCGATTATTCGATCTGCCATCTATATAGAGTGGTGAGCAATCTGAAAATTGTGTTTAGCTACTTATTAACTGGAATTGGCCAAATGAAAATCATCTTTTCTATTTCAAAAGAAACTTAACAGTTTATTCAATTTGCCAGGCAAAAATTATTACTTAAAAAATAATAACAATACAGAATGTTCTTTTGGTCATGACCTTTCTGAACCTCGTACTGCAGTACCCGTCTTCGCGCGCGCTTGTTCGATGACGCCCGCAGAACCAGTTTCTCTTCATCCGGTGACGAGAATTCCAAGTCCAAATACCAGCTTCTTTTCTTCTGCTCTTCACAACTGCTGTCGAGTCACCAACCCTCACCGCCTAAAATATTTGACCGTTCTAATTCAATTTACTGCGAAAGTTCCCAGTTCTTCCCGACTACGTGACGCAAAATATTAAAGTTCAACAAACTATTGCTTATTAACAAATATTCCGAGTCCTGTTGCAAACGAATTCATATGAGTTCAAAGTTTAAGTTCCATTCGTCGCACTCAAGAATTCTCAAAGTCCTACAAGTTCTAATTTCCACACATCACAAAAATTCCGAGACCGAGAACCATTCACTCTAAAGAGAAATTTACAAGTCCCAATCTCATAACATTAATTATCCGCGAGCGACCCGCACAGCAACACGGCATATGTCCGAATGTAAAAAAAATATATTTCTCTCCAGCCCTTCAAAACTCGGCCTATCTCCTCTACTGTTTTTTACCAGCAAAAAAAACGACGCACTTCCGTCATGAATAGACTGTCACTCTCCCCCTGACCAATCCCTCAATTGATTACCAAATCGACTAGCTACGCCCTAAAGTGTCATTGCTTTTTCAACCAATCTTTTCACCGCTTACACTATCAGGTAGGCGCACCCCTCAGGTTCAAGGCCCGAATGAAGTTTATTGACCTTGACAACCACTCGACTGCCGTTGCATGGGCGCCATATTCCTATTTGTTTACCCTTGTAATTCACTCCATTTACGACAGATATTAGTGCATAAAAATATGTGACATGTTGGTATGTCACAAGTTATTGAAATAATCGTTTCGCAGCAGTAAGTTGATTCCTTCACGTAGGGCACAGTCCAAATCTGTAGCTCATTTGCCTTTGCAAACGTTTTTTACCGAAAGGGAGCACGTATTTCCTGACGACATGATCGACATAATAAAGGCGATTTCTCTGCAACGCAGCAGACAGTGACATTTGCACTTATTCGCAGTGCCGGTGTCCTCGGTGGACGAAGTTGTTCAGTCGGGAAGAGGAATAATTGACTTTGGGGCATCGAATCTTCTCCGCGGTGCGAATGGTCAGCTTCGAGAATACGAATCCTCCTTCGGGTGAGGCTTCTATCGTCCGGTTTTGAAAATGGTCGTTACCATTTATCTCGAAGCACTTGCAGTGCGAGAGGACACCTCCCGAACTGGTGTTTTCTCCTCTTCCGTCAACGTCCGCCCTCGCCTTCGCAGGAAGGCGCTCGAGCTCTCCGTGGGAGGGCGACAGCTGTTTTCAGACACATTGGGTCTTCCCTCACCTCTCCCCACAAAGGGAATCGAATTACATCATCTCCTCTCTAGCTTCAATCCTAACTCCTCTCGGATCAGGACAAACATTCATAGTGACACTCGTCAGCTTGAACAACCCTCTTCCATTTCATTGTCCACAGAACCTCAGAATGTGAAACCAAAATAAAATGTTTGGTAAAACATTGCAAGTTGAAATTGCTTGAAGTTGTGTTTCCGTAGAAAAATGTCCAAGAGTGGTACAGTTAACAAGGATCATATTATCCAAGAGACGATGCTCTTAACAGAGGAATGAATAATGCAAGGACATGACCAAGACAAGACGGACGTCCATTATGTGGAAAATCGCCCGCAGTTACAGGATGCGTCCTGTGAGCACGCTTGAGTTATTTACCACACATCCAAGCGTATGAATCATTTTTCTTGCTTTAGCGGGAGGAGACTTGGCCAGCGGGTGTGACGCAGCACGCCGACCATTGCCAATTCCGCGAGGCACCCACATCCGCGGCGGGCGCGCGGAGCAGCTGGCGTCGCGACGCCGCTCCGAGGCGTTGGGAAAGCGAAGGCACTGGCGGGCCGGCCGCGGACGGAAAAAAATAAGCGGGTCGAGGTCAGGTCGGCCGCAGCAGGTTCATCGCGGGCCAGAGCGAGGCGAGGCGAGGCGCGGCGACGCGACCGTCGCGTTGCGTGCGCCTCGTGGCGCGTGACAGGCGCGCCAGGCGCCGCGTGCGCGCCGCGTGCCAGCAGCCGACGACGCCGCTCGTCGCGCGCAAAACGTCGCCCTCGGGCGGACGGGGCCGGCGGACAGGACGCGCGCCCGCGCACACACTCGCGGACACGCGCGTCAAAGCGGCGGGAAGGCACTGGCGCGTTCCTAGGGCAATTGAAGGAGACGCTCCACTGTCTTTCTCTGGAAGCGAAGTAGAGCCAATATTTATCGTATCCAGTCCACTCCGGTTATAGTGAACTTCTGGCGACTAACATGTATGGACCACTATATTTGAGGTTCCCTACATCCGATGATTGTCAAAATTAAATGGAATTTCTCCACAATTATTTATTTCACTATAGATATAGAAGATAATACATTAACAGCACGAGCTGAAAATTATAATATCTCTAATGGTATGTAAAAAAAATAATTATTTTCAATTGTTTGATTTGTACATTTTTCATTAGATCCTTCTCCAAAATTCGTGCTATCTCCATATTTGATTCTGCGTTGTCCTCTATCTCTATCGTAATGCAGGCTTGATACCTTTCAATGCCTCTTGCACTGTTGGAACATCGTTCCAGTTTGCGAAGGCCTTTTAATCGCCTAATGACATACGAGATCCGATTAATTTCCAGGACCTATTTCCTACGTTCACAACAGCCGAGGTTCAGGCATGTTCACTATATCCCAATCTTTTTATGCTTGTATGTAATTTAAATGATACGGGACCACGAACTTTAGTTCAATATAACCGAGGGTTCACTGTAATCGGAGTCGACTGTGCTTTTTTTAGCCCTTCAATGGACGCAAAATGTGAATCATGATCTAACCCTCGCCACTTGTAATGAGTATTTCCACTTCAAAACAGGTTATCATGCACGATATCGAGGTTGGCCGCTCATATTCTCCCGCCGAGCAGGTAGATCAGGGTCTCTCTGCTGGGGAAATTAACACGAAGGAATGCAACACGCGGAGACTATGGGCGCTTCTTGGCTCCGAACGACGCAAACCACCTCTTCGCAGAACGATGCGAGAGGGGGGCGAACCGTTCTGAAAAATTGCGGGAATGCGTGGGCCAAAAAAACTTGCGACACTACACAAGCATGAAAAAGAGAACGACCCAGCAGTTGGCGCATCTTTTTTCCAGACTCCGGCAAACGCCGGATGGCACGACCGCGCCTCACTCGCACGCCTTGCCTTTTCCCCTTTTGCAGAAAGGCGGCTGGGAGCTTCTGAAGCTTCACAATCCCTTCTTTCTGCTCTTCTTCCCACGCGGCGCCCTCGCCCTCGCAAGGTGCAGGGTGCGCGAGCGCGAGCACAGCCGCCTCTCCACTTTCTTCGCGGCCCGTGACTCATCCGCTAATTGCCCTCCGCGCTCCTCCACTTGCCTCCGCCCCGCCCCCCGCTCAGTGTCAGATAACTCCGCGCTCCGAGGAGGAGATAGCCCGATCCAGATAACCGCGCGACACACGTCGACCTCACAACACAAGAACTTCGCCATCAAGGACACACGTGCATCACAGCTGGCCTCACCGGTTGCCACGTCACTCACACATCACAGCTGATGCACGGGGAAACCAAAATCCAATTCGTGACTTACCAAATAACACTCTGGAAACACCACATCGCGAATCGGAAGATAAAAAAAAATAGTCGAATATTTGAGTTACTGGACCAAGTACAGTCGACTCCGATTATAGTGAACTCGGATATGGAGTCTCTAGTCCCGTGTCACTTACATTTCGCATAAGAACATTCGGTTATAGTGAGGCGTACCCTCTGTTATAGTATACGTAGGAAATAAGTCCTGGAAATTAATTGGAACTCGTATGTTATTCGACGAGTAGAAGAAATGTACAGAGATTTATCATTAAAAACAGTCAAAAACTGTGACGAACTATGGGGAGAAGTGTATTCTGTGCAAGTTTTCGTAAATTCAGGGACCCCTACCGTAACCTACTGTATACACGCTGAATTAAGGATACAGATGGAAACGAGCGTGTTTGGCACGAATTGATACGAAAATATGTAATAACTAGTGGTGTTACAGGATTTCACAGATTTTCTCGTACAAGTTAGTTTTCCAATTTCTTTGATCTGCACACTGCCCTATAAATGTCGGTGGGCGGATGTACTGCGCATCCGCTGTCTACACACGTGACTGCCGTGCGGAAAACCAGGAGTGGTAGGAGGCAGGCGACTTCCTCACCTGAAGGACCCAGTTTCGAATCCCGGCGTAGGCTGGGATTTTTATCTCGTGCTTTCCCTTCAGGGCGGCTCTGGGGTCGACTCAGCCTCCTTTCCAAGTGAGTACCAGGATCTTTCCGGGGGGGTAAAGGCGGCCGGAGCGTTGTGCTCGCCACACAACGTCTCCTTGTGCCAATGGCGACGAAAAGGTGGAACCCTACATTCACCTCCCCTTAGGGCCACATCGGCCTGGGTGCAACGCACAGGGGATACCTTTACTTTTTTACCTTCAGGAGGCAGGCGAAGCCGAAACCACCTGACTGCTCGCGGCGGGTAATAAAAGCAAATCGCCGCCCGGAGGCGCCGCCCTCCGAGGAAAGTGGCCGCGCGACGCGTCGCCAGAGAAGAGGGGGGGAGAGGAGGGGAGAGGAGGGGAGAGGAGGGGAGGGGAGGGGAGGGGAGGAGGAGGTGCGCCGAAGAACAAAGGAAGAGGAGCAGCGCGAGGCATCTTCCGCTCCGCTCCGCCCCGCCCCACCTCGCCCTGCTCCGCGGGAGCAGGATGCAAACCCGCCCGCCCGCCCACGCCCCGAGGCATGCGCAGAGGGCGCTGGCTTGGCGGTCGCACAATGGAGCTCCACTCGCGCCTGCCTCGCGCTCGCTCGCCTTCGCTTGCACTTTCCTTCCCACGCCTTCAAAACAAGTTACGCCACCGTCCATTTCAGGCTCGACATTATGCTAAAGATGATTTTCCACAGATTCCGTTGAGAACAAAATCCTTACTCGTCTCGCTCACAATGGCACGAATTCTGACAACCTAGATTTCGTCTCCATCCACGTTCTTCCTATATAATCATAAATAAGATTTCCTCATTGCACACTTCACTTTACCCCCCCCCCCTCCTGCAGACAGAAATGAGTGGTAATGATCCTTTCTTTGGGAAACTTTTTTAAACATTTTTTAAAATTGAAAGCGAGCAATGTTTCCACTGGAGGCTTTGTGTTGACGTTTTGAAACCCTGCCCAGAAGCCGAGTGAGCGGCGAGGTGAGGTGAGGGCGGCGCTGCTGCAACCGAGAAAGGCGAGTGAGTCACCGTCCTTTGCGTCAGCCGCACAAAAAGGCGAGAGCCAGCCAGCCAGCGGGCGAGCGAGCGGCCGGTCAGCCAGGCGGGCAGGTAAGCGCGGTGGAGGAGGAAGCCGCAAGACGCAGCGGGGCGGGGCGGAGAAGAGCGGAGCGGAGAGAAGCCCCGGCGGAGAGGGTTCCGGCGCGCCGCATCGCTCTCCGCTGCGCACCACACGGCACGGCAAGGCAAGGCCCCGCGCGGGCGCGGGCGGAGGAACAGGCGGAGATCGGC
Source organism: Acheta domesticus (assembly GCA_031308135.1). Classification (NCBI taxonomy): domain Eukaryota; kingdom Metazoa; phylum Arthropoda; class Insecta; order Orthoptera; family Gryllidae; genus Acheta; species Acheta domesticus. Next base: position 177,439,398 of record JAHLJT010009436.1, on the reverse strand, counting down.
AGCCGGAATTCGATTAAACCCTCTCCGGGGGAAAGCGGATTAGGCGCCCAGCGGGCTGCGGCGCGTCGCAGCGCAGCGCAGCGCAGCGCAGCGCTTCCACCACCGAGCAAATTCCCACACGGCGCCCCCGCCAACGATGCAGCTCGATAATGAACCAATGGCTCGGTTCTCCGTGCGGTTTTAAATGACAAAATTGTTTTACCGCCCTCGTACGAATTTCAAATCCAACTCCAGTAACAGAAACCATGCAACATCACACTAAAACGACAGGAATAAAAAGAGCTTCGCCTTTGCCTTGGAACAAACATTTCTTTAGTGACAAAGAAAACTGTGCCCTTTGGTCAGCATATTACTTCTAATGAGATACGACTGTAGACAGGTCAAGGAAAACCATTACTAACGAAAGCCTCTGGAAACTTCTAACCAGGATGTTACTTCCGTCAAAGCCGGAAAAAGCTTGTTAAAACTGCTTGTAACGAAGCTCATTAATCCGTAGAACACGAATTATTGCAACAGATCCTCAATGGCTACGACTCCGCTGACAATCAAAGTACGAAGTCCAGTGAAGCTGCGTTATACAAAACTGCAAGCTTTCATGTACGTTTATTCGATATCAACGATGACATATCAAGGACATCACAGAGGGCACTCCAAACTGCACTTTAAAAATTACCAGTGCGATATTATCCTTTCTACAGATACACAACGTGCTAAAAAAAGGTAAATGATTTTGTACCATTTATATCACCCATAGACAACTAACCCTATAAGAATGCTACTGCTTGATAGCGAATCCCACTCCCCGGGGATCCATTCAACAATTCAACATTCTTCATCCAACAAAAATTCAACATTCTTCGATTTAAAACGAAGAATGTTGAATTTGGAACGATGAAATTGGCAGGTGCAAATGCAATACGTAACACGTTACTGTCGCCATAACTCGGAAACAGTGTTCCCAAATCCCTTAAAACACTTTCGGGTTAAAAGGAACCTAATTGTTTCGCAGATACCATAATTTACAAATTGGGACTTTTTAAACTTAAATTACATTTCTGCAGGGTGAGCTCTTCGGGGTGTCCTCTCCGATACGATGAGTGGTCAAAAACAATCAAAATCTCGAAACCGAAACGATCTATATGTATAGAATTCTTTTTTTATTTTCTGTGCAGTTTAATCACAAAGCTTTTGATAACTGAATTGCAACCGGGGCGCAGTATCTGCCTGTAATACTGTAACGCACAATTACGGGCTGGGGCCTTTCAACGTTGGGTTTCAGAACGAAGCTAGTTTCACTATTAAAACAATCATTTACAAAGTATGGAAATTTCGCACGGGTCCGACTAGTCTGTCAAATTGGCCGAAACTACTTCTAGGAAATCGTGCCTAAATATCGTCAAGTGAAGGAGCGTAATGCACGGGGCAAGACCCGGAAACCCAAGCGGCACGTCGCCGCCTGACGCCCCGCGTGAGTCAACACTGGCGAACCCCCTTCCCACGAGGCCATGTGCGAGCCAGCGCACCACCACCCGCCACAACAACCAACGTCTCAGGCCTCTGAAGGGAGCGAGGACATCTCCAAGGGAGAGTATCGCTTGCAAGGAGGAGCGCTCGGGGTGCGACATCCTGCAGGGAGAGCGAGAGAGAGGTTTCATTTCGCGGAAAACATTCCTCCCACGAGCGAACGGCTATGAGACAAAGCAGAGGTCCTCCACCACGTGCAATTTCAATTCCAGGAGGGGAGGGCAGGGGGCGTGCTTACGCGTTGGGTGCGCCGTAGGGCTCCTTCATGGCAGCCAGGGCTGCGCGCCGCCGCGCAGGCCGCCTGCGGCTGGGCTCGGCTCGGGGCGGGTCGACGCGGCGCGGCGCGGCGCGGCGCAGAGCGGCGCGGAGCCGAGCGGACGAGGCAGCCGCAAATCGATCCGCAACGTGCGACGCTGTGGGGGTTGACGCTCCGCTCCGGCTCGGCTGCTGCTGCTCCTGCTCCAGCGGCGCCTCTGATGCGGACCGCTTCACTCGCACGCGCGCACACTCACACACGCGACGCGCGCACTCTCACACGTAAATGCCACCGCTTCGCTCCGCACTCGCACCCGCACGCACGCACCCGCTCCCGCTGCCGCTGCCGCACCGGCTCTGGCTGGCTATGCCTGCTTGCGCGCTCCGCTCGCTGGCTCGCTCAGCTGAGCGCCAGCGCGGGCGCGGGCGATGACGCGGGCGACTGACCGCCTCCCACTCCGCCTCCTCTTCCGCCCGCCTCCACGTCACGGAGGCACACGTAGTAGACGCAGGCGGCGGGGGCCACCGCCAGCGCGCGCCCTGCGCCGGCGTTGCGTAGCGCCCGTAGTAGCTGAAGGCGCGCGCGCCGCCGCCACCCCACGCCTGCGCACGCCCCGCCATGCCACGCCTGCCCTCCGCTCCGCCCCCGACCTCAACTGGCAGCCACACGGCGCCCACCATTGCCAGCTTACAATTTTAGAAGAAAAACGCTTTTCAAGACCATTCATGGGGGAGGGAGAAGGCTCTAAACTGAAACATCCCTCATCCCCGCCTCACGAAACACACCACGAATCCCAACCGACTATACTGTAACGTGCACGCGGGTCTTCAGTCACGAATGAAAACAGTTGGCTTACGACAAAAATCTACCAGGACACGAATAATCTGACAACAGAAATCAATAAATAGTGTCTTTCAAGGCCTTTCTGTCCGTTCGCACAATGACCGAAATTGTAATCTAGTAGCAGTTAGCACACGATTCCAGTGCTGTCACAAACTACTCGAACACAACTAGGGAAATCAATCCGCCAATAACACAACTAAATGCACCTTCGCTATCCTTACTTCAAATAAGAAAATAGTATATTCCCTTCTGATATATAATTTCTGCATACTGATAAAAAATACTATTATCGGTAAATATGCGAAATGTCCCTTTGAATTACTACCACCGCAATAGAAACAGTGAGATTCCATCTTCGTTCAGGGCGTCGCCCCGTCCTCACCAATTCTTTTCGATATAAGGGGAATATTTGGGAGGGCTCCCCTTCATCTTTACCGTAAATTATCTATTGAATCGTCCCGACAAATAATTTGGTTTTGGTGACGAAGGGGGCGAACCCAGCCGATAATTTGGAGGGGGCCATCCGAGATTTTTGTTAAATAATAAACATTTGTTATCGTAATGTATATAAATTTTGTAGGGTGTGTTTGTGTGCCTATATATATATATATATATATATATATATATATATATATATATATATAATAAATGCCTGGGCAACGCCGGGTAGTTCAGCTAGTATATATATATATATATATATATATATATATATATATATATATATATATATATATATATACACATATGTGTGTATATATGATACTATACAACATTATTTTTTAAATAGTTACATAATTCTACATACATAAAAAATTAAATCAAGTTTGCCAAATAAAAGAAGGTATCACAACAAACGAAAAATCTAGACCTTTTGGGGGAGACCATGTCCCCCAAGGCCCCCTCCTCCAAGGATTCACAACTGTGATGTCCACACATAATAACGGAGATTCATAACTCATTCAATTCAATTCAATTCAATTCAATTCAATTCAATTCAATTCAAGAACAGAGATTCATATGAATGTTTATAATGCTGCCAACCTTCACATTGGATGGAAACCTCTGAGTTCTACAAAATATATTTTTACACATCAACGTGGATGCTTCCAGAAAATCAAATCTCTCTCTCTAAAATAGGCTACAATACACATGTGAAGATGTATCAGAGGCAAATGTTATAAGCTATATCTCTAGCTGCATAAATTTCGATGATATGAAGCAAAATTCATAATTCTTTCTTATTAAAAAACTGTTCCTCTTTCGTTTTAAGACATTCAAATTGATTTTTCTTTAGAGATAACTGTGATTTATTACATTTTAAGTTGGCATTGGTGATGTTTCAGTTAATATCTTGTAACCATCTTCAGACCTCCGGTTTTAAGGAAAAAATATGAACATTTTTTAATAATGGATTCTTACTTCAGTCAAAACATAAGCTTTGCTTCACAACAGTGGATAATACAGAGAATTACTTGATATTACAATCAAACTTCATAATTAATAATGTTTGTATTATATGTATTACAATTTTTTATATACAAGTTACCAGAAACTTACTTTGTTTTTAATCAAGTTGAAATGCAAATTAATAACTACACTAAATATTTACATTATTTACAATATATTATACAATAACATTAAAAACACAATGTTTTTAATTTTATTGTATAATATTGTTTGTTAATATAACCAAAGATATTGCCAACTTCACAACAATGAAGTATACACTGTTGCAACAACTTATAAATCACAGTTATGTATAATGAAAAATAAATCTGAATGTCTTAAATTAAAAGAGGAACTGTTTTTTAATAAAAATATATATAAACATTCATCAGGAGAAGTAGTTTCATAATTCTTTCAATATAACCTCAACCAGTAGCCTTGAACTCAAGATATGGCACCTGATAATACTATTCAAAATATATCAATGTAACTGGTCAAATGGGCATATTTGTAAGTTCACAAGAAAAGAAAACAATAATATTCTCCAAAGGAACATAACGTGCATTTTTGGATAAGAATTCCAACAAAGAAGGCAGATGAAGTAGCATAAAAATTAAACAACTATTCAATTCTGCTTCTGGCATGGAAATCTAAAATTAAAAAAACTGTCATGGAATTCAGCACTTTTCATTATGGCAGGCAACAGAATATATCATCCTATTACAAGTGATATTATCAAAGACAATTTGATATATGATAATGACAATTTGATATTATCAGATTTCATGATATAAAAAAACACTCAAATTAAAACCTCCACAAATATTGTACTTCTCAATATTTCACTTAGAAGGATTCAAAAATTAATAATTATCAAATGAAAAGATCTTTGTGCTATACCTGGTAAGATACGGAACATCCAAACAATACATAGGCATTACTTTTTACCTTTAATTTACCATTACCTTTTTTAATATTAGATACAATATTAACTTTCAAATAAATATAGTTTGAATGGTTTTGTACATTGTATTGAAGGCTTGGTTAAACTGGACAATTCTTTTAAAAATTGTTTAGAGATAAATATGTCCATGACATGGATGCAAATGTAACAAACCTTATACATATCTGGGTAAATTACCTCCTTCCTCAATCAATTTCTTAATCAAATTCCCTCACAATTATCAAATGTTGAAATGTTACCTTGTTAAGAATGTAAAAGGTAAGAGCAGTTCTCAACACAAAACCTTCTCACAAACTGTTTTAATGTTTCTGCCATAAATGTATAAATAAATCGTTTCATTTCTCAAATATTTTGGAATGAACATTTAAAAAATATTGTGACTGAACTGACAATGGAAACTGAGAAAAAATATATGGAGCATAAAAGATATTTCTGATAATCTTTATTTATTTTTTATTTATTTGTCAAAAAACAGTAAAAACTGTATATGACGTGTGGGGAAAGTGATATTTCTGCGCACATTTTCTTGAGGGCCAGAGAAGAAGAAGGGGAAAAAAAAAGAAGAAGAAGAAAGAGAGAGAGAGAGAAAAGAAAAAAAAAGAAAAGACAAGAAAAGAAAAGAAAGAAAGAAAGAAAGAAAGAAAAGAAAATCATTATTTTAGAAAAATAAAAATATTTGAAAAATGTTTGTTCCTGAGCTATAGAAAATCAATTTCAACAGTAAATGAACTACAAGCAAAAGGAGTGCTCAACAAAACGTGTGCACAGTGAAGCTACATTTACGTCCAGAAGCAAAACAAGGGGCCATCTCAGCATTTGCTCAATGGATCAGGGAAACTGGACAAAAACCTCATCAAGATAGGGGTCGGAAGCTGAAGTACATTACTTGTTACAGGCGTATTAAATATTTTTTTTAAATGTATACAATGCAAACGTAAGCTAATTCATTATATATCTTTGTTTGGTTACAATAAACATTATTTTTCTTTTTTATGATCAGTATAGTCTATAATTGTATAGAAACAGTTTTGCAGCAGAAATGATTTTACTTTTAACTTAAATTTGTGTACCGACTTTAATTCTTTTATGTCATCTGGCAATGTGTTGTAAAGTAACGTACATGTATTGTATGTTGATTTCTTGTACTGAGCTGTTGATACTGACACTTGATGCACGTGATTTCTACGGCATGTGTTGTAATTATAAATATCAATATTGCATGAAAATATGATCCCTCCGTTAAGTAGGTCATTTTTGACAAACATTACAGATTCGTAAATAAATAGACAAGGCAATGGTAAGATTCCCAGCTCAATGAAAAGAGGGTTGCAGGAATCCCGTGGAAGGCATTTTTTCATTATTCGAATAATTTTCTTTTGCAATCTGAAGGTCTGAATACTACAGGATGAGTTTCCCCAGAATATTATGCCAAATCTCAGGCGGGAATGTACATTTGCAAAATAAACGCAACGAGCTGCATGAAGGCTGACAGAATTTGAAAGAATTCTGAATGCGTAGCATAATGAACTTAATTTAGTGTTTAATTCTGTTATATGTACATTCCATTTGAGGTTTGATTGAATTGAAAGACCTAAAAATTTTGTTGCCTCAACATCAGCTAATTGCATATTGTTCATTTTCAATGGAACATGCGATTTCCGATTTGAGATGCAAAAATGCATTGAAACAGTTTTTCTTTCGTTAACAATTAATTTGTTATTATTAAACCAATTTGAAACTTCTGAAATTGTACTATTTACTGCTTCTTTTTTGCAAAGAACATTCGTGTCATCAGCAAACAGAACCGTTCTTCCATTTTTAATAGACGAGGGCATATCGTTTACATATAACAGAAAGAGAATAGGACCTAAGATCAAACCTTGCGGGACCCCATGCTCAATTGGCAAAGAATTGGAAATATAAGTATGTAATGTCCTTTCCTGCCAGTAAGGTATTTCTACTCTTTGAGTCCGATGTTTAAGGTACGAAGTTATCCAATCTAGGGCAATACCACGAATTCCATACGAAGGTAATTTTGAGAGCAAGATAATAGAGTCAATAACGTCAAAAGCTTTCGACAGATCTAAGAATATTCCAATGGGTACTTCATTTTGGTCTATTGATGAAGCAATATCCTTGAGAAAAGAAAAAATGGCAGTTTCCGTAGATTTTGATTTTCTAAAACCGTGTTGTGAGTCTGAAAACGCTTTGTTTTTCCTGAGAAAAGTTTCCATTTGTAAGTAGAAATGCCTTTCTAAAATTTTTGAGAAAACTGACAAAAGAGAAATTGGCCGGTAATTTTGAAGATCATTTTTGTTCCCTTTTTAAAAAGTGGCTTCATTTTTGCTGTTTTGAAAATATCTGGAAATATTCCTGTACATGAAGAAGCATTGAAAATGTGAGTTAACGGATGTATAAAGGCAGGTGCACAAGTTTTTAATAAACAATCCGGAAATTCATCTAAACCAGATGAATATTTATTTTTTAGTTTACTGACTATTCTGAGGATTTCGTTGGGAGAAGTTTCGGAAATAAACATTGTATCAGAAATTTTTTGGGAAGTTCTTTATTAATACAATAATCTTATTCATTCCTTTTTCTATTTTCAAGATTATCAGGTCTAAATTTCTTGTAAAGGTATTATTCATTGTCAATTCCACAAGGTGGGCCACAACCAGTAGCCTTGAACTCAAGATTCTTTGCAAACCTTGTATATCACTTTTCCAAATTCTTAAGAAGTCCAATTTTATCTGGTGACCATAAAGCCAATGTGTACTAAAGTTTCAATCATACTAAGGAAAATGCATTTGTTCAATTGAAATTTGCTTGCAATGTTTTCATATTTTTGACATAGCTACCAGTTCTCAAAAAATACCTAAGTCACCAGTTAGCCAAGAGAATAATATGCTCAATGAGCACTTTAAATGTGATTTGATTATCCAAAATTATATCAAGATTTTATTTCAAACTGACCCTCCCAAGAATAGAACCAGAGACTTAAAAATGACATTGCCTATCATTTGCTAAGATTAAGAACCAATAAATACATAAAGCATCACGCAAATTTATTAATTAAAAAACATCAAGGTTACTCCGGAAGTTAACACATTTCTGATCAATTCTAATAGGTAAAAATAAATAAAAAAATTTTATATATAGATAAATAGATAGATAGATCGACTGATTGATTGACTTGCTTATCAGAACTGATCAGACTTGTGTTAACTTAGAGAGTATTTTTGATGCTTTCAATTAATAAATTTGCTTCATGTTTGTTTTTTGTTTGAAGTATGTTTTTTGTGTGTACACACTATAAGTGATATATACAGCTTTATGTGTGTGTATATATTTATAATCAAGGTCTTCAACATTACTGATAGCAATAGCAAAGAAAAAAGTACCCAAATTAGATCCTTGAGGTACACCAGAGCTAGTAGAAAAGAGAAAAGACATATCCCATGTTCAATAATACTAACATGAAGTTCAATCGAACTCAAGATATCAGGGGAAATATCAAGAGATTACATCTTCTTTTGTAAGTACTGGACAAATCTTCATGTGTTTCCACAGATCTGGAAAGGTTCCAGTACAAATTGCCTTTTCAAAGATAAACTTAAAGAGGAAACACATGAAATTCAGAACCTTCCTTGAGCAAATAAAAGGTTTTTCATCAATGTCGGGTAGAATTCAATTAGGTATGTCTTTTAGTTTGGGAGAAATGCATTCGAAGTCAATAGATATAATATTGCAAAATACTCCCTCAATATGATACATCTGGGATCAGCATACATCTGGATATAATGCCCAAAATGTCCCCTCAAAATGAGGCGCAAAGTTATCAACATGAACCTTTCGGATCAGAACTGGAGAAATCATTACACGTATGATACTTAGGGATGCATGTAAATTTAACATTGGATATAAAGACCTAAAATGAGAAGTATTTTCAATTAAATCTCTGAATCTATATGAAAATAAAATGTTTTAACATTTCGAAAACTCATGTTGACCTCTTCTACTATTAAGCTGTTGGACCCACAGATTGGACAGCTGTTTTACATTTTCCGAGGTATGTGATGGCAAGTCTCTTCTGTATTCCAGTTTAGTTATTTTCCTTCCAGTCTTCTTATAAATCTGCCAAGCATCATTTATCACTGCATCTATTAACTATGTCAATGTCTAGTACCATTTCTTTTCTGTTAGATATTCGATAATGATTTGTATCTTGATCCATACGATCAGTACTATACATATATTTCAATTGTATATGCTAATAATTGCTGGATATGGGACATTTATATGTTTTTCTCTTTTGCTGAATTTCTCTTTACATGCTTGACTGAAGATTCACTGAATTGATGCAACTGCAACCACACTTTTGTCCATCCACTTCCCAATCATCCCATAAGACAAAAGTGCCCCAGCTTCACTCACCAATTTATTACCATTCAAATTATCCAGTAGCCTACCTCTTCTCAACACCACTGTCTTCCATCAGTTGGCTTAATTTCAGGTGTTGGTGCAATGAAAATATCCTCTACTTCTATTGTATCACCAATGCCATGAATATCATCTTCAAGCAACTCATCTAATTCTATGATAGTTAGTCTGTCTCTAAAACAGTCGGTAGTCCTTATAAATTTTAAATATCTTATAAAATTCTGATTTTTGACCGTACAAGAGAACAAAGTGAAAAAAATATGAAAACTGTGGTGAAGCATGAAAAACACTGGAGAAGGACAAGTGTGACATATATGTCACACTGACCTTTTCACATGCACAGATTCACATAATTATAATAATAAAATTAATTTAGTGATTTTCATTACTTTTCGACTATTTGTGATAAATACATCATTCAGATAAATTGAATTTGTAACAATACAGACTATGAATTCTACTTATCAATGATCAGGGATCATCAGGAAAAATTTCACAATTTTGGAACTGTGGGAAAAATATTACAACACCTTTTTTGGACAAGATCACACAATACACTCACAAACCAGACAGCTCTTCAAAAAGAATATACTTCCCCGTAAAGAAATATCAAACTGCAACAACGGGAAGTAAGTGGTATCATAACTTGTTTGTAGTTACGTATGTCACACTCTTTGTTGGAGGGTTAATGTTATTTTATATTTTTATATTGTATATTGTTATTTTTATATTTTTTATATTTTATATTGTTATTTGATATTTTTTCTGATAACTAGGATTAGTTGAGAATAATGGAAACGTTAAATATACTTTTCAATTAAGTAAATGTTTTCAGAAAAGAAACCTCGAGGTATGGTTAGGTCCCATACAAAATTATTTCCATGTTTAAATATTATGGCAATAAATGACCTAGAAAAATCAGCAGGGCAACAAAGTTTACTTTGAATAGAATGAGAAACACTAGAAGTTCATCAGAAATATAGTGACAAGGAAATCTCCCTCAGCTCTTGATGCAGAAATAAATAGTGCTCTATACTAAAATAAAGAATGACAAGATCGCAAAGAAAGGATTTTTGAACAAGTTTTCAAGGGTACTTACTAAGTTAGGAAACTCAACACACTTCAACTTTTCAAGTGGAGAACAAAATGTATTTGAGAAAGAAATAATTGCCACCTCATTGCTGATCAAGTATATTTTAAAAAATGTTAAAACCTCCTCAAACAATAAACTTCTATGAATTTCAAAGCACTCAAATAGATCAACAAACTTTCAGAACTCTTGAGAAGAGTTTTAATGAAATGGTACAACAGACATTGAGGAACCTTATTTTGAAGCAGGCTGATGCAGGTCATTGCATTATTTGTACATTAGTTCATAAGGGATACAATCACACAAAATAGATACAATATATTATGTAATTACAATATTGCATAAATAATTACTTCTTCCAAGAGCAAATTTAATATTGAAATTCAAGATGAGATTTATAAATAATTTTTTGAAAAATGCCTATGTAAATTTAATGTATTTTAAAATACTGATCAGCAGAATTTTAATTCTTTCTAATCTGTAAATCATTGAGAAAAAATTGTACGTGTGTTTACTTTCCAGCAAAACAAAGATTCACCCTGCATTTCTCTATATAACACACTAGTGAAAGGAGAATAAATATATCTGCATCGCTTTGTAGAACCAATTTTTTAAAAGCTCATGTTTCACTTTCACAAAAGCTATTAAAAGTTTTACCAGTCATACGTTTCATTTGAGAATGTAACATTATCTCACACAATTGTCAATTATGTCTAGTCAAAAATTGAAAGAATTCATCATAACTTACACACAAGATATTATGAAATTTATTGATGTTTAGTATTGTGAAATTTCTTAGTCATTGGTCTTTTGAGTGGAAAAGTTAAAATTATACTGCATTTCATTAAAAAACATATTACAAAATCAAATTAAAAATCTTACACAACGAGACATTACAGAACAAAATTCCCTTAAAAAGATGTACTCACCCTGCCTCCTTGACCAATGAGCTAGCAGTGACAGACCATTCTTTCACAGGATCCTCCGCAGAATCATCCGTGCCTTGGTCAAGGGATTTGGTCGACTCCAATGTGTGCTGTCGTTCCAAAGCAGAGCCATCCAAGTGACTAAAAACACCAATTAATGAGAAACATGAAGAATAAATGTTTTCACAAAAAACGAACAATACAGCACACAGTACAGAACACAGTTTTTTTAATACAAGTATGAATGCATTTCTTGAACACTGGCACTAGGTTATTATGCTCCTCAGGCCAAATGAGACGTTCTGCTGGTGTTTGTCCAGCCACCCAATATCCCTTCCCATCCACCCCATTGTGTTAGAGTGTCACATATCATTGACACTCAGTTTCAGATGTCCTCTGTAAATCCAGTAAATGTGATTATTCTATTGATATTGTTTTATTCAATTTATGTGTTGACATAAATTTATAATCCTCCAGCAAAAGATTTGTACTTGATCCTTAAACTACGGCTTATTCAAATTTTAGGTACCCAAGACAGTATCAGACTCAATGTCCACAGATACTTGAGAGTTTACTGTACAAAATAAGATTTAATAAGAAGCAAAATGTCTGTGTTTCTTGCGTAAAACATGCAAATACAAAATTGTTGATAAATGTTGAACAAAAATAAAATTATATCCATACAATGACATATCATAACAACATTTTTATAAGGGAGGTAACTAAAATAGGGGCTTGTTATAAATAAAAACAAGAACTTTTCAAGTCTAAACTTTGAAAGGATAAATTCTACAACAAAACTTCATATAAACTTTTTTGTAGTAGGAAATTTTTCCACTTAAGACTTTGTCCACTTATATTTTAGTGGGATTGATAGTTATGGAGATATATGCAAAAAATATACAAAACACTCTCAAATGTCTCCCCCACCACACTTTAGGATTTTCAGTATGATGTTCAATAGATCGCCATAACAATTATACTGATTTTAAAAACTCAGGGCTTTATTTATCTTGAATACCAATTTTGGTCTAAATTGACTGGACTAAACAGAAAGAAGCAAAATTAAGAAATGCCAGTTGAGAGAAGAATGAAAACCTAAAAAAAAATCATTTCATCACCTTTCAAACAATTTATGATTAAATGTTATCAAAGTGACAAAACTGGGTGTATTATGTTTCTTAATTGTCTTTTGAATACAGAATGACAACTCATTTTGTTCTTCCTCTTCTTTAATTACTTGATTTTCCTTGCATTCTTTTCTCATGCTTATTTCAAATTCCATGTGCAGAAATTGTGAATTAAAGTCCCCATAAGAACTTCTTTGTAATATTTTTTTTCATATCTTCTGAGGAGATGTTCTGTCCAAAAATCATTCAGCCTCTTTTCTAAGCATCATTATTTATTAAGACCAGAAGGAGTAACAGGAACCACTGAAGCATTTTTTTTTCTAGGTGTAATTTCCGAACACCTCTTTCCTATGTTGATAAGACTAATTTTGAATTTGCAAATTCGAAGAATACCTTTACCTAAAAAATGCATTCAATTCATCCGAAAAGCAATCCAAAAATTACAACTCCTCAATTGTTGAGAGGTTTGGAGAAGCAAAATGGTTAAGTGCCAAGAATATTTCATCCACCATTATGTTGAGCTTTAAGTCAACAGTTAGTGGCAATGAAAAAAGAGCAACACAAATTTCACTAAGATACCTCGCACCATGATGTTTCCTAGAGCTGCTCTATTACAAATGGAACATTCCAAATACTTTTGCTATCACATTCTACTTATAATATTTCATTAGTTCATGTCAGAAATAAAATTTGTGTGCAAATCTTATTCTCATAAATGAATCTGTTGAATGATCCTACACTTGTACTGCAATCACTCACTTGTACTGCAAATTACTCATTTATGAAGGATGCAGCTGAGGCAGACATCTATTCAAGTACTATTAACCCAAAGTTAAAACATTACCACTTTAAGTCATTAGATCACTTGTCACATTGTCTACCAATATGAAGCTTGAAATTGTAAATTTAAAACATTTTTCTCTGAAGATTTCCAAATACCTCATCTTCCTTTACGGACTAGGCATATTGCCTGTTCCAGCTTCTTTCCATCTCATTCTTGGCCTTCCAATGTTTCTTTTTCCTTGCAGCTTATGATTCAGGGCTTGCACTGGAAGTCTGTCTTGTGACACATTTCCAATATGTGTCACCCATTGCTGTCTGTACTTCTTAATTTTGTCATGTACTGTTTCTTTCTGCCCTAGTTCCTCTTTTATTTTTCACTTTTTATTTGGTCTCTTAATGTACAGCCTTTTAGTCCTCTCAGAAATCTCATTTCTGCTAATTCAATCCTCCTAGAAGCTTCTTGTTTTTGAACCCAAGTTTCACATCCATACAGTAAAACTGGGAGGGCCGTTATATCATAATTATTTCCAAATACCTATCCAAGTAATTAAATTAAGTGAATTTAATTTTGAGGCCTTAAAATTTCCATTTTAGGCACTTGAAGTAAGCCCTTGAAAAGCAAAAATATGAGTAATAATTTCTTATGTACACATATACATTGAGATGAAAATAGTCCAGTGAACAGGATAGTAATTTGGCACAATAGTTAAGAGATAAGAACCTTTGAAATTGCTTGAGATAATGTCCCAAGCACAAAAATAACAAGACTGCCTTTTTGAGATGTGTCAACAATGAAAGAAGCTTGTAAATATTCAAGATAATAAAAAAATTTGAAAATGAAGTTAATTTTAGACTAATACTGAAACTCACACTTTAGCCACTATGAATGTAGTTCTTATAACTTCATCATATAATGAAAAGGGTTTATAATTAATTTTTAGTGCCTAAGACACTATAGTAAATTAGCCATTTGTCTAAGAATGCAATTACTATTTATAAGTAAGCAAATAATTACTAGAGGTGCTATAACAGCAAATACTTTCTTGCCTCAATAGAGATTAAATAATATATAAATACTGCAATTTCCATTCAAATTAATACCTCATCACTTGTAAGTTGTAGTTTACGTTTTTGTGATGTCATATAAACATTAATAATATAAAAAAATATTTTTTGAAATGGTGATATCATTCATAAGGAGGACAAGTGATATCATGCAGGCAGAGCAGGGGACAAAGCAGGAAATGGAACAGGGGGCGGAGCAGGGGGCGGAGCAGGGGGCGGAGCAGGGGGCGGAGCAGGGGGCGGAGCAGGGGGCGGAGCAGGGGGCGGAGCAGGGGGCGGAGCAGGGGGCGGAGCAGGGGGCGGAGCAGGGGGCGGAGCAGGGGGCGGAGCAGGGGGGCGGAGCAGGGGGCGGAGCAGGGGGCGGAGCAGGGGGCGGAGCAGGGGGCGGAGCAGGGGGCGGAGCAGGGGGCGGAGCAGGGGCGGAGCAGGGGGCGGAGCAGGGGGCGGAGCAGGGGGCGGAGCAGGGGGCGGAGCAGGGGGCGGAGCAGGGGGCAGAGCAGGTTACCCTCATTGAATTTTTTTTCAGTATTTTCCTACTCAATTAAGGTCTTGTACACATTTTCGAAAATTTTAGCGGTTTTTGCGAAATATTGCATGCAATAAGTGCAATTTAAAAAATAGGAACAAGATTTTCTCAAAAACAGCTCCACATTTTTTCTTTAAATTTTTGTTAGGGATAGTGTCAAATGCACTCTATAAGATTATGTAAACATCAGTTTGCTATATTCTTTTGTTTTTTCAAAAATTACAATAATTGAATATTTTGACTTTTCTCTCATGTCGTTGATATTTAACATATTTGTAAACACTATTATATTTGTGAGTTAATGTGCTTCAAATGACTTCCATTCAACTTTTTTAAAAAGTCAAAAATTTGCTGTGAAAAAGAGCTTAAAATTTCGAATTTACAGTAACACTTAAATGCCATTTTCTTACAAATGGCTCCAAATTTTTAAAAGAAAATTGCCATTTGACGAGGTTTTTTTGTTCTTTAATATTCTTAAAAATAATATTTCCATTCCACCGTTAGGAAACCGAAAAATTAAGAAAATGTCAAAAAGTTTTTTTTTGGACGGCGATAGATGGCAGCTGGCAAGAGTATGTGGCAAGCCACAACCAAAGGAAATAAGAAACAAATATGTGAAAGTCTGTGCCATTCTGTAGAATCACTACTTTTTTCTTAATTTAGCAACATGATTTATCCACTTTTTTGTTATCAGTTTTCATTATGAATTTTTTTCTGCTGAAAATCCGCCGTTTTATCACACAGCATTATATAACTTTCTCTTTACTACGTATATTACTCCATATACTCGTATGTAAACGGGAAAGTAAAAAGAATTAACATTTAGAAGCAATATTTCTTAAAGAAAGGGGGTTATTTATCATTTCAATAGTTTGGAAATGTTTGTTGTAGTTCATATTAATAAACAAGTAATTTCCAAGTCATCAAGAGATTTATCATACCATCTGTTCAATTGCTTGGTTCTTTTCTTCATAACTTAGTGTTATATAACACTAATAAACAAATTTACTAACTTTGAATCATATAGTTTTGGGTCAATTACAGTATTAAATGACATTGTTGTACCAACTAACTATAAATTCTGTTAAAAAAGACGAGATTTGTATCCAGAATATCCTTGTGGTTACTAACGTAAGTTGTTAGGAATCCTTATAATATTGAAGGTGGTCTTGGTTCCACAGGTTCCACAAGCAACATCCAAGATTACAAACTCAAGATTACCAAAATGTATCAATAACATGTTATTTTTTGCAAATATAATTCATTAATGTCTTTTGTATTACAGCTTTTTTTCAAGCAGCACTGCCACAGATTTGAGTCTCTTCCATACCATTTTATTGGCTCATCGTGATACTGACCATGTCAACTGAACATCATGACTATGTCACTCTCCCCTCATTAACTGATTTCACATGTCATGAAAACATACAGAATACATTTATCAAGAAACCTCAACATCACTTGCCCACTGAAAAGGAGCACAAAGCTCTCACCGTTGCCCAGAAAATAGTATGACACACATCTTATCACAACATTCCTCGTAGTTTTATTACAAACTTAAAAGGTGCTTTTTTATCATGCAGTGAATATTTATGGCTCAATTACAACAAGAATATATTGCCCAAAACACGTAAATGCTCCTAAGTAAAACTGTTTTCTTGCTAATAAATAACTTCCAGTGAAACAGACTTCCCTTGACAAATCCCTATTTTTAAACAATTATTAACTAAGGTAAATTAACAATTCTTTTTTTCCACAAACTTTTTGTTGCCAAAATTTCAGAAGTTAAGTATTACAAGGAAATTCAATATATTAAATAACCAAGACAATTTAATATACATTTTTTTTTTTAATGAAAATTAAATTTCACATGAACTTATTTCACTACATCTAGTAAGACTGGAAACAAACTATATCAGAGAGATCAGAAGATTTTTGGACTCAAAATTTTTGACAAGACTATTACATTTAAGATTCCTACACAATACTACAATTATCTGAGGTTTGGCTCACATAAAAACACACTACTTAAAGAAACACTGAAATTGAAGAAATATTGAAAATGAAAACAATCAAAAATAGAACTGAAATATCATTTTCTTGCAGAACTTACTTTCCATTCTTCTGAAGAACAGAGAAAGACAGCTTAACAATCACATAACAATGTCATTCCGGAACTCTGACTACCCCAATGTGGGCCATTCCTGAACCCCAGAATAAATTGCAATATAACTGAAGAAAAATTTTATTCAATTAAGAACCAACGTATTTAGCAATTCATCATTTTCTGCCAGTTTGTATTATAATATTTTCATTTTTTTGAAGATACAGCAAAGCCATAAACGTTTTGAATATTTTCTATACTGCAATCCTGGCAAGGAGGCACAAGGGCAGCCTATTTTTTAAGAAACTAGTTCCATATTTACAATGTTCTTGCACAAGCCCAACTTTTACCTACTTCAAACATCCTGATCGCATAATATAACCATGAAAGTTTTACCTTTCTGCTGTGCAATCCAATTCACTTCTCTCACTGCGTTCAAAGTCCAGCATTAGGTCATCAGAAGCTATGCTCTCACATGGAGAAAGTGTATCAACAGAACCAGTGCGACTAATACGATGGCCTTTTGCAGGACTTGGAGATCCATCCACAGGAGCCGAAGACCTTTGAACTACTGGAATATGAAAAAAAAATTATCTTTAATAACTACACATTTTAAATATTAGTAGAATAAATAATTATAAATAAACAGAATTTATTAATTAATCATTTATTTATTAAAATACTGTTGTATTGAAATATGTTGAATTGATTATCTGTTTTAAATATTCATGAATCAAAATACTCGAGAAAGAAATTACTTTCCCAATGTTTATTGTTTAATGCAAGAGACTAAAGATAAACCAGTTTTGTCACTGATGGGAATGAAATTGTTCACATCTGCTGTTCTAATTCATTCATGTATTTTTCACAATTATTTTTTGAACTAATGATGAGTTATTGCTTATTAATAGCTAAATCTTTTTGCCAACCACCTTACAAAAAACTGCCTGTATTTCTGGAGGAAATACATGAGAGCACTCAAGATGGCCACTGAATAACTAAAAGATATTTTCAGAAATCTTTCTACCATTTTTACAAATATGAAATTTCTCCTTAAAACATTTGATGTCTTGACATTTCAATTGAAATTTTCTGGTCAAATACAGCAGAACTCCTCATATCCAACCCTGTTTTCCTTCAAATACTCAAATTCTACTTGATGCTGATCCTCGCATAATGTGATTGTACTTCAATATAGTACAGTGTATATTGTGTAATGTATGAATATATATCAATGTATACTACACATGAATTTGAATGCTACTAACATTGTATGTATGTAGTGTTTTATTGGTGTTTTTATTAATTTTTTATTGTTCCTCTGATCACCGAACCTCTTTTTTGTACCAAGTATGCAGTGCCAAGAGTGTACAGTATGGGCATTACTGGGCATTTATGGTATCAATTCTTGTGTTAGAATACTGTCATTGAAGAATCACATTGAATGACAGTGCAATGTTGCATTCTCTTTTGTTTTCTTCTCAATGTCAGTGAAAAGAGCAATTCAGTAGTACACTTTAATTTGAATGACACTCAGTGATTTGAGCAACAGTGAACTTTCTTGAGCCAGTCTATCCTTCTGATTCTCCCTTCATGACTGGATATATTGCCATCACTCCCTAACATTAATCTGCCTTCTTCAAGAACCGAAATGCAAAGAAATGCTATAGTATCTATACTGAATCTACAACATTCTGAAGTAAATATCCCAGTTTGAAACTTGCAATTTCAAAAAGGAGAGGATATGAAAGAACTGCAGATAAATATGAATTATCTCTGAAAATTCTTACCAGCATTTGGAGGAGTATCCACAAGTGTCACATTTTCTGTAACTGACAGAATTAGACTGCTACAACCAGCTGATGATGTAGCCATATCTGGACCAACAGTGGCTGTACCATCATCAAAAGTGAGGCCTGGTTGATCAGCTATTTCATCATCTATAAGAAAATCTCTCCCTTCAGAGAGAGAAAGGGAATTTGAAGCATTGGTGGGTGTCCCTGGGCTTTCAGGACTCAGGGTGTTGCTTGACTTCTGCAGGGAATTCAGATCGCAATCGGGGCCCTGCACCTTCTGGCCATCATCAGGCAAGAGGCTCTTCTGCTGCTCCTCTTCCGAAATGTCATCAGCTGAACTACTTGGTGCGCTGGCACTGCTAATTAAGCTATCAACAGGAGATTTCTCATCCTCTATCATATTTGTAGAAGCTGTAGCTGCAAAAGCTGCAAATCTAGAATCTTCTATTTTAAGGATAACTGGATTTGTTTTCAATTCTGCACTGGAAGCTGCAAATGGAATGCTTTGCTTAAGACTAGAAGACGACGTTGAAAAATTGCATTGGTTAAAGGCATCATCACTCGAACTACTAAATTCTTCGGCCATAGCTTCCCCATGGCCCCAGTCTTCTCCTTCCATACTCCCTGGGGTAACAGCTTTTTCGAGTGCTGACTTTTCATTGCCAGAGCTGTCTCGAAATGCTTTTTCCTCTCCTTCTTCTTTGAGAACTTCAGAACAATTTGATCCCTCTGAACTGTTTAAAGTATCGGAATGTGTAGACACAGATGTATCCAAAGAGTTATCATTGTTCTGGTTACTTTGCGCAACTTGTTGACGATAAAGTCTAGATCTCTCCCGCACAATTCCTTGAGCTACACCTGGTCGCTGAACAGGTCGGGCGATCCGTGCAGCATTAGGCTTTGGCAAAGAAATAACCGAAATCTCAGTTATTACATTTGGATCAGAACAATCTTCATCCTTGAGATCTTGAACATCAAAACACTGCCCACTTACGACCATTTCCAGAGTCCTCGGTTTCTGCAAGTTTCTGTTCCTCCTGTATCCAAAAGTGGGGCTACTATCCAGAATTTCAACTCCATGAAGTGTGTCAGTTTCTCCATTATTTATTAGTGTGCTTTGGTGACTTCCTATACCTGAATCTTCATTTACAGACCCCTCTTTAGATGAGGACTCCTCGGCTGCAACATGCACTCCTCTTCTTGTGCTGTTATTGGCTGCAGTCTTGGCTATCTTGCTTGTGTTTCGAACATCCACATCGACAGAAGACAATCGTACCGGATACTGAAGCTTTGGCAAATGGGTAGTTTGGAGGGTAAATCTCGTGGCTTGGGCCTGAACAGGCTCACTGGCTAATTCTGGTTTGGCGGCGAGCGGCTTGTTTTTATTTCTCGGGGTTTCACTTACTGCTCCAGGGACAGGAATTCCAGAGTCCACACCTCTTGGTTGTGGGATTTTCCCGCCTCCTTTGGCTCTCGGTTTGTCTGTGCTGGTGACGTTCGGTCGGTCTATGTTGGGATGACTCAAATGAGACGGCGGCAACACGTTGCAATTGGAATCGGCCACCTTGTTCGTAATGGCAAGCGGCGCGGCCGAACGGAAACCGAATCTGTTGGTTCTCACGTTGTTTGTGCCGTCGAGATCTTTCTTGGGGCGAGCCAGCCTGGGGGTGGACTTGTTGGACGAGATAGGGCTGACATTGCTCAGCTCCTCCTCTTGGGGTGGGCACAGGTTGCTCCTGTTGCTGTTGAGGAAAGGGGTGTTGGAGGCGGCGGCGTTGGCGACGGCGGGCGCAGCGGACGCCGGAGCATTGTCTAGAAGAGGGGTGGACGTGGCGCTCGGCGCTGTGGCCGGGCGCCGCTTGAAGCCGAACAGCGTAGCTTGCCCTCTCGTGTACGGGATGTTCCGCTTGGGGACGCCCTTGCTCTCATTCTGCAACAGAAAAACAAACTCCGTACTCCCTTCGGTCCAGCCAGCACAACATATTATACATGTACACCCAACGCCACAAAAGGCGAACACTTCACAATAACCTGCATTCTCTCACGTCAATGCAATCAATCCTTCACTAAAGATCAACGATTACTTGGAGCACCCGCTCCGCAACACCGCCATCACAACGTCGTCTAGCACACACTGAGCACCGCTTCTAGTCATGCGTCGCCGGCCGCCGCGCGAGAAAAGGTGCGCGGAGCGTTTAAGAGAAACCGCCGTCGCCCCGTTTCTGCTCGAGGGGCCGCCCGCCCACGCGAGTCCACGCAAACTCCAGCGCGACGCGACGCGGCCCAGCGCGCCGCCGACCGCCACGCGGGGCGGGAGGGGCGGGGCGGGGCGGGGCGGGGCGGGGCGGGGGCGGGGCGGGGCGGGGCGGGGCGGGGCGGGGCGGGGCGGGGCGGGGCGGGGCGGAAATACCCCGCGCTCACGCGGCGCCGCAGGGGAGCCCTCGCGGCGGGGGCGGGGGCGGGGCGGTCGGCGCCAGGAGGAGGGGTGCGGCCGTGGCTCCAACCGGTGTGTCAGAGCTCCGCTCCGCGTAGGGCGCTTCGATAAGTAGTCGCTTGTTCGGAAAGCCTGCACAAAAAGTACTCGATTTTGCCCATTGAAGCTTGCTAAATCGTTCGAAATAAATTGATCTATCGGTTTTCAATAGCACCATCGGGTACGAAGGCGAGAAAAGAATTCTTAAATTCCAATGGGCCATCGAAACAATTACTGAAAATAAATGAACGTCAGATTAACGACTGGATCGTATCTAGAGGTAGAATGTAATATCGATGCTTTTTAACATCCTTTATAATTCGTATTGATTGTTTCATGCAGAAACGGTATGCCGTTGGTCGTTCCGCTGTCTATATGGTGTGAAATCATCTAGAAATGAACTCATTACCGCGGGGGCGACAATGTTCAGCGATGGAAATAACGAAGAACTGGCAGGTGCAGATATTACTAAAAATTGGAATAGAGAATTAGGAACCCTTTTTGCCCGCTCTAAGGGGACGTCCATAAATTACATAACGCAAATTTGGAGGATTTTGAATATCCCTTCTCCCCACTGTAACGCACCCGTAACACGCAATTCAACTCCCCCTAAATAATTATGTAAGGCTTGCGACACCACCCTATAAATGCAAGAAGTGAAAATAAATTATAGCTCAGTAAAAAAATTGTATTCATTTTATTTGTGTTGTGTACTAAAATTTATGATAATTAAAGTCGGAATTAGTTGTCGATGTTGACTGCACCTATAACAATAAGTTTGGGGGCATATTTCGAGTGAAGGAATGACGAACAAGGGAGAAAATTTCGCATCACAAGCCGTGCACACGCCGCCGTTTTGGATGGCGAGTGGGCGAGAAACTCCGGCGCCAATTTAATTGTATTCTACAAAATACTACAGATCAGTTTTGAATATTTTCTTCGTAATCTTACAGATTCAACACAAAATTGATGAAAAATGTTACCATTTATGGCAACAACTTCTAATAACTTTACATTATTCATGTTTTAAAACAAATTAATTAGATAATATTTTAAGGTTTTAATTTAAGACTCAAAAAAGGAAGTATTTCAACAAATGTAAAAATATATCAATGTTACTTAACACTAATCGAATACTCCCTTGCCCCTACGTAACGCTGCCTCAACCCCCTCCTCCTTCTTTAGCGTTACGTCATTTATGGACGACCCCTAAATGTCACGCGCGGCCGGGGCGGGGCGGGGCGGGTGGTCCGCCTACGCGGAAGCTGCGAGGGATGACGCAAGCACGGATGGGGGATGGCGCCCTGGAGTGCGAGCTGCGTCGGGGCGAAGGCGACGATGCAGCCAAAGAAACGGGAGGGGGAGGCGCCGGGCGCAGGTCGAAGTCGACCACACGGTTCTCAACAATGACTGTAAATCTCAGTCAACGTTTCGTTGCGAAATATCGCAAAATATTACATAACAGCACGAGTCAGAGAGTATATATCATGGCACATGGCACGAGTTTCGGTGTGAATGTTGCCATGTCTGTAGGATGGATAGGGTATACGTGCCATTCCACGTCTTTGATGAGGACTTGCAATAATGTTCACTCCCGTCGCCCGTTCTCTGCCCGTTCCTGCGCGCTAATAGAAATCGTCCGATCAATGGTTTGCGCTCCGAGAATCCGTTCCGGGAAACCACAATGTCCTTCATGGACGGTTCACCGTAGAAAAGAACTGCTCAAAGGCAAGAATTCGGGCCAATCTGCCTATGGTGGCCTGCTGCAGTTCATCGCGAGCTGATCGCGCCCTAGCGCTTCCCCCTTATTTGTTTTACGTCAACAACAGTTAAAAACTGTGTGTGTCGTGCTATGGGGAGAAGTGAATTTTGTGCACGTTTTCATAAGTCTGTGATCCCTACCCTAAGCCGTATGCCAGTTGAATTTTGAAAAAGAAAGAAATGAACGTTTTTGCAAGGATTATTCTCTCCGATGAAATAAAATCTATTTTCAAGGGCAAATCATCTATAGATTTGGGCTCTTGCCCCTCATCATTCTAGAAGACGTGCACACATAATGAAGTTATCCCCTGCCATCGCCACCAGTGAGGCTGAGAAGCAGCAGCGCCAAGCACTGCGCCAGTGCTCCTACAGAGCGTCGCCCTCTTGCGCCGCCCTAAGTAGATGGGCGCGGAGGGGCAACGAGCCAATGACGTACAACCGGGAGGGGAAGCGGCGGCAGCGGAGAACGCGGATGAGAAAAAGGCCTGCCTGAATACAGCCGGCCCTCGGCGGGTCTGGGGCTTGTAGATACGTTTAAATGCGCGGAGAGATTACGGGTTCGAGCCTCGCCGAAGGCACGGGTGCTCTCACCATGCGACATCGCCCCATCCACCTTTCGCCATCTCCCTACCATCCTCCATGCCTAAAAGCTGTGGTAGGCGATGGCAAACCGCCATTGTGATCGCCTGCTTCGTAAAGGGGAATCCTCTTCGCCTACGATGGGGCTGTTGCTACGATGTGGCGATCGCCTCATCGCCTTCGCCTACGAACGGGCTGTTGTACCCAAGTTTCGGGTTCAAACCCGATCGAAGCCGTGGATTTTTAAGGGCGAAAAAAATCCTTCGTACGCGTTCCTTCGGAAGGAAAGTAAAGTCGTCCGCCCATGTAGTAGATTTACTGCATGTAAAATATCATCAAGCCTACATCCTCTGAGCTAACTTCAAATTGCCTGTTTCGTCAACCGAGATCATGCCTTCCTTCTCTGCCAATGGTGAAAGGAGCGTAGCAAAATTTGCGTGGTCAAACGGAAGAGCGGGCGTCATGGCCCGAGTCTCGCCCCGTAAAATAGGGCATTAACTAACTACGATCGATCACATAGGGTACTCATCACCGTCATCTCCATCGCAATTTTCATTTGAAAAGCACCACCGGCAGAAACCTCCGACTGCGGTACTGTCCGGTCAAAGAAAATGGGCGGGGGCGGGAGCGAGGGCGGGAGCGAGGACAGGGGCGAGGGCGGGGGCAAGGGCGAGGGAGAGGGAGAGGGCGGAAGCGAGGGCGGGAGCGAGGACAGAGGCGAGGACAGGGGCGAGGGCGGGGCGAGGGCGGGGCAAGGGCGAGGGCGAGGGCTAGGGCTAGGGCTAGGGCGGGGGCGGGTGCAAGGGCGAGGGCTAGGGCGGGGGCGAGGGCAGGGGCGAGGGCAGGGGCGAGGGCAGGGGCGAGGGCGGGAGCGGGGGCAAGGGCTAGGGCAAGGGCAGGAGCGGGGGTGGGGGTGGGGTGGGGCAGGGGCGGGGGTGGGGTGGGGCAGGGCGGGGGCGGGGCGGTGGCGGGGGCAGTGGCGGGGTGGGGCGGGGCGGTGGCGGGGGCAATGGGGGGGTGGGGCGGGGCGGTGGCGGGGTGGGGCGAGGGCGAGGGCGAGGGCGAGGGCGAGGGCGAGGGCGAGGGCGAGGGCGAGGGCGAGGGCGAGGGCGATCGGATTTCCCCGGCCCCACGCACGCCACGCGCCCCTCGCCGCGGGCGGGGGCGCGGGCGATCGAAACCAAGTGGCTGCGTGGCTCGCCGCCGCCGCCGTATCGACCCCAGGGCTTCCCAGAAGCGCGCCAGTGGGCCGGGCCACTCACCGCTCGCGCGTCTTGCCCTGCACTGCAACTAGAGACATGATGTGTCACCTGGTGACTGTACAAGAGGGAACGGGAAGATCCAATTGCTTAACCCGTTAGTGCCTAGTGTAACCACCTGGTAACGAAAATTCCGGAATCGGCGCAACGGCTTTATGTCAATGTGCAATAATTTGCGAATTTTATTTCTTCAATAGGCGAAGACGTCCTAAAAGAAACATATCCGCAAGTTCTTTTTCATTCCTGAATGGCAGATTTCGATTTAGCCGTGATCACTAAGGAATTGTATACTACTGGACAGGGTGTACATATGACTTGCGTCGAATCGAATCTCATCTAAAACCGTGCCTAGCTGTTGTATGCCTATGGTTAAGTGCGAGGGAGAGACCGATGTAAAGCAAACGGCGGTTGGTTACTCGGTAATGATTTGTCGCCACGAATATCAACGTACATCATTATTTCATATTGGGTCATTTTAAATACGGAATACCTTCCTTATTTGTCTATTTTCTAAAAGGGGATAGTGGTTAAGGCTATTTCCAGTGAAAATTCCTTTTCCAAGTTTTCGAAAAACGAAACCCTCTTAGAATACACAAGTCTCTTACAAGCCACGGGTTTTCATTGCGCATACTTGCAATGCCCTTTGCACCAACATAGTACAATACTTATGTCATTACGCACCTGAAAAAAAAAGGTGAGGAATTTGCAGCCCGAACGGCACCTTAATCGCGAAGCCCTGGGGTCACCGCTTCGGCACTGCGACAGACGGTTAAGAACGGCGCACGGTCCTGCACTTCCCCCTAGTCCTCGCCAAAACCTCAGGAATGAAATATCGTTTACTGAACTTTTGCTTATATTACAACGCATATATTTGGAGACATCTGCTTCCACCCATTTCTTGCCTTCACCCCAACTCACCCTTCGCGGGGTTCAGAAGACCTGCAGTGCCCGTGTCACACAGAGGCAAGTCTTTTTTTGTAAGCGGTGCCCATTTGAAGTTGTGCAGAGAATGCTAGCAGTATCGATACTCTTCTTGGCGCTTTGTGGAGTATTTTCATAAATATTTTTAAACACAATAATACTTGATACCGACGGACGATGAAATATTAAAAAACAAAAAATGAATACAGTTATTTTAATTACTAGTAAACTTACACAGACTGAACGTTATCAATTTCGCGGAATTCCGCAATGTTTCTTTTTTATTTACAACGTAAATTTATCCTCTATCGTCTCCAATTGTAAAATCGTGCCCCAACTAGCCTCATTAGTAAGTAGAGCACAAAGAATGAACTTTTCCAACCATCCATTATTCCCTGAATATAGAACAGAATTGGAATCAAAGAAAAGATATCATCCAGTCCTTAGCGACTTAATTTTTGCTGAAACACACGCTGAGATAAAATTGCAAGCAAATCTGGATCATACTATAAGAATAATAATCGAAATTCAGCAAGAAATTCATACATTAACATCTGATGAAAAGTAATGAATTCTGATCTCCAAATGGGGGCGTAAGGAAAGTTCTTTCTAAAAGCGATATCAACAAAAATTTACTGATGAACTTCAATCTGACTCTAACCTCTTTGTTACCTCCTTTGTGCCTCTTCAAGCCAGTTCCAGAAAAAAGTGAATGGAAAATACTGGTCCTTCTTCGCCTTGGTTCTGTAGGCCTACACAAATTAAATTTGTTCAAGAGAATATCGATGTGATAGTAAATGAGATGAAATTCATAGTAAGTCAGATATTGACACTTGAGCCGACATCGTTTGATATCGGTGATGAGCATTTAGCTATAGCCCACCAGCTACTTCACTCAATGGTTGACGGTAAAGTATGTAATGCTTATCAGCAATTAATCATAAATTAAATCCATAAATTAAATCATAAATTATCATAAATTAAACCCAGAAATGCTATTTGTGTGGAATGATGTGCAAAGAATTTAATAATTTACAAGAAATGCTTCTAAGGAAAGTAGATGACACTAAATCGTAGTTTGGATTGTCTTCGCTACATGCTTAGACAAGGTTTTTTTTTTTAAGATCGTCATTTATCTTACAGATTGAATATTGAAAAATGGCAATCAAGGACAAAATCAAAGTTCGAAAATAAACAAGAAGCCCATCCAAGGGCAATTCAGAGATAAACTGGGTCTGAATGTAGATCGTCCCAAGACCGGTTACAGTAACAGCAACGACTGTAATATAGCAAGACGCTTTTTTGAGAACCCCACAGAATAATAGATAAAACGGGAATAGATGAGGACGTAATTAAGAGGTTAAGAACAACTTTATTGGCGATGTTCAGTAGATACGCCAACAGCATTCCTGTTTTTGAACAGTACGCATTGGAAACTACCAAGCAATACCTTTCCAAGCATGCATGTAATTACTTGCCTACAACTAAGCACAAAGCTCTAATACACGGTTCGAGGATAATTTCATCTGCTCTACTCTACTGTCCGTTGGCTACTCTACTGTCAGTTAGTCCGTCCTACTGGACTAATTGTCAGAAGAAGCGCAAGAATCACATAAAGATATAAGACGGTACAGAGAAGGGTTCTCGCGAAAATGTACAAGACCGCTCACAATCCAGGACATCGACTATTGATCTCTTCTGATCTCATCATTTCCAGTGTGAGAGATCTTCCTAAAAGAAAAGTAAAATACTTGCTTGAAGATGTTTTGTCCCTTTTGCCTGAGCCCGATTTTACTTAAGTAACAATCTGGTGAAAATGTGCTCTTCCTTTCCGGCTCTTCAGTCTCTCAAGGTGAATTTTCTCTCGCAGAAGGCAAGTAATACGCTAAGGTTAAAAAGACCAGTATACACGTTGAAGGGATGTCTTCGCGCTACCCACACGAAGTCCTTATCCCATGGCCGAGAGGCTGGGTCACCGCTGGTCGGCCAAGGCCCGTAGCGGGCTGTCGCGCCAAAGGACAGGAAAGAAGGCACGTAAAGGCATTAAAACCATACCTTATCACGCCAAATATTACCAACTAAATATGTGCGTAATCACTATTATTTTCTAAAGTCGATAAAATTTAACCAAGTTTATATACAAAAATACATATTTATGTTTCGCAGAATTAAGCAGTGTTTCTCTCACACTACATTCCCAGCTCCCATACGTTTTACAGACGACCCAAAATAATTTAGATCGTCGTAGAAAACACACTGTAGCTCCCAGAGGTTTTGGCCGGGAAAACGCCAAAAAGCATCACTGCGGAGCGCGAGACAAACGCTCATGTCTCTTTTGCTCGCCGCCTTGGGATAACGCCCCGATAAAATATGCTAAAACAAGAATACTGTACCATTCCAGACGTGTGAAAGTATGTTCGCAAAGTCGTACGCTCCTTGAAAAGGCTTGCCTTTGCCGAGGCGGCCGTGGGGGGCAGGAACCTGCGTCAAATGTTTCAAAATGTTGAAGAGAATGCCCTACTACCGACCGTGCGAACTCCCGATGAGAACGTTCTTCCAATCCAGTGTTGTCAAGGTCGATGCCACGAGCGGGAGTCCATGACACGAGTGCCACGACGAAATCGCTCCTCCACGCAGTGCATCACCCCGCCACCAGAGACAACGCCATCCCAACTGTAAAACGGCGGGATCACTACTAATAGTTTCCTTTCCCGACGCTAGTTGCGCAGAGTAGCTCGTGGCATGCTACGGAGCCACGAGGCGTGCCACAGCCACCAGTAGAAGACCCTGACAGTCTTATCTGCTGAGCTGCGCCCGCGTCGTATTCGAAGGTCGCCCGAACTGCGCGACAATGATATACAGCAGTGGACGCCAAGCTTGTGAGCTATCACACCGTTTTCAATCCTACTGTGAACTACCAAGAAACCAAGACACAAAAAAATTCTTAGCATTTGTTTATTGTCTATAAACATTTATTTCTATTAAACATGAAACAAATTTTAATACAACTGTATACAAAAAAATAAATTGAAATGGAATTGCACATTATAAAAATATTGAAATCAAGTTAGCAACAAATCATTAGTAAAAACAAATTTTTATCTTACTTGTTAATGAGAAGGATGGCACTCTTTTTTGTAATCGACAACTTTTTTATGTTGGGAAAGTAGGTAGTGACTGGCATTCAAATACAGTTACTCAAATGTTCGTCCGTGAACCTGATTCTGTACTTGCTTGTGCTCTGTAGAACAAGTCCCGGTTAGCCAACCTTGGGCATGACCGCTATCTACCAAAAATTGCCCCGCTACTAATGGCTCGCGATCGACGGTTTGGCGATCACTGATATGGGGTCATCCATAAATTACGTAACGCTAAAAAGGGTGTGAGGGTCTAAGGCAACGTTACACTGCGTTACATATGGGTACGGAGGTATTACTCAAGTGTTACACAACATTGATTTTTTTTTAAATATTTTTCAACCTTTGCTGAAATAATTCCTTTTTTGAGTTCTGTACTAAAACATAAATATTAACTAATTAATTTGTTTTCAAAACATAAATAAAGTTACAATAAATGGAAATATTTTCCCAACATTTTCTTTGTAATTCTTTGTAATCTGTACGATTACGAAGAAAATATTCAAACTGATATGAAGTATATTCTAGAATCCATTTAAATTGGCGCAGTAGACACTCGCTCTTGCGCCATCAACGACGGCCTGTGCACAGCATGTGATCAACTATTTCTCAGTCAAGAGCCTTCTTCCTTCGCTCTTGCTCCAATCTTGTTAGGTGCAGCCAGCATCGCCAACTAATTTCTACTTTAATTATCATTAATTTAATATACGACACGTGTAAAATAAGTAACAATTGTTTCACTCTGCTATAATTTACTTTTACTTCTTGCCTTTAAAAGGGGGGGTGTTGTCGCAAGCGTTATGTAATTATTTCGGGAGGTTAAGCGCGAGTGACGGGTGCGTCACAAAGGGGGAGGGGGAATTGGAAAATATTCCGAATTTGCGTTACGGAATTTATGGACGGCCCCTACAATTTATTACGGGAGCATTGTTCACAGTATGTTCCAGTGCACGCACCCCATCCTCAAAGAGAGGAGATTGTCTTCGAGGGCTTTTAATCTTTAAACAAACTTCATCTGTTAGACCCTCCAAGGAAGAACTATAATAAATATGACACCCATAGAATAATCAATAACTGGATTTTCAATTTTCCACCAAAAAATCTACAACTGTGAAGTTTCGAAAAGGGAACCATTTTGGATTTTGTGTTTTAATGTTCCTCATCAACAACATATATTAAAAAAAAGTTGTCATGACTTGTGACTATTTTTTTTGTGAGTATACGAGTACGAGTGGAAAACGTAAAAGATACACATGAAAGGGCAGAGTATGAAGTGCATGGACATACAACGGCACACCAAAATTGTCGTTCTCATATTTATTGAAGTATTTGAAATGACAGTACTAGTCACATGTTCCAAAGCATTTTAGTACATACGAGTTCACAACATTCCAAAGCATTATATACCCTTTCTAAAGGCCCGATTTGGCAGGTGCTCGATTACTGCACGTGCCACGTCTGTCCGTACACTCGCAGGTCGCCACGTGCGTTGCTGAGCACGGTTGCTATTCGTCCTCGCAGAAATCCTCGTGATCATCTCGCGACAGTCCGGTATGGAAGGGCATTAATCCCAAGAACTTCCACAATTCCCTGTGACATTCTCCCATGGAGAACGGCTGTCTTGAGGAACGAACGCAGCTCGAAACACGTTACATTCATCTCGCACAGCGGCAGCTGGACAACCGATTTCACGTTGCTTTCTGTACTAATAGAGACACTCACAGAGATCTCTGTGAATGTGAACACACCTTACTGCAGCATTTCTCTCACGCTACACATAAAATTGTGGGCTTCGATCACATTTCTTTCAGAAAAAAATAGTTTCCATGACTTCTGCCCCAACTCGTGTGAGTGTGTGTGTGTATGTGTGTGTGTGTATAAAATTGGTACCGCAACAGATTTTCACGTGCATTATTCTTGCAAATAACCTAATGTTCAATAAGTCTACCCCATCTTTTTCATTGTCAACATTTTAGTTTGTCGATAAAAGTGCTATACCTTTCGTTGGCAGCATTTCATACGATATTTTACCTTCAATGTAAAAGAAACTACTAGCAGAAGTGAAAAAGAACATAACTGGATTTTTCAGAAATAGGTAAAAGTGCAGGAACTCTAGGGGCACACAAAGTAATCGATCCCCCCCCCCCTACAAAAATGAAAGCTCGAGTAAATGTGCTAATTTTTAAAATATATTTTAAGACAATACATCTCCATCTTCACTTTTGTGGTTTTGAAATATTAACTTCATGCAATTTTCGAAAATACGGGGAGTGCACCGAAAATGGGACAAGCACCATATTTTTTTTTCTTCTTTTGATACATTCAAGGAGAAAATTTTAAAAAATGGTTTTAAAAAAATTAAAAATTGCCTCTATTTACCGCAAAATTACGCGAAAACTCAAATTTTCGAAAAATATGTATATGACCGTTGTTAAAAACGTCTTAAAAAATAGATTTCATTAAAGAAAAATCTCTATCTTCAATATTTTCGACGTAGGGAAACGCCGAAAACAACTGAATTTTAGCAATTTACGAAAATCAGGGATTTTAATGAAAATAAGACCTGCACCTTTCTCTTGAGCGTCCTTTACGTTATCCAACAACACAATTTAATCAACAAATGTGTCATTTTTTGAAAATTTTGAATGGACTAAAGAAGATACAGGCGTTTTGCCGTCAATCATTTTTTCGGTATTAAGGATCCACAAAACATGAATTCCGGCTACACAATGTGTTAGAAGTAATTTACTATAAATATGCGACAAGATTTATCCACTTTTTTGTTACCAAGGCCCGGCAATGAGAGTTTTTTTGTCGAAAATTCGTCGTTTTTTCGCAACATTTCAATACTTTCTCTATATTAGATAAGCTGTAGCGATAAAGTAACAATTAATTGTTTTCATATAAAATTTTAATTTGCAATCTTCAGAAATTCTATTTGCCTCATATATTCATTGCATTTCCAGTCATATGACCTGTTTTTCAATACTCGTAGATAACCAAACCAAATTGGGGTGGCATGGTCGGTCGGAGAGAAACACAAAAATAATTCATTTATTTCACAAGCTTCTTGTGACGCTAACTTGTGATTGAGCTGTTTTATTCCCTATTATTTTTGTGATACCGCCCATTGGAGACTAATTCCCATGATAATAAAGTGTTTAAGTACGTAGATAGAATGCAAGAAAAGTACTTAAACTTCCTTTTGTAGAAATATTATTTACATGCAGAATTCTGGGATTGCATTTAGTTTCTTATGAGTTTAATTAAAAGCCCGATGAAAGGAAAAACGACGGGGTCTTCATTCGTTATTTGCATGTCATGCCCGTTTTCATTCTTTTGGTGACTTAATTCCAATACATAAACTCATTTGCTTTCGACATTTATTACACCAACTCTTTCTATAATAATGGTGACGATATTGGAACATTTTAAAACAGTCGCGAAAACTATCCCTACAATCCTCTAACTGCATGCTGTGTACTAGAGTACTTGAACAAAAACAGGTGGCTGCGGTCTTGGGCGCTGATCAACTATTTTAGATCCTGTCAAAAAATGGTCTACTTGTCTGAACGGACGTCTACCTGCCTGAATGAGGCTTCACCAGTTTTCAGGTGAAGCCTTGTTATTATTGGATTTAAAAATTCATGTTGAGTTTTTGATTCAGATTTTAGAGAAAAATTTAGCGGTACCTATGTTATGAATCTAGACCATAAATAAACTTCATTAAAAGTTAAGAATTTAGTGAATACTAGAAAACCCGGCAAAAGGTTGTTCTGCCCTTCAGCTCCCTCTTTCCCCTTCCATCACCCTTTCTCACTGTCTCTCCCTCCTTCCGTCACCCTGTCCCTGTCTCTGTGTGTCCCTGTCTCTGTGTGTCCCTGTCTCTGTGTGTCCCTGTCTCTGTGTGTCCCTGTCTCTGTGTGTCCCTGTCTCTGTGTGTCCCTGTCTCTGTGTGTCCCTGTCTCTGTGTGTCCCTGTCTCTGTGTGTCCCTGTCTCTGTGTGTCCCTGTCTCTGTGTGTCCCTGTCTCTGTGTGTCCCTGTCTCTGTGTGTCCCTGTCTCTGTGTGTCCCTGTCTCTGTGTGTCCCTGTCTCTGTGTGTCCCTGTCTCTGTGTGTCCCTGTCTCTGTGTGTCCCTGTCTCTGTGTGTCCCTGTCTCTGTGTGTCCCTGTCTCTGTGTGTCCCTGTCTCTGTGTGTCCCTGTCTCTGTGTGTCCCTGTCTGTCCCTCTCATTCACATTTACTTGCAGATTCTACACGTCTCTGAGCAGGTGAGGTAATATCGGGAAGCGCAGGACCAGCAAAAATGTAATAGGATTTTCGAGAAGAGCTCATTCTGTAGATCACGAAGTGAGAAACGTTTCTTTGAGGCCTTTGGCCTCAAAATTTTAGTTTTTAATGCCCTAGAACGCCTCGTTTACGAATTATTTAACGATATAGATTCAAAATGCTGCCGAGTATGTTGCAGGTTGCATTTGACGTGAATATGTAGTGCCATGTAGCGGAGTTACAACATAATTAACAACACAAACTTTCTCGGTGAAAAACACGTAGAAGTGCCAACTTTCATGGAGATCGGTCCAATGGTGTTGGAGTTTTGCTCTCATATACATACCAACATCCTGTTTTATACATGGAGATTACATTTTTGGTAAGACTTGATCTCGTCTTTTCGATGATCAAACGCTGCTCCAGAATTATCGCCAAGGATTTCTCCACTATTTTTTACTTTCCCGTATACTATAAGTACGTACGTACGTATAGTATAAGGAAAATGATGTAATGCTGCGCGAAAAAACGGCGGATTTTCGGCAGAAAAACACTTATTATAGGGCCCTGGTAACGAAAAAGTGGATAAATCCAGTTGATACATTAAGAAAAAAAATCTCGTAACACATGGTGCAGCCAGAATCCCTAATGGAGCTGTATGAAAAGGAGTTATAATTGTCTAATTTATGTTGATTTTTGCATGAAAATATTTAGTTTTCGCACCAAACGCTGTACAATTCGTAGTGAGCAGAATATTTGTTGCATGGTCTTCTCTAATCATGGCCCTATGGAACGCATTCCTATACTGTCCAGGGTATCAGGCTTCTTTTTTCCAATACAGGTTTAAAATATTTTTGTATTCTATTTTTGTGCAGTTGTAGAATTCACATAGTTCTGACAACACTGCGATGGAAACAGTAAGTTGTACGCTTCTTGGTTGAATTGGACGTTTTCAAATAATAGCTAAGATGTTAGTAGCGCATAATGTGCAATATTTCAGTAATAAGTAGCTGTTTCCTCTAATACGGAAAAATAAGTGCTGTTGTAGCACCACTAATTTCTGTTTTCAGAGAATCACTTTATTACTCTGTGGATGGTAAAAAAACTGTGTAAGGTCCTTTAACGGATTAGGATCCTCCAAGTCGTACACAGAAGGAATCTAATAGCACTAGGAAACACGATTTTTATCTCCAGGAAGGTAGAGTGCGTAACACACTCAATTTATACGTAGATTACGAATATCACAATAAAAACGTCATATCACGTCAGTTTTTTAATATACCGTATCCTTTTACAGTATTTTGCTATTAATGCAAATACATTTAAATTGCTCCTGTAAAATATGTAAAATAAAAATGCATAAAATCTATTTAAAAATAAAATATTTGTTCAGTTCATCAATGCATCTTTCATGAGATCTCAACAAAATTAGGCTTTCTTGGGATTTTTTACCTTCTGTAATCGAAGATTGCCGTCTTATTCTCGCGTCTGGTAGTCGCGCTTAACTACAAGTAGGACTCAGTGGTCTTAGAAGATGTTTTGAAAACAAGTCACGTGTACCCTCATATTTCCTACTGCGCATCAGTCATCGAAAGAAACATTTTTAGCCCCTTACTTTACCACAAGTATACGAATATCCAACTGTTGGGGTGGCAGATACTGAGTCAGACAGTGTCATGCGGAACTGTAACAGCAGTGCGCATGAAGTTCGTGTCTGGTGTGCGAGTGCTTCAAATACATTAATACATTACAGTGATGTGGTTTGTATAAGGCGAAATTCGCCACATGATCTGTAGAATTGAATCGGTTCGATAAAATGCAAATCGTCATTTCATATTGAATGTGTGCGAATCAACCCCAAAACTTGTGTTACGTTTGTGGAACATTTACACCCAAATTTCATAGGAAAAAAATATCCGAAATTACAAAACTTGCTTATTCTTTATACTTTAGCTGTCGTGTTTATAATCAGGACAAATCATGGGCTGCCCACCAATGTTGTGTGACTCGTACAACGAACCTTAGGTTGTGGTAGTAGGGAAAACTCAAATCATAGTCGTTAGCTCTACCAATGTTGTGGAGAATACCAACAAACCATTTTAATGTATGCATATTATTACAAGATTATGTATATTCCATTTTTAATTTGTTCTTACCTCGTATGAAGCATACTCATAAAAATGTGAAGTAATATAACCGAAATGACAATGTGGAAATTAGTATAAGATTTTGTTTATTTCAAATACTAAATATGTTAATATCCTTTCAACCTTTCGTAATAGAAGATTTTTATAATGATTTTCGAAATTAGCGTGATCGTTTCCTTTGACATCACCTACTTTGATCCTGGAGGTACGAAAAAAAATTTGTTCCCTATTGTAGTTTTTTGTTATCTTCAATTTCACCTCTTTCTCAGGGCCATGAGATCACATATTGACAAGTGCAGCCAAGTGATTTGTGTCATACGCCGGAAATGAATAATGTAAAAATGAATAATCTTGAATGCTTTAACAGATGTATCCAGTAATGGCTTCCTATGGAAATCAGTGTTCAAGTACTAGCCTTGAAATGTATTTAATATCGCTAATAGCCCTTACTGCTTGCACAGATTTTGTGGAATGTAGGCATCGCTTCCAAGTTTCGAACAACGGCAACCAGATCAGAAAATCTACCCTTCCGACTAATATTTTCTTATACCACTCATTATCTAATTTCTTTGTTGTTTCTGTATAATTATGCTACTTAAAAACAACACGCAACTCAACCGCGAGAAAAAACAGTGGGATAAATATGAATTACTTTAAAAATGGAAGTTATCAAAATTTCGGAGAGTTTTCAGACGAGCATGGAAACTTCTTGGACATCATCTTTGTACGTTATATTTAACTTTCTCTTATACGTATTTAGCACAGAGAAATTACTGTAATGCTACGGCAAAAAAATTGTGATTTTTCTTCACGAGGTAGTTTTAGTCAGAAAAGATCCTTGCATTGCTTGACAGAGACGATGGGATTGCTTCTAAATAATTTCGAGAATCAGCTGTCACAAAAAGTCTGTTGCTACAAGAGGAAAAAATAAAATGGCGAATGGGAGGATAAGAAGAAACAAAAACAGGAAAGAAGAGAAAAGCAGGAAAGGGTAAAAAGAAGAGAAAATGAGACGAGATGAAGGAATAAAATGATAAGATGAGTAGAAGAAGGAAGGAAAAAGATGAGGAAGAAAAATACCAAAGAAGTGAAGAAACTTACACAAAATTTAAAGAGGTGAGGAAGAATACTTTAAGGGAATGGAGAGGGGAAGACAGGAAAAGAAAAATAAGGGGGAGATAGAGAATAGAAACGATAAGATAGAGTAGACAGAGAGTAGAAAGTAGAAAATACAGTACGAGAAACGGAGTTTGAAAAGTAGGGGAGGAAGAAGAGAGAAATATATAAAGGCGAGAAGAAGAAGAAGAAGAAGCACAAGGGGAAGAAGGGACACAAGACAGTGTAGAAGAGGAGACGGAAGAGCAGTCTTCCAGGAGACTTCCTTTCCCCGTTCAATCTAACAGGGACCAGAAAAACGGTGCTCGCATAGATAGGGATTATCACATAGATCTGCATCGAGGGCATCACGTCGCATAGGGTGACAGCATTTAACGTATATCACGTCTCGCCTTTCTCCACGGCGAAGGTTTTGAAGCTTTTTTTTTGTGTGTGTGTGGGGGGGTATATAATGCCGCATCAACATCTAGGTCATTAGCGACCGTCATTGGATTTAACGTTATGGTAACTGTGAAGATGACCTGATATGGCGATGATAGGGAGGTGAAAGGACGAACACAAATACAACCATGCCCGAGGTGGGACTCGAACCCGCGATCCATCGGTTCGGGTTCGTTAGAGATCTCGGCCACCGAGGATTTGCGGTTTTGAAGCTTGTAGAAGGAAATAACGATCCACTGGCACATGTACATTATTATTTCCGTTCTTCTTTCAAGCCCACAGATGTTAAAATCTAAATTCATCTTTTCTAAGTCTTATAATACATCATGTCGGTTAAACATACCATTTACAAATCAGTGTTAGATCATCGATAAGCAAACACACTGTGCTCTTACTAATGTGATTCCACACGCAAATCCCAGACGGACTAGCTACTCCAATCTCCTAAATAGCACTTCCAAATCAAGTCCCAAACGAAAGGTAAATTCGCTTAAGCAAACACTTTACTACACGTTACTACATTAATTCACTTGCAAGTGGACTGCAAATTCAAGCGAAATCTTCATGCATCACTAACTCTTGAAAGTGAAGTAATGTTTCCAAAAGTAATAATTATTAATGTTAAAGCAACGCTTCGCTACATCTAGAATAACTGTACATATTTGCAGCACATTCCACACCAATAAATGAAGCTCAAAGAAATATTTGAACTATACTTGATATTTGACTGATGCGTCATTACAATCAGTTGACAACGAACGCTTACTATCGTAGTTCTAACAAGCGGAAAGAAGACAAATGGTGCATAAGCGCTTACAAGGTATTTTAAGCAATACAACGATGGATGCTAAAAAAGTAAGTCTAAGCTACCTTGTGGCGGAAAAGACACTAAATCTCGTCGAAACATAAGCCTGTGTCTGTCCCGGATTCTGCGAAAGGAAAAGCCGGCTGTGAAAGAAATTCACCCTGAAGTCAAGAGTCATACATGCATTTACAACTGTGCTGCCATATTGCATCGATACAATTTCAAGCGAATAATCACTCCCAAAAGCAGCAAACGGTCTTCCATGTCGAGACTTATGAAATGTCATAGAAGAAAATATGAATAAATTAAGCTTTGTTTACGCTTTATTGGATTTCTCGAATAAGTAAATTAAGAATAGTAATCATAAATGCCAATGTATAAAATGTAAACACATCTCAATATTACTATTATCAGGTCTTGCAATTCAGAAAAAAACATTCGAAACTAATTCAAATAAGATACGTCAATATAAGATATGTATATTACGCAAAATCCAACAAGTAAATGTAAATAAAAAACGCCATGTTTGTTTAGTAATCAAATATGGAGCGTTGTACAGTAGAACATGAAACAAATCTGTGCCCGAGTGCTTCACTTGTTCGACCGTAGGTCAGCAGAAGCCAGCCCGCATTATGCAACCCCTTCACGGTCAGCCGGGCTCCGTGCCTCACGGCGATAAACTCGTCCCAGGGCGACATTAGACACAAGCCAATAGACGGCGGGCCTAGTCGCCCCCGCCCCCACTCCCCCCCCCCGCCCAGCGCTAACTCTGAGGATCCTCGCGTGCTGGTTTAACCTAGATATTGAACGCTTCGTCTGGGCTGTGATGAGCTGCTCGTCGCGAGGACTATCGACATCGGAGGGCGAGGCTGAGGACGCGCGGCTGAGGACTCGAAAACGCAAAGGCAGGGTGCAAATCCAGGGGGCGGAGACGGAAACGCTACGTAAACACCACAGGAGAGGCTGCCACGGTTTGGACGAGTTTCATTACATCGAACCAAGAACTGCACACACACACACACACACACACACACACACACACACACAAAGAGACACACACACGCAAGTCGAACTCGTCAACACTCTCTCACGTGCTGGGGGGGGGGGGGCGGAGTGAATAGTGCAGCTGGGTCCTGCGTTGCGCAAGCGCTTACCGAGTTATTGTCTTTCTCCATGTAGTTGTTATTCATGCACGGGGCTGCCATGGCCGGTGGGCCGCCCTGGCCGGGGCGGCGGGCCGCGCTCAAGGCCTCCGCAGCCGCAGTGTCGCCGGGGCGCAGCGCTCACGGGCGCGCGGCCACCATCGCCCGGCGGCTGGCACGGCTCTCCACGGGACTGGCCTACGCGGGCGGGCGGGCGCCTTCGCTATTCCAGACCGACTACGATAGAGGACGCGCGGAGCAGGCGACCATAACGATTTTTCCGTTCCAACGACCCCTTCGCTTTGAGCGGCGCGACGCAACGCCACCCGACGCGACTCGACGCGTTCGCCTCCCACACCTACGCGCACACACGCGGCCACGCACGTCCCGCACCCAGCCACAGACGCACACACGCCTCGGGAGCACTAGGTCTGCGTCGCAGGCTTCGCACACCCCGGCCGCGCTCGCTCAATCAATCTCTCTCTCCGCGGTGGCGCCTCTAGTTCGCGGGGCGACCGCGGCGCGGCGCGGCGCCGTCCGGCGCGGGCGGGGAGGGCGGGCGCGCGGGGCGGCGGGGTGGGGCGGGGCGTGGGTGGCCCCGCGATCGATACCCGCCGAGTGGAGGGCCGCACCGCCGCCTCCCCCACCACAGTGCGAAAGACGGTCGCTGCAAGGGCGCCAAAACGCTCACCTCGCCAGGTCGCCTTCTTATACATTGCATGTATTCGTGACGATAGCAAGGCATTGCCAGCAAGGTCAAAAAGAAGAAACGGCCTCTAAATGTACAACAGAAATTACGTGATTTACTGTGGACGCGGTTCACTTTCTGTCGCTTTATTGAAAAATACACTCATTATTTTCTTTACATTTGTGGCCACGTTACGTTAATTTTTGTAATAAAATAATTCATTCCATTAACGGCTGGCACAAAACTGAATTCATGTCGACATGATCAAACGAAGTGGTTGGGAGCCGCATGTGAACGGAAGTTAAACAGTGTCGCAGCGAAGACGCACTGTGGGCCGCCCACGTGCACCGCCGCACAAGACGGCGCAGATTGCGGAGAGGGTAGAGGAGGGGAGGGTAGAGGAGGGGAGGGGAGGGGAGAAGAGGGGACGCGCGACTGCACTAATGAGCGGTGGCGGCGACGCACGGAGCGTGAAGTGAAAGAAGAGAAAGCCCGCGTGCGAATCGCCCCACCCCGCCCCCGCTCCGTGCGACGACGCGTCACCGCGGCCGCTGCGCACGCTTGCTGCTCCTCGGCGCATCTCTTCACTTTCCCCTCTCTTCATTCGCTCCCCCTTCAGCCTCCCTTTGCCTCTTATTTCATCCTCCGTTACCGAGAGAGATGGCTCAGTGCATCAACCTGATGTCACTGCAGTCTCTCTGACCGGGAGGTCCTAGACGAGTCCCGACGGCGCGGAGGCAGGATTTTCGACACTAGCTTGTCAGCTAGGTCGAATTCAGTCGCTGTCTGGAGGAGAATTCTAGCGGCCGGCTGCTCTGATCGGTACTTTTCCGTGGTTTCTCCGATCAACACCAGGCGAATGCCGAAGCAGTACCCTAACAAACGGGCCACGGACCGTGCGCGATCTTTCCTTCCTCTTCCTTGTCCTATCCTCTCCTCTAACACACACACTTACACTAACATGCACTACACTACCATACATGCCGGGAGGCCGGTCAGGGGCTTACAGCTTGTCCCGGCTGGGGCGGTGGCCCGCTGGTGAGAGATACCTGGTTGAGGGGAAAATCCCGCTAGTCGACGGTAGGTCGGCACCAGATCTCTCCACCCAGCGGGGAAAAGATCATTGCCACCTCCCGAGAAAAAACACGCACTACACGTACGGGGCTAATGACCTAAGTAGTTGACGCGCCCGGAAACACGAATCAATCAATCATCCCCCGTTTATTTCCCTTACCGTTTTTTTTCGGTTTGTCCTGACGAATCGCTCTACTTTTTCCACGAACAAATTCATTCTCATTTTTTTTATCCATCGCCTCCTACTCGAATCTCTCATCACGTCACCATAATTTACGTTCATCTCTCCAATGTGAAAAATTCTATCACATTTTCATTTCTTCTGGTGTGTGTGTGTTTTTCCTTTTTTCTTATTCTATTTCATTTCGACCTTTATTTTACCTCACCTAGGTACGCAATCTTCTGTCAACCTTGCCACGACCTCTGTACTTACACAAAAATGTTCTGACCTGAAGACTAACTTGTCTCTGGGACTTGACAACTGACAGTGTAATAGGGTTCTTTAAAGTCACTAACTTCCAAACCCGTTTGATGCGTCCACAAATATGTTCAATGCAGCCTAACAAGTGAATAATGAAATCAAACGCAGCAGTGAGGTTCAAACGTGGGTCCTTAACACTGATGGCGCGCGGCGCAATTTTAGCCGATTGCAGTTTAATTGTTCGAAGCAATGTTCTGAAAATGGAAATTTCAAGCTTTTATATTACTTGAATTAAAAGTATTTTTGCATAAAAATTTACCGAGCTATGGCCACTTGAAAAGTGGTCATTCTACGGTTTTAATGTAAAATTGCCCAAATCGGGACTTGTGTGTCACACTGTTAGAGTCAAGTAATGTAGGATGATCATAAAAATGTTGCGGGAAAACGTGAGCATCACCTCAACCAAAAATCC